>CM057102.1:18816422-20016422 GCA_029959045.1 Taenioides sp. WSHXM2023
CAACACAGGACTGTGATCAACACGAGCGCTAATGGTCCTGTTCAGTTCAGTTTGATTTTCTACAAAAAGATGAGTATTACGGAAGGAAAAACTGTTGACTAATGCTAGCTAGCTTGTGACTGTAATGTTTTTTGAGAGGGACCTGTTTACCACCCCAAATCAGCTCACCTGTGGTAGTTTCAGATAGCTCTTTATGGTCAGATTGTGTTCAGTTCAGATTAAAGTCAAACTTGAGCAACAGAGCTTCAGACAGAGCAGTGCCTACAGATGGCATCACAGCCACAGGAAATGTTGCCCAGCTGCAAAGTATCAATAAATGGACCCTCCCTCATAGTAATTCTAGTTAATTCTACAAAAGTTCACAACACACACTTTTGGGCATAGATCAGTACTTTGAAATAGTGTTACATTTATATTCTTGAAAGTTCTGGCGACAACCAAAAAGATGAAAAAACAAAATACATCCAAAGAAAATAACAATTCCTCATCAGTAATTCCAGTGATCTTACCTTATCCACGTCTTCTCTGCTCAGACCCAGCACACTCCCCATGAGCCTCAGGACATCGGCACGTTTGGACTTCGGAGTATGGAAGTATCCCATAAACAGATTCCTCATCAAGACTCTGGAAAAAAAATCATAATGTAGGGTCCAAAAATATTGAAATATTGATATATCTTGATAAATTTGATGATACTGCTATCTCTGTGGGGACAAGCAGGTGACAGACCCGTCACTGGAAAAGTTACACCTTTAATTTAATGCCAGGTCCTAAATATACCGAAACCATCTCCAATTATCTGGGCTTAGAACTGGCACAAGGATTACTAGCTTGTGCCTTCTTCAAGCTGGATTTCAAACACTATTTTACAGTATAATTAAAAATACATTTATTACACCCTAAAGTCATAGGGGTTTGATAAATGGTAAATTTGGTGATACAGTATCATTATCATGGGCTGCTGTATCAATATCCTGAAAATTGGCATTTTTTGTGACCACAACCATACTATTTTGTTGCTTATTATGTTGAAGGAAACTTGTTTATGTAATACACTTGACATATTCACAGTTTTGATGATTAAAATAGATGTACTTCATATTAACTTTCCACAGGAGGTAGTTTAACAAAGAAATATTGTTGCTAAAAATAAGTAGAGTAAAAGCAAAAGTATTTGGTTCTTAAAAAACAGCAATATATGACAGAGGATCATGTGCAATATAAGGATTATCACATCTCCATATCGTGATAATATCGTATCATGAGGCATATATCGTGTATCGCATCGAATCATGAGGGACCCTGTGATTCCCAGCTCTAATTCAATGATTATAATGTTACAGTCAAATTACAACAACTGCTAGGGTTGGAACAAGATCTCGTGCTACAAGATCTTGAGAGATAAGGATTGTGCAAACATGAGAAAAAAAGATTCCTGAGTTGATGAGTTCATTAATGTGTTAATGAGCCCTCTTGAGAAGCTGTGGTTCCAAAAAGCAGTGCTATAATGACAACAAAAATATAAAATAGATACAAAATTGAGAGGCCATAATTGTTACGTATGATAAATTTATATTAAAAAAGTGTCTTTTTATAAGAGTCATTTTCTTTTAAATGCCACTTATCATCTGAATTTAATTTTTAAGCTGTCTATTTTAATAGTGGAGCTACTTTTTATGTGAATTACAATACAACAGAGACTACAGTGGGGGCCACTGTATTAATGGGAAACACTGTGTCAGAGTCTGGTCTCGTTCTAATGGATCCAGTCTCGTGTTTTGTCTAGTGGGAATTGTGCCTTGTCCCACCCCGATCAACTACCACTACCATTTCCACACTTGTGAGATGTGATGAGAGTTTTGTGATCTTACTTGTCTATTTTTCCTTCAGTGCTGTTCAAGAGATTCATTAGTTTCCTCTGGGCTTCCTCCAACATCTCCTGTCTGATGTCCACTGTAAAACAAATAATAATATAGTTAGATATACACTTCATATGAGCACTAACTATACTTCTTATAAGTGAATACACAATCAAACATAAATATATTGTGATTGAACATTACCCCAACAAAAAATAAGAATTTGCCAGATCTATCTATCTATCTATCTATCTATCTATCTATCTATCTATCTATCTATCTATCTATCTATCTATCTATCTATCTATCTCTCTCTAATCTCTAATCTAAACTATTTATATGCTTGTTTTACTGCTTCTCATTGCAGTAGGCACCCAATTGTCACAATTTTGGCAATTCCACAATGTCTTTGCCAAATAACTGATGACAGAAGACAGTAAAAATACAGCTTTTGGAGGAGTCTGAGAGCTAAGTCTGAGTCTGATCTAATGCAGATGTTTTTCATAAGAAGCGTCAACTCTGAACCAAGAATCAAATACAAATACCTTATAGGCTATTTCTCAAAAAACATATTTTTTGTTTCAACAACAACATTTTTTAATAAGCCTGATTTTAAGAGACAATACTACACTTTGTATTGTGCCGGCTAGCTAATAAACGATGGCTTGTAAAAGTGAGGCATATGATAGCCAGCTAAGATCACTATATATGAAGGTGTATAGATTAGTTAACGCATGGGACAAGAGATTCTAGATAGAGAGATACTACAAATTATTTTATATCTATAAAACTGCAGTTAAAATGACAGGATTACCATACATGATGTCTGGATATTTATGGATAAGAGCAAAGGTTCAGCAAAGTTATATTTTGCAATATAACACAGAGAGAGAAACTGAATCCACTGTAATTTCATGTTGTCTGAACTGTTTTAACAAAATAAATTTTGTTATAATGCTCTTACCTTGTTTTTTCATTTCCTCCAGTTGCTCCTCCTTCAGGTCAAGCTGATCAGTGAGACGAGACGCAGACTCCAAAGCAGCGTTGGCTTCATCAAGATTCAACTTAAAAAAGACAACATACAGATGAGAATATTTATTGTATTTGATTTAAACAGAAAAATCTAAAATGAGAATAAAATAATGCTGTATTCACCTGTAGAGCAGATGCTTGTCCTTCTAACCTCTCTGCTTTCTTTCTCCAGTCCTCCTTCTCCCTCTTGTGCTTCTCCAGTTCAGCTGAATACATGGCTTTCTCTTCTAAAATACAACATAATGATGCCATTTAACTCCAACAGGCTTTGTAGTTGAATCATCATTAAATACAGTCAAAGCAAAGACCAATGAACAATGACATTTTGCAATATATAAAACAGAACTCGCCTTGTTGAAACTGCTCTAGCACCATCTGCAGGTTGGAGAGTGACACTGCATACTGTTGCACTTGGTCTTGGGATGTCCGGAGTTGAGCATAAGCTTCATCTCTTTGGCTCACGACTCCACTGAGCTGATCCTGTAGGGACTCCACCTGCATACTGGCCTGTTGACTGAAGTAAAGGAGACATTTGTTTGGATATTTGAAAAGATTTTGTTTCGGTCAATTAAAGTGTCTATTTGCATGCTTGCTTTTCTCCAGGAAAAATTTAAATGTCTAAAGAGTCATTCATGAATTAGCTTATCTTGGTTCTGATTCTGTTCAGACCACCAGAGGGCGGTGTTGAAAGTATTGAAAGTTCCCTTTGCACTAGTGCAATGAACATTCAGTGGTTAATTTTATGTCAGCAACATACCAGGTAAAATGAACTGTACTGTTTTGATAATACATTTACATACAGTTTATATGATATAGTTACAGTGTTTTAAAATGTGACTGTTATTTGTCCTCTTAATCAGTTCAATATTCAGTTTTTTACCTGGCGTTCTCCACTGCGCTGGATGATGTGGCCAGCCTCTCCTCCAACAGCACCGCCCTCCTCCTCAGCTCCGTCTCTCGATCCTCTGCCGCCAGCGCCTCTCTCGTGTATGAATCCTCGATATCCAAAAGGTGATTACGAAGTCTCTCCAACTCCAGGTTCAGACGCTGCTCTTTGTCCCTCACGTGCTGAAGCTAAAACAGTTTAAAAAATGCTTTAAAAAAATACTACATTTAGCAGACATTACAAGAGTTGTAGTTGTCAAGTCATCATCACAACATAATCTTTGATGGGATCTTTCACCTTTCTGCCCTATCATATACATTTTCACAAAATTTTTACTTGCTACCTAATATATTCCACCAACAATAATAAACTAATTACCGTATTTTCCGGACTATAAGCCGCTACTTTTTTCTCACACTTTGAACCCTGCGGCTTATACACCGATGCGGCTCATATATGGACGGATTATTCGTCTATGAACACAGCGGATGCGCAGAAAGCGCCGCTGTCTGTGCGGTGAACATGGGTTAGGGTTAGTTAGAACACTCGCTAGCGCTGTTGTCAGCACTAAAACAGTTTATCGCTGCGTGATAAAATAAGTTCTGCTGCTAAATGAACATTAGTGAGTGGGATACGTCTTAATGACCCGTATGTGTTAAATGCAGGTGAGGCGTAAATGACGAGACGAAACGTCTCAAACTTCAGTAGCGGGACATCCACTCATACATGATCGATACAACTAACCCCGACCCCCGGGAGAGCCTGAAATCCTGTTGAAATCCTCCAAGACACTGACATGATCCCAGACAGGACAGCGGCTCTTTCTGCTCGAGACATGCGCAGTAGAGCGCCAGAGCGACTCTCGCGCGTGACGAACTGACTCAATGCAAAAAGACGACAAAAGTTTTAGAGGCAATACAAGCAGATGCTCGGAACTTGAAAACTTCTTGAAGACGTGGACACCTGCGGCTTATAGACAGGTGCGGCCTATATATGTACAAAAATTAAATTCTTTGAAAATTTAGTTGATGCGGCTTATATTCAGGTGCGCTCAATAGTCCGGAAAATACGGTACTTTAATTTACTAATTTCCAAACTTTTTTTGTACAATTACATTTTCTGATAGTAAATTTCCATTACCTCCGTCTGCACAGCTGTGGTCTCCATTTGTTTTTGCTTTAGAGCCATCATCACTTGGTCTCTCTCGTGTTGAAATGCCACTGCTTTGTCCTGCATTGACTTTAACTCATTCAGGAGCTGGTTCAACTCTCCAGACTTGCCCTGTAGAAAAAAAAATACATAAAATGAAAATTTTCTTGTTCTGCTTTCTGCTTGTATTGCATCTTTTTCACAAAAAAATCTGAGTTAATTATTTGGGTCATCTGTTTATGCTAGTTACTGGATTTTTACTAACCATGTAAATGTACCTGATGTGTATGTATATATTTTTTATTTTATTTATTCATTTTTTCTAATTTGACATTACGCAATGAAAACAAAAATAGACAAAAACAAAACAAAAACCCCTGTCTCCACACTCAACACATACACAAAACTACACAAAAACCACTGGCTACACAAATATCAAATATCAGTCAAGTCCAGTCCTGTCGTACACACTGATATTTGAATAAAATAGACTGACCTGCTCCTTGTCCTTGAGCATCCTCTCCACAGTGGCAGACTTCTCACTCATGGCGCTCAGTTCAAACTCCTTCTCTCGTAGCAGCAGTGAGACTTGCATATTTGTCTCCTGTAACGCTCTGAACTCAGACTCTTTCTCTCTCGACTTCGCTGCCACAGCTTCGTTCTCTTCCTTCAACTTCTTCACATCCATCTCCAAAATCAGCGCACGTTCCTTCAAATTGGTCACGGCTTGCTTCAAAACTTCATTGTCATTTTCTCTGTTTCTCAAAGCCTCGCTAACGTTAATCAACTGGTCACCTTTGGTTTTTATAAGCAAATCTTTCTCACGAACTGTTCTTTGCAACGCGTCTAATCGACCTTTAACTTGTCTCACCTCTTCTACGTGACTTCTCTGCTCCATTTCTGAAGCAGATGCAGAATTTGCAAGTCTATGATTGTTTTCCTGCAATGTTCTTATAATATTGTCTTTCTCAGCTAGCTGGCTACGCAACAATGCTACCTCTTGCGTATCATCCTTTACTACTGAAGATGTCTGCTGGATTTTTGCCTCCAATGGTGCACTCGCTTGACCAAGTTCACCAGTTGGAGCTACACTGTCCAGTTTCCCCAATAGAACATCCTTTGTGGAGCTCAGTTGCGTGATTGTCTGTTGAACCTGAGCCAACTCTTGACTCAAACTTCCCAATCTTCTTTCCTTTTGTTCATAGTTTTGAATGAGGCGTGCGTAATCAACCGACAACTTAGAACTACAATCGCTATCAGCCGAAATCTGGCTTTGTAATTTGAGAAGTTCTTCTTGAAGTTGCGCCGATTCGTGTTGCATGTTTTTAACTGTCGTGATCACCTGCATCTTCCACTCCTCCATTTTCTTAACCTGTTGTTTTAAAGTATCTCTTTCTTGTAGTAACTCTTCAAATTGATTACTACTGACCCCACCAGATCCTCCACCTGCCTCGCCTCCTGAAGTTTGCAAGACTGTGACGAGCGTCTGGCATTTTTGCGTTAGGGCATCGATTTCGATATCTTTCTCTCTGATAATTCTGGATAAATTTTGAATAGTCTCTTTGAACATTTCTTGACTTCCAGTTGGATCGCTTATATTTGAAAGCCGTACGTTTTCTTGTTGTAGTTTAACCAACGCAGCCTCTTTTCCAGCCATAATATCCATAAGGCGATGATAGTCAGATCTTAACTGGCTATTTTCTCTAGTTTTCTCATTCAAAACTGCTAGAACTTGCTCCCTCTCCACTGCGTAAGCTTGGATCTGTTGTTGAAGGTATAAGATGTCCTGGTTATGACCTCCTCCACCCATAGACACCCTTGCGTGAAGCGCTTGAATCTCCAAATCTTTCTGTAAAATCATTTGCGATAGTTTACCGACCTCATCGCGAGACACAACCAGCTGATCCAACTGCTTTGTAAGGGACATATTCTTCTCATTCAACTGACTAATTTCTGTCTCTTTTTCCTTCATGCCTTTGACCAGTTTGTCAATCTCAACTTTAGACAGATCATGTTTTTCGTTGCCATTTTCTTGGTTTAGTGTTTGTGTCTTATCTTCTTGTAATATAACTTCGCCAGGGATAGACTCAAGCCTTCTTTCTCCTAATCTTTCAATACTTTCTTTCAATCTTATTATTTCTTCGTCTTTAGCATGAATCAACCGATCGTAATTCAGTGCTGATTGTTGTAGCCTTGAGTGGGCCTGCTCTAGCTCACTTTGCTGAGTTTGAATGGATTTCTGAGATAGGAGAAGAGAAGCTTGCTGTTCCTCCAATGTCCTCTTTAGCGTATTTATCTCTTTTTCCAAACCATTACGAGAAGATTTAAGTTGCGTGATTTCAGTTTCCAGTTCAGTAATTATGTCCAAAGTCCTAGGTTCAGATTGTATTTGCGGTCTACTTTGCTGGTCCCTTAATCTATCAATCTCCTCTTTCAAATGACTGTTTTCTTCTTTCATACCTCCCAGCTGTCTATCTTTCTCTTCCAAAGCTTGTTTAAGAGTTTCAGTTTCCTTAGTTACAATCAAAATTCTACTTTCCAATTCTTTCTGCAATTCCACTGCATTTTGTTTTAAAGTCTCCACAAACAGGTCTTTCTCTTGCAACAAATCGGTGAGCTGTTTCTGCCCGGCAACAGTCATAGAAAGCATCTCATTGGTGTCTCTGTGATCAGATGCCAGTTGCTCTATGTCTCTTTTAAGCTGTCCAATTTCCATTTCTTTCTCTTGGTTAAGTTTGATAGCTTTTTCATGTTCGGTTTGTAAAGCAGTTGCGTCCATAGACCTTGCTCGGGTCAGTTCATCTATAGTTTGTTGATACTGTTTTGCTTGTTCTGTCAATGTCTTCTCAACCTGCTGTAATTCGCTTTCCAACTGGCCTTTTTCTAGCTTCAAAGCTTCAATGCGTGTCTCTTTCTCTCGTATAGCCCTGCTCAAACTACTCTGATTTTCAAACATTTGTTTATTTACATCCTCAATTTTGGCAGTTTTATCATCACAATCTTCCTTAAATCTTCTATTTTGCATCTTTAACTCGTAGTTCTCAGCTAGAATGTTTTCTTGTGTCTTCATCGCCCCTTCCAACTGACTTCTTAACTCTGCAATCTCATTATCTTTCATTGAAATCAAATCTTTGGTCATTTGGTCCTTATCTCCTCTGTTACCAGCTTCGTACAATTGTGTTATCGCAATGGACAACTCCTCTTCCTTTTCTTGCAAGGTCTTTCTTAACTCTGCAAACTCTTTCTTAGCCTCTTTGCTCTGCTCCTGTGATTTAACAAGTTTTTCCTTCAGTTCTTTCACTGTTTGTTCGAGTTGTTGCTTCCCCATGTGCAGATCATTCAGTGTAAAAGCGCTGTTGCTGATTTTACCCTTTTGGACGTCCAGTTCTTGCTCCAAAGTTTGTTTTTGGTCTTTGGTTGTGTTGAGTTCAGCGGTGAGTTTGGAGATTTGGGCCTCAGCCTCTTTCAGTTGTCCAGACAGCTGCTCCTTCACTGAAATCATGTGCTGTGTATGCAAAAAGAGGAAACACAAACATGATTAAGAGACAAGACAGGCTAATTTTCTGCTTGCTTTGTTTTGTTTTTGCTTAGACATTGCTTTCTGAACCATCTATGCTGAGTGGAGTAATGTAAGTTTTTACATACATAACATACATTTACAAATAACTGCAGACGGAGAGTGGCTACATTTGGTGCAATTTAGCTACATTATATTATAGCTTTGGTTGGAATATTCCACAGTATGACTTAATGTCATTTCATGATGGTGTTTTTATTACTCAAACACATCAAAACATGGATTCTAATAAGTTAGCCTCTCCACAGATCTGACCTGCAACTTAGCCTGGGGTGGAATATCTAAGCAAACCAATGGCATCTCCATGGAGACAAGCAGGTGGCTTACCCTTGACAAGAAAAGTTACACAGGAAACCTTTAATTAATGTAGACCTAAATAACAACTAAAAAACTATTCCTCTTAGTTACCTGTGTTGCCTCCTGGTTTTGCCGGTCCAGTTCTTCTAGCTCAGACATCAGTGAGTCTCGCTCTTCTTCTGCTGTCTTCAGGGCCTCCTCTCGTTGCTGTAGGGCTCTCTTCAGGTCCTCCAACTCCTCAGTCTCACATGGCTCTGCTTTGGTCTCACTCACGGACGTTTCAGCCTCTCTCAGTCTCTCCTGGAGCTCAAGCTGTCAAACACATATTCATTAGATTAAGAACATTGATCAATATTGGAAGGAATTTTGTGTATTGATGACACAGATTCTTTTTTCAAACTCATTGCTACTTTCTGTACTTTTCATCTTTCATTTCAACCTTTTCTTCAACTGTCACTTGAATAATGTAAAAGTATGATAAATATTTACAGCAGGTACAATCCCACCATACAAATCATTGAAAATCTGCCATATGCACTTTAAAATACATGCATTCTATTTATTTATTGTTTATTTGAATGTGGACAGATACACAAGCATATATTAATAAAGCAGTAATCTGATGCAGGTATCACAGTGTTTATAGCCTATGCCATATTGCAACACCAGTTCCCAGAAAGGCTTTTAAACTATTTACTAAAAAGCTGTGGAATTATCATCTAAAATGTTCTGATGTCAAATAAACACAGACTATTAGAACAGGAAAGTTTAAGATGTAAAACTGTTTCCACAAACCTTTTCCTGTTCAAGGACTTCTTTTTCTTGCCTCAAAGAACCAATAATTGTGTTTAGCTCTAAGATGTCAGCGTGTTCCACCTCTTCAGCTGGTCTTTCCTAAAGGGTATACAATTTAAAATAAGTGAAAATGTCCAGTTACTTTACAGTGTTTTTGGTGATTGAAATAAGAGGATAATAAGATGATGAGGGTCCTAATGTTTCTTTCAGTTAACATGGTACATAATCCGTAAAAAAACTCTTGTATTGAATCATACTTGATAATCTGAATCTACAGTGCCATGTATTATTTTTTCTATGGCATATGGTCATGATAACAAAAACTACTTGTACACGCACACACAAAAAAGAGATTAAATAAAATGCATTGAAATAACATGATCAATATACTTGCCTCTGCAGTCTCTTTCAGTCTTTCAATTTCTGCTTCAGCATCTGGAGAAAAAGAAAATAAGGCCATTAATCCAAAAGTGTGATTTATCTATGGCAGCGTCCCCAAATATTTTTCTTTTAAGGATCTGTAATAAACATAAATCATTTTTCAGGGACCGGTGTAGGGGGTGGAGCCATTAATAACACTGCAAAATGCATTAAACTCTCAAGCTTAGTTTGGAAAAAATGGTCTTAATACTCATGTTTGCACTATATTTTCACAGTAAATAAATATGGCGGTACATAAATATGGCGGTACATAAATATGGCGGTAGACTATGGTTTTCAGATTCTAGAATGTCCCAGATGGGGGGCAAGAGCCAGTTTTTCCTATTGATTGCATTGTACTTTGCCATGAAATATTGGAAAGGTAAATTAACAAATATAAAACCTGATCATTTCTATTACTGACTAGACTGTATTAAATAATACTGGCCTGTAGTGATGTCATTTGAAACCCAGCAATAATGTATCTTAGAAAGTAAACTCCTTTCTAAGATACATAATATATTTCTCTGAATGAGACCTGGTACCAGATGGCCTGCGGACAGGTTTTGGGCACTGGACCGGTGCTTTGAGACCCCTGATCTATGGGACCAGTTTATATATTATTATTTTTTTTATACACCACGTTTAATAAAAGAACAATTTCAACACAAAAACCAGCACCTCTCTTCATACCTGCCAGGTTCTTCCTCAGTTCCTGTATCTCTTGTTCGAGTTGGGCCTTCTGCAGACTTCGCCCCTCCTGCTCCTGCACTCGTGTCTGTAGCTCTGACACAGAGGCCTGGAGTCTGGTGTAGTTTTGTAACAGTCCTGCGTTTTCCTCTTGTAGGTCTTTCCTCTCAATTTGCAGTGAGGTCTGACTCTTCTGGGCCTCCTCTAAACTGGCCCTGAGCTTTGACACTTCCAGCTCTTTCTGTGTGGACGCCTCCTGGAGAGAAGCGATGGATTTCTGAAGCTCCAGGAGTTTAGAGGAATCGGCTGAAGGACTGGGCGGACCACGACCTGTAAGGAGTAGTGATAAAGTAAGTTTTAGACGTACATAATAATGATACACTGTTTTCAAATGCTGAATTTTTACTTTTTTATTTTAACACTACTACTACTACTACTCACAACTTTCTTTATTGTGTTTTTATGATAGCAAAATTAAAATATCATCATAGTCTACAAAAAACAAACGCTGATGTACCCATTACCCCGAGTTGCAAATTTCAAATTATAGAGACAGCTGTGCAGCTTTTTTAAATACTCTGAACAGTTCAACAACAACAAAAAACAAACAAAAAGATGCATTTCTTACTGTTGTGGATCTGCTCCTCCAGCTCTTCAATCCTCTCCTCGTACTCGGCGAGCTCGTCTCTATGGCGACGTGTGATGTCTGATAGTTTCTGCCTCTGAGCGTCCTGCAGCGCTGCCAGCTCGTGCTGATGCTCGTCCACCTCACGACTCATCTCCTCTCGAAGCTCCTGGTCCAATAAAGCAGGAGACTCATATACATTAAAGGTGAACTATGTAACCACCATCTGCTGCTTGTCTCCATGGAGAGGTTATTGCTTTGTCTGAAATGTTCCACAGTATGACATTCCACAGTATGGTTCATCATATGGCATTAAACTTAAAGTTACAGATCAGTAGTGTGGAAAGGTGAGACCATACACAGTAAGAAAGCATGTTTTCCACCTATAACTGAATAAATGCTAAATAACTGTGGAACATTCCTGACAAAGCAATGAAGACAAACAGGTAATGCAGACTTCACTAGATAATTCCTGGAGTACACCTTTCATCATAATTATCGGTGTTAGTTACAGCTTTTTTTATTCTTGCTCACCTTTATAGTCCTTTGAAGCCTGTGGAGCTCTGCTTGGTCTCCATTTCCTGATCCAGCTGCAGATGATGTCTGAAACAAAGTACAAAAACAGAAAACTTGCTTTGAAATGTATTAAAATGTATGAGAATCAAACACCTAAACAGGACCATGAATGCTCATATTGATCACAGACTCCTGAAAATTGTTGTTTAAATCCATTTTATATCACTATCTTTTCTCGAGTTGATGATCTAAAAACTTTTTGGCCGTGTTTGGTGTGCATTGAGTCTACATGGTAACTGGTGAACATTCTGCCAATACACATTCAAGTAGAACACAATTATCAATATATAATATTGATACTTAGGTTTAGTCCTCTTTTAATTTAATAAAAATGCAAGTCTTTGTTCATGTTTTTATAGGGCTAATTAAGGTGCAGATATTATAAAATGGTACCGATATATGAAACATGTTATTTTATACTCCAGTTTTATTACTACCTAAGGATGTTTTCAAATTAAGAATCAAAATCAGTTTTAAAATACAATACTGTCATCCGACAATGAGTACTAATGAAAGCTGCAGATTCTTACCTGTGCCATTCTCCTCCAGTGGACAACTTCACCCTCGAGTCGCATTACTTCAGCTGAGAGACGGTTTATCTCCTGCTGGGACCATAGGACGTCGCTCAGGTCCAGGTCGTCCCCATGGAAACCATGATGTGTGGCAGAGGGGCGGGACATAAAGGAGGAGGAGGAAGTGGTTGTGGAGGAGGCAGTGGTGATGGGGAGCACAGCCGGGCCCAGAGACGAGGACTGGGCTGAGTGCTGGAGCTTCTGGACATCGTCCTGGAGACTGCTCTGACGAGCTTTCAGGTGAGTGATCTCCACCTAAGAATACATTAAAGGTGCATTGTGTAACTTTTCTGGTGGAAGGTCCGTCAAACACGTTTCTCCATGGAGATGTTATTGCTTTGTTTGGAATGTTTCACAGTATGGCATTAAACCTTTCAATCTTCATGGAGACCAAACCAGACCAAGTTACAGGTTAGATATGTGGAGAGGCGACCCCACTCACAGTCAGAATGCATGTTTTTCTAGGTCGTAAAACCATCTGTAATTGAATAAATGTAAGGTAGAGCTGTTTAATTTAAATACTGTGGAACATTCCAGGCAGAGCAATGACATATCCGTAAAAACAAGCAGGTGATGGACCCTTAACCAAAAAGTTACATAGTGCACCATTAACAATCCATTTCTACAAGTAAAGATATACATTTTTTTACGAAATAGGACAAAATCTGACCTTTTCTGACCAGTTTTAGAATTATCCTGCGCTTTCTCTGAACCAGTAAGACCACATGGTTAAAGAATAAAAGATAAATAATGCACTATAATTTGTGTTGAATATGACACCATACTCTTAATCTTGATGTAGTTTACAGAAAGTATCCAGGAAATACATTTTGATAGATATGTCCTACAGAAACATACATTTCTAATCGAAGGGGAAGGACATTTCTGATTGTTTAAGTAAATCAAAACAAATAAACGTTTACATACATCCTTCTGTTGGAGATGCATCCTGTACTCTGCAGATTGACTTTTGATCTGGATCTCGGCCGCCTCCAGTTTTTCTTCCAGTTCAGCATGAAGCCTTTTCAACCGTTCATACTGTGACAAGACAAACATTACAACAGAAAATAAAAATACAGGGAATAAAACGTAATAACTATGAGAATCTCCAAGAGTAAAAAGATCTAACCTCAGACTTCTGTGTGGCAAATGCACCTTCAACTTCAGCCAACCTGGAATTGGAGACCTGAAGTTCAGTGGCAGCATCTAAAGGAAAAAAAATTATTAAAAAAATGTTAATTATCAACTGATATCAACTAATGCAGTGTACAATGTTTGTGCTATTGTGGAGCGCCTTGGGTGTGTTATAAATTGAAGGCATTGATATCAGGTACTCTTAGTAACACTTCCTAATGTATTCAATGAAATGTCAGTCAATTACTGTCTAACTTTAGACAGGAACCTTAAATCCTAAAAGAATTTAACTGAGTTGGCCCTTTGTGACTCATCTGAACCAAAAACAAACAAGATCTATTACTTACTTAAATTCTGCTTTTAGTTAAATTACAGTTAATCACTTTCCTTTTTGGGTAACACAAATTAAATCAATGAGGCAGCTTCTAAATATAATAAATACAAAATTCAGTGCATTGTGACAATTCTTATCAATGGATTTTATCAGTTTAAATATATAATTAAATGTAAAGTTAAAGACCAAATAATTTGAATGGCATCTGCAGCTGAAATACACAGTACATTTGCAATAGAATACAGTGGCAGACTAAAAATATCTCATCTCAAATATTACTGACAACTGGTTAGAGCACATACAAATGGTGTAAAACTATAACCCCCTTAATACATAATAATACATATCTCCCAATTTTGAAACAAGTCCAGGTGTTTCATTACACATTAATAACAGTACATGGAATTTAAAGCCCTTTATATAGCCATAGCACTATAAACTGCATTCTTCATTCATTCTGTCTAGACTGTCTGTGGTGGTAACCCACTTTTAAGATAACACAGCTGCCCTAGGGAGTGACAAAAACATGGAAGCGTTAAAGTGATTAAAGTGTGAACAAACCACAGCTGGATAGACATGCAGCTAAAAATTCTAATTGTGATCTACCATTTTATTGTCATATAGTGATTCTGTGCTTTTCTCTTCATTTCAGCACTACTCACAAGTATATGAATCATTATATAAACAAAATCTATGCTCTACGCTCTAGAAAATCAATATACATTTTTGGCATATCACTCACCCACACATACTGAACCTTAAACACTCTGGTTATAGGGTTAAGCCTTAACCACTTGAGACACCACTATGACCCCCTTTATGCTACGTAGAAACAATGCCCCCCTCTTTCTTCTATATTTCGTTCACAGCCCTACTCCCATAACATCATGAGTCTCACATGACAAACAAACCTGCATATTTATATTGAAACACAAACTCTCTGGTTATAGGATGAACACTTTACCACCTGGACTACCACTATCTCCCACTATACCATTATGTTGCATAGAAACAGTGCCCCCCTCTTCCTTCTATATTTCGTTCACAGCCCTACTCCCATAACATCAGCTTAAGCAGTCTCACATGACAAACAATCATGCATATTGAACCACAGACACTCTGGTTATAGGGTGAAGCCTTAACCACCTGAGCCACTATTGCCCCCTTTATTGTTATATTCTATAGAATCATTGACGTCCATCTTGTTCACAGCCTTGCTCCCATAATATCAGCTTAAGTAGTCTCACATGACAAACAAAGATGCATGACCGAGTCAGCCAACAGTCAGTGATACACAATCTTAGCAGCTGTCTGTTTCCATACACTGGCAACATGGCAATTACTCCAGGCTAAACCCAGGACAGGAAATTCCAGATTACTGTAAGGATTTTTCCTCAAATACTTTAAAAGTGACATGTTTTTGCAGGTTTTGTGATAAGAAGAGGTTGCAGTTATTTGGGTTTTGTTGGCAGCTGTGAGTTGGAAATCTGTGGCCAAAGTTCTCTTGGAGTCAGCATTATCACACAGTGTCCAGACTGAGTGGGTTAATGCATCAAAAGTGTGTTAAAATCCATATTACATTAGATTAAAATACTGAATTAAACCAAGCTCCACACTATAAATTAAAATATCGAATCTAACCAAGCGCCACACTATAAATTTAAGTTAACAGTGCACTAAGAACAATAGCTATTGATATAAGTAACATGATCTCTTTGCCTCTGTTGAGATAAAATCAGTTATGTCATGACAAGATCAAATGAACAAAGATACTGAAACTAAATGCCTGTAGTTCAGCATTTCTAGTATTTCCTATGTTAAAGTTATGAGTAAATGCAAGAAAACATTGTAAATATGAATATTTATGTGCTTTTCATTAAATGTAATAAATTATTTTTATATCACTGTATGCATAACTGTATACTCTAAAGCAATAGCAATAACAATATGCCGAGGACACACTATATTTATTATTATAGACGATAAACAATAATATTGAAACCAATTTATGTCACTGATACAATAACACAAGAGCAAATTCAAACCACACAAAAAAATATTGTAAATGTACAAAACATGAGGTACAATAAATAAATAATCAGAATTACACACACTTGAGTATTTAGTTTGCATCTGTAATGAGTCATAGAAGTTATTAATTCAAATTTTTAAGGCTTAAATCTTATCATATAATTAAAAAAAACCCCAAAATTTCCCAGTAGTGCAAAGAAAATGTACACAAGATAAATATATTGACCACAAAAATATTGTTCCAGCTTTCATATATTAAACGATATTGAAGTTGAAATTGTAATTATCATGAGAGAAACACATACAATTAAAGCACTATATTGTGGGTATTGGGTAACCATTTCAACAATGCCACTCTATTTGACCAAGAAAACAAAATAAAGACATCACCCACCTCCAACTTCCTCCACCCCTTCCAGCAGCATGTCTTTGGTGAAGTTTGATATTTGTCCGGTGAAATTGGACAGGCTTCCCCCGACCTGTCCCAAAGACTGACCGAGGCCAGAGCCCAGTCCACCCAGCCAAGATGACATGGTGAGTTAGGTGAAAAATAAACAAAGCAAAAGAGCAAAAGACCAAAACTGACAGGGGGCTAGCTTTGTTTTGGGTCAACGTATGGCCACACTAGCGCTGTCATTAATCCAATAAACACGTAATAACCTAAACGAAAGAGAAACAGTTGTGATCCGCAGCGTTGATCCGTTATAAAAGTAGATTTTAAAGCTCATTTAGGTGCGGCTAATAACAGCTGACCCGGCTGCCATAAGGAATGTGTCAAAACTAGCAAGCTAACCGAGCTAGCATCCTCGTTAAACAGATAAAACGTGGGTCTAAATTCGTTATTAAAACGCCGTGTGATCAGCCTAGTCCGTCACCGGTGTTTCCGTGAGTTTTTAGCCCGTCTGAAGATCACTTCGCTCGGAAAGTGCCACCTCGACTGCAGCCATTATCGGCTCGGAGCGGAGTGTTCAGCTTTGACGTGGACACAGCGGTACGGGCCCGGTGCATTGTGGGATACGCTGGAGGACCAACAACACCAAAACAGAAGCTACCACGCTGCCAGATACATCACAGTCCATAATGGATCTTCTACTCACAAAAGTTTGGATACGCCATCTCATTCAGTGTTCGTTTTTCTTTATTTTTACTACTTTCTACATTTTATATACATACGTAAGCCAGTAAATATATAAGTAAGATATATGGAAATATATAGCAAAGAAAAAAAAGATCTAAAAAATAATTCTACTCAATATTTTTAGACAAACCAAAGGGTGGCTACTTTGAGGATTTGAATATAAAATATAAAAAATATTGAGTAGATATTGAGTTTGCTACACAATTTCATATATTTGATGTCTTCTGTATGTAAAATGTAGAAAGTAGTAAAAATAAAAACACAAAACATGAATGAGTTGTCCAAACTTTTGACTGGTAGTGTTATGTAAATTATCTACATACATATAGATACAGCATTTCTCAAAGATTTGTGGGGTTACTGATGATCTTGAATATCTTGTAATGTAAAAATAGAATTTCCAAGCTCAATAGATCAGAACTTATGATCTGCAATTATAAATAAAAACAAATGCATCCCCTTTACTGTATTCTCTTGAAATTAATGCATGACCTGCTGTTGGTATTGACTTTCATATAATTTGTTTGGTGGCGTTCTTTTAATGTAGCTTTAGCTTATGATGTAAACAAATTATGCCAATTGCCAATAAGCCCACCTGCCCACCAAATATTGTCTTAACCCATTTATAATAACAGCTGAATTTCCTGTAAAATGTCATTAGGTAAATAATAATTACACAGACACTACAACAACAACAACAACAACAACCATAAATGTCACAGATCACTTATAGTTTAAGTTTATTAAAAGACTTAATTTGACATTATGTTAAATACAATCTCAGAAAAAATGTCTGGAAGCTGGAAATGAGAAAAAAAGTAGTTCAAGTTCTACTTAAATATGCCCTTTGATAAAACATCTGCCCATATTAATCTATTCTTCTTCTATGAATAATTATTTTGAATACAGTTGTCATCTATATTTTATGTAGGTGAAATGGTAGAAAAGTAATGTCATTCCTATCCATTCTCTGTGCAAATCCAGGAGCATTGGGTCCCAGAGCCTGAATATCTGCAGCATGAACCATCCTTCAACCAAAAAGGCATAAAAGGAAACATTTTATACGCCTATTTGCAATAATCTATCGTCCATCTGGTAAACCTTGGTGCATTTCTGGTGAGTATGTGAGAAGAACAATCATGACCCAGAGGTGTAGAGCAGCCTGTTAAAGACAAATATATGTTAAATTATAATGTTATAAGTAATAAGTATGTAACAACATCTTCATGCAATTACTTACCATGTAGAGGATGACAAAAACTCTGGCCATTGGGTAACGTCTCAGAAATATTCCCAATCTGATGCTGAAAAAGATAAAATATTTGAAACTTAGCTATTGTGCTAATTCCAGCATATTTATGATGAAACTGCTTGCTAACACATTAATATGCACTGTCATAATTCAAATAAATAAATAAAATGAAATATTTGTAGTAATGATTACTACCAACTCTAAATTACACAAAAAGAACAGGTTGATTAAAAACACACGGCATTTTGGTATCTAAATGCAACACTGCAACAATATGTGAATACGAACACACAATATTGTAGATCTTACCTAAAGCGATCAATAGTACTTGCTGCTTTGCGTACTTTCCCATAAACCCCAGGGCTGTCTTGGTCACTGAACAGAACAGGTGTATTTCTCTGCCTGGCACCTTGAAAATAAATAAGGTGTGGCACAAATAAGAGTAGGTAGCATTAAGTGAAAAGGTACAAAAAATAAATATGTATAGCATTAACATTTAACGATAAAATTTAGCTGTCAGATGTATAAATTAATAAAAAATCTATCACAAAAAGTTCTTTCCAAGTTCCAAGTTCTTTCTATTATATCAATGGATTCAGTACTGTCAGGATAATCTACCTGGCCCCTCCAAAGTGCTCATGTTTATGGTGGCTCCTCCACTCTGTCCTCCCTGTGACGCCTTCATCTGCTGCTCAAGTCGCTCCAACTGAAACACCAAAGAGTTTTTCTCTGTCCCCAAAGCCTCCAGCATAGTCTGTTTCTGAATCAGCGTCTCTGTCAACTGGTGCAGCCGATTCTCCAGCTCTGTTTGGCTACTGCTTATGGTCTTGTTGGTGAGCTAAGAACAGGTTATAGATTACAAAATAGGTAAAAAAAATAAATAAAAAAAAAAATAAAAAAAAAAATAAATAAATAAATAAAAAAATAAATAAAAAAAAAAATAAATAAATAAATAAATAAATAAATAAATAAATAAATAAATAAATAAATAAATAAATAAATAAATAAATAAATAAATAAATATATATATATATATATATATATATATATATATATATATATATATATATATATATATATATATATATATATATATATATATATAAATATAAAGGGTGTTTGTGGTAATAATTATGACGGACCTGGTTCCTGAGTTTTTGGATTTCATCTTCTCTGTCTTTGATGCGGCTCTGTAGAGAGGATTTAACACGATGCTGTTCCTCTTCTAAGTACTGGACCTCCTGCCAATATATATTAAGATTATTTCAAATTCTTCTTATTATGCTTATTTTATGTTCTACTTCTCTCACTTGTTTGTATCTCTCGATCTCTGCCTCCAGCTCCTGCTTTGCTCTGTTCTGTGCTGCCTGCTGCTCCTGTAAATTCACCTGCTGCTCTCGCCAACTTTCAGCTTCAGCCATGGCTTGGTTTTCCAAATCCTTTTGAAGAGAAAATCTATAACATAACAATTTTCTTACATTTTATTTTTAATCACAGAATTGTACCTGCACTTCTGTCCTAAGAGTCAGAATCTGCCCTTGTAATTTTTGTATCTCTTCTCTTTGTAAGTCTTTTTCGTGCCGCAGCTCCTCCAGCTCCAGAGCCATGGCTCCACTGCCGTCCAGAGAGTCCAGACCAGAGCCCTCCTTCAGACTGCTGATCAGCTTCTCTTTGGACTGTCAATATTTATAAATGACACTGTCAAACACATTATGTTGTATTACATTATAGAAGTCAGGTGTATTGAGCCACACCTGCAGGATGCGTGCAGCTTTCTGTTTGTACTCCTGGAGCTCCTGCTTTGCGCTCTCCGCTGCAGCTTTGGCGCTTTTCAGCTGCTGCTGAAAATCGTCAACCCGGAGTTTCTCTTCTGAAGCGCGACGCTCTGATAAAGTCACAGTCTCTGCCAGAGTCTGTCTCTCTGTTTCCAGCTTAGACAGTCGGGCAGCATATTCACTCTATAGTCCATATAATCACAGTTTTATTCATTTTGAGAATATATAAGAGTATTTGAAATACTGTATCTAATGAGATGTTTACCTGCATCTGGTGAAAGCTGTCCTGTTCCCTTCGCAGAGTCAGTTCAGCCTCTCTGAACCTCTCCTGCATAGTTTCAAGAGCCTGGGAATGCATGCTACTCCCCTCTGTGTGGTCTTGCATAATTCTAATGACAAATTAAATATAAGAAAATGTACTGATTAAAGGCCAATTACTTCAAACATAATAATTACAATAAAAAAACACACCTGGATTTCTCTTTCTGTGCCTCCTCCAGGGCTGCACTGCGAGACTTGAGGAGTTGATCAGCTTCGTCAAGTCTGACTTTCAAAACTGCAAGTTGCCCGTCTTTGGCAGAAAGTGCTTCTGTGAGGTCATCAACCTGCGACCGAAGTTCTCGTAAAGTGCGATCTGTCACTGACTGTTCCGAGTTCCATTTATCAGCGCGGAGACGGGACTGGTTCAGTTCTAAGGCCGAAATCTAATATAAATCAAGCAAAATATACCACTTGCTTTACCATTTAATGAGGCCTGACTCTTACCATCTTGCAGGTCTTTTGCTCTCTGAATGACTGAAGCCATCTCTTGGTTGAGGGAGGCCACTTCAGTGCGTAGGAGCTGGTTCTCGAGGCGAAGACTGGACAGGACGTGTCCCTGGGGTTCCTCTGTGGGCGGAGCCTCAGGGCGACTTGGCTCTTGAGGGAGAGGAGCCAAACCAGAGTCTGAACTTTCAGGAGTGTCTGTCAACCACACAGATGGGCAGTCATTTATGACTATTATATATGTCAGTTAAGAAATGTAATTTAAGCCACTATTTATCTACAGTAAGGTGGGTACAATGAAACTTGAGTTGTTAATTGTAATATTACTATTTACCCATAAATAAACTATCTATTATTAATATAGTGTAAAAGAACTCTTTAAAATAAACAAGATGTACCTTGACCTGGCTCTTTGGCTGAACTTTCCTCTGATGTTTTGATGCTCAGAGCGGACAGAGAACTGAGACTCGAGGCCCGGGACACACCACGAGTGGAGGGGGGCGTGGAGGGGGCAGAGGGGACAGTGAGGGGTGCTACCAGCGGGGGAGGAGTGGGGCTTAGCGTTTCTGTCACAGTAACTTTAATTTCACGTTTTGAATCTCTTCTGTTTCCGACTGGAGGATCTGAACTGTTTAGAAAGTCAAAAAGCATATCATCGTTCATGTCCTGGTCGTTCTTTTTGGGCCGTACAAAACCAGTGGGAGATTTGGCAGCGCTGGCACCACCACTCGTTGCATTGGGCACATTTGCTGTCCCAGCCAAAAGTGTTGCAGTTGATTTTTTGATATTTCCAGCCGCAGCGGAGATAAAGCTTTGAGCATTTTGAGTTGAAGTATAATGTGCTGGAGTTACTTCAGGCTTGAACTCTGGTTTGTCT
The DNA here is from genome assembly GCA_029959045.1 of Taenioides sp. WSHXM2023. Taxonomy (NCBI): domain Eukaryota; kingdom Metazoa; phylum Chordata; class Actinopteri; order Gobiiformes; family Gobiidae; genus Taenioides; species Taenioides sp. WSHXM2023. The sequence goes on from CM057102.1 coordinate 18,838,207, forward strand.
CCTGTTCCTTCTTCATATGGAGAGGAGAAAGAGGATGTTCTCTGTTGACTTTTGCTCAAAGCTGTGGCAGCACCTTGGTCCACTTTATTCAGAAAGTCCTCAGCTCTCCCTGCCAGATCAGTAAACCAAGACATTTCGCATCCTGGAAAGAAAGACAAAAAGGTTTAAGGGTATTGCATATAACACAACATAATTATAAAATACAAGTAGAATAATAAGAATAGTAACAGTAATAAACCTGTATAAACTCTCCACTCAAAATAGTATCCACTATATTGTGCAGTAAATACAACCCGGATCCAAAGCTTTTAAAAATGTCATTACATTTGCCATTAAGCGTCATACTGTTTGCTAGCTCTCTGACGTTTAAATTGTCTATTACGTTAGAGCTATTAATTGCATAATTAGGTGAGTGAATTTTGTCAGTTACCTATGCAATATCGATATATGTATTCAATAAAGGCCACAGATCTCACGATACTGTTGCCCACATTTAATTTGTTATAATTCCTTTACAAATATTAAAATAAGCCAGGGTAAACAGAGCTGGGTTCAATGCTAAAGTGACAAAGCTAATTGCTAACAGGCTGGTTGATGAAAAACACTCACTTACCGACGGAAAAAACATTAAAATATCAAACTGACTGAAGTCATCCGCTTGTCATTGAAGCATTATTCAAGAAAATTAAGACGAAACACGCTTAAAATGAATGGATATAGCTGTCAAAGCCTGAGAAGTAAGGATAATTCTGTGATCTTCTCAATACGTGGACCAGGAAGGACTGCGAGGACCCATACAGAGCGCCCACAAAAGTGCCGGTACAAAATGCTAATATTTTTGTTCTGTGCACTACAACTCCTGTTTTATCAAAAATATTAATAACAATATATTAATTGCTCACTATTTTACTCAACAGATTGATCATGGTATTTTTAATTATCCGTTGTAATTATATTATATAAATGATATATATCCTTATCCATGTTTATATTGATTACTTTACCAAACATGTTCTTAAAACAATTTGACATAAAAGACACTAAATGAGACAATATGTATGAAACAGTGCCTTTTTATTTTTTCTGCACTCACTCCAAAATGCATATTTACATGGCATGCCACATCAATACAGGAACTGACTATAGATACATTAACACATAGAATCTGCTCTGGGAAGTTTTAGGGAAGGAAACTTGTCCCATTATTAACCAACTGAAAAAAAACCCCCAAAACAAAATGAACCAGCCATAGAATAAAATGTTCTTTCATTACTTACTTAAAATGTAAAAAATGTCCTGTGCTGCTTAATGTCCAAGTCCGTTATTTTCACATTTGACATGGAAAGCTGGCGTCACGGTTGATTCAGTTGAAAATAAACATAGAAAATATTATTTAGGTTCCAAAATGAAGATGGAAGATCACATTTTGGAGGTATAGTGACACAAAAAAATCAGCTCTTGATAGAAACTCCATCATATGTCCAAGTGAAAAATGCCGAAACACTTCAACTACTGTATATAAGCCGCCTATCATAGTGTCTTTGTCCATTCCACATTTCTGAGGAAACAACAAAACAAAAATGGACTCGAAACAAAAAAAAAAGCATGTCCTTAAAAATGATGGAGCAGAGCTTAATACATAAAAATACATCTTGATACATCAGATTGTGTGATAATGTAAAAAGAAAAAACAAAAGTGGACAAATATTTCCAAGACAGATCCTTTGAGCCTTTCGGTTTACTCTGTGTTAGGTTGAACAGTCGGAAACACTTCCTCCAGCAACATTCAATCAGTTTTCACTCATTCACTCATTTATTCATACAAGTCTCATTCACACACTCAGTCAACCAGTTGCACATGCATTGTCATTCGGGACAGCTGCATTAGATCAGACCCCTCCTCTTCTTATAGTCCTCCAGGTTCAGGGAGCGGCGGGGGGCTCCATCTTTCACCGGTAAAGCGTTCGAGCTCACAGACAAAGACTTGGCCTCTGTAACAACAAATTAGACAGTAATTAATAGTGATCTACAATGGTTACTTGGCCAGCCAGAACTACACACTTTGACAAAAATTTACAAAGATGAGGTGTAACTGATCTCCCTGATTTCAAAGGACGTGATTGACTGGCGGATTAAGCGTGCTCTGTTCGCGTCAAAAACAAACATGGCTGCTTACATGTAAAAAAGGAGAAACCCCCCCCCCAAAAAAAAACATAAAGGACTGAGAAACAGCATCAGAATCAACAATTAAAGCACCAAACTATTATTTATCTCAGGTAAAAGAAGTTACATATTTTGCTCTGAGGAGATATCCACATTTGAGAGACATGTGATACAAATGAGCAGCTGTGGTTGGACCGTCTCAAGTTTGGACAGATGTTTCTCGTGCTCTATGGTCTGAATCCAGACTCTTCTGGATTCTAACAGAATGTAGAAGGGACTGGCTGGTCAGGAAACTACAGTGGAATGGTAATCAGAAAAATTCAAAGCAGGTTGGACCAGATTCTTTAGCAATTTAAGGGTGAGTGATATTCAAATACCACATTTTCTAGCATTATCTCAATATATTTGTTTGACATTAGCATCAGAAATGTGCTAAAATGTGCCTGGCCCACATGACTGGACCATAAGTTTAAGGTCAATCTATTCCTTTTAATTACTGGCAATATACTACACAATATAATTTTTTCAACATATCTCCCTCTTCCATTGAGGAGAAATACAGTATAGAGTGTACCAAAAGCATAAACTCACCTGCATTTGGAACTTGTAGGTCAATTTTAACGTCAAAATCGTGTACTTTAAAGAGGTCTTCTGAGAGGTCTGTGGTGGGTTTGGGGACGTCTTTATCTTTAGGGTTTGTCTTCTCACCCTGGGGGAAAAAAATAACCATGTAATATACTCAACAAAGCACTATTACAAAATGATAAACAAATGCATCCCTCTCAATTTTTAGGGCTTGAGACTAGGCTTGGCTTGGTGCTTGTCTCCATGGAAACAGCTAAGTTTAATATCATTCTGTGAAAAATTCCAGGCAAAGCAATAACATCTTCATGGTTACAGAGTGCACCTTTAATTATTAATTGCCTAACTTCAAATTCTTTAAATCCCAATAAAATAAAAAAGTCCTTATCTAATGTCTACTGTTAAGTCAGGCTAATATTCATGTTATACAAAGTTAGATTCTTACAACATAGGTAGATTTTTAAAGTTTTACCGGATTGTTCTTCTCTGTGTTTGGGACATCCGGTGTTGACCCAGAACCGTACTTCTGATTAAGATGAGCGAGAATAGCAGCGTGGACTGAAGGATCTCTGGCCTACAACACCAGAACAGAGAAAATAAAATTAATTTAAGGAACAATAAAATGGAGGTGAAAACTTACAAGATATGGCATTATCTTACATTGGACACCATTGTGGGTTTGCACTGTCTTCTTGTGAAAGGATCCATCTGCTGGTTTTTGCTGTTTTGTCCCTCCAACTAAAAACGTAACAATAATACCATGCAATTTTAGGCATTTTAGGTTTTAATTTTGTTTATTTAAAAGAGAACATGTATAAAGCTTACCACAAGTGCCTTTTCAGATTCAACAATATTCCAGCTTCTGTTTCGCTGATTGATATAGCTAAAGAAAAAATGAAATAATATAAAATATATATTTTGATAGAAATATCAGAATTATTAACTTAATAAAATTAGACATAGTTACAACCATAGACTGCATATATAAATGGATATAGCTAATCCGCTAGCCGCCGTGTTGCAAATAGGAAGTGAACGGGGGGGGGCTTCCGGCTCCATCGACCGTTTCCAATTGATTTTACATTGGAAAATTGTTCCTCTCTCTGTAACTGCTGCAGTGAGCCTCATCATTTTGGTTTTAATATGTTCATATTAACTCTACATGATCCTGGTGTCTTTATTTCGCCATTTTGTCCATAAATAAATTCCTATTCCTAATATGGAACTGGCTCTAAATTCACTCCTATAACCTCTAGCCTCGGGAGCTTCATTTGACTGAAGCCAGACACTATGGGCGACGTCACACTCCCTTAGTCCACTTCTTTATACAGTCTTTGGTTACAACACTAGTAATCTGTAATATGTACATGTTATGAAGTGACTTGTATGGCACAGACCTGATAGCAGAGATGTTCTTGGTTCGTTGTCTATCGAGGGCCTCGGCTCGCTCTTCCAGCTCGTTCAGTTCATCCTGGATCACTTTCACTTTGTCACCATCTCCACTCTCCTCTGCCATGGCCTGTAATCAACATAATAACGTGTGAATATGCATTATTTCCTACAAAATCCCATTCAAATATTGCCAATTAATCTTTTAAACAGTATTGTAATGTTTACCTTATCTTTCAGTAACTGCGTTTTCTTCATGGCATAATTTGGAGGTGCTTTTCTAAATCTGTCCTTCTCTTTTACAATCTACAAAACATAAAAATGTTGTAATGCTTAATAATAGTAATAAAAGTATTCCAGTTCAGTCTAAATGAATTATCCTTTGAAATTAAAATAAAATTCATCCTTACATCCTCTATGTCTTTGTCATTAAATTTATAATTCAGGGCTTCTTTGATGGACTGCTCTTTTTTGGTGATTTCATCAAGTGTTGGTACTTGCATCCCAGCAGCCATCATCTTCAAAAAACAAAAATGTTAATTTGAGTAATTTCACAAAAAACAGTATATTTTATTTACAATTAGTGTACTTACAGCCTCTTTCCACTTCATAAACTCGTTCTCTGTAAATTCCTGATTTGATACAAACTCGAGTCTGAACACCCGCGTGTCACCGCCGTGTCTGAATGAGATGCATTCAAAATTATACAAGGCTGCATAATATATAACAAGCAACAACAAATATGTACTTTCTTTTGTTTCATGGGTTTTCACTTCAATATTATCTTTTATCTTATTTGTATGTATAAAGATTGTCAGGATGGGTAACTTTTTTGTCATTTAGATGTGTTAGAGTGTTTTTTTTTTCTTTTTGTGAGTGTGTGTCATTTTTTTACAAAAGGAGATTGTACAGAATACCTTTTGATTTGGCTTTTGCCTTATAGATGAAATATGACCAAAACTGTGTTCATTTGTTTAGTTCCATAATTTAAAGCGAGCACTCACCTTAACTGTAGACCCTTGTTTGTTCGCGTCGTGCCAAGTTGGTACACCTTTGCCGTTTCCACCACATCCACAATTTCTGCCACCTTCAGAGAGCAAAGATCGTCAATGAAACATCAACCAAACTTAATAGAAGTCCATCTACTTGTATGGGTAGGCCCATCACGATAATCACTATATCGACTTAAAGTATATTTTTGGGCTCAGTATTTATCATGGATACATTTTCTTTGCAATAGTGGGGAAATATGGGGTATTTTAGTTCCAATACGATAAGAATTGAGTGTAGAGGGGAGAATGACTAACTTTTATGAGTAATTATCAGTTCATTCTGCTATTTATTTGTTGCAGTTCAGTCTTGTAATGAGACCGTCTATTTAAAAATTGGTTTACTGGTATTATCTTACATGAATCGTATTGTATCATATATATCTGTAGCAATATATTGTGCTTCAAAACTTGTTATTTGGACATGCGTATATACTAGTATAGGTGGATTTGTGAGCTCACCCTGTAGACTGGTTTACTGCTGCTGTTGCCGATGCCTATCCGCACAAAGCAGCCTGTGACTGTTTTGGCAAAGAATGGCATATGGCACCATCGCTCCAGTTTGTGTCTCGACAATCGGATCCTGTTCAGTTCGTCCGGGAGGGAAACGGGCTGCGACTTTGGTGGAGTCTCCTCTTTCCTGTAGACAGAACAAAATTATAATCAAGCCAAATATAACTTTTACAAGAGCCTGGTATAATACTAACATAGAATCTTCCAAGCTTTATCCACAGTATCAAGAAGATTGTACATTTTTAAAGGGCTTATATGACACTATTTTCTAATCTATGTTGTAATGTTATTTCTTCATCAAAAACATACCTGGAGTTGTGTTTTGTTTAACACACAAGCCCTGCATATTTAGATTGAATTCTTCCCTCAAAGGGAAAACACTCTGTTCCACTTTGTGATGTCATGTGGTGATACAGAAAGTGTTTTTAACTCATTTGGATCATTTCAGCCCTGGAATTGCTCATCGCTACCAAACAAAAAGTAAAAGGTAGCTGTTAATTTGAAAACTACTGCTTGATGACATCACAAGGTGGAACAGAACATTTTGAGCTTTGGAGATGTTGACGGACTAATAATAAAGGATTATTCAAACATGTGTGAATGAAACAAAACACAACTCCAGGTATGTTTTTGGTGAGGTAACAACATTATACCATAGCCAAAAGCTCACATGAAGACATTACTTAATACAAGACCTTTAAAACTGGTGCTGCTCTAATTTATAGATTAGAACAGCACAACAGATTGGTTCTTCTTACATAATGGAGTCCATTATAGACAACAGACATGGTTCAGGTCTGCTTTTTTTATCCTTTGTATTTCTTTATTTAGATAAAAGGTCAGCCATGATTTAGACATGTTCTCACATTTCACATCTCAAAAGAAGTTTCTGAATTGTGTGAATAGTTTGTAAATCAGATTGTTCAATAAATGTATAAATATATGTGTATATCTTACTCGTCGTCAGAAAAGGAGGAGGATCGTGAGCTGCGGTCACTTTTCACAGAGGATTTATCATCATCTTCCTCTTCCTCCTCTTCGTCGTCTGAGTACACTTCACTCGTCTTTAGAGGCTCACGTTTGGCCAACAGTTCAGCTGCTCAGAGTCAGCACACACATCAAAGAAAGCTTATCACAATATTTATGCACAAAGACCAAGCAGCTCCAGTTACACACCTGTTTTGTTCTTCTTCTTCTCTCGTTCGGCCTTTAGCTCCTCCATGGCTTGGGATTTTTTGTCCAATTTTTCATCCCGTTTGGATCGTCTTTCTTTGTTGTGTGACATGACCTGTACAAAACAAAATATAGTATAATATATACTGTGGCGATAGCTGGACTCCATAAACATTTCTTTATGATTTTTATAAGCCTTTTTACTACAATTTTGTATAATTATTAGTTCAGACGTACCACTGGTTCTTGAACCTGAGATAGTTTTCGTTTTTCTTGTTCTTCCTCCTGCTTCTTTTTCTTCTCCTCTTTCTCCTTTTTCTTTGCCGTCTTTAGCTTCTTTTTTATTTCAAACCTGGACAAAAATATGCACACAATATAAACAACATATAAATTGATGCATTAATAAATTATATCACACAAAAATTGCCCTAATATAAAATAGAGACCAAAATTAGCATGACAACAGGAAAAATATTATAAAATAAATCATGCAAATCCAGATTTAGTAGTGATTACAGTATATATATTTTTTTTAGTTTTTATTGGTTGTCACAAACTGGATTTCAAAACTAAGGTACACCTTGATACTGATTTTGATACCACGATAATAAGAACACAATTACAATAGAATGTAAATTTCAACACAAAATAATACTAGTTTCAGTAATATTCTGTGGCCTTATACTAGTTCTGATAAGACAAATGGTCCAAAACTACTCAGGAAACTACTCTGGTTTCAGCCTACATTGTTTTCAGTATCGATAAAGTATCAGGTTTTAATACTAGCTGAAAAGTGCACTATGTAACTTTTCTGGTGGAGGATCTGCCACTTGCTTCTCGATGGAGATGTTATTACTTTGACTAGAATGTTCCACAGTACGGTATTTAACTTGCATATATCTCCATGAAAACAAGTAAGTGACAAAACTGTGTCAAGTAACAGGTCAGATCTGTGAAGCGGAAACCAACTTCACAGTAAACATGTATGTTTTTCCATCTATTATTGAGCAATAAAACACCTCAATAAATGCAAGGCATGTTTAATGCCATATTGTGAAACATTCCACACAGAGCAATAACATCTCAATGAACAAATGCAGGTGGCGAACCCTCCACCAGAAAAACTACCTAGTGCATCTTTAATTATCAATTAGTATGCAGGTATTGACAACTCCATTTTTTCCCCCTATACCAACTTGGGGCCTTTACAGATTAAATCAATAAACAACTGTACATGTTTGTATAACACAGTATACCACTCTGTTACACTATGTTGAGTCTGTACTTTGCATACACTCACCGCCTCTTTAGCACTTCTCGTTTCTCGATACGGTTGAACAGCTCCTGCTCTCTCTCCTTCTCTGTCATCTGCTCGAGTCTGGCCCTGTCCTCTGCGTCACCCATCAGGTCATCGTCGTAACCGTCCCGGAAAACATCGTCCTCCGAAGAGTCTGAGTCTGAGCTGGAGGAAGAACTGTTGCTCTCTGAATCAGACACCTCGCCTATAGAAGAGACGTGCACAATTATTTAGTTCAAAATCAAAAATCAAAAGTATTATTATTTGAAATTATAAGACACTAGATAAGTTATGATGTAATTTTCCATAGTAAAGAAATGCAGGACTTTTTCATTATAATTTAACCCCTACCGCCACACAAATATAAACAATATAAATGTACCTTCTTCTGGTGCTGAGCTTTCGGCTGAACTGTCTCCATCTGAGCTGCCGGACGCCGTGGCTTTGTGAACCTTCTTCTTTGTGGTGGTCTTCTTTTCGGACCCTTTTCCTGGTTTGACTTTCTTTTTACCTTTGGTGCCTCCCACTGTCCACTGAGAAGCAAAGAGACATATGTCATTGCAGAAAGTCCACAAAACATTGCATGCAATCAAAAAGTAGGATATACCATTAGTAGTATTTTTATGACTTTTTTTCACCACTTCTTACTTCTTATTTTTAATAGGATCATTTGCATTTATGAGAATTTACTGGATGAATAGTTTGTTATAATTAAGTAAAACATTAGGTAGACAAACTTTTTTTTTTGCTAAGTACAGATATGACTACACTTCCCATCTTTCCATATCATGTGAGAGGGCTATATCATTACTGTATTGTCTAACTACAGGTTCTTGCAATTGTCATGATTTTTTTTGTAAAATTTCAGACCATCTTCACTGTCATACCTCATCATCACTGTCTGATGTCTCAGAGTCGGTGGAGGCTGCAGGTTTGCTAACTGGCTCATCCTGGTCTCCTGAATCCACCCTCTTCCTTTTGGCCAAAGTCAACAGCTCCTGAAGAAAAACAAAACAGAGTCAAATTTAGACAAATAATAATAGAAGAGTAGATAATGTAGTATAATGCAAATGTGGACTCAATCGGCATTAAAACCACACAGGACTTTAAGGAAATGTTTCGGAGCACAAGCGGTAATACTTCAGTGTTTCAGAAAATATTTCACACTCCATTTCTCCCTGTGTATGTCAAATATTTAAAAGGTGCACTGTGTTGTTGTTTCTACAGAGATATTATAGCATTGCCTGGAATGTTCCACAGTATGCATTAAACTTATTTTCATGGGCACACGTAGCTGACACCAGGCAAAGTTCCAGGTCAGTTTTGTGGAAATGTGACCCACTCACACTACATGTTTTAGTTTAGTTTTAGTTAATTAATAAATGTATGATAGCCAACAGCTGAACATTTCAGGTGATGCAACAATATCTCCATGGAGACAATTAGGGTAGGTGGCACACCCTCCAGACAAATTGCACAGTGCACCTTACTTACTTAAGTAAGGCTTAAACCTGGAATGTTAAAAACTGACAAAATTACAGCCATGAAAACTATATGTGCACATAAGACTCATTCCTTTAGGTCTGCAGAAATGCATAAAAATATAGCCATTTCAAGCACAACAATTGTATAGGCTAGCCATTATAGACAAACAGCTCTAGTTGATAACATTTATATGCACACAATACAACGGCATGCTGATGCAAAGGCTAGTTTTAAGTGACCTTGAATATGCACAAACAGACATGCATACAGATATGTTATTCTTATACAAGACATATGTAGCCTATAGACCTACTGCTGAATACAGTATGTGGTATAAGAAATCCTTTTTATTCTGCAGCCTTGGTATTGATGGTGATAAGAAAAATGTGGTCTTTGCATAGATATTATATAGTCTAGGTCAGATGGAAGACTGGTGCATTAGACGTACTTATGAAAAACAGTATCAGCAGTGTTTATTAAGCTATAAACGTGATAAGGACTGGACAAAGCAAGAAGCAACACTGTCAAGAGGTAATACTATTAATGAACAGGGATTTAAATAACAAAGTAGAACAGGAGACAACAGAGAGGATTTTTAAAGGTGCACTGTATAACTTTTCTAGTAGAGGGTCCACCACTCTATTTTGCGGTGTTTTGATTGCTTAAAAATGCCATGAAAAACAGGCATTCTAACAATACACAGAGACACATCTCCATAGATTAGTTTAATTTCTGCTGCTTATCTTCATGGAGATGGATGAGTTTAATGCTTCACTGTGGAACATTCTAGGCAAAGCAATAACAGCTCCATGAAAGCAAGCAGTTGGTGGACCCTCCACAAGAAAGGTTACACAGTGCACCATTAAAGATATACGACTCTCAATGTAATAAACTGTTATGCTTTGCTAATTGTATTGCTTTACTGGCTCTATAAAAGTCTATGTCCTAACTGGGATTGTGTTTTGTTTTTTTTTTTTTTACAGTAGGGGAGTGATGTCACCACACTGTAAGCATTACTGTACAATACATTGAGTTGTATCAGATTTACTTTCTACATATATATAACTACTTTATATATATCCAGGACTAATAGTACGGCGTGTGTGCGTAAATCTCATCCGCGGCGTGTTTTGTCAACAACAACAGAAATAGACCGTCTCCGCACCCATGACGTCACTGAGTGGCGATAAGGTACAACCCCACGTTAAATCAAGACGGTCTCTGCCTCCGCTCCCGTTTACTGTGTCAAAACATGCACAAAATCCGTGTAATTACGGAGTTATAAACGCCAAACCAGCTGCAGGCACGCCGTTTCACGCCGTAGTAAACAGAAAAGAGTGCAATGGCGCGATATTTCCGTGGACACATAATACTCGCCGTGGTTTCTGCGCTCTCTCAATCTGTAACCTTAGCATTAGCATACCTACGTTTCGCAAATTTTTTGGGATTGAATGCATGATCGCGAAAGAAACAAAGCTTTAACCATGCGCACTGTCCTATTTTACTTTAGTTAGGTGCTAAAAATAAATTTGATGTTACTTAGACGCGTTTACTGGACTGAGGCCAGAGAGTTAGCACGCGTTAGCATAGAAACACAGTGTTGACAACTTAAAACTCGGATCGGATAAAGCAAAAATAAGAAAAACGCCGACCTACCTGATCTAAATTATCGTCACTAGCACTATCCTCAGAGTCTGAGTCAATCACGACCCGACCTTTCCGCTTCTTTACGTTCACCATGATTAGCTGACAGGCTAAACTGCTAGCTACCCCAGTGTCGTCTAATGTTTGAGGCTAGCTGTTAGCATCAGCCTCTGCAGCGGCTACACAAAGGCGCTACTGGGCATGCGCGCTCGACCTGCTGTTTTTGCCCTCTTCTTCTAGCACAGATTTACAAATCATAACCAGAAATTTTGCAAAATGCTGCCATCTATTGTGTAATTGATCGAAATTACGCAAGGTTATTTTTTGTATCCCATTTAGGAATATGTACTTCAACAAAGGCTTAATTTCTGAACTCTTTGATCTCAGACATCAAAAAGGCATGCATTCCATTCAAGAACAAGAACATCATAAAACCCATGCAAAACCTGTATGAGAGTTTTGATAACGGTCTATCTGAATTAAAGTTCTTCTAAGAATACTCCATGCATCTACTTCTGCTTATCCAGAACTGTGTTCCTTTCAGAACAAGGACTGAGTAAGAACAGCTAAACTTCACTCACTTCAAACACTCCGATTCCTCCAGGGAATCAAGGAATTCTCAGGCCAGACAAGCGACAGTCCCTCTGGCATGTCCTGGATTTTCCCCAGGGCCCCATCCTCGTCCAGGAGGATGAAACACTATCATGCTTGAGCCACCTCAGCTGGTTCCTCTTGATGTGGAGGAGCAGTGGCTCTACTCCGTGCTCATAAGAGATGACTGTGCTTCTCACCCAGACAGCCTATCTCAGCTTGTCTGGAATCTTATCATTTCAGTTACAGGGCCATGGACATATTAAATATTATGTTCATATAATGTTAACCAAAAGCAATGATGAACAATTAAAAGTTTTAATAGCTTTGAAATACATTAGTGGGCAGATGGATGGTTTCTTTTCCATCTTTGAATTAAATATTTTTTTTCCCCTCTGCTGGATGTGGGAGCGTCACTCCTGATACACGCGTGCGCAGTGGCTCCTCCTGTTCAGCCGCGCAGCGCTCCTTCAGAATGGCGGCTCTTTTGGAATCAGTTCTGCTCAACAAAGTGGACATTAACGTGGTCTTGGACTGGCTCAAAAACAGCGAAGTAAGTGCGGTGCATTTCAGGGTATTGTAGACTCGTCATAAGCAGTGCAATCCTCTTTATAAAGCCCCTTATGTGAAATGTCATGGCCCTCAGCTGATTGTAAACAAACTTTTAGCGGCGCAGCTAGCGAAAGGGCTAATCCATATGCACGGGCCACGGGTTGGCTGTCAGTCGTGTCTTGGTTGTATGGCATAAATTGCTAGTAAACCTTATTATCTGACTGTGCAAATCACCACTTAACACAAGAAAGGTTTTTGAGAAGGATATTCCCTTGTAGATAAATTCATGCATTCATGTCCATTGGAAAATGAGAGACAGTTGGGTTGTTTTGATCCACATTACAACTGTACTCGTGGTCCTTTTGTGATTTATTTTTTATGTCATTGTTTTACTTTTGGCCTACCATGTCCTAGAAATAGATAGAAGCATAATGATATTTGCATAAACTTACCCAGGCAATTTTCAGTTACATTTTTATCTCTCCAGAAAGTGTAATCTATATCTGAAAAAAACAATCGTGTGCTATAACTTTCAAATGTACAAAACAGGCTCCTTGTTTGTCTAACAATAAATATTTCTTTTAGGAAGGAGACAAGCTGCCTATTATCTACAATGACGTTGCTTTTCACAAACAAGAATTCATCCCTTTTCTATTGAACTTTCTGAGAGAGCAAAGCAGCCAAGCACTTACCCATGGCCCAGCTACTCCAGCCAAAACACCCAGCCGCTCCCGACCTCCCGCACAGTCTCAGAGCTTCACGGAGCGGAGAGGTGCCCGGTCTGCAGGTGGAGGAAGTTCACGAAATGCCAGTCGTGTCCAATTGTTTTCCCCTGCTCTCTCCATATATCCAGGAGGTGATACAGATGTCATGGGACAGTCAGGGTCACACTGTTTGAGCGGCGTCAGTGACTTCAGTAGCCCCTCTTTCACTACGGGATGGAGTCCAGCCTCAAAGCCCGGTTCAGACCGCCGCCCCCCACAGAGAATGAGTTTGGGGGATTTTATGGTTTCACCCTCTGAGCATCAACACAGCCCTAATTTGCAATCACAGAAAGCGAGGAAGAGGAGTGGTGGCATAGCAACAGGGGGACAAGGCAGACATGGGCGCGGAGCTGGAGTAGGACAGAATGATGACACTGGGAGATGGGACAGTGGAGGGCGGAGGTCTGGTAGAGGAGGGGCAGGAGGAGGCAGCCACACAAGGATACACGAGTCACCTCCAACTGTGGGACAACTGAACTTCAACTTGGATGATTTCCCTCCCATCGGGTCTTCACCAGTTTCACCCGCGTGAGTAAACTTTTCCTAATTAATTCAATTGAAATGGCCCATATTACGCTATTTTCTGTTCTATGTTATAATACTGTTTCCTCATCAAAAACATACGTGGAGGTGTGTTTTGTTTAATTCACAAATGAGTAACCCTTTATTATTAGTCTGTCTGTCCCACGTTGTGATGTCATGAAGTAGTAGTTTTAAGCTACTTTTATGCTACCTTTTACCTTATGTTTCAAAGAGATAGAAAATCCAGGGCTGAAATTGTCCAAATGATTCTAGTGAAGGTGTATGGAGTTTAAAAACACGGGAGAAGCGCTTCCTGTATCACCACATGACATCACAAGGTGGAACAGTGTGTTTTCTGTTTGAGAGAAGAACACAGCCTAAATATGCAGCATTTGTGTTTTACACGTGTGAATGAAACAAAGCAAAACCCTAGGCATGTTTTTGATGAGGAAACAACATTATGTATTATGTGTTTTGTTATTTGTTTTGATGAATTAATTCTATAATAAAATAGTACAATTATAACTTAAGGCATAGCTACAGTTTGAACCTCTACTTATTTCAGGTCAAAGCCGTCTAGAAGAATAAACCCAACACCAGTGAGTGCCGAGCGACCCCACTCCAAACCAAAGACATGCTTCACCTCAACGCCTTTTAGTAAAACCTCTAGTTCCCCGACAGAGGCTCCAGAGAGGTCTATGGCAGCAGGCAGTCCACTGAGCCTTCAGGAGGAAAGAGAGCTACTAAAGAGGGAGAAGTAAGTTAAAGTGCTTTAATTAATAATTGTCAAAACAATATGTGACTGCAACATATACATAATATTGTAATATCACCACTGTGTTCTGGCATGGTTTGGTTAGTTTTAGCTCATTTTGTATACTGTGTAATATACCGTTTATATATATATTGTAAAAGAATGGAAAATGTTTACATGCCCAAAATAAATACATAAATAATTAAAATAAATAAATAAATAAATAAGAAAATAATAATGAAAAAAGATACTTTAAAAATTGTATATACTGTATTTTTTTAAAGTTTATCATTTTTTCTTTGCACATTTTTTTTTCTTACTGTTATTTCTTTCTAACTGCACTTGTGTAGTAAGAGCAGCCTTTTCAAGAATAATTTTGTGATGTTATTAACAAAGTTCTTTCTTATTTTGTATTTCATTATCCCATTGTTGTGTTTGATGCTATAGGACAAAGCGTGCCCAACTGGTCCCTGCCCCTCTGTCATTGGATCCCATCACCCCAACCAAATCAGGATTGAAGACTGGGTCTGGGTCCAAAGTTACTCCCGAACTACAAACACCGAGTCCTGAACCGTCCAAAGTCACTTACAGCACAGAACTGGACCTCTTAGCTGAGCTCTACTGTACCTGCATCTCCGGTAAATGAACACAAGATGGCAGTATTTTTTCACTCAAGATAAGATAATCGTTTATTTGTCCCACAATGGGGAAATTGCAGAATATATAGCTGTATCACTGGTAGAGCTATTGAAAATTATGATTAACATTAATAATGTTGGAATAGCTGTTAATACAGTTTGTTTCTCCCATAGAAAACTTGGTACCGAATATTTTCCTTGAGCTGTTTTTTGTGGTGCAGTTGTTGACATCACGTTCAGCTCATAATCACCTTGACGACGAACAGGATAGTTTGTGTGCAGTGAATACAGGTTTTTAAAAAGTTTAATTTTTATTTCTTCCTTGTGAACCATATAGTTACCATTGATTTGTTACAGCCATTTTATTGTATACATTTATTTATTTCTTCTGTCTTTTTTGGCAGATATTTTGGAAAGATGTTATCTAAAACAAGTTCACAACTGTGTGTATTTTGCTGTAAAAGTATTAGAAAATCAATTCAAGTAAGTTTTTATATTTTGTAAAGGTGCACTGTGTAACATTTCTAGTGGAGGGTCCGCCACCTGCTTGTTTCCATGGAAATGTTATTGCTTTGTCTAGAAAGGTTTAATATATCCTGTGTAACTCTGTCACAAAAGAGATAAGCAGGTTACAGCATTACGCTACACTACAGTTTAGATCTGTGGAGAGTCGCCTCTATTCACAGAAGGAATTATTGTATTTTTGAGCAATTGAAACCCATAATGAATAAATGCTAGATGAATATGTTCAATGTCATACCATGGAAGATTCTAGGCAAAGCAATAGCATCTCCATGGAGACATGTCCATGAGAAAAATTGCGCAGAGCACCTTTAATCAATAAATTACTAATTTTTACCCTCTATTGTAGTCTTAATTTCTTTTTTGTTTCAGCTTGGTGGCGCACTTGGACAAATGCACATTGCGTTTGCTGGCAGAAAATGAAAGGGTTGCATCTTTCTCTCCGGACCTCAGGGACCGACTCACACAGGCCCAGGACAAAAGTACAGCCAAGGTAACTTTGGTGACTGATTATTTTGGATGACATTTAAGTCCTCATAGGATTTTATATAGTACGTACTGCAAGCTGGAGATACCATTTAACCTGCTTATATTATATACAATGTCTTTTTTTTTGTTTTTGTTTTTTTGCAGCTTTCTCCTTCAGTGTCCACCTTCATCCACTCAGTCCCATTTGAACCTGCAACAGACAATCGCTCCAACTTTGGCAGTGACAAAGCTTTTCATACATTTAAAAAACAGAGGTACCTTTTTGGATATCTTGACAGGACTGGACTTGACTGACTGTTAATGTTTCCATTTTTTGTGTTGTTTTGTTGTTTATTTTTGTGTGTTGAGAGATGGGGGGGATTGTGGGAGTTTTTTGTTTTTTTTTTGTCATTTTTCGTGTTATATTTTAAAATGAATCAATAAACAGAGGTACTTTGATTTTGCACTAATGTTTTTCCATCAGATTTGTATAAATTTCCATTAATCTTTATGTTTTCCAGAGATATATTTTATGAAATCCTTCGAGAATGGGAGGACTTTCACAAAGAACCCGGCTGGAGCTTTGAAGCTGCTCTTGGGAATCGTATCAGGCTAGTATCAATATTTTTTAATTTCTCTGGAGGCATTCTATTTGATATTAATTCATATTTTTTATGTCTTTAGGGGAATGATGAATCAGTTGAATTCTGCAGGGAACCACTCGCACTTTGCTCGCCTTTTCCTCAAGCAACTTATTCAGGTTAGCAATACTTGCCTTTTACCATTTTCTCTTCAAAAGATACAATATGTTTTTAATGATAAATTGCTATGGCGATGGTCCAAACCTTTTATCATTCTGAAACTAACATATAGTAAATATGTTACATAAATAAATATCTGTCCTCTCACATATTATATACATAGCTTTAGGATGTTCAATATATGTTATAATGCTGTTACCTTCTCAAAAACATAACCGGAGTCATGTTTTGTTTCATTTACACATGTTTAATTAACCCTTTATTATTAGTCTGTCTACATCTGCAGAAACTCAGAATGCTCTGTTCCACCTTGTGATGTCATGTAGGGGTAGTTTTCAAGTTAACAACTCACTTTTACCTTTTGTTCAATAGAGATCGATAATTTCAGACCTGAAATTATCCAAGTGATTCTAGTGAAGGTGTATGGAGTTTAAAAACACAGTGTAGCACTTCCTGTATTACCACATGACATCACAAGGTGGAACAGAGTGTTTTCAATTTGAGAGAAGAACTCAGCCTAAATATGCAGGTTTTTGTGTTAAACATGTGTGAATGAAACATAGCATAACTCCAGGTATGTTTTTGATGAAGAAACAACATTATAACAGATCAGAAAATAGGGCAATATGGGCCCTTTAATAATATATATTCTAGATGTGTAAGGGCCCCCGTGGAAACTGTTCCCCCGGCGACACACCTGATGCAGACCTGCTGGGCATGCTGGGAGCTGACAGCCTGGGTAGACTAAAGCGGCTGGCGGAGCGTCTGGTCCAGCCCCAAACTGTGAGTGGGCCCTGTTCCCCTCCGTCGTTTCCAGGGTATCAGGAATTCTTCAGGGACTTTCTGCAGACGGCCAGCTGGTAAGATCTGATCTGACAGTTGAGGAAAAGTGTCAAATGTAGTAAATTTGTGTATTTTTTTATTTTATTTAGTCGGGACAGTGCATGTTAATATACACCTACAACAAAGTAATTGCAGTCAAATCTTTGCCCTCATAGTTTAAAAATTAGATGATAAGTTATGCTTTTATTGTCATAAACATAGGAGTAACAATAGCTCATATAATCAGTGCTTTTTGTAATCAATAAGGCAAGTGAAGTGTGTACCAAAAATTGTATTAAATAACATGATTCAAATATGGTCCACTTGTGCCTCCATAGGCTCAGTATAAAACATGTGAAAAACTGAACAAATAAGTACAAAACATTTGAAAATACAAAGCCACAACACAGTATAGCACACACACATTCTGTTATCCAGACCTGCTCGTCTCCATGGAGATGCTTTGTCTTGAAAGTTCCACAGTATGGCATTACACTTGTCTATGGCCATAAAGATGAGCAGGTGATGCTACCAGACGACCAGGTTATTGGAGGTTAGCTCTAGGGAGAGGCCACCCCGCTCACAGTAAGTATACATGTTTTTCAGTGTAAGTCTAATGCCATACTATGGAATATTCAAGGCAAAGCAATAACATTGGCATGGAAACAAGCAGATGGCAGACCCTCTACCAAAAAACCTACACAGTGCACCTTTAAAATGGTGATTTGAAGTGTGACTGCTGTAGGAGATTTCTATATTTTATCCCTTTCACATCTTTTTACTCATTAAAAGTAAATAACATGGTAATGCAAGTTTAAAATGTATTTTGTATAATATGTGCCCCTAGCTGTCAGCTTAACCAGCACCTTCAGGACAGCCTGTGTCAGCAGCTGCTGCAGTTAGATGAGGTGTCTATACTGAGTCCTCCAGTGTCGAGCGGAGTGGAGGAAGAGGAGGAGGAGGGAGACATGGAGCAACAGGTATCCAGGACTGTTAATAATTCAGGATGGAGATGTATGTTGTATATGCTGCACAGTGAAATAGTCGAATGAATAAACAGGGCATTGGCACAGCTGCTTTTAAACATTGAATCACTTATGTGTGTAGAATCCCTCAGTCATCCAGGTAGAATCCATGGCAAAAGGAGAAATTCAATTTGTCAACTGGACAAATACCAAATACATTCGACCAAATAAACTTGTCCAGTTGACAAATTGAATTTCTTCTTTTGCCATTGAATCACTGAATCACATACAAAAATGTAATCTCTTTATTGAAAATGGAGTATTCATTGTGTAGTTCAGCGTGTTTGATATCTGTGGGTGGGGTGTCATTTTTTTGTTTTTTAAAAATCCAAAATGGAGTATTGAAGATAAAAGTAAAGGTATTTGAGCTAGACATATACTTACAATATTTCAGTACTAGTACAGCAATTTTAACACACTCTTCTTTGTTTTATTTTTACTTAAAAAATTAGAATGTATAACTGTATATCCAGAATAATACTCCTGTTTCTCGTGTCAGGATGAGAAGCAGAGGTTCAGCTCAGTGTTACTCCTTGCTCGTCTTCTGGCTAAATTTCTTGGGTTCATCGCCTTTTTGCCTTATCAAATATCTGAGAAGCCATCCAGGGAGATACAGGAGACAGCCATCGCACTCCGAAGCAAGGTGATCGAAAATATACATCTCCAATTAATCAAGACAGGGTTTGTAAAATATTCCTTTTTTGTCTGACAGAGTGTCCCAGCCCTGGATGTGTGTGCCTTGCTCAATAACAGCATAAGGAGGAGGCGCACCATTCTGACTGTCCCGTGGCTGGTGGAGTTTCTGTCCATGTTAGACTTTGTGGGCCCTCTGCTCCTTTGCTTTAGGAAAGTTCTGGGCACATTGCTTCTTTTATACAGGTTTGTCTCTAGTTCTATCTGTGTCTATTTACTATATTTACAGACTTTGAAAACCAGTTAGCCTTATGCATTAGTAAAATACCTTGAACATATTTTGGTTAACAGTGCTACTGAATAACTACAAAAATAGTTTTAGATGAATCTTGTACATACATTGGTTTGTGACTGGAAAGTACCCCTGTACCCATTTTTATCATAACATCATAAGACCAGTTCCTTGGCAGAGGTTTATGCTCTAGTTTCTAGCCTGATAAGATTCCAGAGAGCAGCTTCAAATTGCTGTTGTAAATTAAATACTTTGTTAGTGCGTTATAATAATGCATGGGTTGATGTTTTAGTTTGTGATTTGTTCTAATTGCATTTTATATACTTTTAAATATGATCTCCATTACTTCATTTTCATACTTTCACACCCCTAGATTTATTCACTTGTTCGTAAAAAAACAACCCTGACGTTTGCACAGTACTGTAATCTGACTTGAATACAAATGCGTTTTTCAGTGCAACAGCAGGAATCCCAGTTGACCTATTTTTTTGTTGTTGTTTTTCTAGGAGAATGCTGCTTGGAAAAAGTGGGGAAGTGTGTTACTTGAATAAGCTGCTGTTGGTGTCTGTGTTGGGGTGGCTTTTCCAGGTGAGGAGATCAATATCAAATATTTATTAATAAATATGATATAAAATGGTACTAAATTTACATTTGCTTGTTTAGATCCCAGTTATCCCAGAAGACATTTTCTTCACTAATGAGTTTACTGAAGTGGCCCATTTGGATAGCAGTTCCCCAAGTGCAGTAGGGCTTGTAAGTAAAGTCTATATCAGACATTTCCAAACTATGGCCTGTGGGCCAAATGTGACCCTCAGACCAATTTTTCTTGGTCCCCAGGCTTCCAGGTGAATTAACCCAAATGATCTTAACCAGTACTTTTTACTGCAGGTTTTTTGAAAATCTACCTTGATAAGTGTGTGTTTTTGAGGATCTAAGTTTGAATAAAGCTCTGTTGTCTCATTCTAATATTTCAACTCATTTCAGTTATTCACAGTATTGAGCACCAGTCTTTGGCCCTCCATGGGCCCTTTGCTTTGTCCTTTTTTTTTTTTTTTAATACAAAACACCCCTGGCCCCACTCCTGGATATAAGACACCCCTGGTCTATATTGTATTGAATTCTATTGTAATTCTAATTGATTAACAGTATCAGACCTATTCATTATGCTATTTCTCTGGTATTGCTTTTACAAATACTTCATCTAGGACTGTATTCCATTGGTGAATCATCAGCTGCTGTATACATGTTGTCCATTCCTTGGTAAGCCATTTTTCATTATTCAGTATGAAACTTTGCTACCAAACATTTATTATTTATTTAGGCAATATCAACACAACTATTTTGTTATTTTCATTTGCAGGGGAATTTCGTAAACTACTAGCTGCCTTTGTATCTGGAAGCACAGCCAAAAGTGGAGGAATTATACGAAAAATCACCCCAACTTCAGCAGAGCCTCGAAACACTGCAACTGCAAACAGGTCCCAACAAAAGCTACTGGTGAGGGAACGTTGATAAATATTTGAAAAAGAAATAAATATTAAATCACAATATTCAGTTTATTCTATACTCTATTTTATTCTGCAAAGCTGGACCTTGAGCAAGCTTTCTTCCACAACCAGCCTCCATCTCTACGCCGCACTGTGGAGTTTGTAGCTGAAAGGGTTGGATCTAATGCAGTCAAGCATATGAAGTTAGTAGTAAAGGGCTCATATTACGCTATTTTCAGATCTATGTTATAATGTTGTTTCCTCATCACAAACATACCTGGAGTTTTGTTTCATTCACACGCAGACCCTGCATGTTTAGGCTAAGCTCTTCTCTCAGACACTTTATTACACTTTGTGATGTCATGTGGTAATATAGGAAGCACTCTACTGTGTTTTTAAACTCCCTACATTTCTCCACATCATTTCAGCCCTAGAATTTCCAATCTCTCCTGAACTAAAAGGAAAAGGTAGCTGTTAACTTGAACTACCTCTTCATGACATCACAAAGTGGAACAGAGCATTTTGAGCTTTGGAGATACAGACAGACTAATAATAAAGAATTACTCAAACATATGGGAAGGAAATAAAACACAACTCTGAGCATGTTTTTGATGAGGTAGCAGTATTATAAAAGCTCACACTAAAAGCTCACAAGAGTCAATTCTGTGTAATATAGGACCTTTAAAACACCAGTCAGAAACAATTCATAGTTTTATTAACTTGTCAAAAAATATTTATAGGTTTGTTGTCTTATTTGGTTGCAGTTTACACATTTTTATGTTATGACACCAACAGAGCGACACTGGTGAGGGAGCTGGTGGAGAGGGGGGAGAGAATGCTCAGAGATGGACTCCAGTCTCCAAACTCGAGTGCGTCAAAACTGAATGACTCCATCTGTGCTCAGCTGTGTGAGGCTGGGCTGGAGGCTTTGGAGAGAGCCACCAGGTATGCCATTCATTAGTGATGTCAACTGCATTCTGACTTTTTCTTACTATTGAAGTATGGGGTAAGTTTAATCTATTAATAAAAGGTACACTATATAACTTTTCTTGTGGGGTATCTGCTGTCTGCTGGTCTTTTGTAACTTGGTGGTGTCTCCTGCTTGAGGACATTCCAGGCAGTATAATGGCAGCTTCAACTGGAGCTTAAAGGTGCATAGTGTAACTTTTCTGGTTGGGAGTCCGTCTGACATTAAACAGCTCTATTTATTTAGCTCTACATTTATTTCATTATAGGTGGTTTTACAGCTCAAACGTACCTAGGCACTGTGGCTGTGAACAGGGTTGCCTCTCCACAGATCTGACCTGTAACTTGGTCTGGTATGGTCTCCATGAGGATAAAAAAGGTTTAATACCATACTCTGAAACATTCCAGACAAAGCAATAACTTTTCCATGGAGAAAAGCATTTGACGGAGCCTCCACCAGAAAAGTTACACAATGCACCTTTACTTAATGAAGCAGGAGGTTGGGGAGGTTCAAATCCCATGTTCCAAAGAAAACCCAAAACTATAAAGAGTCCTTGAACTGTAATGATGTAGTCTGTGCAAATGTGAACGTTATATATTCCCTTTATTTGCATTTGTCTTAGGTAAATAATAAATCCTGTATGAGTTTCTGTGCTGCATAATTTTCCTCTTGTGATCTTTGCAGATTTTGCTCTGAAAATAGTCCTGAAGCCATTAGAATCCTTTTGCCAGAGGAGACGTCTCCTGCTGTGAGTTCAACAAGTTCCAACTGAAACTTTTCAAACATAACTTCATGACACATTGTTCTAAAGAAACTAAAACCTGAGCTTATGTCACAAAAGACTAGAGTCTTTTTCATCACTTTGTTGTGTCTGGCTGCACAGGTCTTTGCCACATCTGAAAGCATCACCAAACGACTCGCGACAGAGAAGGCCTGCAGCTGGCTGGGGGCTAATATCACAGGTACCTAATTAAAACCTAGTGCAGCTCTTTGGTTTGTGTTTAAAGTTACATGACAGCCTGTTCTTTATTTAACTGTTATTCAACATGTAAAACAAGAGTCAAGAGTGGCCATTAACTATTTGTGCGTTTAGACAAGCTGGATATCAATAGCAAATTGTTTAAGCATCTTCAGAGCTAAATGCACTGTGTAACATTTCTAATGCAGGATCTGCCATCTGCCTGTCTCCAGTGAAATGCTGTTGCTTTGTCTAGAATGTTCCACAGTACAGATTAAACCTACGGTGTCTGTCATGAGGGATACAAGCAGGTTACAGCACTACACTACATTACAAATCAGATCTGTGGAGAGTCGCCCCTATTCACATAAAAAGAATTATTGTATTTTTGAGCAATAGAAACACCCTTAATGAATAAATGTTAGATGTGTATTTTTAATGTCATACTAGGGAACATTCCAGGCAACATATAATATTTTGTTTGTAAATTGTTAATCACTATGGCAGGGGTCCTAGTAATGGCAATGGTCCTTTTTCATTAATCTGAAATCCATGCATATGTACCCTTCTATGTAAGAAAATACCTATATCATACAACCCTAACACTTATTATTATTATGATTATTTTTTGTGTGTTTTTGTGTGTCAGCTCTCATAAGGCGGGAGTGGAAGAGTAAATATGATCGTGTGGTGAAAGGCCTCAGTCCTGACAGCGGAGATGTGGATTCTGCTGCAGATGATCTGGTCTCTCAGGGAAAACTCACAACTCCCAAAAGAAAACAGGCAAATGAAAGAATGGCCACCTGCCCTCCTCACTGCACCCACAATGTCACTCTGCCATCGGACGTTATGATAGAAATAAAGGTAGGTGTGGCAACTTTAATGTGGTACCTCCATGCTTACTCAAGTAACATAATAAAATCAATAAATGTTTTGTTACTGCCAGTATCTTCATAATTATGTGGCTTTTACCTACTTAAATGTTACTGTATTAGGCAATTGACAAACAAAACTTTCCCCATTCAAAAGATATAATGTATTTTGAATTAAATTTGCTATTTAAACCCATACCACTGAGTTTTTTTGTCTTATTATGCTCTCCAGACCCTGCTACATTTGTACAGAAACAGAACAGAAAATTTTTACAGCTAATGATATGTGAATATAAATGAATATATACCATTATTTGATATCTTAGTATCCCTTTGCACTCTTTAATTTTCACAATTTTGGGCTGATTAATCCCTGTTGGTTCTTGTCTATGCTAATACAATGCCACTTTTCCTGACATGTCATGCAGGAGTGGTTGAGTATCGCAGTGGGTCCCAGGACTGACGTGGAGCTGCCAACTTCTTCTCAGCTTTTGACTCTTCTAAACAAAGTTGGAGAGACGCTTGGATGCAAAAAGGTGTCTGAAATACACAGAAGGACACAACAACACTTGATTTACTAATTGGTGCCAGTTTTAATTTTAATTGCTCTCATTTCTCGTTATCTCCTGCCTCAGTTCTCCACAGCGGTGTCAGAACAGATGTTATTGAACTCCACTGTCGTCTTGGCCTGCAAACTGGGTAAAACAACTAGTTCTTTCACTACAAATCCTTGGAAGACTTTATCAGATCCTTCATTGTTTTGTTTATTTATATTATTTCAGTTATTCAAATTTGGACAGAATGTTGTGGTATATGTTACAATGTCATATTCAGTGCTGTTTTTGATTGATGCTACTCTATATTCAAACACAGACTATCTGTTTTCTCCTAACTTCAGATGAATCATTTTCATTTCCTAGCTGTTTTTACTTGCTTGCTACGAAAGTGTTAAAAATAAACCCCTCTTCCTTTTCAGCAGGTCTTAAACTATAATAAAAAATACTTTTACTTAGTAAAGTAAATGTAGAAAGTATCCACTTAAAGGTGCATTCTGTAACTTCTCTGGTGGAGGGTGTAGAGGCAGCCTCGCTCACAGTCAGAACGCCTGTTTTTCTGGGTATTTTTTAGCCATACACCAACTGTAATTTAATAAATGTAAGGTAGATCTGTTTAATGTCATACTGCAGAACATTCCAGGCAGAGCGAGGACATATCCATTGAAACAAACAGGTGATGGACCCCCCCACCAAAAAGTTACAGTGCACCTTTAAAAATGTACTGAATGTACAGATACCAAAAATGTATACTTAAGTACAGTACCTTACTACTTTTACTTCATTACATTCCACCACTCATTACAGTATACTCTTGATTTTATATTCTTGTATGATTTTTGTCACTTCATAGAGGAACACTGCAGTATTCTACATAACTCCTTTGATACCTACTTTTCAGCATGAAAGGTTTTTGCTTTTGAACAAAGTGATTTTAACAGGTTTGTCCCCTTGTGCAGTCTCTTCTGAGCTGCCTGTCCTCCCAGCCCCTCTGGACATTGGCTCAGGTCCTGGTTCAGGGTCAGAGCCTCCTGTCAGGGCCCTGCTGGAGCGTCTGGGTGAAATGTGGGCGCAGGACGGGTGCTCCTCCGCCCCCCTCCACCTGCTCTTCTCCCCCCTCACTGTCAGCGCTGTGCTCCAGGCCTCTGACACACAGGTACTGTTCCCAATGTCACTCACTGTCAGGGTTCAGACTGTACTGGGGAAACGGCTTGGACAGATTCTTAGAAAAGACTTTGAACAAAATACAAATATGCAAAACACAAAAAGATGGTAGAAACAAAGACAAATGTTTCTAGTATCAGGTAAATGCCCCTATAGCCTACAATTATTAGTACCCATTCAACATAATTTGTTTTAAAGTGAGAATTCAAAAGGTGTACTGAGTTTAAAAACACAGTGGAGCACTTCCTGTATTACCATGACATCACAAGGTGGAACAGAGTGTTTTCAGTTTGAAAGAAGAACTCAGAAATATGCAGGGTTTATGTGTTAATGATAATGTGTGAATGAAGCAAAACACAACTCGAAGAAGAATCAACATTATAACATAAATCAGAAAATAGCATAATATGGGCTCTTTAACAGCTTTTTCCCACCTTATTTAATGAAAGTATTGTACCAGATAGTACAAATCCAGATGATAATCAGTTATTTAAGTATGTTAGTATCAAGTTAATAGCTTTTGCTCCAAACTACAATAGTT
This sequence comes from Taenioides sp. WSHXM2023, assembly GCA_029959045.1. Lineage (NCBI taxonomy): Eukaryota > Metazoa > Chordata > Actinopteri > Gobiiformes > Gobiidae > Taenioides > Taenioides sp. WSHXM2023. Next base: position 18,864,389 of record CM057102.1, read on the forward strand.
AATGTTATTAACATTGAACTAATTTTCTTTAGTGGAACAACTACTTATTTCTGGTCCAAAATCTTGTTGACCGAGGGATTTTGAGTGAAGAGGAGGTACTTTCTCATTGGAAGAAGCTCACAGACCTTGCCTTGCCAACTGTAAGTCTCCTTAAACTTGTAACTTTTTGTTGGGGGGTTGTCACCTGCTTTTTTCTATGGATATGTCCTTGCTCTGCCTGGAATGTTCCACAGTATCTTCCACTGCTCTACCTTACATTCATTAAATTACAAGTGGTTTTATAACTCAAACATACGTAGAAAAAGGAGCAGTCTGATTGTGAGCGGGGTCGCCTCTCCACAGATCTGACCTGTAACTTGGTCTGGTTTTGTCTTCATGATGATAGAAAAGTTTAATACCACACTGTGAAACATCCCAGACAAAGCAATAACATCTCCATGGAGAAAAGCAGTTGACAGAAAAGCAGTTGACAGAACCTCCACCAGAAAAGATACATAATGCACTTTTAATGCAAACCAACTGTCTAATTATTTACTTTTACAACATAGGAGCTGATGGAGAAATTTCAGCTGAAATCTCAAAGTGTGACGCCATCCTCCCCACTGTCCGAGCTGCAGAACTACATGGACATGCTGCAGGTCTCTCATCAGGCAGTAGAGGGCGCTACATGACAACAATAATACTACCCAATACCACAGATTTTGTGTCAAGTTGTTTTATTGAAACTAAAACCAAAACTCTTCAGTAAGCTTTTCCCCGCACTGGCCTTTTTCCATTTATGCCACTGGGGACCATTACAAGCATTCAGTCATTGTCAACATGTTAAAAGCTCAATGTCAGGGCCAGAAGGGCAATGTTAATGTGGCATTTCTATTGTTAAATCTAAAATGTTTGTTTATCTAGCTGTTTTTATATTTTATAGGCTACACAGTGTTTCAAAAGACAAGCCACAGAGAAAAAAATTGGTGTGTTAAATGTAAAATAATTTAGTTTTATTTTAAAGACGAGAGATGATTTTAGTAAAAGCACTTTTCACTCACTGCCTTTGGCCGACGCCGCTCGTGAATGATGCACGTTTCATGAATGTGAGATTTTGCATTTGTGATGTTTTCTGTTCATGTTGAACAAGCTCTGAATGGGTCTGCTGCTTTTAATAATTGTATTATTTTATATGTCTCACAATAATAATAAAGACTTAAGTAAGAGGGTTTTATGTTTATGTGTGATGGATTTTCACCATTGCAATTTGTAGTATTATAGAAATGTATCTTCCAGTTTGGTAACAGATCTTATTACACTTTTAACTTTTCTTTTCAGAGATGTTCTAAAAGTTTTTCTTACCATAATAGATTTATGTCTTATAGGTTTTAAGTGTGCCGCCCTTGAGAATGAGACTGCCTAAAAAGATGTATTTACCCTCTCAATTTAAAGGTGCACTATGTAACTTTTCTGGTGAAGGGTACGCCACCTGTTTGCCTCCATGGAGATGCTGTTGCTATGCTTGGAATGTTTCAGTGTATGGCTTTAAACTTATCTGTCTTATTCAGTTGCAGGTGTTTAACTACTAAATAACACCTTGAAAAGCACGCCTTCTTACAGTGACCAATTTTAGTTTAAAGATGCGCTATGAAACTTCTAAGGTGGAGGGTTCGCTACTTGCTTGTTTCCATGGAGATGTTATTTCTGTAGCTGGGATGTTGCACAGTATAGCGTTGCATTAGTTCAATTACAGGTGTTGTATAGCTCAAAAATACCTTAATGTGCAGGCTTACATCTCCATAGATCTGATTTTGTTAACCTGTTAACTTTGTGATTACCAAATTTATTTCCATACTGTGGAATAATCAAGGCAAAACAGTAATATCTCCATGGGGACAAGAAAAATCACATAATACCTCTTTAAAGCTATCATTATTTCAGTTCAGTTTTGCTCTGTTGCTTAAATGATTTGCTTCTCCAAACGCCAAGTTAAATAAACCTGTACAAAATTATAATGTGCAAAAAAAAAAAAAGAATACAACCTCATAACATCATTTACAATCTGAGTCATTTGAATCATTTGAATAGGTCCTTGTAAGAGGCGTGTCCCGTGGCTCTCTCCTCCTCACTGTCTGCAGGAAGTTTGAGTTCTGCAGAGTTTGATACGCGGGTGTTCGACCGTCTCCTACCCGGCGGAGATGACTTAATGCGTTCTGCAAATGCCGGATATTTCTGCGCAGATAAAGGGATTTTTGAGAATATTTTTTTAAATCGAGAGGAAATGAAAATGCGTCTCTGGGTCGTCTCCAGCGGGTCGTAGCGTCTGTGAAGTTTTGGGAGCATCATGGCAAACGTGAAAGTTGCAATACGCGTCCGTCCCCTGAGCGCAAGGTAATTTCAAAGCGCGCAAAACCTACAAATAATGAAGAAAAAAAAAACCAAAACAAAACACAAATCCTCTACTAAATTCATTATAGCCTATTTAGTCAGTTTATCCGTTTTTAGTTAGTTTATCCTTTACTAAGCGTCATGCCAGTCGTAACGCGTATCCTTATTTCTTGTCTAATTTGGCTAATACAGTTGTAATAATCGTCTAATTACATAAAAGCGTGTAGCATTAAAATATTTCAGTTCTTTCTTTGTTATTATTAATTTTTCCGTTAGCTTTAGCTTGTTAGCCAGCTGTTAAAAGCACATGGTGAAAGTTGACAACTGTTGTGCCTGTTGTGCGTAAGCTCTGATCCTGCTGTGTGTCTCATGGCACAGAAATGTTAGACCAGGCCAGCTGTTGTAGGCTGGACTAGTTTAAAGGTCTATTGTGTTTTATTCTTTAAAGTGGGTCAGTTTATTTGTGAAGTTTGTGGTATTGTTATTGCTGAAAGATCATAGCTGTTTTGTCATAGGTGCACAGATAAATAAGGAACTGTGTAGCTTTTTTGGTGTGGGATCTGCCATCTGCTTCTGTCCAAGAATATGTTATTGCCTTGTCTGAAATATTCCTTACTATGCCATTAAACTATCATTCATTTACATGTGTTTTTATTGCTCCAAAACACCAGGTAGTGGACACTATCAAACAAAGTTACATAGTCCACCTTTACTTGATCTTGATTTTGGTTTATTGCTTAGTTAATCTTTTATTAAACTAAAGCAACATTTAACACATTCTACTCACTGGAAGTTTGCTGGTTCTATCCTCTTTATATTGCATTGCCTGTTGTCCTTTGGCACGACACTACATAACCCGAACTTGCTTGTATGTTTAGTGTGATTGTGTATACTGGTGTTGGAATAGCCATATGAACCATTTCTCACTTTATTATCTCTACCGCTGTATCTATTTGTGAAATTCCTCAGTCGTCCAGTTAGGATCTATAGCTGTATAGTCTTTTGTAATGTATTAACACATTTCATTTAGCTTATGTTTTTGTAGATAAGAATGGAAAGGTGTTTGACCTCACTGAAGCTCCTCACTGTATTTTAAAGCGTGTTTTTACAGTGTGTTAACTGATTGCAGATTCAGTCCATCCAGTTGTTAAAGTACAATAGAGTCCAGGAGGATGTGTTTTGAAATGGGTGTCAATGTGAAGTTCATTGCAGTCGATGTGACAAAGCTTTATATTGCACCAGACAATGAATCTTTGAACTGTTCTTCCCACTGTTTTACACAACAGTAGATTATCTGGTACCTAGTGGTCAGTGCCATGCAACTGATGCAAATCCACATTTCTGGATTTGGATGTTACCACTGGCGTTGTTTCATTTTTAAACAGACTAAAGGCTGTATTTTTGTATCTTTTTCAAAGTAAAAGGCTGCTGTGTTACAGAGATAAAACTAACACCAGCTGCATGGCTCATTTTGCAGAGTATTGACTATTGACTGGGAAGTACGCTAGTTTTGTTTTACATGAACAATAGACTGAATAGGGCTCTCTTACAGCAGTGGTTTTCAAACTGTGGTGCAAGAATCAATGGCTAGAGGATCTTTGCTTGTGTCTAAAATTCTGAAACTTGATTGTGGTTGTTCTTATCTGTTTTGCAGGTTTTGTCTTTTGTAAATCTTGTAATTTTGTCAAAGTTTTGTGGCCACTTCTCACATATTTCAAAAATATATTGTTTAATGTCACATAAACTAGTTTTGAACCTAGACTAAACAATGATTAAGGACTTTAAAATCATTAAATAAGCCTGAACAAAATTAGAACCAAAACAGTATTTAACTGTAGTAGGTGGTAGCCTACTTAAAATAACCGTTCTTTAGAGAATGCATATAGACATGTGCAAGTAACGTCACCCACATGTGCCAGTACCTCTTTGCAAAGCTAGTATTAAAACACGTTTTTATGGCTTTTACTATTTTCCGTCTTTTAGCTCGTCTGCTCTGTGCCGAGGAGACCCTGAGATTGAAGGTTTGTGGTTTTGGGTTGGGCCTAAACTCAGGGTGGTAAAAAACAATCCCCATGTGGTACAACCAGAGAGAGAGTACTGGATATTACAACCGTCCTTTCCGACACCCGAACACATTGCAAAAGACAAAGCATTTTTAGTTATTATCACTCCAGGAGGTTACAAAAATGTCCCGAATGCCATTTTTTCCCACATTGCTGCTGGTTTCACTTGTATTGCATCAGATGGTCCAGCTGTGGAGGCGTACACAGAAGAGCTGACCCTGTTTTAGTCAAGCACTCACAAAAAATCAAACTCCAAAACGTGCACTCAAACGGTCCTCACGCACGAGCCATGAGAGGACTCCGGAGACTGTCTGCGTCTGTTTTTGTTTAAATCTGAAACTTGGTCAGTGGAACTAGCTGCAGCTTCATGAAGATTTCACGGGCCAAACGCCAACACACAAAAACATGCATTGTGCTAACTGTCGTGTGATGGCCCCAACTGAAGAGGAGCAGCCTAAGTTAACTGGACATGCTCTCCAGTGTGTCAGTTTAAATACAAAACTGCAGCATACCAGAACCCATAGAGATGAAATGAACCAGGACTAAACTAGTACTAAACTGGGACTGGGAAATAAGAACACGCTTATTCATGAGTTTCAGCTTCCTGTTATATGCAACATTTTGAGGACTTTTTCCCTTTTCAAATGAAGTAATATTTTGTTTGTTAATTGCTATGGCAGCGGCCCTAGATTCTCATCATTCTGAATCTCATGGATAGGTCAGAACCAGGTTTATAACTGTCAGGTCCAAATACTCAGAGTACATACTCTGAGTATGTATGTATATGTAAACAGGACAAAACAGGTCTAAAAAAAAGTCTAAATCAGATCTAAGTAAGCATGCCGTCAGGTCTTAACTGTCATATGCTGATTATAGTTATTTCTCCAGATGTAAGAGCCAAACTTACAAATAAATTCAGAATTTATTTATTAATGCTAAATACATTATTATTGAAACTAGCTTTGTTAAAACGCAATCCATGTCTCTCCTCTTCTTTTAACTGAAATCTTGCTCTAATCTAATTCCCATTGATTACATTTGCCTAATATGCTCATGTGTCATTGCTCCACAGGGAGAGTGCGGATGGAGGGCGGCTAGCAGTCCAGGTCGAAGACAAGTATGTCAAGATCAGAAACGTAAAGGTTGGTATTACTGTTCACGGAATGCACATTATATTTTAGCTGGAGAATATGTTTATATTTTAGCTATAGTATATTTAAGTGTTTATATTATATTTACTAGAGAGCTAGACCTCTGCCTTGGGATTGACACAGAGCTGACCTGTAGCTTGGCCTGCAGCTGTCGACTGCTTAATACCATACTGATAAATAAGATAAATAGATACGTTATTGATCCAGAGGAAAATTCAGGATTAGCTCCAGCATCGCTTTCACTGTGCTTCTCAGTGGCCTTTGTGCCTCATTCAATGATCTCAGTGCAGTTTAACAGGAGGGATGTACAGGCAGGCTCAGCAGATTCTGCTTTTGGCAGTTTGAGGTGAGGAACAGCCCTCAGGACAAAAGCGTCCCCCTGTGTGTTCTCTGTGAACACTGGTATTTTGATGACGAAATGAGCCATTCCCTTAAAGTATTTCTCCTGCAAGGTCTTTTGTCACATTTGGTGTAAAAAGACTGTAGCATCTCAGAGGTCCATAACTAGCTCCTTAGCTAGCTTCTTGCATGGTCTCCATGGATACAGGAAAAACAAATAGCACATTTCACACAATCCAACAGTCCCTTACTTGTGTCCTTTGAACTGCACATGCTGCACTTCTTGGGTGGTTAAAATCCCATGATATGATGTTAAAAACTGAGCTCAAAAAACAAAACATTTGAAAAAAATTTTGTTTTTTGTTTAAGTTTGTCAGGCAAATTAGATATAACTATTAGAACTGACAACTTAACACATGTTTACATCACAAATCATTATGATTGAGTTTATTATAGGGCTCATTCATACCGCTGCAGTATTGCTTATGTGGTTCTAAGGGCTGGGCAGAGATGGGAGTAACTTTTATCAACGAGCAGGATGTTTACAGCCTCAGATCAGCCTCTTCCTTCAGTGCTGTTTATTGTCAGTGTCTCTTTCACAGCGTTGCACCAGTACAAAAACACTGTACTCCCACATGTTCTACTGTACGCCTTGGTAAAGCAGATATCACTGCTATTTGTCAGCAATGTAGATGGCAGTAAGTTGTCCCACATTTGGAAATAGTTATGGGAATTTCTTGGAGTTGTAAGATGATACTTTTACCAACTTGCCTCTGGGTCACGTGGCTGGTCTCTTATTGTTTGCCTTCAGTCGCTCACCCTTTCTCTCAACCAAAACATGTTAAATTAGGAGGGCTAAGCTAGTTAGTGATATCAGAAAGTAGATGTGAGTTATAGAACTAACACCATGCATAGTTTTAAGTGACAGATTGCGTCCAACCATAACAAAGTTGCTCAAATCATGACTAAACTCAGTCTATACCAGGACTAAGTAGCAGTTATCCATGTTGTTGTTTTCTTTGAATGTTGGTTAATCAGTCTTTTAATGACAAATGTTTGATTTTCATGTTTTTATTTTCTTATTTTCTGTTGGTTAAATCAACAATTTTGTGATTTATGAAAGGCAACTGCTGTTATGATTTGGGGGTCTATGAAAATACATGGACTGAATTGAATTGGTAGGCCTGGACCATGAACAAAACATGAAAAACAGAGAACTAATCATAACAAGGTCTAAACCTGGACTAACCCAGATCTAAAAGAGAAAGACAAACTGGGAAAAAAGCAGGGATCTAAACTAGTACAAAAACTGCTCTAGTCATTGCTGTTGGTACTAAACTACTAAACTAACCAGTTTTAAACCAGTTCGAATGAGGACTACAACAATGGACCGTTAGCGATGACTTGAAAATAGTTGCAGATCTCTGTGTTTACAGTAGGATTCGTAGTTAACTGTTGCTGTGAGCTGGGGGAAGGGAGAGTCTGTTACAAATGATGTGACAGTGAGAAGCCACATCTGGCCTCCCTCTGCTTTGGAGACGTATCAAAACTCAAAGAAGCCCCAGGGAATCATTATTTATGGAAAGTGGGACAGTTTTAGGAAGGACCAAACACAGACCAAGTACAGAGAGATTTTAAACGGCCCATATTACTCCATTTTCTGATCTATGTTGTAATGTTGTTTCCTCATCACAAACACACCTGGAGTTGTGTTTTGTTTCATTCACACATGTTTAACACAAAAACCCTGAATTTTTAGGCTGAGTTCTTCTCTCAAACAGAAAACACTCAGGAAGTGCTCCGCTGTGTTTTTAAACTCCATACACCTTCACTATCCTTCATCATTTGGATAATTTCAGCCCTGGAATTGCCAATCCCTACTGAACTAAAGGAAAAAGGTAGCTGAAAACTGCCCCTTCAAGATATCACAAGATGGAACAGAGCATTTTGAGTTGTGAGATGTAGACAGACTAATAATAAAGGATTACTCAAACATGTGTGGATTAAACAAAACACAACTCCTGGTATGTTATTGATGAGGTAACAACACTCTAACATGGCTAAAAGCTCACAAGAGTAGGACCTTAAAAGCACAGGTAGGAGTCCTATAAAAGTAATTGAAACATATAAAGAGAGAAGTAGGCATATCAAGGTTTGTCTTTTATCTTTTGATGTTGTAGTGAACATTTCTCTGAGACCTGTCTTGTGTGGGTGGGTCTTTATCACATTGTGGGGACTGGAGACACAATCTGGTCCCCATGACGTAAATACTTTATTACTAGATTAGCAACATGGCCACTTGGTGGCTGTGGGACTAGTACTCTCACCTCACAGCAAAAGATTCTGGGTTCAACGCCTGAGCATTTCTATGTGGTGTTTGCATGTTTCTCCCTGTATCTGGGTGGATTTCTTCTGGGCACTCTGGTTTCCCCCATCAACATAAAACATCCAGAATAGGTAAAATCCTACAGCTCAGTAGTTCTGACCAAGACTAGCTCAAGATCATTTGAAGGATGGGTCAAATGCAGAGGACAAATATCTCTTTGTGTACAACAAAGTGTACCTTAACCGTAACATTACTTAAAGTTCAGATATGGGTTAAAATAGGTTAAAATGGAATAGGGTTTAGGTTAAAAGATTAGGCAAGTAGTAGCTATGGGTAGGATCAGTGTCCAAAAAATAATGCAAGTTTCCACTGAAGTTATGTTCCCAAAAAGCATGGAAAACCAACACTGATTTGTTTGTGAGTGTAAATGCAAAACATCAGATGGCCAGTATGTCTCGTGTACACTCCGACCAAATAAACATGTAAAAAAAACACACCAAATTGTTTATTAATTGATTAAAATTATATTTATTTATACAATTATTATATTAGTCGTTTATGTTCTTTTTTCTCCTTTTTATGTGTAAGTCGCCGTGTGTTGCTGATTGGTTAAGGGAGACAGAATATGGCTACAGATCCACTGGTCTTTGTAAAGTTTTGTCAAGGTGTGTAGTTCTGGCTGGCCAGGTAACCAAATTGTCAAATTGACTATTAAAATTATCGTATGACCACCAATAGCTTTGACCTGGAACACCCTATGAGATCAACAGTTATAGAGATGCTCTGACCTCCAACAAGTTATGGACCATTCACAAATAGATTCATGCATTCAGCGCCTCAGCCATGTACTTGAATGAATCCTTGTCAAGTGCAAATGATGTGCTCGAGTAAGTCCAAAATCTGCTGTGCTGTTTTTTCCCCACCACAGCCCGTAAGCAGAAACTTGTTTAGTGTTTGCATCGAGGCGGACAACTAAGCATACAAACTGAACACATTGTTAATGAATGGAAAGTGCTCACTGGTAAAAGTACACCTCTGGAGGCTGTTAAACAATATCTATAATGTTTGGCTTTCATCCCTGGGATTTTAATAAAGCCTCTAATGTCCCCCAGTCTTTGCTTCTATTAGATCCATATGTTTTCTAAAGAGGGATGATTATAGTTGTGTTTAGACTGTGGTGCCTCTGACTTTTTGCCTTTTAAAGGGCCCACAGTATATTACGCTATTTTCTGATCTATGTTATAATGTTGTTTCCTCATCAGAGACATAACACTGTGTTTTTAAACTTCATGCACCTTCATTAGAATCATTTGAATAATTTCAGCCCTGGAATTTCCAATCTCTACTGAACAAACGGTAAAAGGTAGCTGTTAACTTGAAAACTACCACTTAATTACATCACAAGGTGAAACAGAGCATTTTGAGCTTTGGAGATGTAAACAGACTAATAATAAAGAATTACTCAAACATGTGTGAATAAAACAAAACACAACTCCAGGTATGTTTTTGAGGAGGAAACAACATTCTAACATGGCTTTCAACTCAGAAGAGTTTTGCCTTTATTAATAAATACTTAATACAAAGTTAAAAGTGCACTATGTAATGTTGCTGTTGCAGGGTATGCCACCTGCTTGCTTTGTGTGGAATGTTTCACAGTATACCAATTAACTTCTAGGATTTATTTAATGACACGTATTTTTATTGCTAAAGAATTCTCTGAAAAACATCCATTCTTACAGACCTGGGACGCCTTTTCACAGATCTAACATCTAACTTATCCTGGTGACCTGTTTGCCTCCATGAAGATAGATAAGTTTAATGCCATACTGTGGAACAAGGCAAAGCAACAACATCTCCTTGGAGACAAGCAAAGTCCCATAGTGCACCTTTAACTATATGTGTCTAAATGGTTCTTTCTCTTTATAGCTGGATGGACGGGCAGACGGTGCAGTGGATTCGAGGGAAAAGCTGCAAGAGTTTGGTTTTGACTATTGCTTCTGGTCAGTGGACACCGCAGACCCCCAGTATGCATCACAGGAAGAGGTAACTGTTCCAGAGTTATGCTGCTTAAACACTACATTAATACTGTGTCAGGGAAACTACATACACCTTTTTCAGTGTTGTCAGATCATGTGACCTTTCATAGGTGAATTGAAGTCATTTAGAAATTTACTGTAGATCTACTATCTTACCCTGCATTAAGCATCCATAACAGTTACAGTGTAAATGTGCCAGTTTACTGCAAAGGTTCTAATTCTAATAGAGTAATAGAGTTGTCAAAAATTATAACCAGAGAAACCAAAATCAATACAAATTGCATGTAAGTAAAAAAGGTACTCTATAGAATTGGCAGTTGATGAGAAATGCTATAAACATTCATTTCAGTGCAATGTCTATTCTATGCCAATGACGGTAAAATATTATGAAACAACCTGTAAACAAATGTTGTACTCAGCATCCACTTTGGAAACCCCCGGTGTACTCCTGCCCACAACAACAACAGAAGAGGGGCGTGCTGTGTATATTTACGCTGTCAGCTCCACCAGGGACAGAATATCTCTCCATCTCCTCTGAGTCTGGGTTCACTTTTCATGTTGTAACTGTGATGGAGCGATTAGGTATCCTGCTTTGGCTTTGATTACAGGGTGTTATTGTAACGTAAGAACAAATGCAGATCAAATGACTGAAGGCATGTTTTTTAAAGTTTGAAAGTCCATCTGTTATTGAGAAAAAAAATAGCAACCAAGTCTTCAAAAGTTTAAATGTTTAAAATGTCAATATTGAAAATTTTGGATTTTGAAAGTTTGATAGTTCTATGCCCAACATTGAGCCAGTCTATAATTTGTCCCAGTCCCAAGCTGAGATAAATTTCAATATTTGCATCAGGAAGGGCAGTATTTGTTAAACCTTAATTTATTTGTAAATCCGTGTTGACTCATTAGGGCTGTGTACTATGGGCCTCAGATGAGATAATGTTCAGTACCAGTGCTAACTATTGTCAGGGTTTGGGTTTTTGATTGGAACGGTAATGCTTGATACTCTATAGTCAATAGCATTTCTCATACCACAGCACAAAAAAAGTATTGATTATTATCAGGGATGCACTGAAACGATTCTGGTATCGGACATTTGCACAGATCCAGGAAATTTTGCCGGATTGGATATCAGTCTCATGATATCGAATGAGCTGATATCCTGGTTGGGCCTCATATTTGATGTAAAAAGACTATTTACTGGCTGATCTAGATCCAGGACGTCTCATGATGATGATTGAACTTTTATTCACAAAGGTGTTCAGTAGTTACTTACAGGATAAATAACAATTACTCAATGAGATCTCATTTGTAATAAGTTAACTGGGTTTTTGGGGAAAACTGCCAGTCCCTACACTTATATTGGTTTATTTCAGGTAAAGGCAGATACTTAAAGGTTATCAATATCAAATAATATAATTTTTATTTGGGTATACACTTTTTAACTCACATAGACAATAGACCCAATAGACAATCATTCTATCTTGCATTCAGTCACTAGAGGTATATTTGTCGTAATGCATCAGGGTATATGGTGCTTCCAATTTAGTGAAAAACCACTGCCTTATTTTGTTAACTTTTATTCCTACTACCCAAGCAAACCAACAGAAAATTGTGTACAAAAGTCTAACAAACCCAACATTTCTTACAAACCTCCCTCTAAGGTTTGGTTCATTCCTGTTTTGATCATCCTCTCTCCATGTTGTTGCCTCTCTGTTTGAAATCCGCTGTCGTCAAACCTTTCATTGTTGGATGTTTGAGAAAGACAGGGCTGTAGTCTTGGCCTACACACTGCAAATCAACGCTCCACATTGCACCCTGCCTAATTTTTTCTCCCTATTTTCTGGCCCTGGCATTGGTTGCCTCTGTCCTCTGTAGAATTATGTCCAGTCAGTGTGGCCTGGTTGCTACAGGCATTCCTTTGTTGACCCAGAGAGCAGAGAAAGAGCTGCATTGTAGCTTGAGCTGTAGCCGATTTAAATATGACCCCGTTGTCGTCAATACATCCCAAATAATTGTCTCTTTAACACAGCCAGAGGAAATGTGCACGTCATGTTCAACTCATTATGTGTTACAGTTGAAATTTTGAATAACAATTTCAAAGAGAGTACCCTCCTCCAAGGCATTTCCTTGCTGTAAAAGAATACAAATTTAATCTGTTCTGTTCTTTTTTTTTTTTTTTTTTGCCCATAAATGACCTTTCTCAAAGTTACATGCAAATTACAGCTATCATTTGTTGACCTCTATTGCTAACAGTCAAAATAAACCCAATAAAAATGGAAAATAATTCATGACACCTTTCCTGAAAACCTTATGCAAATTACCACTACTCTCCAATTTGACTAGGCTACAAATTTGATCTATAATTTTACAACACTTCCTAGTTCATAGACCTGTCATGATAATTACTATTTTGACTTACTGGTCAATATATAAAATGTATTTATTCATGCTCAGTATTTATCGCCTGTACCTTTTATTCACACTTATGGGGGCATTTGTTCTTAATTTTATGTAGTATTAGGCCCATGTAATGTCATTTGAGTTATAGATGGTCCAATAATTAAGATTGTAGATATTAGAACTAACTACTTTAGCTGGTGTCAAACCTTATCTTAATATTTTTGGAGTGTATGCTTAGTAGGAGACATGGAGACAAGAAGATGGGCATATCCTCCTTCTGAAAAGTTACACAGTGCACCTTTAAATTACCAGATAGAGTCCATATCTTCACACTTATTGTTAAACTGTTAAACCATACAACCAAACATATATTTTATTGTAAACTATGAGAGAGAGAGAAATAGTTAACCCAGAGGTCTGTTTCACTCTGCTCAGTGTGAATCAATTTGAATGGCACTCTGGGGAGATACTGCTACTGCTGCATCTTTCAGCTGGGAAAGTTTTTTTGGCTAACTTTTCATAAAGTTTCAGATACTCTAACTTTATTCTATACTTTTGCTATATTACTTTTTAGCAGCCAGTTACATGCAGAAGTTTAAGAACTGGACCCTTACTACCACTGAGCCCTCCTGGTTGACTAAGGGAATACATGTAGGAACATTCTGAATCTAGGTAAAGGAACACTAACCTGTGTGTCACTCTGAACTGAGTTCTGCATATTATTGATGTGGAAGGGCTCTCACTGAAAGCAATCAGAAAAAGTGGAGGGCCATGACGAGTATTTGAATCTGATTGGTCAAAGTGTCACAACAGCCGAATAAGCTCTCCAACTTTTGTTACATACAGACCAGCTCAAACCTCAGTGCTGCTCTGCCGTTTTTTGTATCAAGATCAAATAATGAAATGGAAACAGGTGACAGAACAGTTTTTGAGTGTATTTACCATTACTATTACTGCCCTATTATAAATTAAAAAAACAAACAAACAGTAGTATCTTATTTATTTTCTAACATAGTATTCACTTTCTATGTATCGCTGAAAATAGTGCCCACTCAGTTCTTGGTTTTGACTTAATCTTGATTATTGTGGTTTTGACATTGCCGTTTCTTATCATCTTACACACAGTGAGTTTAAGTGGTTACATGTTTTACAACCAGAGGGCTTCATGCCAGTGTAATTTGGCCCAAGTAAAGTATGCATGCACCGAAACCCCTGGGACCTTCAGCTGAGTTGGAAAAATATGCTGGTGTTGAATTCCCACACTTTAACCGCCTCATTTTAAACCATTACATTCATGTAACTGCTTTCATTATTAACACATAGCTTTTATCGTGTATTCAAATACCATAAAGGGGTCAAGAAGTGCTGGTGAAGTTTGGTTTTCTCATGGTTACGACGTGGAGCTATTTGACATTCAAGACTTCATAGAAAACCCACTTTTTATTCTCCTCACTCTGTTTTGCCCTTGAGACGATTGGCTGTGCAGTTTTGGTGGAAACTGTACAAGACCTAACCAACCACACCCCACTACCCCCAGGAACCCCACTCTCCTTCTGTTTTTTCTTCTCTGTCTTATATGCCCCCCATCTCTACTTCACCCTCTTGTTCTCTCTCTCTCTTCCCCTCTGTCTCTTCCTCTCTCCCTTTCCCTTTCCCTCTTTCTCTGTGTGTGTCTCTCTTCCCACCCCCTCCTCCCTCCCTTGCTCCTCTCTCTTTTTTTCCTCCCTCTCTTTTACCCTCTTCTCTCTGTCTCCCTCTCCCTTCCCCTCTGTCTCTTAAGAACAGGAGAGAGTTCATATCAGGTGTGGGGTGCCTAGTTTTGGAAAGGGCCTATGGTTGGTAATTGAAGCCAGCTGTTGTGTTTATTCCACTGTTCTACTTTAGTCTGAAATGATCCTTTTGTTTTCGAGTATTGGGCACTTTTTTTTTTTTTTTTACACTTGGAGATTTAGGAGATTTAAGGATTTGGGGTAGAGCGTATGATGAAAGTGTCTAACATTTGTTTTTGAAAACTGTTACAAAATAACAGTTATTTATTTAGATGCAGCAATAGTAGATGTAGACGTTAATTGTAGTAGAAATAGCAGTAGTAGTAGCATTAGTAGTAGTAGTAGCATCACTAGTAATAGTAAAGTAGCAGTAGTAGTATCAAATCAAATCAAATCAGTGTGTTTCAAATGACATCACAACATTCTATTGGCCAACAATATTCAATAATATTACAGATACAGATGCAGTTGTAATATTGTTAATATTGTTTGCAGATGTATTGCAATACAGTGGTCATTGGGTCTGTATACATGTATAAACGGACATAGCTAAACCGCTAACCGCAGTTCCAAATAGGAAGTGAGCATGGGGGCGCTTCCAGCTCCACAGACTCTGACTCCAGTTGACTTTACATTGTAACATTGTCACCCCTCTCTCTGTTACTGCTCCTATTCCTAATATGGAACTCAGATTCGCTTCTAGACCTGCTACCCTCAATTGGCTTCATTTGACTGAAGCTGAACGCTATGGGTGATGTCACACTCACTTAGTCCACTTCTTTATACAGTCTATGGTCGGATAATAGAAATGATCAGGATAAACATTAGTGAATTTCAGTATCCAGTATTTCATGGCAAAGAACAATGTAATCAATCAGGAAAATTTGTCTCTTTATATTAGTATTTTCTTGTAGTTTTACTTGATTACTTTTCCTCCTCTACATTTGTAAACTAGACTGTAACTGATTAGGACAGAGCAGATCCAGGAGGAGGGGTGGTCCACAGAGCCCCTCCAGCCCCAAATCTTCTGCCAAACTCACAGCTGCTCCTCCAGGAGTCATCCATCTTCAGCAGATTTCAGAGCAAACACGTCACTGCGCTGGACTCAAAAGTGCTCTGTTTTATTGTCGGGGGAGTCCAAAAGATCGGGGTTTCCTGTTTCCTCCTCGCTGTTCTACTCAATTTGGTTCCTTGTATGACTACACAATTTGTTGGCACACCAGCCATAACTACTACTACTACTACTACTACTAGTACTACTACTACTAGTATAGCCATAAGAAATTTGCTTTTTCATGATTCTGGAAACTCATCGATGCTAAAAAATAGGACAAAATTGGACCTTTCCTGAATAGTTTTAAAATGGTCTTTATCTCTATAAGAACTAGACAGTAATTTAAAAACTGTAGGGTAATTTTCATTGGTACACTAAAATTAAGAATGATCATATCTTTACTGTAAGTAGTAGTATAGTAATCAGTAAGTTTACAATCAATCCTGTGGCAGTTAAAACATATTCTTTGGAGCAGACTTCAGTTTTGGAAGAATTAATTGGATATTTTGTGTGTTAAATTTCACTAGAAGAGATTCATTTAAAACATCTATTGTGCATTGTCACAGTAAAAGTCATATTTATTCTTCAGAAACCCTAAAACCAAATTTAAATTCATGATTGATCAATATATACAGTATATCTATATATTAAGGCTGGGCGATATGGCCAAAAAAATACATTTTGTACAATTGACATTAGGATTTTAATTGATTTGAATCAAAGTCAGAGCATGGACTGTTAGTCTTTCAAACAGGAGAAGGAATTTACATTTTCTTATCATACACTATTATTTACGAAATTGTAAATCACCTTAAATTACATTTGTATGGACATTTATTTGTAAATTATTGAAATAACCAATTTTTGCCATTTTGCCAAATCTTACCACACGGCATTGGTTTTACATGCAGCTGTATTGTTCCTACTTGCACTTTTCTTTTTCTTTTTTTTTTTTTTTTTATGAAATTCAATTGCGCACCCAGTCCCACCCAGTGTTTCTAGGTTTGTGTGTCAGTGGAAGAATAGTCCCTCTGTGATGGATGGGAGGAGGAATCATCTCTAACTGCACGTGAGAATGCAGACCCCCTCCTCTACTGTCTCCCCCTCCTCTCCGCATACTCTCCTCCTCCTCTTCCCCTCCTCTCCCTATCCTCTCTTCCTCTCCCTCTCATCTCCCCCTCCTCTCCCTCTCCTCTCCCCGTCCTTTCCCCTTCTTCTCCGCCTAATCTTCTCCTCCTCTCTCCCTTGTCTCCTCCTCCTCTTTCTCTCCTCTCCCCTCCTCTCCCGCTCTCCTCACACATGTGCAGCCTGCTTCAGATTAACTACACACAGACACAATGCAAGTACATGCTGTCGACAGAGAAATATGAGACCGGTCCGTGCGCATACAGCCTCAGCACCGGGGAATTGTGTTTTACTAAAGGAACCAAAATATAGAAGAGGTGGAAGATGGGAGACAGCATGTTTAATGTCACACTATCAACAAATGCATCGGTTTTATCATATCAAATAAAACAATTTGGTCATTGTATATAGACATATTATTGCAAGAAATATGTGCTGTAGTCACATTTTACCTCAATTCAAGCCAGGGCAGATTTATTACTTAAAGGTGCATTATGCAATTTTTAAGGAGCTTGTGTCCATAGAGATGTAATTTCTTTGCCTGGAAAGGGCATTAAACATATCTCCCTGGCATCTGTTCAATTACATGTGTTTATAGCTCAAAAATACCTTAAAAACATGAATTCTTACCATATGCAGGCTTGCTTCTCCATAGATCCAACCATTAACTCGTATCCATTGTGATTACCAAGTAGGTGGTGGACCCTTTACCCGAAATGTTACACAGTGCACCTTTAAGGAAATATATAAACCTGAAAGTTGAAAGCTGTCCTTATATATTAGGTGAAGCAAAATGGTCCTGAACGCTGTGTGGTTGTCAGTGCCAAAAATAACTAAACACACAGTTCATCCAAATAATTATCATTATGAATTATACCTTTTGAACATCACCCCCTTTGCCTTTTGCATTTTTTACAATGCTGGTCGCTGTTCTGGAGAAGTCATTTCCAGTCGTCTCTGGGTCCGGCTGCTCTCTCTATAAAATCTGGTCTATAAATGCACTGTGTACGAGCCTCTGTCCCCCTGTTCCTGATAAAGCTGTATTTATTTGTTTAAAGTCTAGCCTTCGCCCAACTCCGTGCATGTAGGACAGAAGTAGATGAAGTGTCCAAAAATGTTCAGTGTTAAAACATGAGAGATGTTTGTGCCATTCATTTGTGCAGGACGCTCGCTTGGAATCGAGTTTCAATTACTATATCGACTTATCGTTCAATATATAATAGAAAGAATATACTTTTGCATTCGGTTGACCTTATTTCAACCCGCCCACTTTTGCTGTCATTCCTATTGAGAATTTGGGAAAATTTTTGTAGCTAAAATATGATATAAAGTAGGTTTACCTGCGTAAAATGTTCAATATTCATGCACACCACCAAGTCAACACCTCACCAATTCTCTGGGGGCTTTAAAATGGCTTTGTGATCCAGATAGAACTTATTTACTGTTTAAATCAGCAGCCCCACGCAAAAAAATACAACCCCAATGACAATGGTGGCGCCCACTGCAGCTTTTGGAATAAGGTGAATTGCATTGCAGTATTAGGCTGTAGTTAGCTGTAGTTGATAATTAACATCTATGACACAATATAAATACTAGAACTAACTAGTAACTAAAGAGTTTAATTGTGCATTTATTTATTGTTGAAAAGGCTCACTGGCATTATCCTGTTTTAGGGTTATAGCTTCAGTGGTATAAAGTAGTTTTAATATTATCGTGCATTGTGGTACAGTTATCTTATAATATATTGTACTTCAAAATGAGTTATTGTGACAGGTCTAGTGCTGGGTCACGTACAAGGTGTATAATGTAATTACACTATAAAACTACTCTTAAAAGTTCAATTTAACTGTGTTCCATGAGCGGCCCCTTTTGTTTTTCACTACAGGGTCCCTATTAGCTTTTTTCCCACTTGTTTATTCCTATGTAAAGCCCCTTTTCTCTCTCCATTCCCCCTCCTTCTTTCTATAACCCATGACCCCTCCCTCTCTCTCTCTTCCCTTCGATGATAATTTGACCTACAAATTCTGTCCAAGTGTGACAAATGAGCACACTGTTGAACTCTGGCCAGCGCTCTTCCTCTGCGTCTCCCAGTTTACAGCCTGTGATTCTGGAGCCTGTCTCTGACCCCTTTCCCCTCTCTTTGCCTTCCATTTGCAGGTCAGCTCTCCTATAATAGCCCTCACAAATATCTCCTCCGAACTAAACGTCTTCTCCAATGACATTTTTTTCCTAAACAAGAGAATGCGCGTTTAGCTCAAGACCCAGTGTTGTTATAACCCATTTTAGAGAAGCATGGGACAGGAACTGAGGGACCCTGTCCGTCAAATCTGCAGCTGCAAAAGTTTTTTCCAAGACATTTTTGTCATTGAGTTTTTGTGAGCTAATGGTTTAGAGGTTTTTGTATAGTAACACTGCAGGTCTAGTAGATATTTTTATACTATACATTTATTAAAATACATTATGAGAGAATTGGCCCCTATTTTATTACACTGTATGTTTTTCTATTAGCTCTGTCCAGGCTCATACTGAATAGTTGTAAAGGGCAGACAGCAATAAACAGGAATACTATGTCAAAGTTCAACTAATGTAATACTAAGATCCAATTTGTATTAGTAGTAGCAGTTGTGTTGGTAGTTGTGTCACCAGTTATTGCAGTAGCAGTAAGAGCAGTCTCTTACCAAGTAGTACGTAGCCCTAAGGCCTGTATGGCATTTCTCATTGAAGGTGCACTGTGTAACTTTTCTGGTGGAGGGTCCACGATCTGCTTCTCTTCATCGAGAGGTTCCACAGTATGGCATTAAACTTACGTATCTCCAGGTACATGACGCCACCAGGCCAAGTTACAGGTCAGAACTGTGGAAAGGCAAGCCCACTCAAAGTTCAAATGCTTCCTTTTCTAGGTATTTCTGTGCAATAAATCAATGCAAGATAGATGACTTTAATGCCATACAGTGGAATATCTTTGGCAAAGCATAAGTATAGGAGAAAGAGCTGGAGTAGGATTTGTAGTTGTCAGTGTATTTGCAGTTAGAATTGTACATTTTTATCAT
Organism: Taenioides sp. WSHXM2023; assembly: GCA_029959045.1. NCBI lineage: Eukaryota > Metazoa > Chordata > Actinopteri > Gobiiformes > Gobiidae > Taenioides > Taenioides sp. WSHXM2023. The sequence continues at coordinate 18,884,069 of CM057102.1, forward strand.
AGCAAGCATTTATGCCAATAGCAACTGATATTGGCCACTTACATGATTGAAAATATAATTAATTAGCAACTTGTTTGTTGTCTACTTTTACTTCCACTTGGATTTTATTTTTTAATAGTTTTTACTTACTTATTTGAAGATATTGTTATTATGAGTATGCAGTACTACTTCTGTAACCTCTATGTTTCTTTGGACTTGGACATAAATTGTGGTCTCACTTGTTACGTCAGCCTGGCAGCAGTTACAGTTGGAGCCTTTTAAATGTGGCAAAGTGCTTCATTTTGTTTTGTGGATGCCCGCCATCGCCCCTGACAACACAGACACACGCTACGTGTAGTACAGTGTAGAGCAATCCATCTACAACCAGCAATTCCCATTTTCCAAAGCCAGTGATTACAGCCCTTAAACCATTACAGATGTATTACAACATTTGTTTTGAACCCTGCATGCCTCTTCATATCACTGTACTTTTTCTTACATCAAGGCTAATCTTTTCTAACATTACACATCAACTTTTTTCTACTTTTTGTGGCCAAAGCCAACATCCGATTTAAAGATAAGATAAGATAAGATAAGATAATCCTTTATTTGTCCCACAATGGGGAAATTGAGAGTAATTTTGTAATGTGCTTGTTTGTCTGAGAGTAATTAAAAACGATTTCCTAAAAAAATGCTTAAACTTTCAACTCTTCTTACTTTGTTTATCTGAGGTGGTCGACCCCTGCAGTAATAGTGCTTAATTTGATTCCCGGATTGAGTGAGGCCTTACTGTGTGGAATTTGCTTGTTCTGTTGTTGTTCTGTGTCTAGTTTGGCTTCCTCCATCAACCTTAAAGGGCCCATATTACACTATTTTCTGATCTGTTATAATGTTGTTTTCACAAACATACCTGGAGTTGTGTTGTGTTTCATTCACAAATGTTTAACACACAGATCCTGCATAGTTCTTTTCCCAAACAGAAAACACTCATAGTAATACAGGAAGTACTCCACTGTGTTTTTTTTAACTCCATACACCTGCACTACAAAAATCTGGATAATTTCAGTCCTGGAATTGCCAATCTCTACTGAACAAAAGGTAAAAGGTAGTTGCTTCATGACATCACAAGGTGCAAACAGAACATTTTGAAGTTTGGAGATGTCGACAGACTAATAATAAAGGTTTACTCAGACGTGTAAAATGCTTCACAATGTAGTGAGTACTCAACATACTTATTTTTACCTCAATAGCTGCTTATACAATATATCTGTACTGTGACAAATTTTGCTCAGATACTTGGAAAAAGAGTTTGGTCAGGCTCTTTAAACAGTCATTCTCACATAGACATTTACTATTGCTTGACTTTATCTACTTTACCTCCTGCGTCTCCTTCCTTTGCCATAGTTTGCGGCGTCTGGATGAATATGACCTGCATTTCCCGCCAAAGAAAAATGTCTATATTTTGCCTTTCCTTTCTTATTGTTGTAGTGTTTGTTTAGCCTTTTTCTCCAAGAGGGAAGTGGACTCTGAGCTCTTTGTTGCTGCTGTTTTAGATGCGGTTTCCTCCACATTTTATAGGGCACACACAGTTTCGATGCCAGATGCACGTTGGCCTCTTGCACATGCAGTACTTTTCTTGCCAGCACTGCAAAAAGTTAAAATGACTTGAATTAAAGTCACAGTATGTATCTCTGTAACTAAAATAAAAGCATAATTTTTCATTTTGGGTTTGTTTATATTGCACAGAAAACACATATCTTACTGTGAGCGGGCTTGCATCTCCACAAACAAGACTCTTTGTTTCTATGGAAATGTTGTTCCTTTGGCTATAATCTTCCACAGTATGGCATAAAATGGAGAATGTTCCAAGGTATGGTTTTAACTTTTCTATTTCGATGGGATCATGCAGGTAATGTGCCGCCTCATTGTTATATACTATTTACATACTATACCTTTAAGAAACTGTTATACCGATTTAAGTACATTTAACTTAAATTTCACTTAATTCCACAGTAAAGACCAGTAAAATTATCTACCAATGGAAAAAGACTGAAAAAATGAAATGCATGTTGTTACTCTATAGATGAGTAAAACAACAATTCTTTACACTTTGCACAAATAAGAATCAAAATATTGTGTTGCCCGAATTATGGAAAAAAAGCATATTCCATCGGTAGATAATTTTACTTATGTCAAATCTATTCAAATCAAGTAAAATGTTTTGAGTAATTTGAACTTACCTAAGTAATACATTTTTTATTTATTTTTTTACAATGAAGGTCTCCCTGTTAATGGGCCTGTGTAGTCTGTCCCTCCAGTGGATTTTAACCTCTCTTCACTCTAAAAATGAGACGCTGCCATTTTGTCTTGAGGCTGTTTCTGTCCTGCTCCATTTGATATTGGGAGTATATTATCATTCCCACAATGCACTCTGGCCCTTACCTCACCTTCTTTTTGGCTGCAGGGTGCCACAAACAGGGAAAGTACAGACAGATGATCCATATTAAGGTCTAATTTCAGTAGCTTTGACTCCAGTGAATTGGGCTAATTTTGTATGACATTATTTCTGTAGTATTTTTGCTCACTGTTAGAATATAGGAATGAACTGGGGATGGGTAGGATAGCAATATTGTCTAACTTTGTGACTTTGTAAAGTGTTGAAGGGCCTCTATTGCACTATTTCTGATCTATGTTATAATGTTGTTTCCTCATCAAAAACATACCTGGAGTTGTGTTTTACTTCATTCACACATTTTAACACACACACACCCTGCATATTTAGGCTGAGTTCTTCTCTTAAATAGGAAACACTCTGTTGCACATTGTACACCTTCATTAGAATAATTTGGATGATTTCAGCCCTAGAATCGCCAAATTCTACTGAACAAAAGATATAGTAGCTGTTAACTTGAAAACTATAGCTTCATGACATCACAAGGTGGCACAGAGCATTTTGAGCTTTGGAGATGTAGATAGACTAATAGTAAAGGGTTACTCAAACGTGTGAATGAAACAAAACACAACTCAAGTCAGTTTTTCAAGTTAACAGCTACCGTACCTTTTGTTAATCAAAAACCTCTACTAAGGCACAGACCCAACACACCCTATATATACAATATATATAAAAAATAAAAAGACTATAGGTGAGATTCAAGTTCAAAGGTGCAGACAGTTGAAGTGCAGTTCCCTTTTTTGCAGTGAGCCTCTGGGACCTCTTCCATGTTATAGCCTCCAAAGAGAGACTTTTACAGAGTCATTTTTAACTGAAGTGGTATTGATTCTCTGTTGGGGCAGTGGAAGGGTTTGTGTCTGTTTTTCACTGGTTGGATGAGGACAAGACAGAGGAGGCGCTGCTTTTGTCTTTAGTCTTTTTAGTCTTTGAGATCCCGTTCACTGGACAGAGCAGGGGGCAGAGTCTGGTGGTCTCTACTCTATTGCCCAGCACACTTTGGCATTTGTAGACACTGCGTAATGTATAGCTCTTATGTAAGATCAAGGCTGTTTTTCTTGACAAATTTGAGTTTTGTTTTTTTTAATTATATAAGTTTACTAATATAAGTTTGTATGTAAATTAGTTCAGTTAGTTACAATGATTACAGGGCCCATGTTACGCTATTTTCTGATCTATGTTATAATGTTGTTTCCTCATCACAAACAGACCTAGAGTTGTGTTTTGTTTCATTCACACATGTTTAACACCCTGCGTATTTGTTACACCTTATGACGTCATGGGGTGATACAGGAACTCCACACACATTCACTAGAATCATTTGTATAATTTCAGCCCTGGAATTGCCAATCTCTACAGAACAAAAGGTAAAAAGTAGCTGTTAACTTGAAAACTACTGCTTCATGACATCACAAGGGAACAGAGCATTTTGAGCGTTGGAGATGTAGACACACTGACAATAAAAGGTTACTCAAACATGTGTGGATGAAACAAAACACAACTCCAGGTATGTTTTGAGGAGGTGACAACATTGTAACATGGCTAAAAGCTCACAAGAGTCAATTTTGTGTCATATAGGACCTTTAAATTCCCATATCTTAAATTGCTCACAATTTTGATTTCGATACCAGATCTACAGGTCACATAGATATAAAAATACCTTCTTATCCTCAGTGGAAAACATCTTTTTGTGGGTTGGAATAACAGTGCTCTGAGCGTCACTGGCCCACTACCCCTCAGGTGATTTATGAGGTTGTTGCCCCCGACAGCGAGAGAGGGTTGGAGCACTTTTACTAGCAGCACATGGCAGCAGATTCTTGTGAGCTTTAAGCCATTGTTATAATGTTGTTACCTCATCAGAAACATACATTACTTTGTCTACATCAAAGCTCAAATGCTCTGTTCCACCTTGTGATGTCATGTAGTGGCAGTTTTCATCTTGACACCTACTTTTTACCCTTTGTTCTGTACAGATTGGCAATTCCAATCATCCAAGTGATTCTACTGAAAGTATGTGGTGTTTAAAAACAAAGTGGAGCACTTCCTGTATTACCATATGACATCATAAGGTGGAACAGAGTGTTTTTAGTTTGAGAGAACACAGCCTAACTATGCAGTTTGTGTGTTAAATGTGTGTGAATAAAACAAAACACAACTCCAAGTATGTTTGTGATGAGAAAGTAACATTATAACATAGATCAGAAAATAGTGTAATATGGGCCCTTTAAGTATTGTCATGGTGCATTGTGAATGAAGAAGTTGACTTTTACTGTCAATATTGTTTCTAAAAGTCTTCTGTTGGCTTTATAATACCAGGAAGGAGCAGGTTTATAGGTGTATGAAAAGTCCATTTTTTATCAGTCAAGTGAAGATTTTATCGCTCCCTGAGAAACTTGCCCAATATTAACATCTCCACTCAGATTCACACATGCTTTGTCGTCTCAGGCTGCTTTCTCAAGTCCTGGGTCTCTTACATCAACTTTCAACTTCATCCAACTCAAACCTGTTCCCACCATTTTCTGAACCCAAAATATACATAGGCTTTGCTCCAGCATCCCCTTTCTCCTGACAGTGGCTGGTAGTCTCACACATGGAGGTGTGTTGAAAATCCTGAAGTCTTTGATCTAGGTTCTTCGGCCTCTCCGGGCTGTGTACTTACCCACCAGTGGACTGAGGTCTGGGCCAAAGTCTGGAGGTTCAGGGGGGTGGGGTCCTCTCTCTGATCCCAGGTTTGTGTTATCGTTCTGGGGGAGAATGTGCTGTGTCTTAGGTCTGGTCCGGATCAGGTTCCATCTCACATCAAGGTTGTTTTTGTGTTAGCATTTAGGTCACCGTTTCTCAGGAATATTCTTTTCCCATTTTTGAAATTTAAAGGGGCATTATGTAACTTTTCTGGTGGAGGGTCCATCAAATACTTTTCTTCATGGAGATGTTATCACTTTGTCTGAAATGTTTCACAGTGTGGCATTAACCGTTTCTGTCTTCATGGAGACCAAATCAGACCAAGTTACAGGTCATATCTGTGGAGAGGCAACTCTGCTCACATTCAGAATACCTCCTTTTCTTGGTATTTTTGAGCTATAAAACCACCTGCATTTGAATAAATATAAAAATTAATCTTCTTGCTTATGCAAGATTTCCCACTTAACCAGGCTATGGAAAGGCAAAAACGATTTCCTATTTACTATTTTATGCAATTTCTATTTTATGAAATTTCTACATGCTGTAGCTCAGATACAATCATAGCTATCATTTGCAGTCCACCATCCTTATCAATACAAAGACAGAAGGAGGAAGATTGGTAGACTGTGGGAACACCCATATAATTTACCAGAACAGAAATGACACAATAGAAAACCAGTTGTATATCAGGTATCTATGGCCAAAATGTTCCTAAATGTAATAGAAGATGCTTTCTTTGATTACATTTTTCATAATAGCTATTGTTAGTTTATGTAATTTTGTTGCCATTTACATAAGATGGTAGCTATGTTTTCACTTTGCAGCAGTTTATGTTTCTTAGCTGTAACTGAGGCAAGTGGCTCAAGATGCACAGACTTCTAACTATTATTGTAAATGTATTTGCTGTTGAAGGTTCACTATGTACCTTTTCCATGGTGCAGATATGCTTATTGAACGTTCCACAGTATGACATTAATTGAGGTATTATTACAGGCGTTTTATAGGCTAAAAAAATACATTGAAAAACATGCATTCTTAATGTGAGCAGGGTAACTTGACCTGGAGAAAATGCCTGTTTAACATATTTCTTTTAAGTGACTTATTATGGACCATTGTAAGCAAAGATATAACATACATGTACATGCATCTTATAGGTGACGCCTGTTAGTAAGCATTCATTGTTTTAGGTTGCACCATATCGGCGAAGCAAATTTCGCGTTTGGGAAATTTGGTCACCAACAATCATATGGCAACAAGTCTTTCTGATTCTGATATCATCTGCAGTTGATTTTGAAAACTGAAACATCTTGAGCATATGAATACTGTGACTAATGACCACATTCAAAGCTCTTATATCTTATTATTGTGTGCTCACTTTCATGTTTATACACATTATTTTGCTCCTGTATTAAATCTAAGAGGTTCTGATGTGGCTTTTTGCTAATAATCTCCAGTGTTAGTGTCTGTGATGCGCTAAAACAGAGCAGAAAAACATAGTGCCTCTTTGGATTGTTTTGAATGGGACTCTCTCCAATCCCTCAACTCACCACGAGCTTTTAGCAGCTACAGTTTGTTTTTCTGGCCCACTCCACTCTGCTCCAATCGTCCTGTAAGACTCCCATAGCCTTTCTGAGATGTTGTTTACTTTGAGAATTAGCTGACCTCCCAGTTCTACAGCCAGGAAGCATCTCTCCTTCCTCAACTCTGGGTCTGTGCCAAAGCATTGTAACGGGCAGGACTTGTGTTGGAAAAATACGTTGAGAACAAGGTCATTGGGTTGCACGTTAAAAACTCCATCAGTCTTTCTTTGAATGCTGTTTATGAACCCTGTTATTACATGGTTTGTTTTGTATCACTGTATGCCCATATCTCGTTATATACTCAATGCAATAAGGCCAAAGCCGCAACTCCAGCTAACCAACCCAAAACAAGCACCACTGTTTTTCTTTCTGCACATGGCATAAGATATGGGCAAGGGTCAGACTCTGCATTGTGAAAAAGGCCTGTTTGGGTTAAAATCCACATTTGGTGAATCAAATCAAACGCTTGTGATAGATTGAAAATGTTTTTGGCAGATTTTTACAATATTTCTTTTTACCCCACAATGCCCTGTGTCCAAGTTTGCAGACCAGGGTATATCTGTTCAAGGTAGGGTCAAGAAGAACAACGTTGAAGTCTGCTCTCTCCAATTCTGTGAAAGTTTAAAGGTACACTATGTAACTTTTTTGTTGGGGGTCACCTGCTTGTTTCTGTGGATGTCATTGCTCTGCCTGGAATGTTCCACAGGATGACGTTAAATAGCTCTACCTTACATTTATTAAAGTACAGGTGGTTTTATAGCTCAAAAATACCTAGAAAAACAGGCGTTCTGACTGTCAGTGGGGTCGCCTCTCCACAGATCTGACCTGTAACTTCATCTGGTTTGATCTCCATGAAGATAGAAAAGTTGAATACCATACTGTGAAACATTCCAGATAAAGCAATGACATCTCCATGGAGAAGAGCATTTAACAAACCCTCCACCAGAAAAGTTACATAATGCACCTTTAACTAAAAGTCACAGTACCTTTCCTGTTATTCTCTAGTGAGGTTGGAACCAGCAACTCTCCATTGAAAGACTGACCCTTAACCCACATTGCCAGTTTTTATGTTTTAAATGTGTGCCATCGATACAAATCATGCTTTAATAGCTTCTCCAAGTCTTCAGTAGTTCACAGACTCACGGTATGAACATGTTTTGGTTGAGGATTTGTGACTTGAGGCATGTCCTTTTCTTCTTCAGGTGTTCCAGGAGCTGGGCGTGTCCGTGCTCTCTGCTGCCTCAGATGGTTATAACGTGTGTCTGTTTGCTTATGGTCAAACGGGATCAGGAAAGACCTACACCATGATGGGCACGCCGGTGAGACAAACCAGAGAGTGGACACAGCATTAGATCAGATGTTATATTTAGAGTCAGTTTGCTCTTGGATAACGCTTCCTTACGTGTTCCCCATGTACAGAATCACACCACATACCGCATTTTCAAAATAGATATTTGTATAGGTGAATTATTAAAATTGTAGAAAAATGTAAACTGTAGAACAATAATATAAATAGGAAAAATTATAAAAATATAACTGACTAAAATTTGATACTTTTAGCATTGCAAGTTTCTCAAGTCTGCTGTGTTGATTTAGGTAGTTGATAGAGAAACATTTGCCACAACCAAAGTTATTGCTGATTTGAAAGTTTTTAGCAAGTTTTTTTTGCCACTGCTGGTGTCACAATAGTTTGTAGAATGTAATTTAAACCAGTGCAGATACATGGTGACATAATAATATAACAGATAAATATACCTATATAATGGAGAAAGTTGTGTCCTAAATTTCTTAGTGGTGCAGTATGCAACTATGTCTGAAGAATGCAAAAGAAAGCTCATGATGTTAAATTAGAAGATGGGGGTGAGATTAAATAAGTTTTTCTTCTTCCCGCTCCTTTTTGGGTAAAAGTAAATATGTAATGTGCGTATACTTGCATGCTTTGTTGTTCTTGTGTCTGTTGATATGATGTCACCGATGTCAGTATGGATATTTATTAAGTTTCACTGTAAAAGAATGTAAAATGTTTACTTCCCCCAAATAAATACATAAATAAAATAAACCTTTGTGGTGTTGGGCACACCACCTTCTGGTCTCCCTGAAGATGATGATTGCTTTGTCTGGAATTTTTCACAGTATGGCATTCAATTTATCTTCATAGTGACAAGCAATAAAGTTACAGATTTGATCTGAGAGGCGAGCACGCTCACAGCAAGAATGCATGCTTTTCAAGGTATTTTTTTATTTTTTAAATGCAAGATAGATATGTTTAATGCCATACTGTGGAACATTCCAGGTAAAGTATTAACATCTCCACTGCTCACACAACAGTAGTTACATAGAGCACTTTTAAATGAAAAAACAAAACATTATGCTCTTCTTGGATATCTGATATTGTAAGATTATCAATGTTGTGGTCATTCAAATAAAATACACACAGACCCCTTTACTCATAGGTCTAACCCACTGCTGAGAAAACTCAGCTTTACGCTCCTATAAATGTCTCTAGACACTTGGAGAGGAAATCCTATTGTTACGCAAATCACTACTAATACTGTAGTGGTCTCTCTCTAATGTAAAGTAATATACACTGAAAACCATTTACATTTGCCCTAAATTGTACATGACAGCTGTGAAAATGAATAAGACTCTCTGATTTTTCTTGTTATCCTTTCGACAGGACTCAACTGGCCTGACCCCTCGAATCTGTCAGGTATGTCAGTGAATTATGTATGCTGTCTGAATACTTAAATGGGGTGAACATGCTTAAATTGGCTTGGTTGAGTAGGGATACTGTAGCGTGAAATAAAATACAAGTTCACCTATTTTCTTACAGGGGCTTTTTAGATCAGAAGACACTACTCCTGATGGGCAAAACTCAAGAGTGGAGATAAGGTTTGCTCGTTGTCATTTTTATTCAATCAATCCACCAATTTCACTTGATTTAACGTAGCACTTTATATTACAGTGCCTCCTGTGATAAAAAGGGACATGATTTTAGGTTTAAAGTTTAATCAAAGTTGCTTGTCTATCCTGGCAGTTTTTTGGAGATCTATAATGAGCGTGTGCGAGACCTGCTAAGAGGAGGGGAGCAGAAGAAGAGGGCCTCTCTGAGAGTGAGGGAGCATCCGGAGAAAGGACCCTATGTGCAAGGTGAGAAGAAAGGTGTACTGTATACTGTATGTATGTAACTTTTCTCTTTGAGCATCTGCCACCAGCTTGTCTCTTTTGTTTTGTTTGTAATTAAAGGTGCACTGCGCAACTTTTCTGGTGGAGGGTCTGCTACCTACTTGTCTCCACGGAGATGTTATTTGCCTGGAATGTTCCATGGGATAACATTAAACATATCCATAGCATTTATTCATTACAAGTGTTTCTATTGCTCATAAATACAGTAATTCATTCTGTGAATACAGGGGACTCTCCACAGATCTGAACTGTAATGTAGCATAGTCCTGCTTGTCTCCCTCATTATATATAGGTGTAATCTATAATGTGGAACCATATTCTTGATCTGACCAGTTTTATTAAATGAAAAGTTTAATAATAAATAAGTTGGACACATTTTTTCAGTCAAATGAGAGGTGCCATCAGTGAAAACTAACCTAAATCCATATGATGTATTTTTATGATCCTTGCTTTTCCCAAAATACATGTATAAATCCTCAAAAAGTTTTTATCCTGTATTAGGAATTCTGCCAACTGTTTTCGGTTCTTAATTTTGGTTCTGTTTTTGCTTGGCTGTGTTGGCTTTAAAGTGCTTTTTAAATAAGGTTGGATTGGAGTTGGATTGGAAATAAGGGAGTAATACTGTGTTAATGGGTGAGTTCACTTGAAGGCCAAAATAACCATCTCATCAAATGCTCCAATGGCTGCAAGCTTCAAATAGACACTGAAAATCAGAATTTTCTGAAAGCAGATTGTCCCAAAATGTAGTGAAACATTGCCAGTGCTTGTTGTGTTAATAGTATACATTGTTTTTCTAATACATTTACATTTACAACTGATACTTTGCAATGCAGCTGATGTCCTCAACATTCCCTGAGGGTGTGATGCGAGACTTTAATCTGTGCTTTATGTTAACACAATCTGACCAGAAAGAAGTCTCTCACACTTAAAATTACTTGAAAATCATTGAAATTTAAATTGAATAAACAGGACTATGAACTCATATTGATCACAGGCTCCTGAAAATGTGTAGTTTAAATCCATTTTGTGTTTTTTCTTGAGGTTTCAGACATTTTTAAAACTTTTTTGACAGTGTGCATTGTGTCACCATGGTAACTCCTAAACATTATGTTACATTATAGACTGAGTTTTCAGACTATCTTGAAACTTTTTGTCAGTGTTTGCTAATATGTGCATATGCCACAGAGATGCATGTAGAACACCCCCAGCATGATGTCACTGCACAGTATCAGTATATTTGGACTACCTTGTGAATTGTACAGAAATTTAACTGCAAGGCTAAAATATAAACATTATTTGACGTAAACTTGTCCAGACACAGCAATGCTAATGGTCAGGATATTACGACTAGATCAAAACAAAGATACCACAACCAACTGTGTATAAGGAGAGCCTGAAGATTTTGTGTAATTATAGTAATGAATGCAACTTATCTATGCAACCAAACCTATATTTAGTTTTATTCATACTGACATGGAATTCCCCTTGCGAGTACTTTGATCATGTCCAGAATTGTTCTAAACATTTTCCATCATCCTCTTAAATTTGTGTTAACTTCTTAAGACTTCCCTCTCTGCTTTTTGTCTCACTCATGTAACATTTAAAGGGTCATATCCACTCATTGTCTGTGTCTGAAGAGATCCCAGTTCACCACAGGAAGTGAGGTCATTTCCTTGTGGTTTCCATTGGAGGAGAACATGTGCTCTGAGGATAGACCATCTCTCGTCTCTAATTATCATTTGGATTTATAGCATATAAACAGATATTACTCTCAAGTTTACATGTTTTACAGCCACTCTTATAACAGGCAGAACTAGTGTAGCATAATTAACATTTTATTAGACCACTGGGGTATTTATGATGTCTTAGAATGACCAGAGATGCATCCTGTTTTTTTCATTCAGCAAGTGGATGAAGCATTTGTGAAATCTTGAGACATAAATGCACAGGCTAGTATTGATACTTTGCAGTGATATCACGCAGGGGTTGTTCTACATGTATCTCTATGGCCATTACCATGGAAACACAATGCACATATTAGCAAAGATTTTCTGAAAACTCAAGACAAAATACAAAATGGATTTGAACAACACATTTTCAGGAGCCTGTAATCACTATGAGCGTTCATGACCCTGTTTAGGGGTTTGATTTTCAACAAAAAGGTGAGCGTGACTAAGTGAGAAACTGTAGACTAATGCTAGCTAGTGTAATTTTATGTGCGAGAGACTTGTTTAAGCCATAGACTGTCATCCCTCTGTCACTGCTGCTGTGAGCCTCGTCATTTTGGTCTAAAAATGTTCATATTAACTCGCTCTATAGAGTCTGGCTCCAAATTCGCTCCTGTAACCGCTAGCATTGCGAGCTTCATTTGAGTGGCGCCGTACGCTATAGGTGACGTCACACTCGCTTAGTCCACTTCTTTATACAGTCGATGGTTTAAGCACACAAATCATCTCACCTTTTGCAGTTCCAGCTAAATCAGTTCTTTATGGTCAGATTATGTTAAAACATAGTTCAGATTAAAGTCTAATAGAGCTTATGACAGTAGTGCCTACAGTTAGCATCACACCCCCAGGGAATATTGATGACATCAGCTGCAAAATATCTATAGTCTTTGTGTTGCTTACAGGCCTGGATAAACTGGACTAGGAGGAGCAGTGAACTTTAAATCTGATGATATACATAATCATTAATGAAATCAATCCACATCTTGAGACCAATGAAGGAGAAAAACTATGAAGTACAAGCATGAAAACAGGATTGTAGCTAGAGGATATCCATGTAATTTAGTCACACTTTGAATGGGCAGAAGTTCTAGCTTTGTGTTGGTCCCTTGAGGTGTAATACTTCTATGGCTGACAAAGGATTAGACATGCTTCCTGTTTATTATGCCTCCTCCTAGAAAGGATGGAACAAGATCTTATGCCACAGGATCTCGCAAGATAAAATCACAATCACAAGATATATGACACACATATGTGTGTATGTATGTATGTATGTATGTATGTATGTATGTATGTATGTATGTATGTATGTATGTATGTATATATATATATATATATATATATATATATATAGTGCTACAATAACAGCAGAAACATAAAATAAATACTAATTATGTGGCCAATAGTGTAAAACATCCTCCACCCCCATTTTTATTTAATTTAAATTATTATTATTATCATTATTATTATTATTATTATTATTATTATTATTATTATTATTATTATTATTATTATTATTATTATTATTATTATTTATTTTTGTCTTTCTTTATTTATTTTTGGTGTGTATTATGTTAAAAGCAATTTTCCATTCTGACATGTTAAGCGCAAATATGAATAGAATAAATTACTAATGACAAATTGTGTGGCCAAAATTGGGATTTATACAATGGAAACACATCAAACATGTTTTTCATACTCTTTTTGCGAAACTACAAAGAAACTTCTAAACCCAGACTGAACCAGGCCTAAACTGTGTCAAAGCATGAAAAAGAAATATGCACCACAGTATAATTTTTTTAACACCAGTCACTTTAAATAAGTCATGCCACATCACTTGATCTTTTGTACTGTCAGTTTGCACTGTTGTTCTGATGCTCCTGTATATACTAGACTATTTTTATTTTTTATTATATATCTTAATCTTTTCTGCATGCTCTTACTTTATTTTTAAATAGTGATACTTTATTATTATTATTATCTTGTTTTTTTTAATAGTGATATCTCTACTTTATATTATTATTATTACTATTCAGTGTTCTATGTTGCACCTCATCACCAAAGCAAGTTCCTAGTCTGTGAATTGTGTTCACTGACAATGGCAATAAAAGCTTTTCTGATTCTGATTCTGATTCTGAATTGACTTAAACATACATAAACAGGACAGCAGGCACTTTCAAAATAAAAGGCTTACACTGAATATCAAATATTATGCATCGATATCAAAGAGACAACATATATAATTATGAAAAAGGTGAAATAAGTGGGCTATTGACTTAGTTCAGATTCAGAATAAAGGAGAAATGGCTGGCAGATCTTATGATATTTTTGAATTAATCCATTTACAGTAGGCCAATATCTGAAATGTTCAAGTTTTAAATGGGACATGTCTTCTTCCACCCAAAGTAAACAAAATAACTCCTTTGTTTTAGATGCTTGCAGACCCCTCTGGTACAACTTAACCACAATTTCAGAAACACAGATACGACCCATTTCAGTTGTAATAAACATGAACCATTTCCCTGTGATTTCTCTTCCGCAGATCTGTCCCAACATGTGGTGTCAAATTGTAAACAGGCCATGGAGCTTTTGGAGGAGGGCATTTCCAACCGCATTACCGCGGCAACCCACAACCACGATGCCAGCAGCCGCTCACACGCCATCTTCACCATCCAGTACACTCAGGTCTGCGCTTATTAACTTTGAATTGATCTACTTGAGAAATTTCTAGGCAGACCCTCCGCCAGAAAAGTTACACAGTGCACCTTTAATGCAGAAATATTCCTTCTGCTTAAATTTACTAAGCATGAGCATCTTTGCAAAACTGTCCAGACAAAAATCATAGTTTGCATCGCATTTTATTTATTTATTTATTTATTTTTGCATACATTAAAAAGTGGACTGAAATTTTATTCACAGGCAATTTTGGAGAACAATCTTCCATCAGAAATTGTCAGTAAGATTAACTTGGTGGACTTGGCTGGAAGGTGAGACCCCCTGTTGCTTTTCTGCCTGTTAATCACATTCAAAAAATTAATCAAAGCTGCCACCTAGTGGATCATGCCCACAATTAGTAATCTGTATTTATTTATGCTTTTCCCCTATTCCCTTCTGTGTGTGTGTGTTTTGATAGTGAGAGAGCCGATCCAAACTACTGCAGAGACAGACTCACTGAAGGATCAAACATAAACAAGTCACTGGTCACTTTGGGCATCGTCATCTCAGCTCTGGGTAAAAATCACATTTGTTTGAATCTAAAATTACGTGTATGTTATAAAGTTCAGTTCCTTCACAGTTTAATCTTTGTTCACAATTATTAGTGACAACATGTCTAATTCCTGTCTAATGCTGCTGTACATAAACAGTCATATTACTGTAAATAACATTATAATATACTGAAGTCACTTACTGAGATTTATTTTTTTAGTTTTTTTTGGGGGGTATTTTATATTTTTGCTCCACCGGAACAGTGTGTTACATTAGAGTCTATTTTTAAGTCTATTTTTAAATTATTTTTAAGCCATTATCTATTATCTTTTATTGCATGTTACCATTTTCCTGCTGTTCCTGAACTGTGCGTTGCAACACTGGAATTTCCCCACTGTGGGACTAATAAAGGCATATCTTATCTTATCTTATCTTATCTTAACATGACAAACAACAGTGAAATCCTTAAAGGTCCTTAAATCCTTATATTATGCAAAATTGACTCTTGTGAGCTTTAAGCCACGTTATAATGTTGGTTTCTTATTCAAAAACATACCCGGAGTTATGTTTTGTTTCATTCACACATGTTTGAGTAACCATTTATTATTAGTCTGCTTACATCTCTTAAGTTCAAAATGCTCTGTTCCATGTTGTGATGTCATGAAGAGGCAGTTTTCAAGTCAACAGCTCCTTTTACCTTTAAATTCCAGGGCTGAAATTATCCAAATGATTCAAACTTCAGGTATGTTTTTGATGCAGAAACAACATTATAACAGAGATCAGAAAATATTTTTTTCCATATCAAGTGTCAAATAGATTGCCATTCTTCTTATATATGACCAGTTTTATTAAATGGAAACTTTTTTTTAATTAAATGATAAAGTTAATGTGATATCCCTAGTCTGTATAATTATCCACAAATGTGCAGTTAATCAATTTTTTCCCCAATTTTTATTTCCAGTTCTTAAGATTTCTCTCTCTTCCTCCAGCCCAGAACTCACAGATGTCCAGCAGCTGTCAGAGCATTAACAGTGTGGCCTCGGAAGGGGAGAGCACAGGGGGGAGCCACAGCAGCGCTCTGTCCGATAGAGGAGGGAGGAGACACTGCTTCATCCCCTACCGAGACTCTGTCCTCACCTGGCTCCTCAAAGACAGTCTGGGCGGAAACTCCAAAACCATCATGATCGCAAGTGAGTGCAATAGGAAATCTGGTTACATAAAGGGTGAAGTGTTCCCCAAATGTTTGAACCATTTTAATATATAAGATTTACTTTAACCATACAGGAAAATCCATGAAGACTCTAAAAATTTTGATAAAAAACATTAAAACATAAAAACATATATTGTTTACTAAATTATTAAAAAGTGGTGGTCCTATTTAAACACAGATACAGATAATTATTTACAGGTGAATAGCCACAAACTTAATACAGCAAAACTTTCAGACAAACAATTCCTTTCTGATTTGAAAGACTTTGTGAGGACCTATTTGAAAGACATACTATTTTGATTTGAATTACTTAATTGCTATGACAACAGAGGACAGCTGCCGTAGCTTTAAAGTGACCCGTGATTAGGGTCCAACCTATGTGACAACAGTGTAGCATCATCATATTCTTTAACATGAACGCAAACTATTGTACATCTGCAAACCCCAGCAACAACATTATAACCTGCCGTTGTGTCCTTCAGCAAGACACTTTGCCTGTTGTGTTGTATGTTCATGTGATTTTATTAGCTGGGTTAAGTCACAGCAGCTTGTTTTGGCAGTCATTTTACAAACTAAAGAACCTCAAAATAGTTCTGTACCAGTAAATCCCCTGCTATTTAGAGACATCAGTATTCAGTATTTCTTCTCTCAAATCTGTGTTAGAAAACTCCCCTCCGGATAGCAGTGAAATTATGCATTCAGAAAACATGTCACTCCCAGCCACAACCACATCTACTGTAGTGTGCACCTCTCTGTTGACACCAGCGCTAATTAATGTTTACATGTGTCTTGCTTTGTGTCAGCTGTCTCGCCATCCGTCAACAGCTACAACGAAACCCTGAGCACGCTCCGATACGCGGCTCACGCCAGAAACATTGTCAACAAACCACGCGTAAATGAGGTCAGTGGCGGATTTCAAAATGTGCTAAGATTTTAAATTTTTGATCATTTTCCCCCCAGTCTCTTGATTTGCAATATGTGTGCAGGATGCTAATGTTCGACTGATCAGAGAGCTGAGAGAGGAGATTGACAGACTGAAGAGCATGCTGCTTAGCTTTGAAATGGTATCACAAGCTTTTAATATTATATACTGGTGGTTTGAGTGGATGTCCCCCGCTGGGCTTTCGAAAAACAACTTCCATGTTTTCACAGCTTTGCAAGGAGGCACATATTTTATTGTAAAATTTGACTTTTTTGTTTTTGATTGACAGCAACGCAATCCCAGCCCTTCCCTGAGTGATGAGAGGGATGGGAGTCTGTCTGACATTGTGCTGCAGAATGAACTAAAGGTAACAGAAGGTCAATGGAGGCGCTTAGATCTTTGTTCAAACTGACAGTGAATTTACCATAGAAAAATACAGGTCAACAGGCATGGGAGTATCGAGTTCTTTGTCAATCTTTACTTCAGTTGAGAATTGGTATATACTGTCTATGTCTTGTGCTGCAAACTGTTTTATACTGGGTAAGAAGATAGAGTATAACCATACACACCAATAGGGACAATTTTGAGAGGTGAATGGCTACACCAATCACCACTGTAAAAGTACTCTCAACTGAAGAACTGAAGAAGAAAAAGAAAATAATTGAGTTGAACATATCATAAGACCTACAGTATTTTAGACTGTTTCTGTATCTTTATATAAAAAAAAAAGAAATACACAATAGGAAAATAAAATCTATAAATTAATAAGATTGAATCATTCAGGCTCTACAAACATTTTTTTCTCTGCTTTCCCGAAACACTGAAAGCATTGCATTAATAATAGTGTTAATCAGTGTTCAATACAATACAAGTACAAAATATGCAATTAAATACATTCATTAAATAAAATGAGCTATTTATAAAACTTTTACATGATATTAGATTTTTAAAGATGGATATGGCAGGAGACAACATTACAATTACATAGGGCTGGGTAAGTAAGAGAATTTTGTACAAGACTGACATTCAGTCATGCCTAATCATCAATGATATGCTCGTTTTTCTTAATGAAAGAGCCAATCCTCTGTCAGTAAACACATGCTATTTGAGTGAGAGTTTTTTTCCATTAAAAACCTCTTTTTCAAGGAAGTCATGGCAGCAGTTTAACACATAGTTACAACACAAACAACAATAAAATAAAACAGTTTTGATTTGGTTGGAGGAAATTGGGCTGTTTTTGTGTTAAATGGCTCTCATTACGTTACATTACATCACAGCTTCCTCCATGTATTTTGTCCAGGTGGAGCAGCTCACTAAAGACTGGTCAGAGAGCTGGAGGGACAAACAGGAGCTGATGGAGCAGTACAGTGTGGACATAAACAGAGACCAGGCCGGAGTCTTCATAAACTCACTGCAGCCGCATCTAGTGACCCTGGACACAGACGTCCTCAGCACTGGAGTGGTCTTCTATCACCTCAGGGTAAGGATGAACTCTTTTCACAGTTTACCTCTTTGTTTTGTTAGTTTGAGACATTCAGATATAAGGGAACAATCTGCATTTTCCTCAAGTCTAGTCTAGCAAATTTGAGGCGCTAGGGAAGAACCATAGACTGTATACATAAATGGACATAGCTACACCGCTAGCCACCGCATTCCAAATGGGAAGTGAGCACGTGCACGCTTCCGGCTCCATCGATTCGTCCAATAACTGCTAGCCTCGGTGAGCTTCATTTGACTAGTCCACTTCTTTGTACAGTCTATGGGAAGAACACTGTTAAAGATGCACTACGTAACTTTTCTGGTGGAGGTACTGCTAAACTTTTCTATCACCATGGAGAGAAACAGACCAAGTTATAGGTCAGATCTGTGGAGTGACAACCTTGGTCACAGTAAAACATTTTTTACATATTTTTAAGGTATTTTCAAGCAACCAAAAACTGCAAGATAGATGCATTTAATGCCATACTTTGGAACAGGCAAAGCAATATTATCTCCATGGAGACAAGCAGGTGGCAGACCCTCCACCAGAGAAGTTGCATAGTGCACCTTTAAAATATAGATGTAAATTAGATCACTTAACCATTTTCTTTCTCTTTATTCCGGCCCGGATAAAGTGAGAGAAAATGGATGGATGGATAGATCACTTATTTACAGGTTAGACTGGAAGCAATTATTTTAAGGTGCCAAACATGCATCACTGGAGTAACACTTTAAACAATCTCTATTTGTCTTTATACTTCATATCAAACTCAGGACCAGAACACGTTTTTTTTTTCATAATAAATAAAAGGAAAGTGTGACTGGTTAGGAGAAAAGTGTTTTTGCACAAATTGTAGAAATATGTCCAACTTGATTCCAATCCTCAGTTGCCTTATTTTTTGCAATTGCTCTACTTTCTCTTTGTCTCTTTCGTTGCTGTTTTTGTCAGCTGTCTCGACTAAACCCAAATCTTTTTATCTACCAGATTCTCTCCTTCCTCCTCCATCACTTCTGTGTCTCTCCTCTGTTTTCTGCTACAAAACTCTTGAGAGAAGGTGCGTTTCTATTGGATACTTTCTCCTTTTTTCCTCACTCTAGTTTCCAACTGTCCTGTCATTTTCCCCAATCTCTTCTCCTCTCCTTCAATGCACAAAAGCCTGGTTGGATAAGATAGTGTTAGTTCGGAGAATGAGGCCCACCCAAGGGAGATGGGGGTGTCCTGGATTCGACAATGACAAGAGCACCCCAAGGCCTGACAATTACACTGCTTCTGCTTGTGAAGAGGGGAGCCACCAGGGATTGCAATGGTCCTGACACTGTGTAAAGAAGATAATATTAGCAAGTCAACAGAGTGCGTGCAGACTTCTGTTTCTGGAAGGAAAGTTTCTGTTCATTCTCCCACCTTGCTGCCTAGTTGTCTCCATGGAGATGTTGCTGCTTGTCTAGAATGTTCCACAGTATGGCGTTACTGTACACTACCAGTCAACATTTTGTCAACACACCCTCTCCTTCAATGTTTTCTATATATTTACTATTTTCTGTATTTGATACATATAGAAGACATCAAATATATGAAGTAAGATGGAATTGTGTAGCAAAGAAAAAATAACTCTAATTTAAAAATAATACTAATGTAAAAAAACACTGAATGAGAGGGTGAGTCCAAACTTTTGGCTGGTAGTGTATAATAATACTATATGCAGCATGTCATCAATAACAGATGTTTTAATTGCTTAAAAAATACCTTGAAAAACATGCATTCTTACTATAAAAGTGTCTCCCCAGATCAGATTGCCTTTCCCCAGATCAGATTGCGTCACTTGCTTGTCTCCATGGAGGAGCAATCACATTTCCATGGAGACAAACAGTTACATAGCTCACCTTTAACCTCCTAAGACCTGGCATCCACATAATTGTACAGCACATTGTTATAGTGTTACACTGTTACAAAGCTTTTCACACATAGGTGGACAGTTTAGAACAGCAACAATGCAAAAATGTTCAATTTAGAATATTTTTAAAAGTTTGTAATGTTCAGAATTATTGTTTTTTTTTGTTTGTTTGTTTTTTACTTTGTTAAAGGCATGTGTCTTCCTGCACCTGTTAGCAGCACTTCAAATAAGCCACAATTGTTGTTTTTCAGTTTGTTTTTACACTCAGAAAAAATGTTGCTTTGTTCAGGCACTTAATAAGTAGTTTTTGCAAATTATTATTCAAGTGTGAATGTCCTCACATGTGGATGTAATTTTTTTCAGAAACTACTATCATGTAAAAAGATAATTCTTTGTTTTTGCACTCGTCAGATCCCAATCAGCCCAAATAACAAAGAGAAATCAACAAAGCATGCAATGCAAGAGTTCGGGTCCTAGGAGGTTAAAACTATGGGAAGAAATGAGAATTTTACTTACAGAATTTGAAGCTCCTTCTGTTGAACTCAGTTAGAATTTAGTTTTTGTTTCTTAATCGGTGTTCCATGATTTACAGTGTTTAGTAGTTCACAATAGATCATTTTTAGCAACACAAAATGGTTTTCTGCATCACTTAATTTGGACCACATTTTAACAGTCTTGTCCCAGTGGGTCTTAATGAATCTGGCAAAGGAATAGTTCTCTAGTACTTTTGTTAAATTAAACATGGGTCAAGTCCCAGTTATAAGGGGAGTGAATAGCATTAAAAGTAGAGGTAAAATTTAATCCCAGTTGTCCAGGTAGGATCCATAGTAAAAGAAAAAATTCAATTCTGTCAACTGGACAAAAGTTGCACCTGGCTAACAAATAGAAACTGTAAACAAGTAGCTGTG
Organism: Taenioides sp. WSHXM2023; assembly: GCA_029959045.1. Classification (NCBI taxonomy): domain Eukaryota; kingdom Metazoa; phylum Chordata; class Actinopteri; order Gobiiformes; family Gobiidae; genus Taenioides; species Taenioides sp. WSHXM2023. Next base: position 18,905,287 of record CM057102.1, read on the forward strand.
CTAGTTTCAGAGTAGTTTCAGTGTAGCTGGAGGCAGTGTCCACCAGTGTCTGACCAGAACTGAAGAAGCCACTTATCTGAGCTGTGAAACATCTTCACTCAACAAATGTCCAGTTAACAGAACATTTTCTTTGCTATTCAATTATTGCTTAAAAATGTATTGATTGCTACAGTTAAGATGATGTGAAGACATTATATTTGCATAAGTCTAATCATCTTTTTTACACATGTATTTTATATGTACATTGTTAATCTTGTGTTGCAGGAGGGGATAACTCGGATTGGACCACAAGATGGGCTTGGAGCTGCAGACATTGGTATTATAATAAGCCTATATTACTGATCCATCTAATATTCCTGTACAAACATTAATGTATACTGGGATGTAATGTATGCTAATCCGAAAAGCCTCTTAAGGGGCACATATTACAGCTGAGCACATATAAAGCAAACTGGCACATTTAGATTAAACATGCTGAATTAAATATAGATTATGGAGGAACAAAATAATGTACACAAACTGAGAAATCGGTTAGAAAGACGCATATATTTTCCACTGTATTGGGATGTGGTGGAAAATCTGAAGTGTATGAGTCAAATATTGTTATTCAAGTTTTTTATATTCCAATGTCATCAGAATATTTTAACATAGATATTAATTAACCTGCTTTAATTTAATTTGCTACTTCCATGCCCCAAACTAGTAATTAACAAAATGCTTCTATAATAGCTACTTCTTTCACTAGTCCTACTACTTAAGTCCACTGAAATATATTTTCAGTATGCTGATACTAATATATAACTAAATTACTGTCCCTATTTCCACTATGAGCACTATTCATAGGTTTCAGTTTCCTGTTTATATGAGCCTTTTTGGATACTTTTCACCATCCATTCAAAATATATTTGTTAATTTTTAATTGCTATGACAAAGGTGCTACTTTTTCATCACTCTGAAATCCATTAATTTAACTAATTTAACTAAAACAACTGTTTTATGCAGTTTCTCTCTGTTACAGTAAGGGTCTTTTCCACATTTATGACATCATTAGTGTATCCTTTACTTAAATGTAATTTTTTGAAACACTGGTCAACATTAGGGATGCACTGATCCTGCTCTTTCAGTTCCGATACCGATTCCGATACTATAGCTTTAAGGATCTGCCGATACCCGATATCAACCGATACCTGTGTAGATTCTGAAAACATCATTTATTTCCTGATGATAAAAGACCAAACTGAGGCAAATGTAGCTGTTATTTATTCCTACTATTTGTATAAATAAAAATTCAAACATTGTGAGATTTTCGGGGCCAACTATGATCGTCTAAACCGATATTCGGAAGCCGATATCCAATCCAGCAAAATGTTCAGTATCAGCGCCGATATCCAGTACCAGTATCAGTGTATCCCTAATCAGCGTATACATCATTTTGTTATTGCACACTTCTTGTCTAAATTCAAAGGTTAGTGACAAACAAAACTATTTAATAATAATAACATATGCTTTGAAATGCACATAAATAACTTTCCTTAAAAAAGAAAAAGTATTCTGTACCTTTCTAGTTTTATCTCTTATTTCTGTATGTATGACTGTGTTTGTGTCCTGTAGTTTTGCCAGCAGATGTGAGATGTGAGATTGAAAACCGCAGAGGTGTGGTGACTCTGCACCCGCTCCCCGACTGTGTGGTTCTGCTCAACGACAGAGAGGTCACAGAGTCTTGCCGACTGGCTCAAGGTCAGACCAAATCCTCACAAATAACTCCAGAAAAATGCCTATATAACACTGCACGTGTTTACATTTACACCGCTGCAAAGAATATTGTCCGGAGAACTTACAGAAGAGGTGATTTGAGTTGCTTTTGGATTTTGGTTTTAACTGTAACATGGTCAAGATTTTAGATTTGTATCTAAAGTTTGCAGACTTGTTTATGTGGTCCTGTCCTAGTCCTTATTTAGTCCTGGTTAAGTCCAGGCTCAGTTCCATGTTTAGTCACAGTTTAATTCCAATTTTGATGTAGTAGTATTGACAGAAATTTTCACTTTGGATTCTGACCATAAACATTGTTGTCAATTGTTTTTAAAAGTTTGTTGTAAAATTGAAAAGCAGAGTACAGATTTTCACATTTGACCCTTTTATTATCACTAACAATAAAGTATACAATAAAGTATACCTTAGCCTTAGTCAGAAATGTTTGAAAACATTCAGAGCCCATGTAATAATGACTAATAATGTCATTTGTAGTGTTGTTATTTCTGCCTATTTCTCCCTAGAAATGTGCTTTTCCCGGTGTACATACTGCTTTAATACAGAACTGCTGCTAACCTCATAAACTGAAATGATACCTGTCCTTCCATACCCATCTATACATTCTGTATTTGAATTGTAATTCGCATTTTGCTCGACCGTTGCAAAAGCGTGTCTAGTGTCAAGTGAATCAAACTCTATCATTGACCCATATTTTCAATATAGGTCAGTGCTTTTCTGTCACACTGAAGACTTCTCATTGTTACGCATGGATATATATATATATACACACATATATAGGCTGTATTCACACACACACACACACACACACACATACACACACACACAGACACACACACACACACACACACACACACACACCAAACCAAGTCTACATATGACTAACCTGGAATCAAACCAGGACCAAATCAGAATTCAACCAGGACACACACACCTCAAAAATATAGAGTCTAAACTGGGACTAAAATAACTAAACCTGGACTTAACCAGGACTAAACCAGGACTTCCAAGACCAAACCAAGACAACATTTTAACACATGCTACATTAAAATTGGAACTAAACACGGAACTAATCCCAGACTAGACCAAGACTAGGAACAAGACTAAACCAAGTCTAACTCAGGACTAAACCTAAACCTGGAACTAGACCTAGACTAAACCAGGAAAAGAACTGGGCAAAAACTTACATGAACCAGGATCAAACCAGGACAGTAAAAATAGAAGTAAACACAGAACTAAACCTCGACTAGAACAGGCCTAAACCACGTCTACATCAGTACCAAACCAAGACTAAACCAACACATGTATGAACACAGCATTCGTTACAGCAGACCCCACAGCTCTTTCTGTCCTCATCTCACTCAGAGCTCAGTTAAAGCGTACAGCGCACAGCAGTTTGTGAAGTGAATCCTGCTTGTGTGTGTTTGTCTCCAGGGGCTGTGATCACCTTGGGACGAGTGCATAAGTTACGCTTCAACCACCCAGCCGAGGCAGCCCTCCTCCGGGAGCGCAGACGGGTAGGTGCTGCTTGGATGGAGATAGAAATTACGCACTTGGAGAAGATGATGGCAACAGATGTACTGCTCAGACCCGGCAACGTGCAAAACTGAATATAAAGTTTGATGCATATTTGTGAATCTAGATTGTGAATTTTAAATTTGATTACTAATGTATTTACATAGGAATAATTCATATCAACTCTCATGTGGTTGTCTGTGTTTCCAGTTCAGTGAATCCAGCATGCAAATTTTGATCTGAAGTTATACACGCATTTCTGAATCTGATTATTGTAGTGAGTTTAGTGTATGTTTTTAGGGCATTTATTTGAATAATTAAACATGCACTATGTAAAGTTTCCTAGTAGAGGTTTTGCTGCCTGCCTGTCTCCATGGAGGTGTTAAAGGTGCACTGTGTAACTTTTCTGGTGTAGGGTCAATCTTCTGCTTGTTTCTATGAATATGTCATTGGTCTGCCTAAAATGTTCCACAGTATGGCATTAAACAGCTCTACCTTGCATTTATTCAATTACAGCTCAAAAACACCTAGAAAAACAGGCATTCTGACTGTGAGCGGGGTTGCCTCTCCACAGATCTGACCTGTAACTTGGTCTGGTTTGGTCTCCATGATAGAAGAAAGGTTTAATGCCATACTGTGAAACATTCCAGACGGAGCAATAACATTTACACGGAGAAAAGCATTTGACAGACCCTCCACCAGAAAAGTTACACAATGCACCTTTAATAGTTTGAGTGGAATATATGGCATTACATCTTTATTTATGCAATTACAGGTGTTTTTATTGTTAAAAATACTTTGGCTGGTTTGCCTGTTCACAGATCTGACCTGGAACTTGGGTGTGGTAGCGTCACCTGCTATTCCCCATGGAAATAGGAAAGTTTAATGCCTTACTGTGTTACATTCCAGCATGCATTAATATCTCCATGGAGAAGAACAGGACCAGCCTCCATAAAAGCTACAGATACTTCCACCAGAAAAGTTACATGGTGAAGCTTTAAACTTGTTGATATGAACACTATCAAACCTAATGCTCCTGTGTGTGTTTTCAGATCAGTGAAAACAGCCTGACCAGCTCCTACACTGATCTCTGCAGCATGGACCCAGAAGACAGGTAATTATGATGTTGTGTTGTATTATTCATTTATAAGAGGTAAATAGATACTTTAGCCCAAGTAAATTAGGCAGCTGTAGCAATAATAAAGTAATTATAGCAGTAGTAGTAATACATTAGTAGTAGTAGTAGTAGTAGTAGTAGTAGTAGTAGATTTCTATTATTTGTTTAATTAACTAAGAAGTTTGATTTTTAGCTAAGTCATATTTGCCTACAGTGGGTGATCCTGTTTCCCTATGGACTCACCTTATGTCTAAAAATAATAATCCTCTTTGAATAACCGGTCTGGTCTGTGTTTCCTAGTTACCATTAAGATGCTAAACTCAAGTCACCATAGTAGCTCCCTTTTACTTTTACAGCAACACTATTTCTAACTTACTCTTCAAATTTATGACATCTGATCATCACTCTTTGATCATCTCTTCTTACATTTACTGTTTCATCCTCATTAATTTTTCATTTTTCGTGATTCTTTTTAAGTGAGAAAGACTTAAAGCTGGAGGGGCAGCAGGGTGCCAGTGCCTCTCCCGGAGACGAGCACAGAGCCAAACAGAGGGTGGAGGAGCAGCAGCGTCTGGTGGAGAGTTTGAGACGAGAGATCCAGAGCGAGCAGAGACGAGCCGAAAGAGACCTGGAGAGAGAGCAGGCTCACCTACGACTGCAGCACAGTGACAGTATGTACTCTGGGTTTAAACATACAGTAGACTCAAGTTTCTTAGTACCACCTGGGGCTGTGGAATAGTGGACTGAACTTTGTGGTGCATTATGGAACTTTTCTGGTGGGTGGTCTGCTACCTACTTGTTATTGCTTTGCCTGAAATGTTCCACAGTATGGCCCTAATGTTATTGCATTTGTTAAAGTACAGGTGTTGTTGTTGTTGTTGTTGAAACCATGCATTCTTACTGTAAGCAGACTTGCCTTTGGACAGATCTGACCTGTAACTTGGTTCTGTCACTTGCTTGTCTCCATGGAGATGGATACACTTCAGAAAAAAAAAAAAAATCTTGAAAGAAAAACATAGCATTATGGTTAATACAAAATGTTAGGTCAACGGTAGCATTTTACAAGTCCTAAGTCATAAGAATATCAAAACTTACTACTATTGCTTCTGCTATTTTTATGTGCATTTTAACCTAGAATTTATGTTTTTTTTTTTTTGTTGTTTTAAGAAGCTGCCTGGATGAAGTATTTCTAAAACTTTTGTCCAGTTGACCAGAACTGATTTTTTCTTTTGCTTTGGATCATACCTGGATGACTGAGGGATTACACAAACATCCATTGTGACACACTGAAACACACTAAAATATAATCTGCATTGTCTTTTTTTCACAGTCCAACAGTGGATCTTGTCAGAACAGCAGCGTTTGACGAGTGCGGAGCAGAGGAACACTCAAGAGTCCAGTGTTCAAACAGACCTGTGCCTGGGCTCAGTCCTGGAGAGAGTCACAAACCACATATTTACAGATGAGAACGGCCTCCCAAACAACACCCCATCACAAATCACCAAGTCCAGAAAGAAAACTGTCCAGGAGGAGCTACTCAAACAGTACGCCCTACACCGCACAGAAAGCAGAATCAGAAGGAAAAGACTGCACTATCAGCTGGAGAGAATCAAACGAAAGCGATTGTTGCTGGAGGCCAAAAAGGAGCTACAGCGGCTGGAGAAAGCCCTACCTCCCGGGTCGGACAGCCCTGGTTCTCCTGAGCTAGGGTCCCCTTCGAAACAGAGAGAGGAGAGCTTTGGGTCCAGAAGGCACTCATTTTCAGTGGATCTTCTGTCCAGACTTTACCCTCAGCACACACCAATCTACAAGTAAGTACAAGCAGATACTAGAGTAAGATTTATGGTAATTGAAACAAAATCGCAGTTTGAATGGATGAAATTAGTAAATTGCAAAGCTGTAAATAGTAACATAATTGTGTTTTTATTGTATTTTGGATATTTATTGGAGCTGCAGCAACTCAATTTCCTTTGAGGATCAATAAAATATTCTGATTCTGATTTAAAAAAAAAAAAAAATTCTGTCTCTTCGATGACTTTAAGGTGCCCTGTGTAACTTAGTTATCTTATGTAAGCACAAGCAAATGACACCACAAAACCAACTTGCATGATCAGATCTGTGGAGAGGCAAGCCCACTCACAATAAGAATGCACGTTTTTAAATCAGTAAAAATACATCTAATTGAGTAAAGGCAAGATTGATTTAATGCCTCTGGAACATTCAAGACAAGCATTTCCATGGTGACAAACATGCACCCTGCACCGTAAATGTTACCTTACCTTAAGTGCACCTTTAAATCTGTATACAACCTGATAACCTTGTAGTTTATTCTTCTACTAACATGTTTTGAAATGTGTGGATTGTTGTATTAGTTTAGCTGTTCATATTTCAGTCTTCTTTAGAAATCACAATTACAACAGTTGACAGAAAAATTTGGTACAGCATTTTACAAAATTATTCAGCTCTTTTATTTTCCATTCTAATTTAATTTAGGGGTGTCAAAACAACTGGCTGCAGGTTACATTTACCGGTATATTAGTGCATTTGGATAGATATGCAATGAAACCTTGGCAGGCTTAACAATGGACTTAATAAAATGAGTGTTGCAATTTGAGTAGTTACTTCTTTATTTTTTAAAATAGTTATAATAATGTAGTATAAAACATGATTTGCCAAGTGACCTAGGGCTTAGGATGCAGTACACTGCAACCTAAGCCCTTGCCTGTAATATAGTGAGACTGATTCCTGGGTCTGACAAGTTGCTGAATGTCTCTCTCTGCTCTTCACCACACAACTGACTGTATACCTTCCTGTCCATTATAGGCTCTATATTACGCTAAATTAACCCTTGTGAGTGTTAAGCCATGTTAGATTGTTGTTACGTCACATATATATCTGGAGTTGTGTTTTGTTTAATCCACACATGTTTGAGTAATCCTTTATTATTAGTCTGTCTACATCTTCAAAGCTCAAAATGCACTGAACCATCACCTTGTGATGAAATGAAACAGTAAATTTCAAGTTTTGTTCAGTAGCAGTAGAGATGCGCAATTCCAGGGCTGAAATTATCCACATGATTCTAGTGAAGGTGTACAGAGTTTCAAAACACAGTGGATCACTTCACAGAGTGTTTTTTGTTTGAGCGAAGAACATAGCTTAAATATGCAGGACTTGTGTGTTAAATATGAGAGAATGAAACAAAACACAACTCCAGGTATGTTTTGATGAGGAATTATAGCAAAGATCAGAAAATAGTGTAATATGGGTCCTTTAAAGATACGGCCCCAGATAATTACAATATTTGCTATTTCAATAATTTTAGTCCTTATAAACAAGCATGACAGACTGCTATTTTCTATAATATGACATCCTTCTGTGTGTATTTGAACAGGCACTTCCTGAAAAGAAACCGCTCGACAGATCTCAGCACCAACTCTTCGTCAAACCCGGGCGACAGCAGAGACTGGGCTTCTGATGAATTTATTCCACGGGAGAGGACTCAGAGCTGTTCGGCAGTTTTTCCGAGAGAAAATAAGTTTATCACAAGCCGAGGCAACTCTACAGAAAACATCAGGCAAAATCACATACAGGAATCCCACACATCACCTACGCCATCTTCAGATCGTCCAGAAAGAAAACCACTGCTACCAAACAGAGAACTGAATTTTAAAAACAGGACAAATCAGAAATCACCAGTTATTCTCAACTCACCACCAGGAACAAATGTCCAAGCATTAAGCAAAGAAAATTCACAGTTTTCAACAAACAAACTAGTAACTAAAACTAAAAATGATATGAGTGTTAAAGCAACATCTGAAAAACAAAACAATGGAGGAATCAAGCAAGCATTTTCAGGATCACAGTTGAAATCAGCCCTGTCAAAAATGTTCAAAAAACCTCCTTTAGGCACAATACGAAGTCATAAACAATTGGGAAAATTGGCTGGAAAACTTCACATGAGACAACGCAAGGAGAAGGATTTCAAAATCAAACAAAAATGTACAATTAAAAGCGCTTTTTCATGTGAGGAGCTGGACCAAAGGACAGTGCTAGCAGATGTTAAGCAAAGGCGCTGGAATAGTACGGAAAATATGAATAAGACTTGGAAATGGGTGGAGAAACAGCAGGGGTTGTGCGGATGGGAGGAAGAAGAGAGCGATGAAGATATAGATGGTGGACACTCTGATTGTGAAAGTAGTTTTTCACTTGATTCTTTGTCTTCGGCCTATGCAACAGCTTTAGCAGAGCAGCTAAAACATGAGGAAGAAGCTGACAGCGATACAAGCGAAGATAGTGAAATGTCTAAGGACTCACTGGCTATAGAGGTGAATAAAAACTCCTCCGCAAAGCCAAAAAATACATTTGCACCGTCATACCAACTGGTCACAGATGATTTTGATTCGTCTTCAAATTTCAATAGAACAATAACATGTTTGAAACCTCAGGTAAAGCCAGCAGAGGATTATTGGAATCAACAACGTGGTGAAAAAGCAAAGCAAAATGTTAAAACTGGCCAATATTTTAAGCACAGTATTGTAGCAAATCCAGAAATTAAAAACACAGCTCACAAAATGGCTGGAGAAATTGGTACCAATTCTATTAACAGCCCACGGTTTGTGAGCAGTTGTAATTATAGAGACCAGGAAAATCAACTCACAGATGCTTGGTCATCTACTGAGGCTGGGGATAGTCCAAGAATTCCCAGAAATTCTCTAGTTTTCCAAAAAAGGATTAAGTATGGAGGAGTAGACAGGACTAGCAGTGATAGCCCAGTTAGCACGAGTTCTGTTAGTGGGTCTACTAACTCAAGCATTGAAATTGTAGAAGAAAACACCAAAAGAGCTGAATTGAATATTTTTAGGAGTTGTAATGTTGGTCAAACTGGGCAGTCAGCAGTTATGGTAAAACCTACTGAATTCTGTGACAGTAACGATTTGCAAGCTCCTACCACACAAGTGTCAAAAGTCAAATCGCTTAAGGTTAGAAATGAAAAACAAAAACTGGTGACAGATGACATTACTGAAGCGTCTTCGAGTTGTCAAACCATACCAGGGAGCCACGGGCAAATACCAAACACTGTTACAGCAAATGCCTTTAAATACTGTGACAATGCTGAGCTATGCGATGAAGACAGCTATCCAGAAATGTGTACAGATCAGTTTGAAAACACCAAAGACTCATCTCTTATACGTCAACTTGAATCAAATAAAAGTGAAACCAAAGACACTGAGCAGGTTGGCGGACTACAGCAGGAGCTTGTAAAATGGACTTGTAAAAATGCCAGAAAGAGGAACAATGACGAGGAGGATTTAACGGGAAGTTTGAAAATTCCCAAAAGGTGCAACAGTAAAGACTTGGAAACAGACTGTGCTACACCTGCAAACAGTCAAGACCATATTTGGGCCAGTGATGATAGCAATAAAGAGGACTCCAAAGACGCAGGAAAGCCCATACATGAATGTGCTGAAGATATGGGACAAAATGCGATGACTTCAACACAAGTTTATGGTCCATCTGACCATAAAAGTAGTGACAATCACACTGCTGAGTATACAGGCTGCTCTGTGCAGATAACGCAACAGAAAACTGCATCAGTAAAGGAAGCAGACCCCAAGAGTGAAATTAAAACACCTTTTCAAAATAAAAATCATATTTGTCAATCAGAGGCAATATGTAGTGCAATTGACCTGAGGATTTCTGAAGTGGTGAATGAACACATGAACTCATCAATGACAATGAATATGGACAAGAAAAGTAAAAGTTTGGATCCCATGCCAACAGAATTAACATGTGATTTTGTTTGTGGTAGTCAAAAATATAGGCAAATAGAGAGAAATAGTTGCCCTGGTTGTGCCCAAGAAACTTTGGTCTTGAATGCTATAAGTAAAAGCACAAGTAATGAGTTCCAATCATTCAAACTGACACAAAATAAGGATATTTCCGAAAAGTTGCAGAGTTCTTTTGTTTTAAAATATTCCACTGGTAATGATTCTATTGAACCTACTACTGCAAAAATGGCAAAAAGTACAGAAGTTAAATTGTGCACCGATGGATTTCAAGATGTAGAGAAACATATGAAAACTTGTAATTTCAATCAAAGTCATTGTTATAAATCTTGTGTTCACGTCTCTTCTGATAGTCTCTGCACTGGAGGCAATTCAAAAGTGAAGTTGAGCTGTACTGAAACTAAAGATGTAACAATGGCAGCAGAATTCACTAGCTGCCAATCACATGAACCAACTTCCCCTTCAAGGATGATTCAACAGTTTCAAAATCTTTCTCACCTTTGTACCGACTCAAAATCATTTCCAAGTGATCGTTGTGTTTTCACTCCCGACACTAGTGCAGTTGGCAAAATAGAAAGCTTGCATTGTACAAAAGCAGTGGTGGAAAAATGCCCAGAAATGAAAAATGATTTGGGTCAAAGTGGCATGGTGAATTTGAATAACAAAAACCTGCCAAAATCCTTTCACAGCCAGATTGGTTCCTGTTCAAATACCAAAAATGTAGCTGAACAATGTGTAGTGCAGTCTCTACAAAGAAAACAAAATGATTCACAGAATGGCCGAAATAGTGTGTCTTTTGTTTTGGGTAATTTGGCTACAACTGATCAGCTGGTTAATGCTACTTTATTGACCAAAAAAGTGAAAACTAAAAGAATTCGAAGATCCGCAAGGCAAGCTTATCCAACATTGTCCTCTGACTCCTCTGCCAAATCTTCAGATGACGAAGACTGCAAAATAAACAAAGTGACTGAAGCAAGACTTGATTGCAAAAACATTGAAAACGCGAAATTTAAAATGCTTTCACCTGAATTTCAAGCTAATACTAAGCCAAATTGTAGCCAAAAGAGGCATTCACTGTCACCCAAAGCTTTACAACAAAAGACAATCCGAAACATGAATTGTGATCAAAATCGTATACTAGATTCACCCATACACTTTGCCTCAAGTGACATTAACCCCTTCGTTCACCAATGGCAAGAAGATGAAACAAATGACAACTATAAAACACCTATATTTGGGAGTGCAGCCAATCTCTCATGCAAATCCCCCCTTTTAAACAGTGCTGAGAAAAGTATTAGCAGATGCCTAAGCGTTGACAATGGTTTGAATAGGCAAAACTCACCTTTCAATTCACATCTTAGCACATACGCTACCAACAAAGGACTGTCCAGTACTCTGAGCAGTGTTGAAGATTATAGACAGCCATTGCAACAGACCGGGGAGGATATCCACGCACAGTTGGCCAGTGTCAAAATCAACACAGCATCTTCGAGTAAAAATGGACCAATAGAAAATAACTCCAGTCATGATGAAATAATGTTTGTTTATTCTTCTGAACAGGAGTCCCAAGCAAGAACTAAATCCCAAAGACGCCGGACTTGTGAGCACAGCACTCAAACTGACAAACAAGCAAATTCAGATAGCAATAACAACAGCCTTAAGAGAAAAAGTAGACACCAGAGGAGCTATACAGACGGGCCGGTGACGCAGAGAAGCAAAATAAATATTAAAGCTTCATCAACTTGGGCTAGCATGGAAAGCATGTCTGCGCATATCACCAAATTGATTGACAGCACCTCAGACTTGCTAGGGGATGTTCAGGGCATGCGGAATGGTGAAATTCGCAAGATAAATTTGAATAAAAGTGGGAATTTGACAGCTGTTTGTAACAGGTCAATGGAGGCAAAAGATACAAAAGACGACTCTACACAAACTGCAGTTAATGTTCCAATTCAAACCGAAGAGAATGAAAAATCCCACTCGCATGTCAGTGTTATTGTTGAAGTCATTGGTTCAAAGGTGATTGCTGTATCTTCTGACAATAATGTAGTTCGTTTGGATGACAGGGCTTCAAATGTGTCGAAAATAGAGATCAAATCCACTGGAATAGAAAGATCCAAATCGCAAATGGACAAGCGAGGACCTGTCCCGACCTCGGCTCTAAAAACTACCAGCTCTGAATGTCAAACGCGCCTGAAATCGTCATCTTCTAAAAGCTCAAAGCCTCTAAGTCCCCTCGAGGCCCAGAGTCACCAAAGTGCTGCCAGAACAACAGCGCAAAATCAGAGCTATTCTCCAAAGAGTGACCTATTGTGCAGTTCAAAGCAGAGGGCCACTTACATAGACCGTGCTCTATCTCCCATTCTCACAGTGGGAACGCGATTATCAGTAAACCACAAAGCAGAGGTGTCCATTGTGAGACATCAGGTCAGAAATACAAGCAATAAAAACGTGGAATCAAGAAAAATGAAATCGGAGGAGGTACCAGACTCAGAGCTGTCTTCAAATGGAGCTTATGAATTGTTTGATAATGAAATTACTTTAAATTTGTCAGATAAAAGTCCAAATTCAACACTGGATAGAGATTCAGACAGTGACCGGAAACAACATACGAACAATAGGGTTAACCAAATGCAACCAAACTCTTCTCAAAGGACTCATAAAAGAAAAACTATTCAAATGAAAACTATGCAGAATTGTATGTCTCAAATTGAAATACATAGTGACGTACAGAAGCAGCTAGCAACAAGCCAAAATGAACTAAATAATTTTGACAATGCTGATCTCAAATTTTACATTGGGGAATTAAATGACAAAACAGAGCAAGATACAGTGTCTCTAGCACCAAGTGAATGCAATACGGACGTTCTTATCAATACTGAACCAATGAAAGTTGTAGCCCTAAGTCATGATTCTCAAAGACTTCCACAAGACTTGCCTTTGCACAATAAATTCAAAAACTGGTCCGGGATCAACCACTGTCAATCAAAACACACAAGTATTCCCAACAAATCTGAATTTAAAGCTATAGAACAGAGTGGAAAAGGTGATTGGAACGCTATGGACAATTATGGGACCAATTTGCAGTCTATTCAGAGTGATAGAAAATTAAGAGAGATACAGAGACTGCGACTGGAGAGGGAGGAGGTGATGGCGACAGTGAGTTTAAGTATGAACCCAGCTCCTCTCACTGTGGAGTTGACGGAGGCGAAACTACATTATGGCCTGGGACAAACGGACACACTGCTGAAGATGCTGTCACCAGGATCCAGAGAAGAGAAAGAGGACTCCATGCCACCTGCACCCAGCAAACAACAGCTTTATAATGAGTAAGAATACTTTAAATAATCATTTTTACTATCTTAAAAATGTGAAAAACACAGCTAACTCATTTTAAATAGTTTACAGTGGACCAAAGTTATTCCTCACTTACCTTCTGCATTCTGAGCATTCTAATTAGTCAATTTTTTAAGCACTTTTTACATGCTAATGTACACTTCCTGATTATCAGACAATGAAATTGTTTATGATGATATGATATAATAATAATAATAATAATAATAATAATAATAATAATAATAATAATAATAATAATAATAATAATAATAATATAAAGAATAATAAGATGCAGACAGAGCGCAGCAGGCATATTTTAACCTTGAGAACTACTTATACAATATATCTGTACTGTACCAAAAATGATTTTGCTCAAATAGATTGGAAAAATCAAGTACAGAGCCTTTAATTTTATTTTATTTATCACTTTCACAGCTTAAAGAAGTTAGAAAATATACAATCGATATGAGAAAAGAAAACAGTATATGTTAAATAAGGGTTTTGCAAATGTGCCCAAAATGGAAGGTGATGTAAACAAATGTATTACAAAAAATTCCCAAGATCTTGTACCAATTATTCTTCTAATATTCAGTAAATCAATTAATTAAATAAACAAAAGAAAAAAAAAGAAAATTAAAGACGAGGATTGCGATTAGTTTCAGAATTCACTTCTACACCCTTGTTGATAATATAGTTGCATAATTTTGGATATGGTAGCTAGAACATATTAACATTTTATTTCTGTTGTGTTGTCTCACAGACATCGTAAAAGCATTGATGGTCTGAGGCAGGAGCGGGAGGAGCGTCTCCATGGTTACCACCGCACGCGTAGTTTGAGTCCCAGTAAAACCCTCAGCTCGCCCCTTCAGAGTCCGGACGGTCGCACCTCCAAAACCTCCTCCGCCCCCAGCACACGCAAAGAGTACCTGCAACAGCGCCACCAAGAGGCCATCCACAGCACCAGGTCAGTCAAACCTTAAACCTGCAAACAAATGATCCAATCACATCATTATGCAAACACTTTAAAGGACCTATACAGTATTGCGCTATTGCTTGATCTATGTTAAAAAAACATATCTGCACTCATGTTTTGTTTCATTCACACATGTTCTTCTCTCAAACAAAAAACACTGTTCCACCTTGTGATGTCATGTGGTAATATAGAAAGTGCTCCACTGTGTTTTTAAACTCCACACACCCTCATTAGAGTCTTTTGGATGATTTCAGCCCTGGATTTGCCCATCTTTACTGTTAACTTGAAAACCTCCAAGGTGGAACAGAGCATTTTGAGTTTTGGAGATGCAGACAGACTAATAATCTCTTGTTATCTTTTTGCTATACCATCTCTTTTTGTTACTCTCTGTTATTATATTATATTGTGATGAGTGAGCTACTGTATCCAAATAATTTCCCTTGTGGATCAAAGTTTGTCTAAGTCTAAGATGATTTAATTTATTTCATTTCAATTTAATACATTACAGTGGGGCGCCTGTCGCAAAAACTGTTGTGTCCTTAGGCAAGGTACTTTATCCAAGTGGTGTGTGTGTGAGTGATGGTGGTGGTCGGAGGGGCCGATGGCGCAGATTGGCAGCCTTGCTTCCATCAATCTGCCCCAGGGCAGCAGTGGCTATTTGTTCCCTGCAAAATTATCATAGTCATCACTTTTTCTAGTCTAAATCAGAGCAAGTCATAACAAATACAGTCTGAGAACAAAAAAATATTTGGCTATTCAAGTACCACCTGGACTGGACCAAGACTAATCTGGACTAAACCTGGTCTAAAACAGAACATATGTAAATGACACCAAATCTGGACTTAATCATGCTTAAATGATGTGTGTAGTTGTGGAATATCTTACCTTTGCACATCCGAAAAACACTTAAAATCTCTACTAAAAATGCACCTTTTCTCATTGGTATTTTATACGAGTTAGAGAGAGTGACAGCTTGATTTTATATTATACTGTATTTTCACTGTCCTTCTTTATTTGTTTTAATACTTACTATTGTTGTTTATTGTTGTTGTTCTGCACTTTGGCAAGCTTTGGCTGTTTTAAATGTGCTTTAAAAATAATAAATAAATACATTTGATTTGATAAACTAGGTGTAAACCAACTAGGCCTCAAGTGAAATCCAAGATTAAAACATGCATAATATTGTATTTTATCATACCTGGGGAAACACTGGTCTAATGCATATTTGGTAATGTGAATAATAATTTTGTATAACTTTGCATCCCAAATTTTCTATTCATGTTTAATAGTGGTATAGCTTTTCTCCTTTTGCCCTGCAGTGTGTTGACTTGCTGACTTGCTGTCCTGAGATAATTTCCCTTGTGGTTTAATACAGTCTTTTCCCATTTGAAATTCTTTGTTTGAATTTGTCTGTACCAGCACCCTTGACCCAGGCCTGGGGCAGAGCTGGTGCCCCTCTGACATCGAGCAGCTGCTGAGAGACTACAGCCGGGCAAGGGAGGAGGCAAGGGAGGAGATCGCCAAAGCCCGAGAGCGTCTGAGAGAGAGGACAGAGAAAGAGAAGAAGAGGATACAACAGCAGGCTCTGGACCAGGACTGCAAGGTCAGGCTGGGCTCCCCTTTACTGGAGCTGTACATCTGCTGCATAATCATGGTTCATTAATTATTGTCTTTTTAGTGTGATGTGCTTCTTATGCGTGACTTTGATAATGAATGTGTTTAATAGGCAAGGGAGAATTTCTCTCACCTGGGGTTTATATATCTAGCTAATTATGGGCAAAAGCAGATGAGGTTTAAAGGTCCTATATTACACAAAATGGACTCTTGTGAGCTTTAAGCCATGTTATAATGGTGTTACAAAAACATACCTGGAGTTGTGTTTTGTTTCATTCACACATGTTTTAAGTAACCCTTTATTATTAGTTTATCTACATCTCCAAAGCTCAAACTGCTCTGTTCCACCTTGTGATGTCATGAAGCAGTAGTTTGATTGATTGATTACTTTATTTCGAGCCATATTGAAAAATAAACATATTATACATACTGTATACATTGAACCCACATTGGGTAAAGAAAATAAAAATATGCATATATATATATAAATCTATAAACAGTAAATAATAAATACAGTACATACAAGACATTAGCTCGAAAAGGAGTGGGAAGAAGACGTACTACGTAGTTTTCAAAGTAACAGCTACTGTTTACCTTTAGTTCAGTACAGACTGGCAATTCCAGGACTGAAATCATCCAGATTATTGTAGTGAAGGTGTATGGGCTGTAAAATGACAGTGTAGCACTTTCTGTATTACCATGTGACCTCACAAGGTGGAGTAAAGTGCTTTGTTTTTGAGAGAAGAACTCTAGTCTAAATATACAGGATTTCTGTGTTAAACATGATGAGGAAACAACATTATAACATAGATCTGAAAATATTGTAATATGGGACCTTTAATGTGCATGACTTTGGTAATGAATGTGTTGAGCCGAGGCAACAGAGAATTTCCGTTGCCTGGGATCTGTCTGTCTATGTGTCTATTATATCTATTATATTTATATAATTATGGACACAAGCAGATAAGGTTTAAATGTGCTTCAGGGCCATGTACAATTATTGGGGCTACAAGGTTAAGCGTTGACTCACTAACTGGAAGGATGACGGATAACTGTCCACTTCAATAAAGCTTTAAAGGAAGGGCATCTGGTATAAAAATACAAATACCTGTCAAATCTCTGTGTGACTGGTCTGTAGTTTGTTGCAACCCTAGAAACAGAGAGTCCACAAGTTAAAGGTGCACTGAGCAGCTTTTCTGGTGGATGGTCTGATATATACTAGTCTTTATGGAGATGTCATTGCTTTGGCTGGAATGTTCCATTGTATGACATTAAATATATCCATCTAGCATTTATTAATTACAGGTATTTCCGTTGCTCAATAATACGCTAATTCCTTCTGTGAATAGGGGCGGCTCTCCACAGATCTGAATTGTAATGTAGCTTGTTTGTCTCTCTTTTGATAGATAGGTTTAATCTATACTGTGGAACATTCTAGACAAAGCAATAATATTTCCATGACGTCAGGTGGACGACCTTCCACTAGAAATGCTACAAAATGCACCATCAAACAAAATTAAATACAACTGCTGGTAGTTGTGGTTGTCTATGTATTTTATTTTATTTTTTTTTTGTTTTAATAGCAACCGTTGTCTAATAAATGTAATCTGCTGTTAATTATGACAAATATTAAGCAGACATGATAATTCCTATTGTAGTAAAATGTAATTGTTGGAAATATTAACATTTATTTGCGACAGGACGACCTTCGGCATCGGACCAGAGTCAGTAACAGCACTTTATGCACTGGCTCGAGTCTGAGCCTGTCCTCTGGGCCCACCTCCGGATACAACAGCGGAAACACTCACCTCCAGCTCAGCAACACTTCTATACCCGCACAGGTCAGTGAAATAAAACATAATTATTAGAGCTTTTTATTCTTGCTATTTAAAGGTGCACTGTGCAACCTTTCTGGCAGAGGGTCCGCTACCCACTACCTACTGTTATTGCTTTGCCTGGAATGTTTCATGGTATGACATTTAACATACCCAGCTTGCATTTACTCATTATGGGTAACCTGTTTATCAGTTTATTCTATACTGTGAAACATTCTAGACAAAGCAATAACATTTCCATGGAGACAAGCAGGTGGTAGACCCTCCACTAGAAATGTTACGCAGTGCACCTTTAATGTATTTTGTGTGATACTAAATTATTTTTGTCATATTTTTAGATGAGTTTGTCCCAGGAAGAAGAGCAGAAGATCAGGGCACGTCCACCTCTCTGTGGTCCCCAAAGTGTGAAGAACCAAAGAGCTTGGCTTTCTGCGCAGGGTAAATATTGATATATTTATGCAATACAATGTGTTATTACATCGATAAAATGGGATGGTAGTTGCAACTTGTTATCATCTGAACAATTTACGATGTAGGTCCTATTTGGTCCTATTTCAAGCATTATTCAGGACACTTGGTATTTTCTGTATCATAAAAAATATATTGTTTTGAAATACCTAAATACCCCAGTTTGAATCAAATTTGTCTATTCAGTTTCCAGCAGAGAATGCTTCTGTTGATGGTGTGAAGTAGTTTATTTGAAGCTAAAAACAATGGTAACTGTTGGGCTTCACTGGACAGATTAGTGGAGGCTATTTGAGTGGCAAGTCCAGTGAAGGTTTATTAACCTTAGCATTGGTAAAACAAGTGAGAATGAAACAATCTTGTGTTTTGATAAAGATGACATAACATTCTTCAGCTTAAAGGGCCCATATCAGTCTATTTTCTAGTCCATATTATAATCTTATTATTATATTATAATGTAAATGAGCAGAGCATTTTGATCTTTGGAGATGTAGACAGAGTAATAATAAAGGATCTCAAACATGTGTGAATGAAACAAAACACAACACTGGGTATGTTTTTGATGAGGTAACAACATACTAACATGGTTAAAAGCTTACAAGAATCAATTTTCTGTAATATAGGACCTTTAAAAATATGAGTCAGTGTAGTATAGACCCTGCATATCTATAAATGATACAATGCTGTCAACATCTGTTCTGAAAAAATGCTTTGAATTGTAATTATCTGAACAATTGCATTTTTAGATGTCCGTCTTGACCTTCCTGTGTCCGGATTTGATCCCATAATGACCTCCTCTCCGTCGGTCCACTCTTTCACTCGTCACAGAGCTTCATCCTTTGGCTCCTCTTCCTCCATCTCCACCAACAACTATCAGGACATCACTTCCTCTCTGCACGCCCGGGCTCTGGCTGAGGTTTGTAGACCACAGATAAACACTTATCTGATCCAAACATCACAGGACATCAGGAAATATATGACACCTACATTTCAAATATTATTTTACTGTTGGTGTGTGTGCGCGTGCGTGCGTTTGTATGTGTCTGTGTGTATGTATGTTTGTGTATGTGTGTGTGTGTTAAGGTATTTCTGGCACGCTCGTATCTGTGCAAAAAATATGTCTAGTTTAAAGAAATAGTGCTAACTGATTTTTGCAGGAAGTTACTTTAAGCACCAAAGTTTTTTTCCCAAATTGTTTTGTTCATATTAATTTCAGTTTTGTACAGTTTGTACAATACTAGGCAAGTCATAAAGGCTCTCTGGAAGAATAGATATTGTATGTAGATTTTGAATACATTTTGAATATCTTAAAAATGCAAAAACAGAGCTAGTTCTTTTTAAATGTGGTCCAAAAGTTATTCCTCACTTACCTTATGCATTAAAGGCATTTTAATTACTCACAATGCAATGAGTTTATAAGCACTGTCATGGTAAAGCTAACAACAACTAGCATGCTTAGCGCGCACTTCTCTGACACTAAAAGGCTTTATAATTTGATGGAAATAGTACGCAGCTGACTTATTTTGACCTCGAGAGATGCTTATACAATATATCTGTATTGGAGTAAGACACATTTTGTTCAAAAAAAAAAAAAAAAAAAAAAAGAAATCCATTAATTGTACAGAAAATGTATCCTGAGTCTGGGCAGTCAACCTTGGCCATTGCAAAGTAGGACCATAGTGCCTTGGCAGTGGTCTTCTCTGTCCTTGTATTTTGTACACTGATAGATCTGTCTCTGTTTTTCTTCTTTTCCATAGTACTATATGTATATGTTTTATTTTCCTCCACAGGTGCGACTTGCATCTGCAGGGGATCTTGGTAATTTGCTGATGGGAAAGGCCACTGCAGGCTGGAGGTTAACCTTATTTATTTACTACAAAACAATTCATTTCCCCGATAATTTTTCACATCAAAATTACAAATGTATTTACTTTTAGGTATGAAGGAGAGGAGAGAGGCATCCATGCTTACTACAAACCCTCCTCCAGCCCCTCTGTGCACAGCTTTTTGGGGGCAGCCGACCTGAACAAACCCCTGAATAGTCTCTGGACTGAGATAAACCAAGTGTCCAAAAGCCACATGTTTCACCAGTCAGTCCGTTCTGTGTGGACTCGGCCACTAGATGACAGCACTCAGCTGGGTAAGCCCCTAACATACCAGCCTATATGTTTACATTTAAAGGTGCACTGTGTGACTTTCCTGGTGGAGGGTCCATTACCTTCTCGTCTCCATGGAGATGTTTTTGCTTTGTCCAAAATGCTCCACAGTATTGCATTAAACGTATCTATCTCCATGGAGACAAAAGAGTGGCACCATCAAACCAAGTTACACGTCAATTCTGTGGGGAGGTGACCCTGCTCCTGTTTTTTAAGCAATAAAAAACTGTAATTGATAGATAAGTTTAATGCTATAGTGTGGAACATTTCAGACGAAGCAATCAAAAAAATAAATAAATAAATAAATAAATCACATGACAGACCCTTCACCAGAAAAGTTATACAATGCACCTTTAAGTGCATTTTGTCTACTATAGTCTTGTCTTGTGTGTGAGAACAGAGCGAAGCATTTTTAGACTTTAAAAAATGATTTGGACACAGTAGCTCAACACATCACAATAAATATTATGACAAAGAGCAAAAATATAAATGGTAATAATAAATTCTAAATAAGTAGCAAAAATAGCAAGAGACTGGTGTCAGATGAGGCAAAATTATATAAATGCATATGTAGTACAAGCAAAAATAAAATGTAGAAATATAGTAATACAAATATATCTTTGCTATATACAAGAGGTCGTATAAGGAGAAACAGTGCAAAGGTTAGTAGTGATTGACAGGACATCTGTTACATAAGGGTGAGTTGTTGTACAGTTGTATGGAGTATGGCATGAATGTAGTCCTGTATCTCTCACTGTTATTTTTGTTGTTGTTGCAAATCTATTTCCGTTTTTGCAAAGCATTTTGGGGCTTTCACCTCATACGCTGCATCTGCACATTAGTTAACTGTGGAGCTTACAGGACAGACCCATTCATCACTGCACTGTCCCACCTGCTCTGTGCTGTGGAACATAACGAAGTACAAGTAGTAAAGTACTGTAACAAGTACTGCACTTTAAAGTATCTGTACTTACTTTTTGAATTCAAGCTTTGGCTTTGAGCTAACAAAAATAAATATGCAAAATTCATAAGAAAAATTAAAAGACTGATTCGTATTGCAGCTGTTGACAAAAATCTGTATCACTTTTTAATCAGTATCACATTTTAATTAACAGCACTTGTGTGAAATACGCCTACTTTTACTTTTTACTCTTAAAGTATATTTTAAACATTTACTTAAATACTTTTAGTAGATTTTTTCAAGTGATACTTTTACTTAAGTAACTTTTTTACCTTTATATCTGTACTTTTACTTAAGTAACACAATTGAGTACTTCATCTGCCACTGGTAAAGACATAGGACAAAGGACATAGGACAGTGATTCTCAAACATCTAATAATTAAATTAAGATTGAGCTGGTCTAAACCCAAATTAAACAAGGTCGGGACTGGGTCTGAACCAGGTATGAGCCAGGTCTAAACCAGGTCTAAACCAGGACTAAACCAGATATCAACCATGACTATATAGGGCTAACCCAGGAAGAAACAAGGACTGAATCAGGACTTCTTTTTGGGTTCTTTTTTAAAGACAATATAGTGGGAGATGTATTTACCTTGTTGACATGGTTTTTGGCTGCTAGCTGCAAGCCATCTTCAGAACAGTTTATTTTATCTTCTTTAAAAAAGAATCCAAGTTAATGTACAAGAGAAGACAAAATTAATGTTTTTTGGATTAGCCTGAATTCACATTAATTCATGAAAGATCTGCAAATAAGAAATGAGAAAAGCAGAACTGTCACTGACAAACCCAAACTTTTCACAAACAAAACACACCAAAAAACTATCAATAAATTAATCTACAAAACTCAGTTTGATTTTTCTTTTGCTCCCCTGTCTCACATAATACTTGTTTCCCTGTAGTGTACATACTCAGTGATCCGTCCAGATGCCACCTGAGCCAGCCCAGGGACTTCTGCTGCATCAGCTCTGCAGCTAAACAGGTAAAACCACCACACATGGGATATAATCACTGATACAGGCTTATAATGGACCCAGTGAGCCTCATCTATGCCCCTGAAAATAATGGTGTTTTATTTTGGTTGTTTATTATAATTTAATAGGGATAGTGCATAGTTGTAGAGATTTCATTACTTGACGGATAAAGAAATTATTATTCTCACAGAATAGGTTTTGTTTTCAATATTGTGTCACTTCAGATCAGTATGAGACTGGGCTGAGAACTTATCATATACTCTGTTTATAATTAGGCTTATTTTGGCTGACAGTATTATATATTTGAGAAGATGAAGAAGACATTTGCATTTGAAAAGAATAAAAGTTAGTTTATGATATGGCATCAGAATGCTCAGAGTCTACTAAGAGGAACTTCATTACACAAAATTGACTCTTGTGAGCTTTTAGCCATCTAAAGATGTATCTGGAGATGTATTTTGTTTCATTCACACGTTTGAGTAATGCATTATAATTAGCTCAAAATGCTCTGTTTCACCTTGTGATGTCATGAAGTGGTAGTAGTTTCAAGTTTACAGCTTCTTTTACCTTTTGTTTAGTAAGAATTGGCAATTCTAGGACTGAAATTATCCAAGTGATTCTAGTGAAGGTCTATGGAGTTTAAAAACACAGTGAAACACTTCCTGTATTATCACATGACATCACAAAGTGGAACAAAGTGTTTTCTGTTTGAGAGAAGACCTCAGCCTAAATATGGAGGTTTTGTGTGTTAAACATGTGTGAATGAAACAAAACACAACTCCAGGTATGTTTTTGATGAGGAAACAACATTATAACATAGACCATAAAATAGCATAATATGGGCCCTTTAAGTATTAAAAGGTGGGCTTTATACATTGTAAAAACAAATAAAATCTAATATAGTGAATAATACACATCATACAATTATATACATTTAGACTGTAATACATAATCCTACCCAAATATTTTTGGTTCAGATGAAGCTTGGGGTGGGAGCTCTTCAAAGTGTTTGTTGAAACAGTTTGTGGTCCTAAGGTTATTGGATTCTGATTCATTGGCAAGATGACAGATCCAACACACTCTGTATATTTGTATTACCAATGCAGAAGATACAGTAAAAACAAATGTATACCTAAAAGATAGAAGTTAATCAGAATTCTAATCAGTCATTTTATACCCACCATAGAAAATCATTACACAGATGGGTGAATCATTGCAGGATGTTAGTTATTTTGGACCCTCTTTGCTGTATTGACACCCCACTTGTGCGTTTTACAGTGCCCACCTCAGCAGCTGACCACACAGACCCTCTGCAGTGGGCGTAAATAAAACTGATGGTGATTTGTAGTCCGTAAACGCACCGCTGCCTTAGCCTGATCAAAAGGCTCAGGGCCCTGGGTTATCGATGCTTTCTTTCCTCTCTTAGGGCGGGCTGCACGTTTTGGCCCTGCAGTCTGTGTTTGAGGAGTCTTTGCCCCGTCCCAGTGTGAAGGCAGTGAGGGGGGAGGTGATGCCCAGCTGCTGGATTCTTCAGACGCTCAAATCCACAGGGCAGGAGGTCACCAGGGTGGTCTATCTTCTACAGGTAAAGCATGAACTCAGTTTGTTAAGGTGGACTACGTACAGATTTAAAAATTTTACTAAAATCGCAACATAACCTGAGATGCCTTACCTGACCAGCCAGAACCACACGCTTTGACAAAACGTTACAAAGACGAGTGGATCTGGAGCCATATTCTGTGTCTCTGATTTCAGAGGGTATGATTGACAGGCGGCTTAACCAATCAGAGAAACGCATGGTCTATTAGTGTCAAAATCAAACATGGCTGCTTACATGTCAAAAAGGAGAAAAAACCTGAGAGACAGTGCAGATTTTTACGGAATCAACAGTAGAAGCATCAAACTATTATTTATCTCAGGTAAAAGAAGAGATATATTTTGCTCAGAATGATAGGAGAATATTGGCGAGAAGATGACTATTGCATGCAGTCCCTATCGTGATAATATTGTATCGTGAGCCATGTATCGTGTCAAATCGTGAGGGACCCTGTGATTCCCAGCCCTACTGAGTACAAGACCAATTTGTTGAGTCACAATGTTCAGGAATACATACAGACTTATATAATACTTTCCTGCTTGTACAATGACGCACTGACGTCTATCCAAATTGCATTCATATCGAGCGCCAGTGTCAGATATAGCTAAGATCTTAGGTTTGATTTCCAGGTACAGTTATTTCTGTGTACAGCTTACATATTTATTAGGGCACTTAACCCTAATCCTTGTGTAAAAGGCTTTAAAACTAGTTTATGAACAAATAAATGCATTTTATTTTCTCCAAATATTGGCCCATCTGATCTTTGCAATTTGATTTTACAGCCTTTATGTTTAAAGGGCCCATATTACACAGTTTTCTGAACTATATCATAATGTTGATTCCTCATCATAAACACACCTGGAGTTGTGTTTTGTTTCTTTCACACATGTTTAGCACAAAGCATGTTTAGGCTGAGTTCTTCTCTCAAATGGTGTTTTCCACTGTCTTTTTAAACTCCATACACCTTCACTAGAATCATTTGGATCATTTCAGCCCTAAAATTGCCAGTCTCTACTAAATTAAAGGTAAAAGGAGCTGCTAACTTGAAAACTACCACTTCATGGAACACAGCATTTTGAGCTTTGGAAATGTAGACAAACTAATAACTCAAAACATGTGTGAATGAAACAAAACAGAACTCCGTTTTTTTTTAGATGAGGTAACAACATTATAACATGACTTACACTCACAAGGGTCAATTTTGCGTAATATAGGACCTTTAATGACGACTATTATTTTTGGTTTGTACCCACTTTGAGCACAGAAAAACTTGCAGAGGTTGGTATATATTCTAATAACTAACAGGCACCATGATCAAAAGAAAATTTCTAAATGTCTTCAACTGTTTGGCATAATTGGTGTAATAGGAGCATTTTTCTTCCTTATTTAGTTCATATTTTTCTCTTCAGGTGGACCTCGGAGCTCCTTCCTTCCCACTGCGATTGTTAAACACAGTTGTAAGAAAACAGGCAGCTGTCATCGCCGACCTTGATGCTTTTGTTGCTTCGTAAATACATGAAACCCATGAAACCACTCACAAAAGCAGAGAGCACTCAGACTGAGCTGTGTCCAACATGGACACAGGTAGTCTTTTATTTGCACCAAAAATTATATTATTTTTACACAGCACACTGTAACTGATATCCAGGCAGCAGGAGATGTTTTCTAATTGAAGCTTATTTTTTATATCATTATTATTGTATATTTTTATATTTGTAAATGTATGTATTGCTTTCCACAATCTTAATTATACCAAAGAGATTCATGTCAGACAGAGTGGCATTAAAGGTGCATTGTGTAGCTTTTCTGGTGGAGGGTCCATCAAATGCTTTTCTTCATGGAGATGTTATTGCTTTGTTTGAAATATTTCACAGTATGGCTTACACCTTTCTATCTTCATGGAGACCAAACCAGGCCAAGTTACAGGTCAGATCTGCACAGAGGCAGCCTCACTCACAGTCAGAATGTCTATTTTTCTAGGTATTTAATGTCTTACTGTCAAACACTCGAAGCAGAGCAATGACATATCCATAGAAACAAGGTGAGGGAAAACCCAAACCGAAAGGTTACATAAAGTAATGCACCTTTAAGAAGTGATATTATTGAGTCATGGTCGCTAAATGTTTAAAAAATGTCTTAACTTTCTAATTTTTAATTTATAGTGTAATAAAACTGCTCTGTTGCCACTGTAATTAAAGAGAATCAACTTTAATAGTCTTTTTTTGGGCTTGAAAAGTTAAATTACAAAAAACATAGAAACTCTTAAGCATTGGAAATATTACATTAAATAGAGAAAATAAAATGTACTTTATGATAAAATTAGACATAGGAAATCCTAAGGCAAGCTATTTCTCAAGGGAAATTTAAATCTTAGTTGTTTTGACTCTTGAATCTTGAGTGTCCTAAAGTACACTAGGACAGACCTGCATAGACACATATTTAGTGAGTGTGTTTTCTCCAAACACATAATTTGACCACTACAATGTTGATGTTTTTGTAGCAAAACGTTTGAGAGACATTCATGTAAGCTGAAGTAAACGGTGCAAATTGTAAAGTGTAGTTACAAAACTGCAAAAGGTTTTAAAACTAGTTTATGAACAAATGCATGCATTTTATTTTTATTTAACTAAATAACTTACCCACTTTCTAGACCTGGGTCTTCTAGTTCAAGTGTAAATGCTCTTTCCATTGATTTGTACAGTACTACAGTGCACAATGGTCAAGATCTACTGAAATTCCTTATTCTTTTAACATGCAAAGTTAGTAAATTTGGTTAATTATCTTACAGTGGTTTAGAATCCATTTAACATATTGCCCATTTTTAATCCACGTTTATAATGTTGTTTCCTCATCAAAAACATACCTGGAGTTGTGTTTTGTTTCCTTCACACATGTTGTGAATGCACATCTGTGCACATTTAGGCTGACTCTCTCAAACAGAAAACGCTCAGAAGATATTGTAGACTTTCTGTGGCAGTGTCAACTGAACAAAAGGTTAAACAATTCTTGTGTAATGTACAGTAAATCAGTTGAGGCTAAAAACACTTGTGAACTTTAAAACTACCACTTGGTGACATCACAAGGTGGAACAGAGCATTTTGAGATTTGAAGATGTAGATAGACTAATAATGAAGTGTTACTCAAACATGTGTGAATGAAACAAAACACAACTCCAGATAAGTTTTTGAGGAGGAGCAGCATTGTAACATGAGTAAAAGCTACAAGAGTCAGTTTTACGTAATACAGGACCTTTAAGGAAGAACTTATAGATGAGAGCCTTTTTCTTTACTCACTTAATCACAATACACCCAGTCACACGCATGTCTAATTCACACAAAACTTGGACCAAAAGTAGCTTTTGATGTGCAGCTTTACACTAAAGGTCTTGAGTTCAGACCCTCAAATATTTGGACCTTTTGAACTGTTACACTATGGTACCCCAAATCTTCATTTCATGTTTTTCTATTTATTATTATTATTTTTTTTTAATCTTTGTGCCTCTTGAAAAGTGAATGAATGTTTTGTTTGTTTTTTTTTGCAAGGTGCTGTTGTTAAAGCTTCCATTTTAGTTTTTTTTTATTACTATTTTATGTTTGTATTTTTATATTTGGAATTACTTTTGTTTGTTTTGTTATGTGTGAAACTATGCAGAAGGAGGTCATAATAAGGTCAGTTCTTTGTTTAACCTGGATAGAAGCCACAGTATAAGCCATAGCATTTCAATGACCAATATGAAGGACTACAGGACTTTTTGTATTTTTTGTTTTTTAATACCCAGTCTATAAAACATGTTTTATGTATAATTACTATTGTATTTATGTTTTGAAATAAGTGTTGTAAATATATTTTTGATACCCATTCTGTGATGCTAATAAGAATTGTCTATGCTTTTGTGTGTGTTTTTAATAAACAAAATATTCACTTTATATGATTGTTGTTGTTTTTTTTTTTTTACTGTTGAGTATTTCACCGCTGATGTCTAGCCAGGGGTTGTGCCAGTTCCAAGCCTGTTCAAATAGTGGATTTTGGACAAATCAGAGATCATTTTCATTTGGCTGTCCGTTTTGTTGCTCTTTACTCCCTCTAGTGGCATCACGTGGTTTCTTAAAGCGTGCTTACATGGGTCTCAATACGATCTATTTTTTTGTTTTGTTTTTTTAATCAAGCTTTACCAACAACTCTATTTAAAGGGCTCATACTACACAATTTTCTGATCTATGTTATAATGTTATTTCCTCATCACAAACATACCTGGAGTTGTGTTTTGTTTCATTCACAGAGTTCTGAAAAACAAACTGAAAACCCTGGAATGTCATGTGGTAATACAAGAAGTGCTCCACTGTGTTTTTAAACTCCATGCACCTTCACTAGAATCATTTGGATAATCTCAACCCTGGAATTGCCATTCTCTACTGAACTAAAGATAAAAGGTAACTGTAAGCTTGAAAACTACCACTTCATGACATCACAAGGTGGAACAGAGCATTTGGAGCTTTGGAAATGTAGACAAAGATGATGATGAATGATACAACACAACTCCAGAGTCAATTTTGTGTAACCTTTAAGTACACATTGGTGAAACAAGCTTTAGATGGTGCTAATGAAAACAAACTGAGATAGTTGTTTACCTGATGTCCATTCTTGAGTTATATTTGCTTTCAAATTTACCATTCTCTACATTGTATCTGTACATTCAGTAGGGGTGACATTTATGCGGTGGGTGGTATGTTGGTGGGTGTTGCGCGTGCGATTAGACCAGGGGCGGGGTGGGGTCTGTCCCGTCGTGAGTGTGTGTGTGGTGCACTTCAGAGATCACAAGTGCCTATGCCATTTCGAGTCACCGGCTCTACTGAGGAATGTCCATCCCCCGCGCGCTCAGATCATGTACTGGATGGGCCCGCTTTATTTTTAACCCGGCGGCGGGGTGGGTCACTCTGTGCCTCTGCTGGGAATGACCGTGGAACCAGTGGAGCCGACCGTCCCTTTCCCATGTCCCCCCGCGCAGGACCGGGCCACCTCGCTCCGTGAAGACTGACCCAAAGGATACCGCTACTGCCGCTGCTTCAATGGGATTATAATTGGTTCATTGGCACAGGGACCAGACTCAGCAAAACACGTTGGGATAAGAGGACGTCCAGAAGTGAGTTGAAATAAAAGTTAACGTTTATCCAGATGAGTGAATGTAAAGTTATGATTTATGGCAAAATGGTTTCTGACATTGACAGTTGAAAAAAACAAAAACAAAACATGGCTAATGATGAGTTGTTAGCAAAGAGTTTGGGCAAAGTTTTCGTATCCACCTGTTGGGCACGTGTCAAACCAGCCGCGTACAGCAGTTTTTTTTATTTTATTTTTTTCCAATTTTATATTTTATGTTTCACAAACTCAAACACTCATATTATTTCACCAAGTTACCGTTTTGAATACACGTTTGTTTCTGCGGTAATCACAGGTCTGGTCAAACGGCGCCTCAATGACGTTTGACATTACGCACGACGTGACAGCGCTCAAAAATGTCCCCAGAAGTTGATGCATATATATACATACTTTCATCATTTACCAAACTTATTAATAAATATTGTGTGTGATTTTTTTTTACTTGAAATATTAGATTTTGTTAATAAAACTACAATGCTACAGTTAGCTATTGTCTTTCGTTAAGATAAGTATTTGATCGCCTTAAAAGGGCAAGTGCGCATGTCCACTTGTGCGTCTGGTCGCTGTATAAACACTTCAGCAGTAATTTATGATCGATTCTTCAAGACTTTCCTCACATGTTCCTCCAGCAGTCACAACAACAGAGACCACAACACTCCACTACTTTATCATAGCTGAATTATATGACCATGATTGGTTTAAATACTCGGTCGCATTATGGCTGTCCTTTCCTTGCGATTATTATGAATGAGTTTCCTGATGGCATTGGCAGCTGGAGGAGAGAAAAATGAAGCTGTGCAGTAGACTTGACCCCTCCTTCTCCTATACTGATGTGTCCAGTGACCATGTTGTAGCCAACTGTCAGGGATGGGAGCAGCCAAAGTTGTACCCAAGTGAGTAACCTTCAAAAGTGCAAGTAAAAACACAACATACAACATAATAATAATACATAAGACTTATATAGCGCTTTTTAGACACTCAAAGACGCTTTACAAACAATAAGATAACATTTCAAAACACTTAATACATTTTAAAAGTTGTATGTGGAAGAGTAGTAGAAACGTTTCAAAAAATCATTCAAAAAAAAAAAATGTAAACTGATTATGGCTTATTTAAACATGCAAAAACACCCAACGCAAAATTTTCTTAAGCGACTGATAATAAAAATAATTTCACAAAAAAGTAGCCTACCCAAATTATTTTATAGCAGTTAGAGCACTCATAGTCCTATAGGTTTGTTAGAGTAATATAGAGAAATTATATTGAAATTAAGTTGGCTTACACAATACAAGCATCTCACGTGAATATAGGAAACTTAAGATAGCTCCCTTGCCAACTACATTATATGGGTAAAGTAGCTCCAAAATGTACTGAAGTAAAAGTAGTGAGAGAGTCATTAAGTAAATATGATAAATGTCATTTGAACTCGCCATGGTAACAGTGTCATCCATAGTAACAGTCTTGTCCATGGTAACAGTGTTGTCCAGTACATTCTCTCAACCACACCCTGCTCTTGTTACTGCTTTGGACTCCCGGTCTACATTAGAGCTTTTCCCTTTTCTAATGCTGCTCAGAGTGCCTACATCAGCACACATTTCACTTAACAGCTGAGAGACCAGGCCCTGTCCTTGTTATCCAGCAGCTGACTTCAAGTTCACACTGTTAAATAATGAGTTAGCAAGAACAACATAGCACAATACAGCCACTGTGCTTAATTAGCAAGAAGTTATTCAGCGTTTAATACTGAAAGAGTCGCAAAGCATTTTTCCATTTCCTAAAACAGCAGCACTTGAACTGAGTTGAGAAATCCCAGCTGGTATTTTTATCATCCCTCTTGACATTTTAGCACTTTTGAGAAATGGTCCAGTGCCGCTCAGTTAAATGCTTTATAAATGTTGTCATAAAAGTTATTTAGGGTCTAATCTACAATGCAAATAAAACCGGTAGTGATGTATTAGTAACACTGCTGTTGTGTCCTTGTGCAAGGCGCTTATACACTTGCTGTAAGAGGAAGGGCATCTGAAAAGTCCCAATTCCATACTGTGAGTGATTTGGTTAGGTGTCTCCTTGAAGGCACACTAGGCAACTTCATTGCTTTTCCTTGAATGTTCCAGTATGGAATTAAGCTTATCTGTATCCATGGAGACAAATGGGTAGTGCAACCAGACCAAGTTACAGGTCAGATCTGTGGAGAGGCAACCCCGCTCACAGTAAAAAAGTATAAAAAAGTAAAAAAGTAGTACGTTTTTCAAGGCAAAATACCTTTAATTAAATAATGACATACTGCCACACAGCATTCCAGGCATTTACATGGAGTCCATCAGAAAAGTTACATGTAAAAAAAAAAAAATGTACCTAAAGTTTTGTTTAAGATGTCCAAAAAGTCTAAAAAGTATTATCTAATTATCTGAATAAAAATAATTACAGATCAGATGTAGAAATGTCCTCAGTACTCAGTCAATGTCAGTTTATTTGTATGGACCATGCAGCTTTAGTGTCCCTGTAGGCTTACAATATAATGGGAAGAGATTTAAGGATTTTTCTGTCTTCAGACCTGGCGTGCTATCTCTTCCCCTCTGCAGTCAGTGTCTTTTTAAAACTGTCTTTTTACTGAGCAGGTATTTAGGCACCCCCCCCCTCTCTGTTTCTTTCTCTCTCTCTCTCTGTCTTTCACTCTCAAGGACAAACTTCTACATTGACCGATGGCTGCAGCGTCTCTTCGCCACCAGCCTGTCTCCTCTCCCCGATAGAAAGCTTTTGTACAACTCTACCCCCCGGCTTACTGTCTATCACCTGCCCTGCTGTTGTAAGTCCGGGCTCAGGCTCTTAATTTGGTTCAGTTTTGGCGGAGCAGCGGAGAGAGTGACAGTTGGAGGAGATGTTTTTTTTTTTTGGAGGAGGGCTGAGCGGGGGCAGGTGGCGCGTTGATGATAAGGGTGATCCCCGGTGGTGGGTGGAGCATCCTGGGACAGATAAGAGACCCTCTGCAGAGAGCTGATACTGATGGCGGGCACAAGGGAGACCTGTAGCAGAACAGAGGGGCCCTTCTATCAAAACTGCCGAGCTTCAACATGGCAGGAGTCTGTGTAATGCCATGTTATGTCTGTTTGAACATGAAGCTAATTATGAGGTGACAATACGTGTGTGGTAATTTGTCTGTCAGTAAGTATAAATGACAAAATATAGGGAACGTGATTTAAAAGCATCAGAATCATAGTGTATTTATATTGTTCAAAATGGTCTGATGCAGAATAATAGAAATACTAAATAAGAAGTTAGTACAATGCTAAAGACCTACGTATTAACTTGTTAAAGGGACCACATCACACTATTTTCTCATCTATAATGTTGTTTCCTCATCACAAACATACCTGGAGTTGTGTTTTGTTTCATTTATCCATGTTTAATGCACAAACCCTGCATATTTAGGTTTTCTAAATGCTTAATTGCTTATATCTTGATTAACCTATAGTTGAATCTTTGTCAGACTCTAAAAGTTGGAGCTTAGATACCATGTATCATAGTTGTAATGGCAGTATATTAGTTTATGTTTTGCATGGTATTTCCAATCAAATTTGTAGACCAGTGTTTCTAATTAACTAAGTACAAATGTGCTGAGTATTCCTATAGGCTCCATTTTGAGCACTTTGTTTCGTTTTGATGTGTTAGTTGCTATGACAACAGTGCTAATTCTTTCATCACTCTGAAACCCATGGATAGATTCTGACAATGCCCCTCTCTTCTGTTGCCATGTGACACTGCTTAACTTTTAAAAAACAAACACATCTTCCCGCCTCTCTCCAACTTGGCCGCCAGAGTTCAAAACTACAACTATCGTTCAAAAGAAGGCGGTTTTCGTCATGTTGTGTCGTACTGTGGGGTCTCCCTCCCCCTGCTCCCGCCGATAAGAGAGCTATGCTGCGCCCAGATACAGCTATCAGAGTCACAGTCGCCTTCAAACGAAATACACACAAAGTATTCACTCACACCAACGGCGACGGGCCACAATTTTAAACTGACACAAGGCAAAATGGAGATTAGGAGGTGTTCAGGGATGTAAAGAGCTGCTTTGACACCCTGAAGTATTTTTGGATGGAAGATGTGAATCGAAAAGGGAGAAGAAGTTGCATCTTCAAAAAAGCACTTAGGCTTTGATTTGGTATCCACACTTTTATACAAAGTTATAAGCTTTAAGTTAACACACATAGGGAATAGGAAACCTTGTTTTCTGCATACCCTCACACCTTATGAAGGTGACCACAAGTAATTAGCTTGATGAAAGTCTGCTGAGACTGAGTGAAACTTAGATGTCTTAAAATGTCTTAACATCCAGACGACCTTTACACAATACACATACATTCAGTAGGAGCTACATTTGGGTCCTCTGGGTGAAGGTGAGTTATGTGAGGGGCATCCTGGTGGAGCCGGTGGTGTAGGGGGATGTAGGTAGAGATGTACCAGGTGTAACAAAGTTACCTGCCCTGGGATTGCCTAAAAACTGACGGGTGTTGGAAGTGAGGGGTGGGGGCAAGTAGGTGCCCCCCCACAAAGTCTGTAATATTCATTTGTCATTAATGTGGGCCCACCAAGATGATTTGAACCCAGGGCTCAGAATTCGGTGAGACACCCCTGAAAATAGGCTACCATTCTGTGCCTATGATGTCTCTTAGTTTTAGTTTTTTGTTGTTGTTGTCACCATAACTAATTTAATTTTCATAAACATTGTAATTATAACTTTTATTTCTTTCTCCACTTTCAGCTCACCAGCTTTCTCCAGCCTGCCTTACCCCCTCCTCTCATCGCTTCACCCTTCAGTGCTCTGAGGACAGCAGCCTCTGTCCCTGGTCCCTCCATCCAAAATGGCTGCCGTTTTGACCACCTCCACTGGCACCTCCACCACAGACTTTGACAGTGAGGAGATTACGCAGCAGTACAGCCAGATCAACTCTCGCTTTGAGCTCGCGGACGAGGAGCTGGACAATGACAACAGCTCTGCAAGGCTGTTTGAACGCTCAAGAATCAAGGCTCTGGCAGGTCAGTCTCAAGAGTGGGCTCATTAACAACTCACAAATTAACTAAATTTAAACTTTTTTATATAGCCCAATAATAGACTGTATAAAGAAGTGGACTAAGGGAGAGTAACATCACCCATAGTGTTTGGCTCCAGCCAAATGAAGCTCATGAGGCTAGCAGTTATAGAAGCAAATTTGGATTTTATTAGAAATAGGAATTTATTTACAGACAAAACAGCAAAATAAAAAAACACCAGGATCGTGTAGAGCGGGTTAATATGAACATTTTAAGACCAAAATGAGGAGTTTGACAGCAGCAGTTACAGAGATGGGTGACAATTTTTCAATTGAAAGTCAGAGTAGATAGAGCCGGATGCGCCCCCATGCTCACTTCCTATTTGGAACGCAGCAGCTACCAGAATAGCTATGTCCATTTATATAGTGTCTATGAGCCCAATATTAACAACAGTCGCTTCACAGGGATTCACGAAATGTTTTCATTTGACAAACAGGAAACAGTGAGAAAACCAAACAGTAAAATCAATCCAAATTAGTTACATGCATTCCTACATGCATAAATGATACCATAGCAATACAAAACCTGCTGATCAGAACTTTTCAGTTCTGATATTGATAATACTCGGGCTTTGAGTTTTTAGTCAATATTCAGTCACAACCAAAACCATTTATATTGTATTCTATATCAGTAACACTGCAAAGACATCAATATCTCCGTTTGGAAGAAAAATGCCAAAAAGTAGTTTTCGTTTTGTTGCCATCTTCTACAGATATTATCAATGAATATAATATCTAGGGGATTTTATCAAGGAGGGATGGAATAATATTGTGATAACAGTAAAATACATTTGGCTTTTTAAAACATTGCTATACAAAGAGTAAACTGCAAGCCTCTGATTACTTTTTGAAACAGCACTTATCTGTTTTTACAAGTCAACTCTTCAGATATTAAATCCAATGCTGTTATATATATTTTTTTCATTATTAAATCCAAAAAACACTCCATACTGGTTTAGGTGTGTCTCATGTTAGTAACCATATATTTCTAACAATGAGACCTGATTGACCACAGCCAAATATATGAGTTGAAACATATCATTTACTGAAGGAGTAAAGTACTGCAGGTGAAGGCTTGAGTTATGCCCAGAGGAAAAATTGTGAATTAGTAGGAAAATTATGTTCACTGTGATGAAGAGGAGACTGAAATGCTGGAGAGGCTGAGGTTTCTGCTGATGCGGTGATGTTGGAGAAACAGAGAGTTATAAGTAGCTGTAATGGCAGGAGGATGGAGGGGAGAGAAAGTGCATTTTTATGAATGGCCTGAGTGATTGGCCTGGAGAAGTATTTGAGGTCTAATTTACAGTGTTAGCAGGTTTGTACATATAATGAAACCCCAAACAACAACATATTAGTTGTTTGCAGCAACAAAAAATACTCATTTAAGCAAATATCAATACTAAAAAAGTCACATTCACAGGACAGAAACAAACCTTTCCTGAAAAGCTTTAGAATGATTTTGAGTGGAATCAGAACAAGTATAAGAGCACATAGACTAGTGTACACCTATGGACCACCACACTGACAGATTACACAGATATAAGACCACATGGTATAAAAGAAAGTTCTATTGTTTAATGTTGAAAATCACATTCTATTGTCTAAATAAAGAGTGTTTTTTTAAATTATTATTATGGTATTGGAATTGGTGTATCAAGTCTATTCCTTAAAGGTGCATTGTTTAACTTTTCTGGTGACGGGTCTGTTCAGTGCTTTTCTCCATGGAGATGTTATCGCTTTGTCTAGAATGTTTCACAGTATAGCATTAAACCTTTCTATCTTCATGGACACCAACCCAGGCCAAGTTACAGGTCAGATCTGTGGAGAGGCAACTCAGTCAGAATACCTGTTTTTCTAGGTTTTTCTGTTTTTGAGCAATAAAAATACCTGTAATTGAGTAAATGTAAGGTAGGCCTGTTTAATGTCATACTGTGGAACATTTCAGGTAGAGCAATGACATATCAACAGAAACAAGCAGGTGACGGACCCCCAAGCAAAAAGTTACAGAGTGCTTTAATGTTGAAAAGTTTGAAATTTCAGTATTGTGACATCACTAATGATTAGACTGGTCCAACAGGATAGCAAAGGGAAAATAACTGCATTTCACTAAAACAGTATCATTGCGTAACAGTAGATTTGCTCGTGTGAACCTTTGACCCTTCTGAATCTCCTCTCCTCTCCGGTCGTCATTTGTGTTGAGTAAATTTTCCAGTTTATTGACCACATCCTCCTGTGAAGTGATCATTGATTTTACTACAAACTCCCCACATAAATAGAGCAGGTGTAGCGTTGCATATTTGTGTTTGCATGTCCCTCGTGCTTCTCTCTGCCCCAGCAGCTGAGCCAATGGGTCTAGTTTTACACATTCCCCAAATGCCCCCGCTTTTTGCCCCACCTCTTACCCCCGTCCTGTCTGAGCACTCTGGACAGCTGTCCCTCCACACACATCCCAGGCATTTTGACCCTGAGCCCGTAAGCCCTGACCCACCTATGGGACTTTAAAATAGCAGTGTTTCTGACTGGTATGGGAAAGAGGGTCAAAATAGATAGATCTGGATATTCAAGGACAACGCTAAATGTGTTGAATTTATGTAAACGAAAACATATTTATAACAAGATTTTTATTGTGTTTTGGGCCTATATTATGCTATTTTCTGATCTATGTTACAGTGTTGTCTCTTTATCACAAACATACCTGGCGCTGTCATTCACACATGTTTAACACACAATCTCTGCATGTTTAGGCTGAGCTCAAACAGAAAACACTCTGTTCCACCTTGTGATGTCATGCGGTAATACAGGAAGTGCTCCACTGTGTTTTTAAACTCCATACACCTTCACTAAAATCATCTGGATCATTTCAGTCCAGGAATTGCCAATCTTTGCTGAACTAAAAGTAAACGGTAGCTGTTAACATGAAAACTATCTGACATTACAAAGTGGAACAGAGAGCATTTTGAGCTTTGGATATGTAGATAGATTAATAATAAATGATTACTCAAAAATGTGTGAATGAAACAAACCACAACTCTGGGTATGTTTTTGATGGTAACAATGTTTTAATATGGCTTAAAGCTCACAAGAATCAGTTTTGCGTAATATACGACCTTTAATGCACCAGTCACACAAAGAGTAGCCTTTGGTAACTTTGGGTTGTTGGTGGTCTGAACTTCAATTTATGGATGAGGTCAGGATCTGGATAATGTGTCATTTTTAAAAGGTTTATACAGTTGAGAGATAGGGCCTGGGAATTTAAACCACAATGGGTCTGTAGAGTTGAGTAGAATACACTTTCCATTAGTTTATGAAGATGTGAGTCTGGTCACTGGGTTCATCTCCCCCAGGTTTAGACGTGCATGATTGGCAGGTGGGTTAGCCAATCAGAGAAAAACAATAATAACATGGAACTTAAAAACATTTTAGATTGATGCAAAATCAATTAGCAAAGACCAAAACGCTTTTAATCTGAGGTTGGAGAAGTTTGATTTGATTTGTTCAGAATGATAGATGACCGATGTCCTTCTTTGTTTGTCACTGGAGTAAAATAACTTGATTGCGTGGCTCTGTCTGAGTTTGACCTGAGATGTAGAGGAGGAAGAGCTGACTGGGCTGAGAGATCTTCTGTAGAGAATCAGTCTGGACCCCAGTCAATCTGTGTAGAAAAGTTTTTCTCATACTGTGGTATACAACTGGTGGCACTTAAGCTACTTCAGGTGACAGGTATTCAGTTTGTGGTTTTGCGTAATTTTGAGTTCCTACATTTCAAATCAAACTTCAAAACACATCAGTTTAGACTAACCTTTTAAAATCACCACACCACCAGACCATAGCTGCACTGCCCCATTTCAGCTGTATGATTTTAACTGTATGTTTTGCCACATTTAACTTTGTTCTGTAGTAATGCTTTTGTATTTGTGTATTGTTGTATGGTGACCTTGAGTGTCTCGAAAAGTGCCTAATAAATAAAACCTATTTAATTATATATATATTTTATCTATACTTTTTTGTCCTAGAACTACAGTGGAAATGATGTAGTCCACTTTTAGAACTGGTTTAGTTCTAGATTAGACCTGGAATAAACTAACCTGCTAGCCACCACCATCTAAATAGGAAGTGAGCACGGGAGCACTTCCTGCTCCATCAATGTTGCCTTCTCTCTGTAACTGCTGCTGTCTGGCTCCTCATTTTGGTCTTAAAGTGAACACTTTAATATTAACCTTTAGTATTAACCTGCCCTACATGATACTGGTGTTTTTATTTTGCTATTTTGTCCATAAATAAATTCCTATTCCTAATATGGAACTCTGCTCCAAATTTGCTCCTATAACTGCTAGCCTCGTGAGCTTCATTTGACTGGAGCCGAATGCTATGGGTGATGCCACACTCTCTTAGTCCACTTCTTTATACAGTCTGTGTGGTACTGTGGGTGTAAAAGGTCTGAGAGCCACTGGTATAGAACAAAATACAAATTCTTTTTCATAGGCTATATTTGTTTTCATTGTGAGTTTTGTAACTATCTGACAGACAGAGCATGAAGTGAAACTGGTGCCTTGGTGTAGGTGGTTCCTTCTAGTTGTACATTTTGGAACATTATGTTGTTGACTGTCTTATTTATGTATGCCCTATTTGCAGCATGTGCATAGTGTACCCAGTAACACAGCTAAAACTGCCTGCTGCTGCTGTATTGCAGTCTCAAAAACATACTATTCTTCTGAGAGAAGGTAACTGTTCAGAAATAGGGATGCACTGATACCACTTTTTTGAAAACCGAGTATAATCATTTCTGTACTTGTGTAGAATCCCTCAGTCGTCCAGGTGGAATCCATGGCAAAAGGAGAAATTCAATTTGTCAATTGGACAAAGTTTATTTGGTCGAATACGTTTTGCAGCTCATCCAAGCTGATTCTTCAGTTCTGGAGTGGGGGTGTAGTTAGCATAACCATTCAGGGCCATGATGGGTGTTTTCACACCTCTGGACACCCCACTCCCACTCCATATGGAATAGGCCCACCTAAATAACAGAAACTGTAAACGCTCCATATTGAATTGACCCCCATAACTAACAGAAACTGTAAACAAATATGTGTTGTCTCAGAGTAATTTCATTGTAGTTAGCTCCTCCCTTCAGGCAGATATAAAGCAGTGTCCATCAGCATCTGACCAGAACTGAAGAAGCAGCTTGGATGAGCTGCGAAATGTATTTGACCAAATAAACTTTGTCCAGTTGACAAATTGAATTTCTCCTTTTGCCATTTCTGTACTTGCCGATACTGAGTACCGATACCGATACTTTAACCGCCACCCCCATGAACATACACTGAGTGCATTCACATGCATATCAGTATCCCGGTTATTAGCCATATCTCGGTTATGGGAGTATTCGGGATATGCTGTTTACATGATCAAATGTAGTATCCTCGTTTCTTGACATATCATCTTACATGATACTGGTTTATTAAATATATATAGGAAAAATACAAACAACCATGATATTATAATATGTTTAATGCAGCTTTGGCAACATATGTTTATGTTCTACAGAAACGAAACTTAGCTAATTTGTATAAACTATAAGTCCTGAATAAAACAGCTGGCTCCTTGTGCAGCTGATGTGGTCAGCTTCTATCGGACTAAAGGACAAGACTCAGTGGAATATGAGTGTTCTTCCTGTGACAGAGGGATGCGCTGCTGATGATGAGTGTGTTCTGTGTGTATATCACGTTGGAGATGGTTCACGTTAAACATTTGGTTCACATTGTACATTTTATTTATCCCAGTTTCTCATAACCAGGATACTGGCTTATTCGGGATACTGAAACCGGGATACTGCGAAATATGTAGTGCAATAGTGGTATCGGTGCGTGGTATCGACAAATTAACCAGTTTATTAAGGAAATATCAGGCCGATACCAGTATCGGAATCAATGCATGCCTATTCAGAAAGGGTGACATTTTGCCCTATTTATGTATTTATTTTCAGTATCGGCCCTTGTTCAACTAGTTCTAGTTTTGATACAAGTTTTCGCATTGATTAGTATCTGGTAGGGATGAAATGATATCCAAATCTCTCAATACAATATATTCACAATGTGCATCTCATGGTACGATATTTATAGAGATATTTTGTGTAGGCTAAGAGAATTGTCAGTTTGCTACTTTTACCTATTAAAATTCCTTGACAAGACTTTGGTTCTGTCATAATCCACAGAACTAAGATTTAAAAGTGCTTAATAAGAGTTATTTCTTCACGAAACAGAGCAAAGGATCATGGTCTATGTAGTTCCCTCTGTTTTTTAACTCATGCTGCACCAAAACAATGAATTTAAAGGTGCACTGTGTAACTTCTCAGGCTGCGGGGCTGCTATTTGCTTGTGTCAATGGAGATGTTATTTCTTTGCCTGGAATGTTCCACAGTAGGACATTAAACATATCTCCCCTGCATTTGTTCACTTAAAGCTGTTTTATAGCTCAAAATACCTTAAAAAACATGAATGTGCAGGATTGCTTCTCCATAGATCTGACCATTACCCTGTCTCTGTCTCGTGATTACCAAGTTTTACTGTAGAATAATCAAGGCAAAACAGTAATATCACCATGGAGACAAGCAGGTGACGCACCCTCCACCGGAAACATTACACAGTGCACATTTAAGCAAAGAAACTTGTTATTTGAAATATATTGTGACAGCCCATGATACTATTGTGAGGCTTTTGACAA
Source organism: Taenioides sp. WSHXM2023 (assembly GCA_029959045.1). Lineage (NCBI taxonomy): Eukaryota > Metazoa > Chordata > Actinopteri > Gobiiformes > Gobiidae > Taenioides > Taenioides sp. WSHXM2023. The sequence continues at coordinate 18,946,341 of CM057102.1, forward strand.
TATTTCAGATATTCTTATATTCCTAGTATTTGGATTGCAATATTTTTTAGTAACTTTACTTTTACATTGCTAAACCCAACTTTTACATTGCTTGCTATATTGCTAAAGTAGCTGTCATATGCTCCTCCAAATAGACAACAACTAGATTTCAATTGGACTTATCCAGCTAAACATGCAGGTATCTTTAGCATCTCTTTATACTTCAAACAACCCACATCCAATTGAACTAATCCCACATGATATGATCCACCAGTGTCTATAGCTGTAAATACCCACTACTGTACATTATATTCAGAAGCAGCATCATGAACCTTTCCCAGAATAGAAAAAACTCCAATCCCCTCTCCTTCTCTCTTCTTCTCTATGGATAAAATGGTTACAGTCATTTCGAGTCCACTTATGCACTGCTGTCTCTTTAAGTGATGAAGGCTGGTGTGTGCGTGTGTGTATGTGTGTGTGTTATTGTGAGTGAGAGTGCTGCCTTTTGCTGTGCTGATGTTTCGCTAATGCAATTTGGGTTTCCTGTCAGGGAGTGCAGCAAGGGAGGAAAGTAGAGAGGAGAGATAGAAGAGATGAGGTAGTTTTTTGTCAATACAGGTGTTGATGTTTGTTTTGGGATGGTAACATTGGACCTTGCTGTTCATAGTTATAGAGTTATAGAGATGTGTGTCAGGTGCAAGCTTGCAGTGATGTAACTATAAGTGGGAGTAGCCTATTCGAAGCAATGGAGTACAGTGTATGCATGCATGAGACGAATAAGCAGGTCGGAAGTGAATTGTCGACATCATTACGCAGAAGGAGAGGAGAGAGGAGGAGGGAGGGAGGGGGAAGCCAGTGAGGGAGTAAAGTAGAATCTAGAACATAGCAGGACAGAGAACCAGGAGACGGAAGAAAAGCTGCTAAAGACCTGGAGTTTTGGTTTGGATTTTTGAAAAAAGTTTTGAAAGGGGGCCAGCATGAGCAGCCCCTGTTTGCTGCGTGCTGCCCCGATTACCCAACCCACCCGGCTACGAGAAGTCAAGATAAGTTTGAAGGCAAGTCCTAGAGAAAGCGTGACGATTCGGAAGAGTAGCAGTAGCGGTTCTTCAACTTATCTCCAAACTTTTGAGAAGGAACCGCCAGCTCTGAAAGTTAGCGTTGGGGGCAGTAGAAGTAAAAGCACCCCACCTGCCCACAAACCGACCAAGAAGACGCCAAGAGGGAAAGAACCTGTGCAACACTTGGATCAAAATGGGAGTTTGTTACACGTTCCAGTTTCAGCTACTCATTTGAGACAGTCTGCTTTGTCAACATCGTCTTCTTCATCTTCATCATGCACACCCAGGCGCCCACGGGACCCTCGCCCCCCACAGCAGCACTCTCAGACCCCCCTCGTCACCTCCTCTTCCTCCTCTTCTACTTTGTCATCAGCTCGGGGAATGAAACGGTCGCGCTGGCTCAGCTATAGCACTTCTAACATTAGTTTCAACACTATTCTGGATGGGCGGTTTCGGCAACTGCAAGGTACGAGTGCAAAAAGGGGGTCAGTGAACACCCCATGTGTATGCTTGTATGTAAATTTGCGAATACACTTTTTTTATTTTGGGGTTGTAGGGAGGTCAGATAAGGAAAGTTGAGTTGTGATGCTTGTGTTTACAGTGCACTGCTATAGAAGACAATTTGGCTCTCACCCAGGGGTCAATACCAGATCGAAGGGCCCAGTGATCTACGGTGGTTGCAGATGTGGGGCTGGTTACACTAAGGCAGATTTCATGACAAAATACAGTTTGTTTACAGTTTACATTTGATGCCACTGGAGGGTCAGATTTAGGTCACCATAATAACATCGTTGATGATAGCTGGGAATGGAGAGAGGAGAGAGAGACAGAGATGTTAAGGTTCTCTTTGTTTGAAATAAGAATAGATGGAAGTACACCATTAATAGATTCATTCTTAATAAAAAAAAAAGTGCTTAAAGGGCACATATTACACAAAATTAACTCCTGTGAGCTTTAAGCCAGTTATAATACTGTTACCTCCTCAAAAGCATACCAGGAGTTGTGTTTATTATTAATCTTTCTATATCTCCAAAGCTCAAAATGCTCTGTTCCACCTTATGATGTCATGAAGCGGCAGCTACCTTTTACCTTTTGTTTAGGGGAACTAGGCAATTCCAGAGCTGAAATTACCCAAATGAAGGTGGAAGAGTGTTTTCTGTTTGAGAGAAGAACTCAGTCTAAATAAGCAGGGTTTGTGTGTTAAACACATGTGAATGAAACAAAACACAACTCCAGGTGTGTTTGTGATGAGGAAACAACATTATAACATAGATCAGAAAATAGAGTAATGGGCCCTTTAAACCTTAAATGCTAGTTGCTCTCTGGCCAATTGGTCCACAAGTTATGTTAATTGGAAATATATTGTATGCTAAGACATAGCCGTATTTCCCCCATTATAATAATTAGATTTGAAGGTCCATATATTCCAGTTCCATTTATAACTCCCAAGTGTGTACAAGTTTGTCATTTATTTATTTTTCATTCACTGCCCCCATTTTTCACTACAGTTAATTTTTCATACACTTCTAAAAAGCTTTCCAACCCCACGCCATTCATCACTAGTTAACGTCACTCGTTCTTAAAGGCCCTATATTTGACAAAACAGATTCCTGTGAACTTTTAGCCATGTTTCAATGTCATTATCTCCTCAAGAACATACCTGTTTGAGAGAACTCAGCCTAAATATGCAGGAATTATGTGTTAAACATGTGTGAATGAAACAAAACACAACTCCAGGTATGTTTTAGATGAGGAAACCACATTATAACATAGATCAGAAAATAGCGTAATATGGGCCCTTAAAGTGTCACTGTAACATATTTATTGCTAAACTTCAACAGACTGTGCCAATACAATAATGATCTTCTCTTCCAATATCTCTTTTCTGGCTCTCTCTATCATGAATCATTTCGTAGGTGGAGTGAGAAAAAAATAATCAATTTGCTTTGGCATTTTAAAGGGAGAGAGAGAGAGTGTGGCGCTCCGTCACTGTAGATTTCTGTTAGCTTGCACAATACCATACAACTCCCAGATGACATGAGTGCATTAGTGAAACAGCAAGATGGAGTAACGTTGAAAAGAACAGATTTTTATTTTTATTTTTTTTTCTCTTGCCTAAGCTAGATTTCAAATATCGACTTATTGTGAAGACTGCAGACTGAGGCAACTGATACAAGAAGCGGTAAAACTTCAGGATCACTGGGCAAGGCTGGGTATCGATTGCCCCGTTTCTGTTTAAACGTTATTAGGGAGATCGAGACTTGAAGGAGGGGAGATAGAGATGGACACAACCACAATAATAAAACTACATGGTAATAAATACAGACAGACAGACACACAGACTCCTTAATTTGATGTAAGGTTAGGTTCAGCTGTCCAACTTTAAAGGTACATTATGTAACATTTCTGGTGGAGGGTCAGGAATGTTTCACCGTTTGGCATTAAACCTTCTTATCTGCATGGAGACCAAACCAGACCAAGTTACAGGTCAGATCTGTGGAGAGGCGACCCTGCTCACAGTCAGAATGGCTGTTTTTGAGCTTTAAAACCACCTGTAATTTAATAAATGTGAGTTGTGGAATATTCCAGACAGAGCAATAACATATCCATAGAAACAAGCAGGTGATGGGCCCCAACCAAAAAGTTACACAGTGGACATTTAAAGGTAGCCTATTGGAAGCAGACATGTTGATAGTTGCTGTAATGTTTTGCCACTGTCCAAGAACTTAACCTTTGACCTTTTGGTTGACATTGTTGATGTGGTGATTATGTTGTTATAATGATCTTGGAGGTCAATATTTTAGCTGCATGCCATAATTTAAAAGCTGTTAGATTACATTTTTTCATATTTTTTTAGTTGTATACAAGTACACCATTAAGTTTTCTTTTACAACGTTGCATGTTAATTTTTAATTGTTCAAATTGCAGAGTTTTTATAGCGTCTTTATAGAATCACTTGTTTTGTTGTTGCAGTGCTCGGCCTGTCCACTAGTAAGACCTGTTTCAAAAGCATGAACTATGTGTTTTATAGTCTATTCTTGTATCACTTGTTGTATCTTATTTGTAAAATCTAAGCTAAAAAGTAAGTTTTTACTTTTGCATAGCTTGTGTGTAGTTAGCTTAAATAGGTTTTGGGCTTTCTATTATTTTTGTTCTCATAGGTATGACACTAATACTGTATCTATTATACTGGAGAGGGCCATGAGGTGATTCAAATGCCTTATACTTGTAATGGGCTCTCCACTGTAGTCATTATTCATTCACTCCAAACTCGGAAGTGGTAAGCTACTTTTATATTATATTATATTATGCCTGGAGGCAGACTGATAGAAATGAAACTGCCACAGCCCCTCCGACCACCACCAATCAATCATGCACACACGACCTTCATACTAGACAATGCTAGTTAAGTGTCTTGCCTAAGGACACAATGACAGAACTTGGTCTGAGAAGAAACTGATCCTCTGACTGTACTGGGGGACCACTGCTCTAACCACTGAACCACTGTTGCCCCATTTATCATATGTGTAACCATTGTATAACAGGGTAATCATGTTAATAATTCAAAATACAGGTGTTTCTCCACCATTATATAAGATTATTATTATTATTATTATTATTATTATTATTATTATTATTATTATTATTATTATTATTATTATTATTATTAATGTCTAGGTGTTTTTATTGCACAAAAATCCTGTAAATTACCCTGGTGGCATCTCCTGCATGTTTCTATGGAGATTGAAAACTTAAATGCCATACTTTGACATATAGGGGGTAAAGCAATAACATCTCCTTGGTGACAAGTAACTGGTCGGCCCTCTACCAGAAAAGTTACACAGTGCACGTTTAATATTACCCTAGTGGCATGTGGTTAGGGCAATCAAGGCAAGCAGTGGTTGACCAATAAAATCTAAAATCATCATGTGTCAAAATAAATTAAATAGTTTCAAATTATATCCAAATAGGATTATTTGGATAATTTGTAATAATTAGATGTTAGTTAGAAATACAGGCCGTCATTTAATGAAGGGCTACTTTGTGTAAAATGGAGGATCCGGACGGAGCAGTGGAGTTAGCGCCGCTGGGGCAGAGAGGATTCCACCTCGTCTGTGTGTTTATGGAGGAGCGACAGTGTCAGTGGAATAACAGCACTATTACACACGTGTGTGTTAGTGTTAATGTGTGTGACTGATAACGCACTGTTCTAACGTGACGGGAGTTTGTGACACATCAGGGTGTATTATAAGTGAGGCTGTGTGATCAGTGCACTCTTGTTGTTAGTATCTCTTCATGATCTTCATGAATGTACATTTTGTGTAGTGCAGTACACGTGTAGAGCTGTCATACTGTATGTCATTCATATGGTTTCTAGATGCATCATAATAATAATTACATAGACAGCAATAGTACTGAAGGCTCAGCTGGATAAATAAGGTGCAGGAATAGGACAAATCTGTGAAGAAACAAATAGACCACAAATAACCCTGTTTGTACAAAGAGGGTGTCAAATACAGTCCAATATACAAATATTAATCTTTAATTTGACTCTGTATACCGTTTACTGATCATTCATAATTGAAAATAAAGGTGTTTCTCCACTCTTACACATCTGACCTTAATATTACACAGTCCCATAACTGCAGGACAGGTGGCTCTGTCAATAACTCCACTATAATAATGGGAGTCTGAAACTATAAGTCTGCTCCATGTTAGCGCTGACTCTGGGAAAAAACAGAGAGCAGCGTATACAGGGAAAATCCATCAGCATGAATAAGTTATGGGTCGGCTAAAGTCAAGGAGTGAAAGGGAGATTAGTTAGTAAAAGCTTGTGAATGGGGCAGAATCTTTAGTGCACGGTTTGCGATGTTAGAGAAGGAGAAAGAGGGCAAAGATGAGGGGACAGTGTGAGTTTAACTGTCCAAAAAGTGACAAGAATTGGACAAAAGACAGTGGGATGTTTAATTTAGAGAGATATGTCTCGTCTGTTGTAGCAGTGGCAGACAATTTGAAGTTTCAACACTAATTCTCAATTTGTATGCCAGAAAATGTTGAACTCTGTCTGTGAAGTGAAGCAAAAACAGGTAACTTACAATTTGTTATGGTACTATCAGCAAGAATTAACATTTAAACCAATTTGTATGTAAAAAAAAATGAAAAATGGTGGTTGGATAGCTGTCAGTCAGTTGGCGAGGCAATACCAGTATCTGTATACATATACATTATTGAGTAATTTTTCTTGTGTTTTTTAATCTGTAAACTCCAAATAGACATCCCACCAATGACATGGCAGTGTGGGTGAAGTGTCTTGCCTAAGGACACAATGACAGGAATACTGCTAGCTGCAATAGCGTTATCGTTCAAATTGTCCAATCCCTACTGATTATTTTCAGTAGGGAAAATATGATAAATACTAAACAATACTATATGTAATTTGAGTTAAATAATGTAAAATAAAAATGTAATTGAACAGGATAAAGTAACAGTTGGTTCCCACAATGTGAATATAAGAAATTTACCTTATAGAAATGTACCTTAGAAAACTGACTTAATAGACTTATATTATGCCATAACAACAAACTCCATTACATGATGAAAGATTTGCACACTTGGTGGAGGGTCTGCCATTTGCTCGTCTCCACAATGTCATTCCTTTGCTTGGAATGTTCCACAGTATGGCATTAAACTTCATGGAGACAAGTCACCAGGCCAAGTCACAAGTCAGATCTGCGGAGAGTTGACCCCTATGTGTTTTAGGGATGCAAATGCCAAATAGATAAGTTGCCATACTGTGAAAGACTCCAAAGTAATAACATGTCCATAGTTATGAACCGCCCCACCAGAAAAGTTACATAGTGCATCTTTAAGTCTGTAAGCTGGTCTGTAAGTCATGATGGCTGTGAGCGTGTTTTCCTTTGATGCTAACCCACAGTAACTCTCCCTGATAAGTTATTTACATGTTTTAATTGCCTTTACTTTTTAATGCAGCTGTGTTGGAGCTTGCGTTCTTTTGTTCTACTTGGCTCAGCACGACCAAACATCATTTATTTACTGTATCCACTGCCATGTTCTTCTTTTACATACTATTAGCTCCTTGTTTCTTTAATGCTAAGAACAGGAGCTTTCTGCTTGTTACTGGGTCATTTTCTTTGCAGCAGAGAGGCAGATTCAGTGTCTTGGTCTATTTCCTCCACTCTACTCCCTGTGGGCTAAACCTGAAAACTGGTGTCTCCATAAGTCTGTGTTACACTCAGGCTGATCTCAAGTGACCTCCTGCAGTTTTTTCTTCCATTTAAACTCCAGCCATAAGTGTATGTCTTTACCAATGTTGTAAAAACATAGCCTACCTGATGATATATACATACTAATCAATAAAAACCAGTATCAAAACTAGATACTCCAAAGTATCAGCTCTATAATAAGTGGTTCAACTGTGTTTTAATGTTGCAGTGTGTAACTTTTCTGGTGGAGGGTTCGTCGGATGCTTTTCTCTATGGTAATGTCATTACTCTGTGTGATATGTTCCACAGTATGACATTAAACAGCTTTACCTTACATTTATTCAATTACATGTGGTTTTACAGCTCAAAAATACCTGGAAAAGGCATTCTGTCTGTGAGTGTTGCCTCTCCACAGATCTGACCTGTAACTTGGTTTGGTTTGGTCTCCATGAAGATAGAAGGGTTCGATACCGTACTGTGAAAGATTCCAAGCAGCACAATAACATTTCCACGGAGAAAAGTATTTGATGGATCCTCCACTAGAAAAGTTCCACAATGCCCCTTTAAGGCCTGTAAACTTTGTCTTGCCCCTATATAGAAATACTGTATATTATAATATTGTATAAGCAGCTCTTGAGGACAAAGTATATCTGGTGCATCTAATTATAAAGCGTTTTATTGTCCTGTAATCTGGAAGTGCGTGTTAGCATGCTAGTTGTTGTTTTACCATGATGGCAAAACTCATCTGAGTGAATGTTTGCAATGCTTGGAATGCATATAGTTAGTGAGGAACAACTTTGGACCACTGCAAACCATTTAAAAATAACTATGACCTATTTCTGTTTTTCAAATTACACGGTACATTTCCTTTAATTAGGTTAGATCACTATCGTTAAGAAACAAAACAACCCATACATCTCACTACAGCTACATAATATAATTCAATAAAGAATTTGTGACTTTATGAAGGAAAACAAAAACAAAAACGTGTGAACCCTGTAGTTTAGACTAAAACTAATTTGATTTTTGTGTTATTTTAAGTCTTCATATTTTAGTTTTCATTGAGTCTTTATCCTTGTCCTTGTCTGTACACGCATCTGCTTGTAAGTCCCTCTTCTTGAATACAGCAGTGCATTTCTGCTTGTTCACCACTGCTCCCAGTCTAAATCTTTTATTATTCTCCTCATTTCGGATACTATAACAAATAACACATTTTGAAGTGCGATATATTGCTGAAGTAAATATAGACAATAATCGAAGATACTGAAACCAAACTATAAAGCAGAATTATTCATTGAAAAGCATTCTAAATATACAGTATTGTTAAAAATATGAGCTGCAATAAACAAATAACTGAATGCAAAACTTAAAGGTGCATTGTATAATAATTTTCTGGTGGAGGGTCTGCCACATGCTTTTCTCCATGGAGATGTTATTGCTTTGTCTGGAATGTTTCACAGTATGGCATTAAACCTTTCTATCTTCATCGAGACCAAACGAGACCAAGTTCCAGATCTGTGGAGAGGCGACCCCGCTCACAGTCAGAATGCCTGTTTTTCTCTGTATTTTAGAGCTATAAATCCACCTGTAATTGAATTCATGTAAGGTAGAGCTGTTTAATGTCATACTGTGGAACATTCCAGCCAGAGCAATGACATCTCCATAGAAACACAAACCCACAAACAAAAAGTTACATAGAAGAGTCATAGAAGTTTATAATTCTACCTTCTACAGCTCAAATCTTATCACAGTACAGAAAAATAACCAACATTTTCCCACTAGTACAAAGAAAAAGTCCCAGTAAAATATTGTTCTGCCTGTCATGTATTGAACAATAAGTTTATATAGTATTTATTGTGACAGGCCTAGCTCTCCATCTTAGACACTTTTGGATGGAGGGATAAAGAGTTAATATGAGGGCACGCTGGAGGGGGAATGAGAAGCTGAAAATGATAGGTGTAGGGAGCATTCAAGGTCATCTGTGCTGTTGCTGTTTCCAAACTAACAGTTACAGCTAAGGCCAAGAGTTTCAACTTGTATGTAATCTAATCTGCACACTGTACATCTGACCATTTTGCTTAAAGAGCCCCAAAAATCCAGCATATTTAGGCAGAAAACACTCCGTCATGTGGTAATACAGGAAGTGCTCCACTGTGTTTTGAAACGCCATACACAGTTATGTTTTTGAGGAGGTAACAACATTATAACATGGCTTAAAGCTCATAAGAGTCAATTTTGCGTAATATAGGACCTTTAATTTTCTCAAGTAACTCATCACTTCTCTGCTTTAAGAACTTCAACAAATGGTCTCTTTGGTCCTTTGACCCATATATTCAGTGTACCTCCTCAATACTTAACAATACACAGTTATAAAAGCCAAACAAGTAATATAATGATAACAAATGTTTAGTTTGTGTCACAGATGTACATAATTTTAACTTTTTTCCATATTTTACTTTCCTTAACACTTATACTAGCATGTGTTTCTATGTGTCTTTATATTTGTTAGTACAGCTTTTCTTTTTGTCCTGGGTCATGTTCAAAAATATGCTCCTCAAATCCAGCCAATTTTGCTTATTACGTCCCCCATGCTTTTGCCCTGGTCTTTTTAGTCTTTTTCATCTGCTGCTGAAATTTGTATTAGATGGTCATGAAGTATTGAAATTACAATATCATAAAGCTTATTTCCTACCCCCTTTGGCACACTTGGCAGATGTGAGAGACTTTGGACATTGCCAAACAGCTAGGCTCAATCTCTTCATTAACAAGCTTGATAAAAAGTGCAGTGTTAATGAGGGAGGTGACTGGACTTTGAATCACTGCACACTAAGCATTATACAGATTGATAAGACAATTTGCCCAAATAGCCAATTGGATATCTGGTACCAGGAAATATAGCTGCAAAAACACCCACAATGAAATGATTGCTAGATAGATAAAATTGGAACATTCCCAGCAAAGCAATAACATCTTCATGAGACAGTTAGGTGGCAGATGCTCCACCAGAAAAGTTACAGAGTGCATCTTTAAAAGTCCTATATTATACAAAACTGACTTTTGTGAGCTTTAAGCCATGTTATAATGCTGTTACCTCAAAAACATAACCAGAATTGTGTTTTGTTTCGTTCACACATGTTTGAGTAATGATTTATTATTAGTCTGTCTGCATCTCCAAAGCTCAAAATGCTCTGTTCCACCTTGTAATGTGGTAGTTAAGTCAAGTTAACAGCTCCTTTTACCTTTAATTCAGGAGGGCTGATCAATTCCATGGCTGAAATGATTCTAGTGAAGGTGTATGGAATTTCAAAACACAGTGGAGCACTTCCTGTATTACCCCATCACATCACAAGGTGGACCACAGTGTGTTTGTTTGGGAGAAGAACTAAGGCTAAGCGTAAATATACAGGATTTGTGTGTTAAACATGTGTGAATGAAACAAAACACAACTCCAGATGTGTTTGTGATGAGAAAACAACATTATAGCATAGATCAGAAAATAGCGTAATATGGGCCCGTTAATAAGATAACACCAAACCTTTTCTTCTTCTCTTCTTTTTGTGAACAATATAAAGACCACTACACTTACTGCTGTATTCTAACTGCCTTTCAGATGAGCGTGAGGCGGTGCAGAAGAAGACCTTCACTAAATGGGTCAACTCCATCCTGTCCCGGGTCGGCTGTCGTATCTCTGACCTGTATCTGGATCTGCGGGACGGGCGAATGCTCATCAAACTCCTGGAGGTGCTGTCCGGAGAGAGGCTGGTGAGTTACACTGAGTTGTTTTTGTGCATTGTTCTATGAAGGTTTTATGTGGATTGTATGGAAGAGGTGCCATGAATTTGTAATCTTTTACTGCTACTTTAAAATAACCTGCATATTTTTTTGCCATCAGAAGTCATTATGGCATGTGTTCTCTTGTTTTTAGTACTTTATAATACTAAGTGGTAATGATAAATAGTCACATGTTTATACAGAGCTTTTCCATTTTTAAAGCACTCAAAGCGATTTACATTAAGGAACCACTCACCCATTCAACCGCACATTCACACATCAGTGTTCATTGACACTGGGGGCGAGGGTTAAGTGTCTTGCCCAAGGACACAATGACAGCATTCATCTGTTGGAGCTGGAACCTGATGTTTATGATGTTTATGTAGAGGGTGGGATTCAAACTACCAACTTTGAGCTCGGTGAACAAGCACTCTTCCAATTGAGCTACAGTCGCCCATTGTTGCCCAATATTTAGATGGGACAGTGAATGTGAATGAAGATAAAACACATATGCTTTTTGTAAACATCGCCAGATTGCAGCCCAAGACTGATTTAAATCCATTTGCTCAATGTTACTCACAAACACACACACAAACACACACAAATACACACAAACGCACACACGTATGCAGTTAGAATTACCATATGTACCTTACTCAAGGACAAAGTAGCAGTAAGAAACAGTGGGAGGGCTGAACAAGGGACAGAGTGGGGACTGAACCATAAACTTTTGGATTAGAGGGAGACAGAGTTGGGGCTTATCATGTCACTGGTGATATATTGTGATATTTATGGAAATGATATGAAATTGTACATAATACCTGTGTAAGGAGTAAACGGTATAACATAAAAAGCACGAAACAAATATGTATGTACATTACAAAATACAAAATAGGTAATTATATTGTTATTGCTAATTTTCTCTGTTAGATTGGGTAACAAAAACCACCCTGTCCTTGTGATAGAGCCCTGTTCCTACTGGGTATGCACTCTTACACAGATAATTAGTATGAGGATTACATCTAGATTCTATATATTCTATACATCTCCACTCTACACACTAATTATGAAATCTCTCTCCTCTCCTCTTTACCTCTCTTCCCTCTTTCAGCCCAAGCCGACTAAAGGGCGAATGCGTATCCACTGTCTGGAGAACGTGGACAAAGCTCTGCAGTTCCTCAAAGAGCAGAGGGTCCATCTCGAGAACATGGGGTCACATGACATCGTCGATGGCAACCACCGCCTCATCCTCGGCCTCATCTGGACCATCATCCTTCGCTTCCAGGTGGAGCAGAAATACTAAAAATTATTTATACACAGCCCAATATCAATAGTTGCCACAGAGCTCCATAAAAATTGCTGACAAAGAGACATGGGTTGCCAAAAAATTGATTCCTAGATAATAATCAATACTACAAAAACTAGATCCTAATTTGGGCAGATACTGGAAAAACTGCATACACAGGGCACAGGTTTAGTTTTAGAGTAGTAATGATCTACATCAGAACGTATAAAAGACTGAAAACTACCCCTTCATGACATCACAAGGTGGAAGAGAGCATTTTGAGCTTTGGAGATGTAGACAGACTAATAATAAAGGATCACTCTAACATCTGTGAATGAAACAAAACACAACGCCGGGTATGTTTTTGATGAGCTAACAACATTATAATATGGCTAAAAGCTTACTAGAGTTAATTTTGAGTAATATTGGACCTTTAAATCATAGTAATTAGCTTATTATGAAGAAATTTGGTCATGGTTGGTGCTTTTCATGAGAGGTTTGAACGCTTTTCAAAACTAGTAGGCACATTATTATAGTAGGCACATTATTATTCCGCCTCTGGGTTGCTAAAAATCATCAAGAATTTGAAACAGATCAGCATGAAAAATTATATCAAAATGACGAACAACGTGAATTTTTCAGGCTTTACAGATTTGCCCACTAAGCTTTGGCTAAAACCTCACAGTGTAAATCAATAACTGAGCCTGGTTTAAGTATGGCACTAATTACATATCTGCAGTTTCCGTGGCGCCTAGGGATGTTTTTTTTTTACTTATCTCTATCCTGGAAATACTGCCTCCAGGTCCTATCCATGTTCTTAACACGCCCAAAACATCAGGCTGTATCTGCTTCTTACTTTTATCTTCTCTCAAAAAGGGGATATGTTTATTTTTAATTTGACAGTGACAGTTATTTTTAGTTTCTGGAGTTCAAACAATATGGCCTCCTGCATTATTCATCCCTGAGAAATTAAAGTAAAAAGAGGAGCTTGTCTAAACCAATGAGAACCAAAGCCGACTATATTTAGCTGTCTCCCTGGGCCTTGTCTCTCTCATCACAGATCTAATTATTGACTCCTTGTGTGGGATTTGGAAATAGTAACTTAAAACAGCTGTATCTTTTGACTTACATTTATGAAATCCTGAATCATTTTGAGTGGTTATTGAGAGGAATGCACAATAAATATTATGTGTTAAAACAGCTGTCTTTTAAAGGTGTATTGTGTAACTTTTCTGGTGGAGGGTCCGCCACCTGCTTTTTTTCCATGGAGATGTTAATGCTTTGCCTGAAATGTTTCACAGTATGGCATTAAATCATCATCTCTATCATCATGGGGACCAAACCAGACCAAGTTCCTGGTCAGATCTGTGGAGAGGCAACCCTCTCAACCTCACAGTTAGAATTTCTATTTTTCTAGGTATTTTTCAGCAATAAAACCACCTGTAATTGAATAGATGTAAGGTAGATCTTTTTAATGTCATATTGTTGAACTTTCGAAACAGAACAATGACAGATCCATAGAAACAAGAAGGCGTCAGAGCCTCAAACGAAAAGTTACATAGTGCACCTTTAAGTCTATTCACCTGAAATGTTCTGAAATGTTCACTAGTTACTTAGAATACCTTCACTATAAAGCCTCTATCTATCGGTTCCATGTTTGCTGTTTGCTGTGCTGCTCTTTAACCATTCCAGCATGTTTCACTCCCCACTGCTGCCAGTAGAGGGAGACAGAGATCTCATCCTAGTGCCTATAATAATGAAAATAGCCACAGCTGCCTTGGGGTAGACTGACAGAAGAGAGGCTGCCAATCTGCGGCCCCTTCAACCACCACCAATCACGCACTCATACACCACATTCAGACTAACAAAGTGTCTTGCCAAAGGACACAACATAACTTGATCGAATGGGAATCAATCTGAATAATAATAAATAATATATCTAAGTTATATAAGATACTTCACAAACAATAAGAAACAGCAGAAAACAACAGATCTGTGCTGTAATCACTGAGTCACTCTGTTGTCTACTCCAATATTGTGTATTACCACACAAATACGAATACATTAACATTTACAAGTATTTCAAAGTCTAATAATGTTATAAATGAATACATGGGAACATTTTTATCATCATGACACCTCACTCAAACTAATGCACATCAAAGATATCTAGGTCGCTAAGAAACAGCCCTCAGATTAGTCACAAGCATTGCATTTAGTATTATGTCTAAGGAGCACATCTTATGAACAAAGCTGTGGTGTTGGATCCATTTTAATCTCCCAGATGTGTTGTGTTGTTGTTTTCACAGATCCAGGACATCGTCGTGGAAACGGGCCAAGCCGACCAAAAGGAAACGCGCTCAGCTAAAGACGCTCTGCTGCTCTGGTGTCAGATGAAGACCGCAGGGTGAGTGGAACCAGCACAATGTTTAGATTTTTATTATCAATGAAATCTAATAATATTATAATATTATGCAAAATTTAAACATTCTAATCGGTATATTTCAAACACCATAAAATTCTTACTGACTCAAACTTTTAAAGGGCCCATATTACGCTATTTTCTGATCTATGTTATGTTGTTTCTTCATGAAAAATATATCTGGAATTGTGCTGTTTCATTCACACATGTTTAACACACAAACCCTGCATATTTAGGCTCAGTTCTTCTCTAAAACAGAAAAAACTCTGTAAACGATAGCTGTTAACTTGAAAACTACCACTACATGACATCACAAAGTGGAGCAGAGCAGATGAATAATAAAGGTTACTAAGATGTGAATGAAATAAAACACAACTCCAGGTATGATTTGATGAGGTAACAACATTCTAACATGACTTAAAGCTCATGAGTCAATTTTGTGTAATATAGGACCTTTAACACTAGTGAAGTGTAAAAATGAGGCGTATGAGGAGTTTCTATACAAATATGACAAACTTTAGATTTCTTGTCTTGATTTTTAAAAACTTTTAATTCAAAGCTAACTGTCTCGAGACTGGTACACACATTATTTTGGGTGTACTCTTAGCATTGTTTGATATCATTAACCAAGCAACTAGCTAGCTCCTTCAACAGTGCAAAAAACCAAGAGACCCAAAATGTCTTCCAATGATCTAAACCAGATTCTCCTCAGTCTGGCTCCTTTGTCTCCTCACTGAAGTCTCCTGGTTACTGTTTTGCAGATATCCAAATGTGAACATAACAAACTTCACCACCAGTTGGAAAGATGGCATGGCCTTCAACGCTCTCATACACAAACACCGGTAAGAAAAGATGAATGGTTCTCAGCGTAGACTGTCCCTAATATAAACACATATAAACAACCTGCTTTGTGTCCTCATAAGGCTGCATCTATGATATTGTGTTTATTTTTAATATTTTAGGCCAGATCTCGTGGATTATAACGCTCTGAGAAGGTCCAACCCAACTCACAACCTGCAAAATGCCTTCAATGTGGCTGAACAGAAACTGGGAGTGACAAAACTTTTAGATCCAGAAGGTGAGTAATTGATTAAAGTGCCCATACTACGCTATTTGAATGTGTGTGAATGAACAAAACACAACTCCAGGTATGTTTTTGATGAGGTAACAACACTATAACATGACTTAAAGATCACAAGAATGCATTTTGTGTAATATAGGACCTTTATACAAAAAATACAGTTTGCTTCTTACACTGCTACTATCTACTCTATTTGAAATGACTATCCACAAACATCTAAAATTAGACGTTTTACTGGCAATAGCCTCAAGAAAAAAGAAACGAAGTTGTACAACAAATTACAGTAAACGTATTTCGCCTCTTCACAACATGTTAATGTGTAACTGTTATTGTTTTGAGAACGGTAATGAAGACCTCAAGGGGGAAGTTAGTTCAAGTTATTAAAAGTTTCATACTGTTACTTTAATGAACCTATTATTTTGTTTTGTGTTACAGATGTGTTCACAGAAAACCCAGACGAGAAGTCCATCATCACTTATGTTGTGGCTTTTTACCACTATTTCTCAAAGATGAAGCAACTCGCTGTCGAAGGGAAGAGAGTGGGAAAGGTACGATTTATTATATTACTATTTACTACAACCACTACTATTACTAGTACTACTACTACTACAACAACAACTACTACTACTACTACCACTTTTATCACCACCACTACTACTACTATTACTTCCATCATCACTACTTTTACTTTTTTACTTTTATTACTACCACTACAACAGCAACAACAACAACTACTACTACTACTACTACTACTACTACTACCACTACTACTACTCCTTGTGCCCGTGTCTCCTCAGGTTCTGGACCAGGCCATAGAGACAGAGAAGATGATTGACAAATATGAGACTCTGGCCTCAGATCTGCTGAAGTGGATTGAACAGACCATAATAGTTCTGAACAACCGGAAACTGGCCAACTCTCTGACCGGAGTTCAACAGCAGCTACAGGCTTTCAACACCTACCGCACTGTCGAGAAACCTCCGAAGTAAGGCATTAACACTATTAGCTGTAGTCATGGTGATCAGGATTTTTTTTTTTATTCTACTGTCTTTAATGTCTCACTTATAATGAATTTGTAATGAATTTAAACTTAATATCATAATATTCAAATGTAATGCTGTACCATTCAGTCAAGTCTTCAGCCTGAAAAAGACCCACTCTATACATTTTATTATTAAAGTTTACTTTTTAATTTTGTGTTTTTTATTTGTGGGAAATTGTAAAAAAAAATAATAATAATAAAATCACTGTAAGTTTTTAAGGTATACATAGATTTGCAATAAAACACCTGTAAAAGAACATATGTAACATAAATAAGTTTACTACCACTGTGGAACATTACAGACAAAGCAATCTCCATGAAACTTGCACTAGAACTAGAAAAGTTGTGTTGTACACATTGAAGTTGAGAGGCATTCTCTTTTATTGTAATGTGCATCCTCACCATTAGAGGCCACTAAATCCCCACTTTTTCTGCTTAATGACAGTATTATTGGTCTCATATCTGTCTCTGTGCAGGTTCCAGGAGAAGGGAAACCTGGAGGTGCTGCTGTTTACGATCCAGAGCCGAATGAGAGCCAACAACCAGAGGGTCTACACACCTAAAGAGGGGGCCCTGGTGTCTGATATCAACAAGGTCAGAATATTTAACCACATTTATACACTTTTATTCATGACATACCTCACAATGAAATAATGAATGTCGTTCTTCATTTAGTTATTATATAAAAGAGCTTAACATTTCCACAAATTTCCACAGAAAAATACAACTTTGCAAGGGCACAAAACACTAAGAAATGCTTTAGAGGAAATCAAGCTCTAAATTTAAGATCCTGTATTGCACAAAATTGATTTTTGTGAGCTTTAAGCCATGTTATAATGCTGTTATTTCATCAGAAACATACCCGGAGTTGTCTTCACACATGTCTGAGTAACCCTCTGTCTACATCTCCACAGCACATGCTCTGTTCCACCTTTTAGTGGTAGTTTTCACGTTAACAGCTCCTTTTACCTTTAGTTCAGTAAAAGTAGATTGGCAGTTCCAGGGCTGAAATCATCCAAATGATTCTAGTGAAGGTGTATGGAGTCTAAAAACACAGTGGAGTATTTCCTGTATTACAACATGACATCACAAAGTGGAACAGAGTGTTTTCTGTTTGAGAGAAGAACTTGTTTGTGTGTTAAACATGTAGGAATGAAACAAAACACAACTCCAGGTGTGTTTGTGATGAGGAAACAACATAATAACATAGATCAGAAAATAGCGTAAAAATTGGCCCTTTAATGTTTTAGTCATACTGTAAGGCCAGTAAAGCATGTGAATGTAAGTGAAAAGCAATCAATGAAGTCTTACCAATACTTGGTGTAAATGAGGCCACTTGAGTCAAACATATGTACCTGTCTGTCAGTTATAGAGCACTGTTGTTGGTAACCATAGGGGGCAGTGTACTGATGCAACAGTAGCATAATATGTCAAGCCATTCTGTGTGAAGACAGCTTCAGTCTCCAGACAATCACCACTGAATGAAACATACTTTAACCTTTTAAAATACATGACAAGAAATCTATAATTTGTGATATTTGTGTACAACATCCTGTCTAAGCTCACTCACACGCCTCATTTTTACATTCCACTAGTGTTAAAGGTCCTATATGACACAAAGTTGACTTTTGTGAGCTTCAAGCCATGTTGTTTTTTTTTACCTCCTCAAAAACACACCTGGAGTTGTGTTTTGTTTCATTCACACATGTTGTAGTGAG
The DNA here is from genome assembly GCA_029959045.1 of Taenioides sp. WSHXM2023. Lineage (NCBI taxonomy): Eukaryota > Metazoa > Chordata > Actinopteri > Gobiiformes > Gobiidae > Taenioides > Taenioides sp. WSHXM2023. The sequence continues at coordinate 18,964,921 of CM057102.1, forward strand.
TAATTCTTTATTATTAGTCTGTCTATCTGTCTCCAAAAGCTCAAATTGCTCTCTTCCACCTTGTGATGTCATGAAGCGATAATTTTTCAATATATATAGGTAAAAGTACATTGTACCTATTGTTCAGTAGAGCTGAAATTATCTAAATCATTCTAGATGTATGGAGTTGAAAAACACAGTGGAGCATTTCCTGTATTACCACATGACATCATAAGGTGGAACAGTGTTTTCTGTTTGAGAGAAGAACTCAGCCTAAATATCAGGGTTTGTGTGTTAAACATGTGTGAATGAAACAAAACACAACTGCGGGTATGTTTTTGATGAGGAAACATAACAGAAAAACATAGATCAGAAAAGTATATTGTCATATTTGTATAGCACCTCCTGTCCAAACTCACGTACATACACCTCATTTTTATGCTCCACTAGCGCTAATGCCCTCTAAACTTTCTATTGTACAAAAATCTGTCATGGACTCATTGACGCCTTCTCTCCTGGTCCGTCCAATCATGTGTACAGGCCTGGGAACGTCTGGAGCGAGCTGAACATGAGCGCGAGAGGGTCCTGAGAGATGAGCTGATTCGACAGGAGAAGCTGGAGCAGATGGCCCGCAGGTTTGACAGGAAGGCCGCCATGAGGGAGACCTGGCTCCTGGAGAACCAAAGACTCGTCGCTCAGGTGAGAAATGTGAAAACAGAGTAGGGATTTGAATGGATTTAGGGAGTGGGTTGTGGGTTGTCATACCTAATAGAATTTTCTGTCAGGGTAATGTTAAAGGTGCATTGTGTAGCTTTTTTGGTTTAAGGTTGGTCAAATGCTGTTCTTCATGGTTCTTCATTATTGCTTTGGCTTGAATGTTTCACAGTATGGCATTAAACCTTTCTATCTTCATGGAGACCAAACCAGACCAAGTTACAGGTCAGATCTGTGGAGAGGCAACCCCACTTTTCTAGGTATTTTTGGGCTATAAAATGCCTATAATTGAATAATTGTAAGGTAGAGCTGTTTAATGTCATACTGTGGAATATTCCAAGCAGAACAGTAACATATCCATAGAAATAATAAAACATCACATAGTGCACCTTTAAACCAATGGATATTTTAAAACAGCAAATAACTAGAATTGTCTTATTGTTTAATTATTTTGCCTTATGCATTTGTATGGTCTTTTTACATGTTTGCAAGAAAGATGGTAGATATTTCCAATAATATTCTTGGATCTTGCATCTTTCATACAGCATATCTCATTAGATAGGATAAGATATGTTAAGCATTTACTGTCTCCAAAAGGAGGAATGTAGCAATTATAAACATGTACCTTTGCTTCTTTTTTCATTACATTTTCATTTAATTTTGATATATATAGTAAGAGATGTACTGATATGATACTGGTATTGGATAACAGTGCCGATACTGAAATTTTTGATAAATTAGATATCGGCCCAGGATATTGGTTCAGTCGATGTCCCATTTTGGTCTATAAATTGGTGTAATAAGACAATTTACTGGACAACGTTAGCCTAAAACCTCATTATATTGAACTTGTATTTTTTCAAAGCTGTTCTTTAGTTACCTCATATGATAAATAAGTTACAAAACATATTTGTATCATTGTTTACCATAAGCCGTTTGTGTTTCAAGGAAATTGTCAGTCTCGGATATCGACAGATACTTAAAGCCATAGTACCGACATTGATATTGGAACAGAAAAGGCTGAACTGGTACATCCCTATGTATGATATCTTAGAAAGCAAGTGTAATTTCTCCTATGGACAAAAACCTGTAAGAAAAAGCATACAGGATACAAGGGTGAATATTTAGCTTAAAATATATCTTGGAGGTAAAGAATATATAAAGGGCCACATCTTGTCCCTGGACCTGATACCTGCTGCTGGTGTATGCCGTATTTCATAAGCATTTAACACATGACACTGTGAGCCTCCTTATTGGACAGGTAGTCTCAGTGCTTCACTGATACTCTTATTGAGATTAAGGTCTCACTTTCTTCCTTAATTCAAAGCACAGTGAGGTTTACTAATTAAAAATGACATGCTTTAAATTAATTGAGTGCGACAGGGGCCTGTTTGCACACATCTTCATTAACAGTGAGAGGGCGCCAGCAGAGACAGCTTGGCTCCAAAACACCAAGTAATCACACTAACAAGAAAGTGCCAGATGCGAGCACAAAATCAAACTCATTAAGAAAAAGATTAATCTGTTGATGCTTGGATATTATCTTGTCAGTCGTTTTGTTTATTAAAGATGCACTATGTAACTTTTATGGCTGTGGATATGCAACTTTCTTGACTCATGGAGATGTTATTGCTTTGTCTGGATTATGGAATGTTCCACAGAATGGCATTAGACTAATCTATCCAAAATGCTTACTGGTCACATTTTTATATAGCGCTTTTCCACCATCAAGGCACTCAAAGCGCTTTACATCAAAGAACCACTCACCCATTTACACACACATTCATACAACAGTGTACGTTGCCCAAGGACACAACACCAGCATTCATCTGTGGGAGCTGGAATTGCACCGCCAAGCTGTGAATCAGTGAATCTGACTGCTCAACCAATTATGCTTTTCCTAATACCGCCCCTCCCTCCCATTACGCCTTTGCTTTGTTTTCTTTTCCTTCACTACAACATGAAGTATCTGAAGTACATGATGTAGGATATGTACAGTATTAATATTGTATTGTACTGGTGTTTGTTAAAGGTGGGTTGTGTAACTTCTGGTCTTTCTGGTGAAGGGTCCACCACCTGCTTGTTTTTATGGAGATGTCATTGCTCTGCCTAGAATGTTACACAGTATTACATTAAACAACTACATTTATCCAAATTACAGATTATTTTACTGGTCAAAAATATCTAGAAAAACAGGCACTCTGACTGTGAGCGGGGTTGCCTCTTCACAGATCTTGACCTGTAACTTGATGTGGTTTAGTCTCCATGGAGATTACCATACAATCGAGAAAAAGCAATAGCATCTCCATGGAGAAAAGCATTTGACGGACCCTCACTAGAAAAGTTACACAATGCACCTTTAAATAAAGGGTTAAAAAACAAACAAAAAACAAATCTATCTCCATGGAGACAAGCATGGGAACGCCTTTGGTTACAGGTTGGATCTGTGGAAAAAATAACTGCAGGTGGCAAACTCTCCACCAGAAAAGTTACACGGTACACCTTTAACATGAATGTCTTTTTGCAGGATAATTTTGGTTATGACCTGCCAGCAGTGGAGGCAGCAAAGAAAAAACACGATGCCATAGAAACGGACATCGCAGCGTACGAGGAACGCGTTCAGGCTTTGGTGAACATCTCCAAGGAACTGGAGACAGAGCGTTACCATGATGCCAAACGCATCGACGTGAGGAAAGACAACATCCTGAGACTGTGGGAGTACCTGCAGGAGCTGCTCAAGGCCAGAAGGGGGCGTCTGGACAAGAATCTCACTTTGCAAAGGATCTTCCAAGAAATGCTCTACATCATCAACTGGATGGATGAGATGAAGGTACAGTATGACAAATAATAGCTGTAACATGTGCCCCTAGTGGTTTAAAAGCGGAAATACAACTGATCCAGGGATGCCATTAGCTTTCACAGTAGTTTCCAACCTTTTACCTCTTATCGACGTGTATGGATTTGTGTGTCTGCATGTGTGTAAACTAAAATATACACTTAGGTAGGTGCTCTTTCCTACACTCATAATAGATGAGTTTTGTTTTTTTCTGCAAATAGATTTTCTGCCATCTTGTATTCTATTGTTAAGAGGGTTAGGCAAAATAAGCGTTAAACATCAGCCTATACCACTTCGGTCTGTAGAATAATGAAGTTGTATGTGTAAATTTTTGTGTTATTCATAAATTACTGTAACATTATTAATGATTATGCCAACTGACCAAAGAAAATTAGCTAACTAACTAACTAACCAACCTTAAGCTTTGTGTCACACTCCAAATACCCCCAAATGCAGGTACTAGGCCAATAAATGTTTACATTTAAATTATAGTATTTTAAGTTATAATTTACATTGCATTTTTATACTATTATACAATTTTTACATTATTATACAATTTTACATTAAGCTCATTTCCACCTTTTTAAAACCTGACATTCAAGTTCAAGTACCCCCTGGTAAGTGACTGTGTACCCCAGGCGTCCCTCTTCCCCAAGGAGAGGATGGAGAGCCTTTTTGGGTTTATTCCAAACATGTTTTAGACACAAGACACAACGAAACGAAAAAGTGTGTAAAATACAGATTGTATTTATACTGTATAAATATTAAAGGTCCTATATTGACTTGTGAGCTTTTAGCTCTGTTAGAATGTTGTTACCGCCTCAAACATACATGTAGTTGTGTTTTTATTCATTCACACATGTTTAAGTAACCCTTTATTAATAGTGTATCTACATCTCCAATGCTCAAAATGCTCTGTTCCACCTTGTGATGTCATGAAGCGGTAATTTTGAAGGTAACAGCTACCTTTTACCTTTTGTTTAATAGAAATTGGCAATTCCAGGGAAATTATCCAAATGAGAGCTCAGCCTAAATATGCAGGGTTTGTGTGTGAATGAAACAGAACACAACTCTGGATATGTTTTCGATGAGGAAGCAACATTATAACATAGATCAGAAAATAGTGTAATATTGGACATTTAATACTAAAATAGTTATTACTGAAAAATCTTAAGGTTTGAATTTTATATTTCATTCTTGATTCATTGAGTAATGCCTTCCTTTTAAATGACTAATATCCTTTTCCTCTCCCCTCCTAGGCCCGCCTGCTCTCTCCAGACTTTGGGAAGCACTTGTTGGAAGTGGAGGACCTGCTCCAGAAACACGCTCTGCTGGAGAACGACATCGCGCTGCAGGCGGAGAGGGTCCAGGGCGCCAGTGCAGCTGCGCTCAAGTTTGCTAACGGAGATAGTAAGCCTGCCAACAACTGCTCCCCTACTTGGCAACCGCACTATGTGTTGTCTATGCAATTTAATTAAGTCATAATTTTAAATCATTCTTACCAGATGTGTGTAGTTAGTTTAAATATGACTACATTATAGATGAGATAAAGTCTAGAAGTCAATAGAGAGACAGTGGGTTTAAAGGTGCACTATGTATATCTTCTGGTAGAGAGTCCACAGTCTGCTTGGCTCACTGGAGATGCTATTGCTTTGCCTGGAATGTTCCACAGTATGGTGTTAAACTTATCTGTCTCCATGGAGATGATGCCACCAGTGCAAGTTACAAGTCAGATTGTGACAAGCCAGAACAATTGCATAGTGCACCTTTAAATTAACTACAGAACTATAACTGTTTTACTATAGACATAATATGGATTGGAGTTGTGATAGAGGTGACATTATTTTACATTACATTATTTTGAGGATGTGGCCAGATGTAATATTCAGCCACTCAGAAATCCTCCATGGAAAAGTGCCATGTCAGGTGCAGCTCAATATATTCATGTATTTAAGTAGCTGTCAGCTTTTTAAACCAGGGAAGAGTAAACAGAATTGTGGAGGGAAAATAAAGTATGGCAGATTCACAGGTGTCTGTATAATGATTCCCAGCTGGTGGATCACAACCCCAGAGCATCAGATATGGTTTTACTGTAGCGCATTTAAAGCTGAATATTGTTTTAATTGCAAAACATTACTAAAAATGTACTTTATAATAGGGACTGCAGTTTTCTCCTTTCCTCACTCCTCACCTGGCCTTTGTTCAGACTCACCTGTGCTCTGTTTTATTTTCTGTCAGGCCAATGACAAATATACTGTGAAAAAAGACAAGTAAACATTTTTGAGATGTTGGTGCAAAATAAATTAATTAAAATAAAGACAAGGAAAAAATCATTTTCAACTGTTTGTGCAAAAAAAATGTCCTGCAAGCTGACACTGGAGGGGAAAAAAGAACTTAGAAAATGGAGCCCAAATGATGCACCACTGTTTTCTTCTCTTGCTGCTCAGGGCTTCCGTAAGGCACACTTTCAGACAGCAGTAACAGAGATAGAGACATCTAGTGGTGATATGTGAGAATACAACTGGGGTGGGTCAGCTAGTCTAATTACAGGTGGTAGCTTTAAAGTACACTCATAATATTTGAAGAATGAAACATAATTTATTACTAAACATCTTTCTTCTCTGTTCCAGCCTACAAACCGTGTGACCCTCAGGTAATCCGGGACAGGGTGCAGCATTTGGACCTGTGTTACCAGGAGCTGTGTGCCTTAGCGGCCCAGAGGCGAGCACGTCTGGAGCAGTCCCGACGATTCTGGACCTTTCTCTGGGAAGTGGCTGAACTGGAGAGCTGGATTCGCGAGAAGGAGCAGATCTTCTCCTCCCTGGATTACGGCAAAGATCTTACCAGTGTCCTAATCCTTCAAAGCAAGCACAGCGCCTTTGAGGATGAACTTGGAGCCAGAAGAAACCACCTACAAGAAGTTTTAGCTGAAGGAGATAAAATGGTCCAAGCTAAGCATTTTGGTGCACCTCAAGTCCAAGAATCCATGAATGACATCAAGAGGCAGTGGGACCAGTTGGAGGACCTTGCTGCATTTCGCAAACAAAGCCTACAAGATACACAAAGATTTTTCCAATTTCAAGGCGATGCAGACGATCTCAAAGCCTGGCTGTTGGACACTAAGAGGCAGATGACCAGCGATGATGTTGGAAATGACGAATACACAACTCAACGACTACTGAAAAAGCACAACGACTTGAAAAATGAAACTATCAAGAATGGGGCTACTATAGAAGCACTATCCAAACAAGCTAACGCGCTACCAGAAGAGCTACAGAACACTCCAGATATTCAGAGGAGGCTAAAGGATATTAAAGATTTGTACATGGAGCTCTTGACATTAGCTGATCTCAGGCAGAAGAAGCTGGACGATACGATGGCGCTGTACACGATCTTCAGTGAGACCGATGCTTGTGAGCTGTGGATGGGACAGAAAGAGACGTGGTTGGTCGGCCTGGATGTGCCAGAGAAACTGGAGGATCTGGAGGTCATACAAAACAGGTAATAAAGCAATGGGGGCTTTTACATGGCGAGGCAAAGTCTGATAACATGAATAATCTGATATCCCAATAATTAGATTTGATTTTTGGTGTTTGTTTACGTTCATAAACGAAATGTGATCATCAAAACACCTGGTGACATGTGTCAGTTCATCAGTGCATGTTTTTATTTCAAAGACACATTACAGTCAATTTTAAAATAAATACTTAAATCGTCAACATTTTCTAGTTTATCCTTGAGTTTCAGACTGGTGAAAAATTAGCACCGTTTCCATAGCAATTGACAAAGACAAAATATCTTTTGAATGGCCAAAAGTTGTCAAAATGTTGCCTAAACAGGAAGACTATACTCATAAATTGCATGTGATCAGTACCCTGTTGTCTGCAAAGCTACATTTACCTTCTCATTTCTAGTAAACAGACCACAAAGATTTGAACCATGTATAACTTAGATAGACTGGATAATATAGTGTATTGTTTGTGTTATCTAACAGCTCTTTTTTTTTTATTTAGGCTGAGCATTCTGACTCAAGACATGGCCAACGTTCAGTCCCGAGTGGATGAAGTGAACAAAGCAGTGAAACAGCTGGAGGACAGCAGACACCCTCGCACCAAAGAGGTCAAAGACTGCCAGGCACGACTCAACAAGAGGTATGTAAAAAACACAGACATGTATAATTTATATACAAATGTCATAATAATAACAAATTTTAAAGTGCAATATATTGCTGAAGTAAATATAGACGATAGACTATAATATTGAAACTACTTTATGCCACTGACACAAAAACCCAAGAGCGGATTTAAACCACAAAAAATATTCTTAATCTACAACGTTGTTAAAAAACATAAAAAACACAATGCATAAATAGCAGAATGAAACTTTTAGTATTTAATTCTGTAATGAGTTAAAAAAACCACCTTCTGGTCTGATCATATACTCAAAAAAATAACCATCTTGCCTTAACTAGGACAATGCAGTACATTAAAATCTGGACAAAACCAGGACTAAAACAAGTCAAAACCAGGACCAAAGTAGGACTATCCCAGGTCTGAACCCAGATGTAACAAGGACCAAACCAGGATCAAGTTCAGATTTGAGTGTTGACAACTTTATTAAAATCCAATTCAGTGAGAACAATAAATGACACCTGCAATAAAAACACTATAATTTACATTTTTATTGGTCAATATTAAAACGTACCCTATTTTTTATCAGGTGGGATGAGTTCAAAGCCATGGTGGAGGAGAAGAAGAGAAAGATTGACTCTGCTCTGAGCTACCACAACTACGGGCTGGAGTGCGACGAGACCGAGGCCTGGATAAAGGACAAAACACGGGTCATTGAATCGACTCAGGAACTGGGCAATGATCTCCAAGCTGTCATGACCATCCAGAGAAAACTATTCGGTATAGAGAGAGATTTAGCCGCTATCGACGCTAAGCTAATCTTTTTGAGGAACGAGGCATACCAGTTAGCGCAGGATCACCCCGACAACGCCGCAGACATTTTAGCACGAAGGGGAGAGCTTGACCACGCCTGGGACACGCTAAGAAAGACTCTGAAAGATAGAGAAGATTCACTGGGCGAAGTTAGCAAGCTCCAAACTTTCCTGCAAGAAATGGATGATTTTCAGTCTTGGCTTTACAAAACTCAGAAGGCGGTAGCGTCCGAAGAAATGCCGGCGACGTTACCAGAAGCAGAGGAGCAGTTGAATCTCCATGATGCTGTCCGTGAAGATATAAACAACCATGAGGAGGACTACCACAGGGTCAGAGATACAGGGATCCAGGTGACCACAGGACAAGAAGATGATCCACAATACCAGGAGTTGGAGCACAGGCTGAGGGGGCTGGACAGAGGCTGGGTGGAGCTGCAGAAGATGTGGGATAGTCGCAAGAACTTCCTGGACCAGGCTCTGGGCTTCCAGCAGTTTGTGAGAGACGCCAAAGCTGTGGAGGCCATACTCAACAACCAGGTAATGTGTCAGTATATGGGTAAAATTTAAAAGTGCGCTGTGTAACTTGTCTGCTGGAAGGTCCGTCACCTGCTTGTCTCCATGGAAATGTGCCTAGAATGTTCCACAGTATGGCCATAAACTCCATGGAGACGTACACACCAAATTACAGGTTAGATTTGTGGAGAGGCGACCCCACTCACAGTAAGAATGGATGTTTTTGTAACACCTGCAGTTCAATAAATGCAAGACAGATTAGTTTAATACCATACTGTGGAGAAATTAAACCAAAGCATTACCATCTCCATGGAGACAAACAAAGTGCAGACCCCCTCCAGAAAAGTTACACAATGCACATTTAAGTTCAATTATTATTATACGGATAAAAAAAAATAATTCACTTCAATCTGGTAGTTTTAGATGTCATTCTTGTTAATGTGTGTCTCATCGTTCAGTTCATTTTCAATTTAAAAACAAAAAAGGAATAAAAATCTTTTATTTCTTTGTAGTTTGAATAAAAATGAAATAGTTAACTCAATCTTCCAGCCTGAACCTGCATTTCAATATCTGTTTTGTCACTGCGGGAATCAAATAAAAACAAAACAAAACAGAAAATCTAACTGTTTTAGTGGAATTAAAAAAAAATGGAAATGGAAAATGAACAAATGATCGACTGGAACACAGATTCTTGGCAAGGAAGTAAAGTGACCAAATTACCTCAAAATTTAAAATAATTCTGACCACATAAATAAAATGGGGATGGAGAAAGGGGAAAAATAGCTATATCTCACTAAATCTGATGTTTTGAATGAAGAAAACACTGGTGTAAAAGGTCACACAATTAATCAATGTATAAAATGTATTTTAAGTTAAGAATTTATTGGAAGAAATACCCCACTGGAGTTGATTCTGACTGAACTGAAACTACACGTTTTGAATTTAAAGGTCTTATATTACGAACGCTTATGACTCTTGTGAGCTTTAAGACATGTTTGAATGTTACCTCCTCAAAAACATACCTGGAGTTGTGTTTTGTTTCAGTCACACATGTTCCTTTTTTATTAATCTGCCTATATCGTCAAAGCTCAAAATGCTCTGTTCCACCTTGTGATGTCATGAAGTGGTAGTTTTCAAGTTAACAGCTACCCTTTACCTTTAGTTCAGTAGAGATTCCAGGGCTGAAAGTATCCAAATGATACTAATGAAGGTGTATGGAGTTTAAAAACACACTGAACCACTTCCTGTATTATCACATGACATCACAAGGTGGAACAGTTTTTTTCAGTTTAAGAAAAGAACTCAGCCTTAATATGCATGAATGTGTGAATGAAACAAAACACAACTCCAGGCACCTCCTATAAACAAAGTGTAACCAACTACTATACAAACTATGCAAACAGTGCACGCTCCACCTTTATGAAAATTTTAAGTAAATAACTCCTCCTAACTCTGACCTCCCCTTTACTAATGACCGGTTTTAGCCCAAGTATTTAAAAGAATGTGTAGAAGAGGAATGCAGTGTGGTTGGTTACAGATCCACCAACCAAAACCACATCTTAGTTGTATCTTTGTCAGTATTTTTTCCTGTTTACTTCTGTCCTAACCTTTCAAAATGTGGGCCTATTGGATGCAGGAGTACACATTGGCTCACATAGACCGGCCGGACACTTTGGCGGGGGCTGAGAAGGCTCTGAAGAAGCATGAGGACTTCGTGAGCACCATGGAAGCCAATGAAGATAAGATTGACGGAGCAGTGCAGTCTGGGCAGAGGCTGGTGGACGCCAACAACTTGTACGCTAACAAAGTCCAGGAGAAGATGGACTCTATTCGTGACAGGTTAGTGGGATTTTTGTATTAAAGATGCGTTATGTAACTTTTCTGGTGGAGGGTCCGTCAAATGTTTTTCTCAGTGGAGATGTTACTGCTTTGAGATGTTTCACAGTATGGCGCTAAACCTTTCTATCATCATGGAGACCAAACCAGGCGAAGTTACTGGTCAGATCTGTGGAGATCTTTGTCAGTTCTGCTCAGAGTCAGAATGTCTATTTTTCATGGTATTTTTAAGCTCTAAAACCACCTTGTAGTTGAATAAATGTAAGGCAGATCTGTTCAGTGTCATACTGTGGAACATTCCAAGCAGAGAAATCCATAGAAACAAGAAGGTGACAAACCCCCTACCGAAATGTTACACAGTGTACCTTTATATTTTTTTATTTTATTTTTTCAATTTTGATATAGCACAAACAAAAATAAAAATAGACAAAAAACAAATCAAAAACCCTCCCACACCCCACCCTTCTCTCTACCCTCAACACATACACACAACTACACACAAAAAACAAAGATACACAAATATCACCAGTCAAGTCCAGTTCTGTCAAAAAGCTTACATTTTTTGTATTAAATTATGACCAGAAACGTCTGGCAGTCTCAGTCAAATGTTATTCTTTGTAAGTATATATAAACTTGACATATTTTAGTTTTTGATTTTTACTCCCTTTTGCCGCGTGAAACATACATAAACTATTCATTTATTTAGCTGGCCGCACCATTGCAGTGTTGGTTTTGAAGATTTCTCTCAGTTTAACCACCCTTTTAGGCTTGTTATTCTCGGCAAGTACAAAAGTGCATGCATTTGAAATTGTTACATTTTGAGTCAGGGCCTTTTTGGTTGGGGGTCCATCACCTGCTTATTTCTATGAATATGTCAGTGTTCTGCCTGGAATGTTCCACTGTATGATTTTAATCAGCACTACCTTACATGTATTAAATTAGCTCAAAAATACCTAGAAAAACAGACATTCTGATTGTGAGCGGTGTTGCCACTCCACAGCTCTGACTTGTAACTTGGTCTGGTTTGGTCTCCATGAAAACATAAAGATTTAATATCGTACCGTGAAACCCAGACAAAGCAATAACATCTCCACGAAGAAGAGAATTTGACGGCCCTCCTCCAGAAAAGTTACACATTGCACCTTTAAACCTTCAGTCAACTTTACCAAAATGTTCTTGGCCAAAAAACTGTTTTTCCCACTAAAACTATTGCAACTATCGCTTTCCTACTTCTTATAAATTGCTTGTATTTACTCGAAACCTCTCCTCTTTCACATCAAACCTGCTCTAATGTAGAAAATATTCACTCTTCACCCTGTAACCCACCAATCCCATATAACAGCTCTTTGATTACTGTATCAGGGCTGTGGACAGGAGCAGGAGAGTGAGGTGGGGGGCATTTTTCCCATTAACTTCCACATCCAGCCTCATAGACCAGCACAGACTGTAATGGGTATTGATCCTTAAGTGAGAGCTATTCTTCAAAGTGGGGCCCAGAAATGGCTCTGTGCACTGTTATGTTACTATGTTAGGTGTTTACTGCATTCAAACGGGTTCTGTGTAGCTTATATGTGCATCATGTTAAAGCTGCACTGTGTCATTTTTCTGGTGGAGTGTTGTTTATGACCTGTGTGTTTTCTTTTATCACCATGGAGATGCTGTATTATGGCTTTGCGGGGGATGTTCCACAGTATGGCATTAAATGTATTTTTGCCCGTGTGTTTGTCTTCCAAAAATTTCTAAAACCAACGACACGAAACTCAATTTACAAAAAAAAATTTTAAAAATGAATAAATAAATTACAATTATGAAGTAAAGAACAATATTTAGGTTGTCCCTTAACACTAGTATTGATGGTAATATAACACTAAATGTATCTGTAAAATTTCATGTAAAAAAATTTTACTTGAATTTTGAGTTTTTTTTAATGAAAGACCACATATAAACAAAAAAATTTATGAAATTAAAAAAAAAAAAAAATCCTGTATAAATGATCATAACTCCTGCTCTGTTGCTATAGTGATGCTTAATACTGTTCTAACGTAATATCTGTGTGAATGTGTTTTGTGTTTTAGGCAGGACAAGAACAAGCGCAGGGCCGAGGAGGTCTCAGGAAAACTCAAAGACAATCGTGATCTGCAGCACTTCCTCCAAAACACTCAAGACGTGAGTTCAAATACAGTTTACCTTTCATTTAAAGGTCCTATATTACATGCAAAATTAACTCTTGTGAGCTTTTAGTCATGTTATAATGTTGTTATCTCATCAAAAACATTCCTGGTGTTTTGTTTCATTCACACATGTTTGAGTAATGCTTTATTATTAGTCTGTCTACGTCTCCAAAGCTCAAATGCTCTGTTCCACCTTGTGATGTCATCTAGTGGTAGTTTTCAAGTTAACAGCTACCTTTAACCTTTTGTTTAGTAGAGATTGCAAATTTCAGGGCTGGAATTATCCAAATGATTCTATTGAAGGTGTATGGAGTTTAAAAACACAGTGAAGAACTTCCTGTATTACCACGTGACATCACAAGGTGGAACGAGTGTTTTCTGTTTGAGAGAAGAACTCAGCCTAAGTGTGTATGTTTGTGATGAGGAAACAACATTATAACACAGATCAGAAAATGGCGTAATATAGGCCCTTTAATCACCACAAATTACACATTTAAAGCTTTGCTAATATATATTTTTTTATTTGAATAGTTCTGCATCAAACTAGATTTTTTTAATACTTATTTATAAATTGAGTTTGCACAGCAGGTCCTTTTTGGCTAATTGCATTGCTCTGTGTTGCTGCGATAAAGACGTAAATCCAATTTCCAAAAAGTCACCTTTTCACAAATTTAAAATGTTGCAGTTGGTTTGACTTTGCCAAGTTCAGTTTTGTTATCATTATTAATTTAGGGCGCTTTAGTGAGGAAGCGACTGTGCTTTGTCATTGACAGTGGGCTCACTTTAGATTATTTCTCTCTATAAATTCAAAACTAATAAAGTTTTCAAAAGATTTCAGTCTACAGTAATTACTAAAAACATAAATTATGTACATGTCCTAAAAATCCTATATTATGTCAAATTGACTCTTGATCTTTGAGTCATGTTATAATCTTGTTAACTCCTTAAAAACCTACCTGGAGTTTTGTTTTGTTTCATTTACACACGTTTGAGTAATCCTTTATCATTAGTCTGTCTACCTCTCCAAAGCTCAAAATGCTCTGTTCCACCTTGTGATGTCATGCAGTGCTATCTTTTACCTTCAGTTAACAATAGCACTTTTCAGTTCAGTAGAGATTGGCAATTCCACGTCTGACATTATCCAAATGATTCTAGTGAAGGTGTATGGAGTTTATTAACGCAATGGAGCACTTCCTGTATTACCACATGACATCACAAGGTGGAACAGAGTGTTTTCTGTTTGAGTGAAGAACTCATCTTAAATATGCAGGATCAGTGTGTTAAACATGTGTGAATGAAACAAAACACTACTCCAGGTCTGTTTGCGATGAGGAAACAACATTATAACATAGATCAGAAAACAGATAATATGGGCTCTTTAATTTTAATTCTAAAATGGTCATGATTATAGTTTTGTAGCTGTTTGCATCATATTGTGGTTTGAATCAAGATTATTGATTAACCTAATCATCCTGACATCTCTAAAGCACTACAGCAGAGTTTTAATGTGTTTCTCTCCTCTCTCTTCCTGCAGCTGACTGTGTGGATCAATGAGAAGATGCTGACGGCTCAGGACACATCGTACGATGAGGCCAGAAACCTTCACTCCAAATGGCTGAAGCACCAGGCCTTCATGGCCGAGCTCGCCTCCAACAAAGACTGGCTCAACAAAGTGGATCAGGTGTGAGCCACAGAGAAACACTGGACAGGATTTTAATGTAGTCAAATGTTGAGAAACTGTTTAATACAGTTTAGTGTGTTAGTTTATAAGGAGAATTTTTTTTTCACTTGAATAAGAGTTTCACTTTCAATTCAAAGTAAAAAATAAATAAATAGAAAACATAGCCCTAAGTTAGACATTTCTTCAGGTTTTAGAATGGTCTTGATCAGAACAGGTGTAGGACTACATTGAAATATTAAAGGAATAACAATTATTTTGTATTCATAATTATAATTGTAATGTCTAAAAATAGATTTGTATTATCATTTGAAATTGGTATCGGTATATAGGGAGCCTTTTCTATCAAAATTGAATTTGAAATTTTTGTTTTGTTAGACTACCGCAAGGGTCTTTACCTTGGTAACAAACATCAGTGCCACATAGAAGCCAGTTTAGACACTCTAATCTTCTGTTACGCAACTGTATTTGTTATTTAACTTAAAAAATACATTGAAGTTAAACAAAAGAAAAAACACAACAAATATCTGTTTACCATGTACATATTTATCTATGTTACAACACCTCCTCACGTGTTGTCTCATCTGTTTGCCTCAGGAGGGCCATGAGCTGATGGAGTCTAAACCAGAATTTGAGCCAATCGTTAAAGAGCGTTTGGCGAAACTTCACGAGCTGTGGGACAAACTGGAGTCCACGGCGGAGGAGAAGGCCCGTCTTCTGTTTGATGCAAACCGCTCCGAGCTGTTTGACCAGAGTTTGACCGATATCAAGAAGTGGCTGAAAGAACTGCAGCTCCAGCTCAAGAGCGGAGCGGAGGAGGACGTGAGGGACCTGACCAAGGCCAATATCCTGCTCAAGAAACACCAGGTCTGTGGATAATATAGGTCTCTCACGAATCAATACAATAGTGGCTCTTAGTACAGTAATGTCACAATTTAACAGTTTTTACATATGATAATTTATGTATTGAACATAGTATTCTGAGATATATCACTATTTTTAAATAACCTAATATATTTTAATTACATTACACATGCAAACTAAGTACTGAAGTGTTTGTTTCTGCTGTTTATTGCATTTTTTTTTTTTTTTTTTTAACAATATTGTAGATTTAGAATAGTTTTTGTGGTTTAAATCTTCTCTTGGGCCATTGTGTCTGACATAAATGTGTTTCCATATTATCAGTTATCAATACAGTATTTACTTCATCATTATATCATACTTCAAAATGTGTTATCGTGACAGACCTACCTAAAATTAAACTCTTATAACATTACAGCAGCCCCTAATATGAATACTGTATCACCAAATTTAGGCCACAATATATCAGTGTTTCACTATTTTAACACACCCTAGTGCAATGGTTTCCAAAATGGGGCTCAGAAACCCCAGGGGCATCATGAGATCATTTAAACTGATTTATCTACAATTTATCCACATTTATTATGAATGTGATTAATGATGTCTTGAAGGATATCCTGGTCTAGAGTAGCCAATACAGAATCATTTATTAATTCTCACTATTTATATGTATTTTTAAATATTTTATTAGGTGGTATTAATCAGTGGTAATAGATACTCACAGACAGGAACCATTTTACTACATATATAGTTTTGAAAATACTTTCCTATGCATTGTGAGCCGGTGTCATTGGCCTTGGGGAGATTTAAATTTGGGCCGGTGACTGCCAGTATAAATCATTCACACAGGCTACACTTTATCCCCTAAAAACGTTATTAAAAAGCTTTGAATCAGCTTAATCTACATCTTGATTAGAGTTTTGAGAGGTCATTTGTCTTCTCCGGTGCTGTGTCTTTAGCTGACGGAGAACCAGGTGCGTGACCGCGGGCGGGAGCTGGACGAGCTTCAGGAGGCGGTGAGGAAACATGGCGGCAGGGAGGACCAGCCCATTCTGGAGGTGGAGCAGCAGAGTCTGAGGGCGGAGTTTCAGCAGCTCCTCACCCCTCTGTCCGAACGCAAAGGAAAACTGGAGGCGCTGAAGTCCGTGCATCAGTTTTACAGGGACCTGGCAGATGAGCTGGTGAGTGTTATAGACTTAGACAAACTTTATTGATCCACAAGGGAAATTTTTTGGACACAGCTCTCACAATACATTATAATAACAAAGAGCAAAAATATACATGGTAATAATAAATTCTAAATAAGTAGCAAAAATAGCAAGAGACTGGTGTCAAACAAGGCAGAATTATGTAAATGTATATGTAAAAGTCAAAATAAAATATAGAAATATAGTAATACAAATATATCTCAGCTAAATACAAGAGGTCGTAAGGAGAAACAGTGCAAAGATGAAATAGTAATGGACATGACATACTCACATCAGGGTGAGTTGCTGTAAGTCAAAGCCAATGTGTGTCTTGCCTAAAGACACAATGACAGTTTTTACCACTGATGCCCCACTGTGGTACCTGGTATTCTCAACAGTCTCCCATCCAAGTACTAACCAGGCCCGGCCCTGCTTAACTCGAGCTCGGGCTTGGATAAGGAGGTGTGACATCTCATCATCGACATTTAAAAAATCAAAATAAAGCAAACTGTTACAACCAGATTTGTATTTCTTGTAATCTGTTTAGTGGTATAATATAACTGAAATCTTCTATGGGAAAAAAGTTTTACTTGTGAATTTAAGTCCACTGGCTCACTCCAACAACAGACACTTTGGTTGTGTGTAAAATATCAGCAGCTGGGCGAAGATATTGCTACACAAACTAGTTCGAAGCTTACAACAATATATTTTGAAACACCATTTGGTCGTATTTTGTTTTTTCAACTCAATAACTGCCAACAGGTGTTCTTGTTGTTGTTGCCAGCCTCTGTAAAAATCCACCAGTTCAGTTTGAGTCAGCCTGACACTGAATCCTGTTGGAGTCTATTAATTTCTAAATACACTTTTCATTTTCAGTTGTGACAGTAAGTCCGACCGCTCTGTGTGAAATCAGCTCCCCAGGTGCTCCAGAGCTACAGCTGTAATCCCTTATGCCTTTCTCTGCCTAAATCCACCACAGTGAAGGAGGATGACAAGTAAAGAGAGTCTGAGACATAGTGGAGAGGGCTAGCTTCAAGTAATAGCATGTCTTTATACTCATTTATAATATAATCCCAGTGGTAAACAGGAGTAAACAGTTAAATGTCTTGGTTAAGGTTCAGATATTGCACAAAATGTAGGTGGACTTTAAAACTAATTACCAACAAGTAGCTCAGTTACTAGAGTCCAAAGGTTGGTGGGTCCAATCCCTCCAAATCTTTTTGTGCAGCTTTTATTTTTTTCCATTAAAGGCAACATAGCCAATAAAGTAATTCAGCTTATTTCTAAAAGTTTCAATGTTGATTTAAATTTTTAGTCCCACCTGGATTTGTAAGCTACCTATATATTTATACACTAGTCTAGCTGTCATTTAGAGTGTATAATATATCTTATATAATACATTGTCCTTGCTGTGTCCATCAGCTGTGGATTGAGGAGAGGATGCCCCTGGCCATGTCACAGGAGCACGGGCACAACCTGCAAACTGTGCAAATGCTGCTGAAAAAGAACCAGGTCTGTACCAACTCTCACTGCACTATCAGGGAAACGTCAAATTAGGGACTCACTTTTAGCTGCGCTCTCACGTAAATGGTTACTTTCACCATTAATACATACAATTTTAGATACCTGTATATTCAGAACTGTTTTTCTCAGCCAAATACACATTTAGTATAGCAGAAACGTCATCAAAATGTTAACCATATATTACTGACTGAACAGGCTTAGGCAGGAGCAGTGTACTAGCTTTCAAGCAGAAGACAAAAACGTATATATTGTCAAGTATCAAGTATATGTTCTTTTATTACAGAACAATTAATTTATTAATCAATGTATTTTTGATTACCAAATATCAATTAACTTTGATTCTAATCCTTGTAAAAATAATGACACAATTCAGACACCAAGAATTTACATTTATTACATTTGTTAAAACCTTGTTCATGTGGTTGAACCAAAACAATAATAATACATTTCCAAATCATTTTCTGATAGTTTTAAATAATAGTCTTACGAACTATTACGAAATATTTTAAATTTCTACTTTCAAATTTCTATACCTTCAGAGTTGCACTAACTATCATGTTTATTTATTTTTTTTTTATATTTGATGATTTAGTGTATTTTGATACTTTCTTATACCTTCTATGTGTAAAGTGCTCTATAAATAAACATGGTGACACAGAATGCACACATTAGCAAACACAGCCCAATTTTTTTCTAAATAGTTTGAAAACTCAAGAAAAAATATAAAATGGGTTTAAACAACTAATTTTCAGGGGTCTGTGATCAATACGCGTGTTCATGGTCCTGTTTAGAAGTTTGATTTCAACAAAAAGGTGAGAGTGACTGTAAAACTGAGACTATAATTTTATGGTCAGACTGCGTTTAAATGAAACTCAAATTAAGTCTATCTTGAGCCACAGAGCTTCAGACAGAGTAGTACCTTCAGTTAGCATCACAACCCCAGGGAATGTTGATGATTCTATAGGCCAGTAATATTTAATACAGATATGGGGGAACAAAAACTTAATATTGTTAAAATGCAGGTTTCTGTTGTAATATGGTGAGTTCTAGTCACTGATAAAAACGATCAGGCTCAGCAATAGTTAATTTACCTTAATTATATATTTCATGGGAAAGTACAATGTAATCAGTAGGAAAAACAGCTCCCAGCCTCCATCTGGGATTAGGACATCATCACATTTTAGAATCTGAACTCCACCAATCACAAGTACATTTTTTGGACGCTCTTAGACTCTGCAGAAGGAGATCGAGGGGCACCAGCCACGTGTGGATGAGGTGCTGGAGCGGGGCAGGAGGATGGAGGCAGCAGCTATGGCAGAGGACAGACCAGAGGCTGAGAGGATCCAGGAGCACCTGTGGGACCTGGAGACGTCATGGGCCACTCTGCAGGATGAGATGGACAAACGCAGGGACAGACTCAACGGGTCCAGCCTCGCTCAGCAGTACTTTAATGATGCAGACGAAGCTGAGGCCTGGATCGGAGAGAAGGAGCTGTACATGATCGCAGACGAGAAGGCCAAGGTGAGGAGAGGGGCATCAGAGGGGAGGATGCTGAAAGTTAGTACAAGCAAAAGTTTAGACTCACACAAACTTTATCGATCCACAAGAGAAATGACTCGAACAAAGCAGCTCATACATCACAATGTTTAATAATAACAAAGAGAAAAAATAAATGCTAACAATGAATTTGAAATAAGCAGCAAAAATAGCAATAGTCTTCTGGTAGGGGGGGCGATACCTGCTTGTCTCAATGGAAATGTTATTGCATTGCTTCGAATGTCCCACAGTATGGCATTAAACAAATAATATATCCATGCAGACAAGCAGATGACACCATCAAGCCAAGTTACAGGTCAGATCAGTGGAATGGCAATCCTGCTTGCAGGTATTTTTGAGCAATAAACACTTGTTAGAAATAAATGTTAGAAAGAACCATTTAATGCAATACTGTGGAACTTTCCCAGCAAAGCAATAACATCTCCATGGAGACAAGCTGGTAGCGTACACTCCACCAGTAAAGTTACACAGTGTACCTTAACAAGTTTTAAAATAGTCCTGGGTGTTTTCTGTTTTTGTAATATATTAAAGCTGCTCCATGTAACATTTCTGGTGGTGTTCCGCTACCTGCTTGTCTCCATGGAGATGTTATAGCTTTGCCTTGAATGTTACAAATTATAGCGTTAAACTTGTCTCCATAGAGACAAGCCAGTGATGCAATAGGCCAATTTACAAGTCATATCTGTGGAGAGGTCACTCACTCAAAGTAAGATTAGTCAAGGTTTATCAAGGTGTTTTAGATAGATAAGTTTAGTGCTGTACTGCAGAATTATAATGTTGTTTCCTCATCACAAACATACTTGGAGTTGTGTTTTGTTTTATTCACACATGTTCACACACACACAAATGCTGGATTTAGGCTGAGTTCTTCTCTCAAACAGAAAACACTCTGTTCCACCTTGTGATGCCATGTGGTAATACAAGTGCTCCACTGTGATTTTAAACTCCATACACCTTCACTAGGATCATTTGAATCATTTCAGCCCTGGAATTGCCGATCTCTTCAGAACTAAAGGTAAAAGGAGCTGTTAAAACTACAGCTTCATGACATCACAAGGTGGAACAGAGCATTTTGAGCTTTGGAGATGCAGACAGACTAATAATCCAGGGTTACTCAAACATGTGTGAATGAAACAAAACACAACTCCAGGTCTGTTTTTGAGGAGGTAACAAGATTATAACATGGTTTAAATCTCACAAGAGTCACTTTTGTGTAGTATAGGACCTTTAAGTCTCAGTCAGCTCCAGTAAAATCAGGTTTGTTCTGGGTACATATTGCTTCTTGTGAAATTAGTATTTTTCTCCTTTGGCTCAGCATTGACTCAAAGCTACACACTCAAAGGAAAACAAAGGAAAAAGGAAATCTACCAAAACACAACATCCATCTCTCCCATATGAATAAAGCAGAGAAATAGTATCGTGCACATATAAAACCATCTCATGCAAATGGCCACATCTCTGATCACATCCTCGAATCTAAACGCAAATGGAACACAAAATTGGAGACTGCAATTTCTTTTCTTTGAACTGTTATGAGGTTTCTGTATAATATGATTCAAACCGGACATGTCATATTGAAGAATCACTCGTAGCTGCGCATGCATTAACATAATTACATGGCTGGATTACCCTTCAATTACGTGGACATGTTTCTCATAAGTGCCACTCTCCATTTAAAACCTATTTGGGTGTTTTTATAGCGCTTTGATGTCTGGTCTCCTCTGATATCTCAGAAACAATTTTCTTGATTATTTTATTTCCATGCCCTTTGCTTTTCCTTTCATTGTTTGCTAACTTTTACTCATATTTTTAGGACGAACAGAGCGCTATGTTAATGCTGAAGAGACACATGATTCTGAAAGAAGATGTGGACGATTATGAAGACGCCATTCAGAAATTGGCGGACCGTGCTCAGAAGATGTTTGCCGAGGAACATCCAGATGGGTTTGTCTATGTTCTGATAATCTTATACAAAAAATATGTTTCCACGGTTACCAATTTGCCCCTGTTGTCTCAGTCAGTTATGGTTTGGTGAGATAAGGATGACAACCATGTAAAATGTAATCTATTTGGTAATCTCACGTCCATCTTGAGTACACTTCAACGCCCTTTTCTCATTTGTGGTGTCCTCCCTGAAGGACTGCACGGTATTAAAAAACATGTGATAATGTGACCTAAGATACTGAATTACCATCACTGATATAAAGGACAAAAATCTAGTCTATGGAACAAAATATAAGAATCTGTATAGCTAGAAACATACTTTGTTTGGAGAGTATTTCACCTGCTGGTCTCAGTGAAGATCTTCTTATATTGCCTGGAATGTTCCACACTATAACATTAGAGGTATCCATGGAAATAAGAAGCTGACACCAACAAAGGCAAGTTACAGGTCAAATACTGGAAGTGTAAGAATACTAGTAAATGTTTGCCAAGGTATTTTTGATAAATAAAAACACAAGTGAGTAAATGCAAGATAATTAAAGGTGCACTATGTAACATTTAGGTTGGTGGTCCTCACTTGCTTGTTTCTATGCTTATGTCATTGCTCTGGCTGGAATGTTTCACAGTGTTACTTTAAACACCTCTACCTTACATTTATTCAGTTACAGGTGGTTTTATAGCTCAAAAATATCTAGAAAAACAGGCATTCTGACTGTGAGCGGGGTTGCCTCTCCACAGATCTGACCTGTAACTTGGTCTGGTTTGGTCTTCATGAAGATAGAAAGGTTTAATGCCATACTGTGAAACATTGTAGACAAAGCAATAACATCTCCGCAGAGAAAAGCATTTGACGGACCCTCCACCTTTAAGTAACAAAATTGGCACCACTGGCAATAAGACTAAAAAGTCAACCATGTAATAGGTTTAACCATTGAGATTATCTTATCTTATTTTTGTCCTTTACTCGTTTTATGCTCGCTCCCTGAATCTGCTGTTTCTTTGTATCTTCAGAGAGGCCATAATCAGACGCCAGAGCCAAGTGGATAAGCAGTACGCTGGGCTGAAGGAGCTGGCTGAAGATCGCAGGAAGAAGCTGGACCACACGTACCAGCACTTCCTGTTGAGTCGAGAGGTTCAGGATCTGGAGCAGTGGATCGCGGAGAGGGACGTCATCGCCTCTTCTCAGGAAATGGGACAGGACTTGGACCATGTCACGGTACAACTAATATTTACTCTTTTACTTTTTTAATTAAATGCATTGGATATGTACATACACATTATTATAAACATTCATTAAAGGTGCACTATGTAGCTTTTTGCTTGGGGATTCGTCACCTGCTTGTTTCTATGGATATGTCATTGCTCTGTTTGGAATGTTCCAAAGTATGACATTAAAAAGCTCTACCTTACATTTTTTCAATTACAAGTGGTTTTACAGCTCAAAAATACCTAGAAAAACAGGCATTCTGACTGTGAGCGGAGTTGCCTCTCCACAGATTTGACCTGTAACTTCTCTATGATGATAGAAAGGTTTAATACCATACTGTGAAACATTCCAAAGCAATAACATCTCCATGGAGAAAAGCATTTGATGGACATGCCACCAGAAAAGTTACACAATGCATCTTTAAAAAACACAGATAAAAAATATACAAAAAGATTACATGAAATAGTAATTAAATTATTCAGATTGATAATTTAGGTTCTTTATAAATTGATAACATGTAATTAGCTTGTTCAATACTTAATCCACATGTAGTGATATTTTGCAGTGCAAATGAATTTAAACCACACATTTTCAGGAGCCGGTGACTGCAATGTTATGTATGAGAGACTTGTTTAACAGCACAAATCATCTCACATGTTGTAGTTCCATCTATGCCATCTCTTTCTGATGAAACTGTGTTTAAACAAAGCTCAGATTAAAGTCTAACAACGCCTCAGACAGAGCAGTGCCTACAGTTAGCACCATTCAAATTGCCACAGTCTGTAGTCACAGGTTTTACACCAGATGCCCTCCCGGTTGCAACCAGGCAGTGAATGTTAAAGAAAATGAGGCTGAATTACCCAGGGACCAGATTTAAACTCAGTACTCCTGGTTACATGGGAATACTCAAATAGAAATAGCTAGAAGCAGCACTGTGCTCTCCACCTCTGACACAGTAAAGTATATTGTGCTAGCCTGGATGGTGTACTGTTTTAGCCCTGCCTGCAGATGTAGATAAACCCATTTGAAAAGGGGCCTTAGTGTTTTGTCTCTGTGTGTTGAATGAGCAGAAATCAAAGGCAGATTTTTCCAAACAACAGTGAGAAAGCGATTTGTTCAGAAAAACCTCCAGAGGAAACAATGATTTTCTCATTTTGTTCTTTTGCTGTTTTTGGTGTAAAGTAATCAGGGCCATCTGCTGCAGTGGGAACAGAGCGCAGACACTAAAGAAGTATTAGCTCGTATTATGTTATATTATATTTAAAGAGATCATCTTGTGGGGTCTGAATATATTGTACTATATTGGTAATAACACTGTATTAGCATACCTTTAGGGTAACATTTGTGGGAGTGGTTTAAAAAAATCCAAAGAAAGTAATTAAACACAACGTCAAATGGGTTGTGGATATAAAATACAATTGCTCTATAGTATCAATGCAAAATATAAAACTGTAAAGTGAATTAAGGCTGCAATCACATTTGTCCTGATTTAGTTCCCTTGGTGTAGACAGGGATTGGTCCTGGTTTGTTAAAGGTGCGCTGTGTAACATTTCTAGTGAAGGGTCCAGCACCTGCTTGTCTCCATGGAAATGTTATTACTTTTGGCTAGAATGTTCCACTGTATAGATTAAACCTATCTATCACATGGGAGACAAGAAGGTTACAGCACTACGCTACTTTACAGTTCAGATCTATGGAGAGTCGCCCCTATTCACAGAAGGAATTATGACATTTTTGAGCAAGAGAAGCACCCGTAATGAAAAACTGCCGATGCATATGTTTAATTTCATACCATGGAACATTCCAGGTAAAGCAATAACATCAAAAACTAGTTGCACAGTGCACCTTTAAAGAACACATATTATGCAATGCGCTCTGAAGGGGGAGTGACTTAATGTGGGGAGCAAAGGGAGAGGGGAGCATATTCAAAACAATAAAAGGCAGCATGGTGATCTAAATATGTCATGTGTTAGCAGTTCATTTAATACCTTATAGAAGTGAATTACCGCCTGTTTAAATGTTGTTAAATGATGTTGCCTAAGTTTATCACTAACGGCAGCACAGCAGACCTTCAGACCTTGATGTTATAATTAACGTCCCAGCTGAATTAAAAAATAACCAAAGTTGTACAATCCCTCATACACACATTGTATAGGTCTCTGTGATAGGCTGCATAATATCTCCATTTACCTTTCCTTCTCTTAAACCTCTCCTTCCGTCCCTGTAGCTCCTCAGGGATAAGTTCCGTGAGTTTGCCCGTGAGACTGGCATGGTGGGGCAGGACCGTGTGGACTTTGTGAACCAGACGATTGACGAGCTGATTGAGGGCGGGCACAGCGAGGCAGCCGCCATGGCCGAGTGGAAGGATGGCATCAACGAGAGCTGGGCAGACCTCCTGGAGCTCATAGACACACGCGGGCAACTGCTCACCGCCTCCTACGAACTGCTCAAGTACGATAACGCCTCCCTGAAAATCAATGCCTTGTTTGTTTGTTTTTATTTAGATCTCCATTAGCTACTGAAAAAAACTGTTGCTACTCTTCTTGGGGTCTACATCTGTACCAGGCTACAATAATAATAATAATAATAATAATAATAATAATAATAATAATAATAATAATAATACATCAGTTTTATACAGCACTTTTCACAGTAACTCAAAGACGCTTCACAATGAATGTGTGAAACTTTTTTTACATACAGCAAACAGACAGAGGATCTGCATTTACCACATTCACACTGATAATGGAATTAAAACAGAACTAAAACAAAAGCCAGACATCACAAAAAAATGACCAAAAATATACAAAAATAAAAATTCAAATTCTACTTTTGTAAAATTTGTTCAGATTTGCAGATCGTATAATACAATTGTTAAGCTGTACACATGGCTACAAAATAAAGTTCACA
Organism: Taenioides sp. WSHXM2023; assembly: GCA_029959045.1. Classification (NCBI taxonomy): domain Eukaryota; kingdom Metazoa; phylum Chordata; class Actinopteri; order Gobiiformes; family Gobiidae; genus Taenioides; species Taenioides sp. WSHXM2023. The sequence continues at coordinate 18,990,780 of CM057102.1, forward strand.
ATATCACAATTATTATAGTATATTTATTCTTGAGTATAATATAGTATATAAAGAGTTGACTTGTTGGTGCACATGAACACTGAACATTTTACACCAATCAAACTACATATTTTGGCAGCAAAACTTTTCTCAAACACTATTAAAATGAATGAGATTCCTGCGTGACCGGAAATTCCACGAGAAAAGTGGTTTATTGGCATTTAAAGGCAGGCGGGACAGAATAAGCTCAATACAAAACACACAAACACACAACAGTTTAAAATAAGAACGTGTGACCATGAATTCAAAAAAGTTAGAAAAGGTCTTTAGTGTATTAACGACCTGATAAAATAAAGACACAAATATCTCTATACATATATTCAGTGGATTTAGAATGATGAAAAGACACGCCCATCGTGGAGCAAATAACAATTCAAAACAAGCTATTATGTTTTGAATGCTCAGTGGTCCTCAAAATGGCACCATATAACAGGAAGCTATAACCCATGGATAAGGGGAACAATGTACAATTCAGCACAATGTACAATTGTTATATGAAAAAATACCACCTGTACACATAAACAGAAAAAAATACCTTCAGATTATTTAAGTTTTGAGTAAGCCAGTCATGATTTTAGTGTTACATTTATGGACAGAAAGAAAAATTGGGATTTTAAAATTTAAAACAATAAAAAAGGAACTTAGAGAATCTTTTGTTCTTTCATTCAGTATGCATAATTTAATAACCACATTTACAGTATTCATAATTTTTACTAAAACCAACTATTTATATCTTCTTATTTTTAATTTATTAAAAGCCAGTGTTCTTTTTGAATCTTGAGAAACAGACTTTCTTTTACTGTGACTTTTAATCACCAATAATTTGCCTCGTTAATAAGGACACAGAAGGGAATAAATTTAACCAAACACGTCAAATTTGTATTGGCAAAGTAATAATGGAAAAGGCTTGTCCCCATGAACCAATTATCGCGGTCAATACGATCAGCCTGTTTGAAATCCCAGTAGAAGGCACAGCTAATGGTGGTCCTTTTTAAATAAAACAAAACAGTGACTTATAACTTTAATAATGGACAAGGCGAGTTTGATCAATGAAGCTCACTCAGTCAACCTTAACAAAATTAGAACTTGTGGTTAAAAGTCAATACAAATCATACAGTCAAGTGCAATATATTTAGTAAGCATTATACCACGGTCAGTTAGAATTCCAATGGCTAACTACTGTGCGTTAATAATACATAAGGCGCAAGTAGTCCGGCAACAGCCAAATCACTGTTCTGTATCACTGCTCTGCGGCCATCACCATGACATCACCACAGCAACGGGTAAACAAATGCTCAACTGCTGTAGGTAGAATGTAGGGACTAACATCATTTAAAACACTGAAATAACTGATATTTTGGACATTACAGACAGGGAACGGGCTTTTCAGATTCTTAAGTGAGACATTTCAGTTTGTAGCCGTGGTATAAGCACATTATATAACCTGAAGCCGTGCCTTATGCAGTTTTAACGCGCTTCTCCTCGTTGTTTAATGATTACATATCTCTGCTCTGATGCCATCGCCATGACATCACCATAGCAACGGATAAACAAATCCTCAACTGCTCTGAGTAGAATGTAGGGACTAGCTTCATTTAAACACTGAAGTACCTAATATCTGAGACAATGGACAAGTTTTCATGTTGTGTAATTTGCTTATACCACGGCTCCAAACTGAAATGTCTCACCTGTGAGTCTGTTCACTGTCTGTAAATTTCAACATACGAGTTATTTCGATGTTTTAAATAAAGCTAGTTCTACATTCTTCTCAGAGCAGTTGAGCTTTTGTTTACTCGTTGCTATGGTGATGTCATGGCGACGGCAGCAGAACGATATAGAATGTTATTTTAGCTGTTGCCGGACTACTTGCGCGTTATGCAGTATTAACTATTATTAATTATCAATCTGAATCATTTAATTACCCCTATCTCTTGTAATTTTTGTGTATATTATGTTTCTATTTTCTTCTCTGTCTGTTTATAATCATTTGTATGTATATATGCACCAACACAAATAAGGCTAGAACAAGGTTTAAGTATTATTTCCTGTAATGCAGAAGCCAATCAAGCTACTAGTAAAGGTGGAACGTGCTTCATATCAAAATATTCATTATATTTTAGACCTATTAACATCTGGACTGAGATGAAGTGGCTAATTACCTCATATTGCAGTCAGTCTAGCATGAATAATTGAACTAATTATTGTGTTATGTGTAGGTGTAAAATCTTTACTGGTGGCTCTTATCCTGGTTGATAAATAACATGTCTCATAACTTTCAGCAATTTGCATATTTATTTTGTAGCTATTTTCTGCTGGATGCCCTTCCTCTCTTGGTGTTATATGTGAGCTTTGGAATTTACATCAATACTTTTGAATCCAAGTTTGTTTTTGTCTATTTAGGGGAATTATTTTTTACAGCCACAACATAATCTGGGAGTTGAACCTAGGACCTACTGGCTATGAGGCAATAGCAGTGCAATTAGGCTAATTTATTTTTAATCATAATTACACTTCAATATTATGCCTGTTAAAAGCATGTTTTAAAACATGAATCAGAAAATATTACTAATAAATTATGATAACTCTACTACTTCCTTTTTACGATACATAGATAAAAGTGTTAAAGGTTCACTGTGTAACATTTCTAGAGGATGGTCCGCCACCTGTTTGTCTCCATGAAAATGTTATTGGTTTGTCTAGCATGTCCCAAAGTATAGATTAAACCCATCTATCACGAGGGAGACATACAGCACTACGCTACACTACAGTTCAGATCTGTGGAGAGTCGCCCCTATTCACAGCAGGAATTATTGTATTTTTGAGCAATAGAACCCTTAATGAACAAATGTTAGATGGATATGTTTAATGTCATACCATGAACATTAGAGGCAAAGCAATAAAATCTCCATGGAGTAAAGTAGGTAGTGGACCCTCTACCAGAAAAGTTACTCAAAACACCTTTAAATAACCATGATTTTTCAAAACAGCTGTACCAAAACCAAACCTACATATATGTTCTATTTCTCAGATATTTCGACGATGGTAAAGAGTTGGTGTCCCAGATCTACGAGAAGCAGACTGAGCTGCCTGAAGACGTGGGGGATGATTTCAGTAAAGCAGAGTCCTTCCACCGTGTGCACGGGGCCTTTGAGAGAGACATCGCCGCTCTGGGCAAACAGGTACAAATCCCACACAACAGGACCTCGCCACCAGCCAAATACTGAGGAGAATAGCCAATGCTATTTTAGGCTAGTACTATAAAAATGTTGTCCTTAAGGGGTGTAAGGATTAAGCCCATTATGAAGAGGTCTTATGTCTTTATCAGCTGTGAGTCTGAGCCGCCTCTTCTCAAGGACAGAGAGGACGAGAACTATGCGGATTTATAAAGTCGCTAAAACTTAAAGCTTACAATGGATTTAAAGTTGTATCTTAAAGACTAGACAAATAGTTTAGAAACAGTTTAGAGTTGTGTTTCTGTGGTGGTAGTTCAGTCTATTAAATATGGCGAGTCTCAGTAGTTAAACACTGCTGATAACATAAAAGCTCATCATTTTAGATTTGTATATTATTAGTATACCATGGCATTACCTTATTTTAATTTTATAAGGATTAGAATGAGTTGTATATAATTATATGGCTTTAAAAACAAAACAAAAAACAGAAAAGTTAAATCTGTGGTTTAAATACCTATACCATACTCCAAAGACATAAAAGTTGGTTTTTTTTTTTTAAATAAAAAAAACAAACAAACAAACAACATAATTATAATATTTAAAGGTCCTATATTACGCAAAATTGACTGTTGTGAGCTTGAAGCAATGTTAGAATGAATCATCAAAAATAATAACCAGAGTTGTGTTTTGTTTCATTCACACATGTTTGAGTAATCCAGTCTGTCTACGTCTCCAAAGCTCAAAATGCTCTGTTCCACCTTGTGATGTCATGAAGTGGTATTTTTCAAGTTAACAGCTACCGTTTACCTTCAGGAGAAATTGGAAATTCCAGAGCTGAAATTATCTTAAGGATTCTAGTGAAGATGTATGAAGTTTAAAAACACACTGGAGCACTTCCTGAATCACCACATGATGTCACAAAGTGGAACAGAGTGTTTTCTGTTTGAGAGAAGAACTAATATGCTGGATTTTTGTGTTAAACATGTGTGAATGAAGCAAAACACAACTCCAGGTATGTTTGTGATGAGGAAACAGCATAATAACAGATCAGATAAATAGCATAATATGGGCCCTTTAACCACAGATTTTCTATTATTTAAACTGTACAGTAATATCTAACTCCTCACTTGTTCTTTGGGCTCCAGGTCCAGCTGTACCAGGAGACTGCAGCCCGTCTTCATGCTCAGTACGCGGGGGATCAGGCCACAGCCATCCAGACCTCAGAGCGTGATGTGCTCCAGGCCTGGAACAGTCTGCTGGACGCCAGTGACGGGCGCCGGGCGCAGCTCGTGGACACGGCGGATAAGTTCAGGTTCTACACTATGGTCAGGGACCTCATGGCCTGGATGGAGAGTATCATCCAACAGATAGAGACGCAGGAGAAACCAAGGTACCAGTGGATCATTTATACTACATACTAAAGATGCACTGGGTTTATTGATTTTTTAAATGAAATAGATCAGACAATAAAAAGGACATTGGAGAATAGAATAACGTAATACAATAAAAAATAAATAAATAAATCATAGAAAATATAAATGTAAAAAAAATGAATTAATGTTATAGCTTTGCCTGCATGTTCCACAGTAGGGCATTAAACATACAGATTTACATCGCCATGGAAACAAGCAGGTGGCAAACCCTACACTGGAAAAGTTACACTGACCATTAATGTAACAATGGAAAAAGAATTTCTCCTTCTGGAGACAATAAAGGCTAATCTAATCTAATCTAATGATCAGGATCAATATCTGTGCATTTCACTTATGTAAATGTACCGCCGAAAAAAACATATAATTTAAACAGTAATTCTGCCCCCATTTCGACAACAGCATAACTTTACAGAACCTGAAAATACGTATAGTTTTGTCCAAGAGCAGCTTCTTCGCTCCCCCCTGTCCTAAACTGACCCATATTCAAATTTATGCATAAATCAATGTAGATGAGCTGTCTTATTTATGTCATAGTAAGTTACATTTAAATGGGTGAAAAAGTAGTTAATAAAAAGTAAAAGGTAGCAATCTGCAGCTGTATAAAGATGTGTGGTACATTATTTATCTTCATTACTTAAATGTACATTTCAAAATCAAGACTTAACGAGTCCAGGCACATTTGTAACCTCCCCATTCACCTTGCACTCAAAGGAGCTTAAATATGTCAATAATGTCGTATCTAATCGACAGCTAAGGTTTGCCCGTCCTCAACATAAGTCACCATTAATACGCAGTAACGCACCATTGCACCATTTTGTGTTTAGTAAGGTAATATATATTGGAAAGAAATGCGTGTATCCATAGCAACTGAATTAATGCAAAGTTGGTGGTTGTATTTTCATAAGAAAACTCACAAATGTTGAACCTGATTGTTTCTATTGGTAACTAGATCTAAGAACTCACCATATCACAAAAAAATCTGCACAATATTAGTTTTAGCTGCCTCTATCTGTATTAAAGGTCCTTAATTACTCAAAATTGACTCTTGTGAGCTTTACACCATGTTAGAACGTAGACCTCATCAAAAACATACCTGAAGTTGTGTTTTGTTTCATTCACACGTTTGAGTAATCCTTTATTATTAATCTGTCTACATCTTCAAAGCTCAAAATGGTTTGTTCCACCTTGTGATGTCATGAAGTGATTTTCAAGTGAACAGCGACCTTTTCCCTTTTGTTCAGAAGAGACTGGCAAGGCCTGAAATCATCTAAATGATTCTAGTAAAGGTGAAAAGAGTTTAAAAAGAAGTGTTTTCTGTTTGAGAAAAGAACCGTAAATATGCAGGGTTTGTGTGTTAACTCCAGGTTTGTTTTTGATGAAGAAAACAGTGTAATATGGGCCCTTTAAATATTATTGACCTAAAAAATGTATTGAGCAGCAGTTACATGTGCCTAGTCATTATTAAACTGTGCCCAGCTGCAGTTCAGTTCTTCTCCAACAGGGGTAGATGCATATCAGACATTACTTATGTGTGATTACCCACCTCTTTCTCTCTCTCCTCAGGGACGTCTCCTCTGTGGAGCTGTTACAGAAGTACCACCAGGGCATTCGCTCGGAGATTGAAGCGCGTGGAGCCAAACTCACCGACTGCACAGATCTGGGCAAAGCTCTGTTGGCACGAAAGCACCGCGACTCTGCAGAGGTGGGCTCCTCATACCACCTGTACCCTGGTGATGGTTTCAGATGGCATCACAACATTCTGCTGGCCAGTAATATTTCATTCAGAGGGGGTCAGCTACAATAAATATTATTAAAATGCATATTTGTTTTGATTTATACATTTGTGCATTACTTTTAGATACTTATTTTGAAAGTACAATCTAATTAAAAGAAAAAACTAGCCCTCCAACTGGGATCACCACTTTCTAGAATCTGAAAACTACCCATATTAAAGCTGCACTACGTAATCTTTCTTCACCTGCTGGTCTCCATGGAGATGTTATTGATTTGCCTACAGTGTTCCCCAAAAAGGCATTAAACATAACTCTCCGGAAGAAGTAATAAAAACACTTAAAACAGAAAAAAAGCAAGAAATATTTGTTTAGCCTAAAGTTATTTTATTTGGTCTATCCATTTTATTTTTCATATAATACACAGTTATGGTTAAAGATCTGCATTTGGGATTAAATAACTCCTCAAGCACCTGTATTCAAAGCAGTAGTACCTCTACCAGAACCTGCACTGCTCCTTGACAACCTGTGGTGTAGTGCTTTTTTCTTTCATCCTTCAAACCTCTGCTTTCACTAGAATTAATTACTTTTCTGGCCACGATTGTAGTACTCTGAGAACCAACTGGGCATCCTAAAAAGAAAGAAAAAAATCCCTTTAAATTCACTTGGGAGACTATAAAGCTACACTAATTACAACTGGAGGAGGTGAGAGAATTTAAATGAGTAATTGACCCAGGCCTGAATGTAGTGCTGGGTTAATCACTGCACAATACAAGTTCTTAAAGCGTAATGGTTTATAGTCTTGGGGTTTGGGCTATTTAATAAAACAGATGCGTAACCTCAGCTGCCTCCGTTGCCTTTGTCAGATCAAAGAGAAGTTGGTGCAGCTGATGGAGAAGAGGAAGGAGATGATGTTCAAATGGGACGACAGATGGGACTGGCTCCGACTGCGTGAGTAGAGCAGAAACTTTGACCTACAAAAACCTCACAAAACGAAAGGCTTAACAGTGAAGGCTGTAGTTACTAAAAAGTGTCCATACAACTACTGTATGGAAGCAAAAAAGGAAATGTTTGTTTCATTCACACATGTTTGAGTAACCCTGCATTATTACTCAGTCTACATCCCAAAGCTCAAAATATTCCACTATTGTTCCACCTTTTGATGTCATGAAGTGGTAGTTTAGAACAAACTGATGAGCTGCTATAGGTCACTACTGTACCTTTATTACACCATTGTGTCCAAGTACTTTTAAATCAACACTAATCTCCTCAGATGTAATATTGGGCTGACTGAAAAATCCATGAAAAGTGACAACACAATCCTAATCTCTATAATTAAAGGCTATTCCTGGGGTTCAATTTCCTGTTTAAAGGTGCCACTTTGAGCACTTTTCACCATTCAAGATATTCAAGATTATTATTATTATTATTGATATTATAATCTTCATCATTATGGCAGTTATTTAACCCTGTATTGTGCTGTACTACTTCACTCTTGATAGATTCTAACCCCTGCAGGAGTACCTTACCTAAACTTCAAGCCAAGCAGTTACCATTTTTAGCCTTACTTGAACTGCTACACTAGTCAGGGCACTAGCAAGAGGACTTTGCTGTCAACAGTGACACTTTATCCGTACTTTAAGTCAGGATTGAGCTGCTTTCACTTGCTGTCCGTACAAGTCACAGAACATGAAATATTGATTGATTTGTTTATTTCGGTCACAGTTATATTCTGACATTGTTCCAGAAACACTAAAAGGTGTAGGCTGAATCTTAAAGGTGCCCTATGTAACTTTTTTGGCTGGGGGTTAGTCACCTGCTTGTTTCTATGGATATGTCACTGCTCTGCCTGGAATGTTCCGCAGTAAGACATTAAACAGCTCTACTTTACATTTATTCAGTTACAGGTGCTTTTATAGCTCAAAAATACCATGAACAACAGGCATTCTGACTGAGTGAGGTTGTCTCTCCACAGATCTGACCTGTAACTTGGTCTGGTTTTGTCTGTGAAAGTACAATGGTTTAATGCCACGCTGTAAAACATTCCACACAAAGCAAAGAAAACAAACCATACACTAACAGTACAGCAAAGTCTGGCAAAGTACTATAGTGCAAACTAAGCATCAGAATTCATGTATCCACCCGGAGTTAAACTTTTAAACTTCTTTTTAAAGTGGTACTCAAAAATATCAAGGCTAAGTTGTCTAAAAGTAGTGCCATCCATCTTGTTTTTGCCCTTCAGTGCTGGAGGTGTGTCAGTTTGCACGTGACGCCTCTGTAGCGGAGGCCTGGCTGATCGCGCAGGAGCCGTATGTGTCCAGTCGGGACCTGGGACGATCTGTGGACGAAGTGGAGAAACTCATCAAGAGACACGAGGCCTTTGAAAAGTCCACCGCCACATGGGAGGAGCGCTTCTCTGCTCTAGAGAGACTAACTACGGTACATAAATACAATAAATCTATCATGCTAACTGATACTTTGTGGTGTGGTCAGGCGGGGGGGTTTCTACATGTATCTCTATGATGGAATGTTCATCACTTACCATGGAGACCCAATGCACACATAAGCAAACACTGCCAAAGGTTTAAGATGGATTTCAACAGCACATTTTCAGGAGTTTGTGATCAATACGAGCGTTGACGGTCCTGTTTAGGTGTTTGATTTTTTTGTGAAATGGTGAGAGTGACTAACTGAAAAACTCTTGTGATGTAATGTTATTAGAGAGGGGCTTGTTTAAAACTACAAAATCAGCTCACTTGGCGTAGTTCTAGCTAAATCAGTTCTTTCTGATCAGACTGTGTTAACGCAAAGATTAAAATCTAAGAGAGCTACTGACAGTAGTGCCTTCAGTTAGCATCACACCCCCGGGGAATGCTGAGTATCAACAATATGAATACTAATGAAGCATGGATGGAACAGGGACTTTTGTTTCATAGATAGAGGAATACCCACATTATCAAGATAACAAATGTAATTCACTCACTTAGGGATTAATTTGTTCAATAAAAATTCTTAAAAACAGTTATAATTAGGAAATAAAAATTAAATATATGCTTTGTAACTTTTCTGCTTGTCTCCATGCAAATGTTATTGCTTGGTCCTGAATTTTCCACATGCATTTTTACTATGAGCAAGGTTACCTCTCCAAAGATATGACCTGTAACTTGGCTTGTGGTGTTTTCTCCATGGAGATAGATCATTTAAGCCAATAACATCCCCATGGAGACCAGCAGGTGGCGCACCCTTCACCAGAAAAGTTACACAGTGCAAAATTATTATGTCATTAATCTGCATATTCTGTATCATGGGGCTGCCAAATTATCACATAGTATCACATAGCCTATAAACAGACATAGCTAACTCGCTAGCCGCTGCGTTCCAAATAGGAAGTGTTCATGGGGGTGCTTCTGGCTCCATCGACTTTGACTCCAATTGACTTTACATTTGCTCTCTGTCTTTAACTTGTGCTATGAGCCACTTTGGTCTTAAAATGTTTGTATTAACCCGCTCTACATGAACCTGGTGTTTTTATTTCGCTGTTTATTTGTAAATAAAATCCTATTCCTAATATTGAACTTGGCTCTAAATTGGGGTATCAACAGCATACAAGTTTAAACAGCATACACTAATGGAAAAAACACTATTTATTTATTTCCTTGATACTTTGCAGCTGATGTCATCAACATTCCCTGGGGGTGTGAGCACTGCTTTATCTGAGGCTTTGTTAGATTTTAATCTGAGCTTCATTTTAATGTAATCTGACCAGAAAGAACTGTGCTGTTTAAATCCATATAGTATTCTTTCTTTAGTTAACAGACAATCTTAAAACTTACTTGCCTGTGTTTGCAAATGGGCGCACTGTGTCTCCATGGTAACTGATGAACATTTCCGCCAACACACACATATGTAAAACACCCCCAGCACGCATGATGTCACTGCAAAGTGTCTATGGCCTCCTCTTGTTGTTAGTAAACACTTCTGGGCTAACTGAATTCAGCATTGGGTAAAATTGGACAGCTGCATTTTCATTACAGAAACTGAACACTTTTGTCTTTTACTCCCCAAATGTAGAAGCAGGACCGCGGGCTGTGTGGAGCTGACAGTAAATCGTAGCGATAATAGATTAGGTATTGATTAGTGCTGTGCTTGTGTGCTTCAGTTGGAGCTGCTGAGCCTGAGGAGGGAGCAGGAGGAGATGGAGAAGTTCATTAAAGAAGAGCTACAGTCGGACCGAGAAAGCAGGTACGCAGTGAGCACACAGAACGGGCCCCAAACACAACCAGGATTTCAACAGAATTACATGGGCAAGAGCTGACAATAACTGACAAAGACTGGGAGGAGGAAGGCAAGGATAATGGGTTGTTTTGGAAAGGAGTACAGACATTTTTAAACCGATGATAATACGCAAGAGTCTGATGGATGGTTGTGAAGAAGGAGAAATCTATCAACGTTTTAGACTGAAAATAGTGAAAATGGGGCTTTCTCACAATCCACTTCCTTTTATGCAATTCAAAATGACAAGGTGGAGGAAAATTCTTTGATAATATTCACATTTTCTATGCAATCTATTTTGTTTGATGTTCGTCTGTCAGCTTGAACTGATCTAATAATTAAAAATAAAAAACAAACTAGTAGGTTAGATTCAAGTAAAACAAGAACAAGAAAACTTCTGATTGAAGTTTGGAGACATCTTAATCCTAGGAAAATACAGTTTTCATGCTATTCAGGCCCCCAGAAATCTCAATCACGTATAGATTATTTCTTTGTCTCACAAAGCCTGTTATCCAAAGTGAAGGACTGCTGGTATGATAGTATTGTTATTAGTGATCATGCTCCAATAACTTTGAACATACATATTGATAAACTCATTCACTGCCCTTGCAATTGGCGTTTTAAAGCAATCTGGCTCCAAATTGAAGATTTTGTTAGATACATAAAAAATAAAATTGATATATACTTTGAAATAAACACCAGTCAAACCAGTGCCAGTATAAAGTGGGAGGCATTCAGAGCTTTCTTTAGAGGAGAAATAATTAGTTTCACAAGTTCAAAATCCAATAAGTAAAAGCAGAAATATTGGATTTGGAAAGACAAATAAAAGAACTGGAGTGTAATTTAGACAAACGAGATGATTTATCCAAAGAAAAAGAATTGCTCATTTTGAGAAGTAAGTATAATAAAATGTCAACAGAAATGGCAGCAAAAAGTTTATTGTGGCTTAAACAGTCCTATTATGATCAAGGGGGAAAAGCAGGGAAGCTTTTGGCGTGGAGAATTAGAAAACTCCAAACAGAACGAGCAATTAATAGTGTTAAAAAACCTGATGGTAACTTAACTGTTGACCCCCAACAAATTAACAAATGTTTTAGGGATTTTTACGAGCACCTTTACAAATCAGAATGCCCCCAAACATTGGAGGAGAGGGACACTTTTCTTGACTCCCTTGTATTTCCTAGTCTTACAGAGAATGAAAAAGCAGATCTAGAAAGTAATTTGACAGTGGAAGAAATATCTGCGGCTATTGAATGCATTAATACCAATCGGGCTCCTGGCCCTGATGGTTTGACTATAGAATTTTATAAGGCATTTGAAAAACAATTACTACCCCCTTTAATGGATATGTATCTTGAATCATATGATAAAGGTATTTTGCCACCCTCTCTTAGACTGGCTTTAATTACACTAATCCTAAAACCAAATAAATCTCCCACAGAATGTTCCTCATACAGACCCATAAGTTTGATGGGATGTGACATTAAAATACTTTGTAAGGTTCTTGCATTACGATTGGAGCAATATATACCAAATTTGGTTCACAATGATCAAAGTGGATTTGTGAAACGGCGTCAAGGTTTTCACAATATTAGACGGGTGCTAAATATAATTAGAGAAGGCAGAGTCAAAAGATACTGCACTGTTATCACTAGATGCCCGTCAAGCTTTTGATAAAATTGAGTGGTCGTTTTTATTTGGATTTGGGAATAATTTTCTTAAATGGATAAAAATTTTATATACCAATCCAACCGCTAGCATCCTTACAAATAGCATATCTTCCAAACCAATAACATTGGAAAGGTCTACACGCCAGGACTGCCCCCTCTCGCCAATGCTGTTTATACTGGCTTTAGAGCCCCTGGCCATGGCATTTCGGGGATCCATATAGGTGGCAGAGATCACAAAATATCTCTCTATGCAGATGATGTGATCGTATTTTTGACTAACTTGTCCACAAGTCTTCCGAACCTAATGAAACAGATTACACTTTTTGGGAGTTTTTCTGGTTACATTATTAATAATACAAAATCTTCCATTTTATTTTTAAACAATGAAGAAAGACTTAACCCTGTGGTCCAATCACCTTTTTTGAATGCAAGAGAGGGATTTACTTATTTAGGTGTCAAAATATCTCCCGATGTTAGAGCTGTAGTTAAGTTGAATTATGATCCTTTGATGTTAGAGGTGCAAAAATCATTGGATAGATGGATGACAATGCCAATTTCAATGATTGGGCGAATAAACATAATTAAAATGAGCATTTTACCAAAATGTTTGTATTTTTTTCAGTCCATACCTCTTCCACTCACTGAAATATTCTTCAAAGAGATACATAAATTACTTCTAAGCTTTATCTGGAATAACAAAAAGGCAAGATTAAGATTAAGACTGCTCTACATGCCTTATGAAACTGGAGGTCTACAACTACCTAATTTTAAATGGTATTATTGGTCTGCTCAGTTACGTTCTGCAATGTTTTACTTTTCAACAGGGGAGATACCAGCTTGGGTAGCAATAGAACAGGCGTCAATTTCACATATTTCCTTAAAATATCATCTATACTCTGCTGAACCTAAAATCTTAAAAAAATGCACTGAAAATCCCTTTCTGAGACATTCTATTGATATTTGGTACAAATCTCACAAACAAATAGGTGACACACCTTTACTTTCACGATTTTCTCCTGTATGGGGCAATACATCCTTCAAAGCTGGAAGAGCAGATGGAGGTTTTAAATTATGGTCACAGAAGGGTGTGAGTACTATAGGTGATTTGTATGCAAATGGTGAATTACTGGCATTTAATCAAATTTGTCAAAAATTCTCTATGCCCAAGAAACATTTTTTTAAGTTTCTTCAGTTAAAACATTTTATGTCATCAAAACTTAAAAACATTGCTTGTGAACCTCCTTCATCTAGTATAGAAATCTCAAATCTAAACGGAAGGAAGCAGATCTCCTTGTTTTATCAGACCTTAATGTTACATGATAAAGAATCCAGTAAGGATAGACTAGCAGCATGGATTATGGACACTCAAGAAAACACTGAAATGGCTGATTGGGAAAGGGTCTGTCTTAAAGCTCAAAAATAAACCATTAATACAAGGATGCGGTTATTGCAATATAAATGGTTGATGAGAACCTATGTGACCCCTGCTAAATTGCATCAATGGTCCCCTGGCATTCCGGACGTTTGTAACAAATGTACAAGTGAAAGGGGTACTTTGTTCCATTGTTAGTGGGACTGCTCTAAAATGAAGGACTATTGGAAATCTGTAATCCAAAATATATCCAGTATAGTTGGTGCTGAGGTTCCTCAACGAGCAACGCTCTGTCTTCTGGGTTTGTATCCAAAGGATTTTGTGGTCAATAAAAAGCAGGCCACTCTCATTGACTTTGGTCTCCTGCAGGCCAGGAGAACTATTGCCTTATTTTGGAAAAGTATGGATACACCTCCTATAAAACTATGGACAGCAGAAATGGCATCATGCGATGTTTTGGAAAGACTGACATTTATTTCAAGAGGCAGGGCTGGAGACTTTGAGGAAATTTGGAGACCCTTAGTACAATTTTTGGAAAAGAAGTGACTCTTACCGCGACTTACATACAAATTAATGTTGGAGATTATTGTTTATTGTCTGTGTGCTTTTGTCTTATTTTTTGTTGTATTATTTATGTACGTTATGTATGTGTTGTATTATTTGTATTATTTATGTTTGCTGTTTTTTTGTTAATATAAAAAATACCAATAAACATATTGTAAAAAAAATAAAAAATAAAAAACAAAAATAAAAAACAAACAAACAGTGCATTTAAATAATGACTTTTATCTGCCCCTTAACTGGTATTGAATAAAGTAAATATGTCATTAACAATATGTGGATAATCTGAACCAATACACATGTTTTGAAAATTTAACATAATTGTAAATACTAGTATTTGATGTTATATTTTGTGTTAACTGTGTGCTATCAGAACCAGGTTTTTCTTGCCCAAGTTTAAAAAAAAAAATCCATCAATACCTTCCATTTATTTCTTTTTATTAACCTTTTATACTTATATTTAGTAGATAATTATTCATTATTCATCGTTAATCCCGTTTTATTTCTCCTTGCAGGAAAGAGGACACTGGTTTCGTGGAGGAGTCTTCTCAGCTGTACACTGTGGAGGAGCAGACTCTGGTCAGTTACCCTCCGAGTCTCATTTACATTCTCTTCATTTGTTCAATAATTGTCACATTAGTTTAACCACATCCCAAGTCTCCTATTGCTTTCATTCCCCATTTATCTGGCAATTAATCTACTTAACTTTCAAACTTTGGGGTGAAGTGTACTTAACTTTGCTCAGTGCTAACGAAGGTCTTCATCAGTAGTATTTATATAACAAACCTATTACAAAATAAATGTTATGAGAGCTCCTGAATGTTATTAGTAATTCAAATCTACAACGCACAATCTGTTCTTTCAAAGGTGCACTATGTAACCTGCTTGTTTTTATGGATATGTCATTGCTCTGCCTGGAATATTCCACAGTATGACTTTAAACAGCTCTTTCTTAAATTGATTGAATTACACGTGGTTTAACTGTTCAGAAATACTAAGAAAAACAGACATGCTGACTGTAAGTGGGGTTGCCTCTCCACAGATCTGACCTGTAACTTGGTTTGGTCTCCATGAAGATAGAAAGGTTTAATGTCATACTGTGAAACATTACAGACAAAGAAATAACGGCCCCATGAAGAAAAGCGTTTGACGAACCCTCCACCAGAAAACTTACACAATGCATCTTTAAGTAATGTTGTTTTTTATCTGTATAACCGGGATTTTTTCACATTTTCAAACTACTATTGCTGAAATAGATAATTAAACACTGAACAATATATTTTTTTAATATAATTATACTTTAGCAGCTGAACTGACAAATCTACAAATGAGTGAATGACTGAATGAGTGTCGAAACATAATCACTGTGAAAACTTTTGTGCAATTGACCACGTTCAACCTTCTTTTGCTATGGACCTGTACCTGGAAAACTGACGGATTACACAAACAATTATACTATTTAAAATATAAAACACACTCCTACTTAGTACTTTACAAAAAAAAAACTTTACCATTTTTTAGGGTTGGGATGAGACACAATTAACATAAGATGAGACGAGATACGAGAACGAGACAAGCCGAGATTTTAACATAATTCTGCTAATACTGTATATCAATTTCACGATGGCCTCACAGTTTTTTATTTATTTGATTTCATATTTTTGTTTCCAGTTTTTGGAACTGTAAGAGATGTAACTCACCAATACCTAACCATGTTTTGGCTGATCCAAGTGTAAACACAAACACAGTGGCAATTATTGTGGCAAATCTCACGAGATCTTGTGGCACGAGATCTTGTACCATCCCTAACTGTTACTGTTTTTGCTCCAGTCTGGGTCAGGAGCAGTGGCCCCCAGCACCAGTCAGTTGGAGGGCCCAGCGGGGGACACTACAGTTCCCATTGAGTCTGAGATGAAGGAGAGCGGTTCCCTGGAGCTGGACCCCTCTGTGTCTGTGTCCAGTCTGAAAGAGCCAGAGAGAGCCTCCACTTTACCCCCAGAGTCTCTGAAGAGCCAGGCCGTCCTGCAGGAGGGGCTGCTGGGGAGAAAGCATGATGTGGAGGGGTCAGGCAAGAAGGCTTCCAACAGGTCAGTAACTTTTTTTTAAAAATATAATTTTATTTTTTCAATTTTGTGGAAAAAAAAACAAAAAACAAAACCAAAAAAAACCACTACCCTCTCTTACCCCAACTCTCTCTCCACACTCCAATATTTCACATGTACAAAACGCATAAAAATGTATAAATAATAATATGAATGATAAAATAAAATGGCTAGGTATGTCCAGTAGTGTCAAAACATTTAAGAAAAGTGCACATATTTGGTCAGGTCAGTAACTGTTTTAACAGTTTAAGTATGCACTATGTCACTTTTCACATCTGCTTTTTTCCATGGAGATGTTATTGCGTTACCTACAATGTTTCACAGTATGGCATTAAACTTGTCTATTTCCGTGGAACCAAGCAGGTAATATAAGAAGTAGGGCAAGTTACAGGTCAGATATCTGCATTGCCCATATTTTACCTTCTCTACTACTCCAAAAAATAGAACTGTGTATTGTATTGTATTTTATTGTATTGTATTTTTCATCCTATTTTTCAAGATGTGGTTTAATACATTACGTTAAATAATTCTTCTTGGTTATAAAGACCAGAATGTTCCCATTATTAATCTCTAAATCGAATGCAAATTAACAACAAAACTTTAATTAAACCCTAAAATATCAAATAATGTCTTTATTTAGTAGAGGTTTGAAGATTTTTAGTTTTGTACGTTTATAAGTACAATTACAATTGAGTACCTTTTGTTTCGCCACTCAGCAGTTTACAAATGATGTTTTCCTGGATAATAATCTGAGGAACACTGTGTATTGAAAATTAGCCAAATGAAATCTTAATGAGGCTGTTGTTTTCAGTGTGATGAATTATGTTGATCACTTTGTTTTATTGGCGAGAAATCTGAGCAGAAAGCCCTTAATTGCTCATATTAAATTGTCTCTTGCTTCTTCAGGTCTTGGAACAACCTGTACTGCGTGTTGAGGCCAGGGCAGCTGAGTGTCTATAAAGACATCAAGAGCTACGGGCAGGGGGTCACATATCACGGAGAAGAGCCCCTATCACTCACCGGCGCCATCTGGGAAATCCTGACCAACTACAAGAAGAAGAAGCACGTGGCCAAACTCCGGTAAGAGTCCAGGCTTAGGCCTGCCAAATGCTCAGCTGCTGGCTCTGTAATGAGACAAGGACATGGATTAAGAATCTACAGTCAAAAAGATGCTTTATCCAACAGTCTCCGAGCTGTTTGTGAGACTCATGTGTGTCCTTGTGCCCCACAGCCTGACAGACGGAAGTGAATATCTGTTCCAGTGCAAAGATGAGGTAAGTCTGTTATTCAGGACATTATCATATCACAGGGCATATCAAACTCAGCTGTACTTTAAGATGAATTGTCTCAGCTTCTACTCTACAGTCTGAGACCACATAATGCTGTAGCGCTGGCCCCATAATGTACATTTGTATGTGTGTAACCTTGGTTTAGTCACAGCTCTGTCCTATTTTAAATGTCATCTCTAAATGAATATTCTTGTAAATTTGGCTGTGTCCCCAGCAGACAGCAGTGTCCTTGGACTGTCCCTGTATAATGTGTGTGTGTTTCAGGAGGAGCTGCAGCGCTGGAGCCAGTCCATGGAGAGGGCCCTGGAGAGGGCCCTGGAGGCCCCCTCAGAGGAGGGGCCCTCGGGGGCCAAGAGCCAGACACTGCCCCCTGTCTCCACCTCCACCCCAGAGCCCAGCTCTGCCAAGAAGGACAAGGAGAAGATGTTCAGCCGCTTCGCCAAGAAGAAGTGAGGAGGGAGGAGCCATCAGGGGGTTACCCAGGCAACCCCCAAACCAGGAAGTAGTTTTGTGTACAAGCCATCAGAAAAAGCTTTTCATGAGATTTGTTTTTATTTTTCAATATAATTATTGTAGTTTAGGTTCATGCCACTATTTGCTTGTATTTAAGCAGCATTTCATTGTAAAGGTCCACGTTTTTGTTCTTTTGCAAATTCAAATGATTAAAGCACAGGAATGCTCTTTTCACTCAACCAAAGATTGTCCTATAGTTACTTTTGCTGCAGTTTTTGCTTCAGTTTGGGATTTTAGGCCATAGACGAGTACTACAGTGAAGTGTGTACATGGGCTTACCTGAGTACTCACAGTACATGTATAATCTGCCTTATAAATGGTTGTGAACTGTAATACTGTGCTGGAGAGTAGAGCCCGAGTGAAGCTTTGTAAATGCGAGGAGACGAGTGCTGTACAGTGTTACTACAGGGAAGTATCAATATAATCTATGCACTGTCAGACTAGAGTCACTAATAATGAGGGGGTCTGATTTGACAAAAGTGTTTTTATTCACTTGAAATATACTCCACACTCATGTATCGAACTCTAAATTTCATATTTATTCTTCATGTATGCAGTATATTTACCGAAGCATGTGTACAATGTATGTTTTACATTTGGTTTGACATGGTGCTATTCAGACATTTTCAAATCAACGATCAGTTACCATTAGTTTAACTTATAGAAACACATAATGATCAGTGAAAAGAAGATCCAAGATTTTATGACTAAAGGGCCCATATTACGCTATTTTCTGATGTTATAATGTTGTTTCCTCATCAAAAACATACCAGGAGTTGTATTTTGTTTTTTGTATTTTGAGTTCTACACTCAAACTGAAAACACTCAATTCCACCTGAATAATAATAAAGGGTCACACAACACAACTCCAGGTATGTTTTTGATGAGGTAACCACATTATAACATGACATAACATAACAAAAGTCCACATGGGTCAATTTTGCGTGATATAGGACCTTTAAAACCAGTATAAATCAAAGTCTAGGAAAGGTCCATATTTCTTTTGTATTTCCCAAAATGAGGAACAAATAGGAGCAGAATGGGACTGGAAAAAAGCCACATTACTTTTCTATGAATGTAAAGTAGAAAGAAACATTTGGTCTCACTATATTACTGAAATACATACATACATGTTTATTACTACTTACGCGGGGCAAACTCCCAAAATCTGCCTTCTTGCTTCAAACTTTGCTCCTCAAATTTGACGCCAGTTCAAATATTATTTTCTATTTAATTTCTTATTTGAATCATTTAATTTGTAATTCAAAACAATGGGAAAGGAATTAAAGACAAATTTGAATGAAGATAGCCATACAACATTTTCACAAATTATAATGGTTTGTAATGTCGCCTATATCCAGTGTTGTTTTAATCAGTCACTATATTTAAGAATGTAACTTACAAACACTTGGTTCTCATTGTTTGATCCTCCACTGCATCACACCTGCCTTTTCTGTTCAGTGGTTTTTAATCTGCATTTTGTACTCTCGACTAGCTGTGTAAAATATCCAAAAATGTTGACAGGTTTAAGTACCTTTTGAGAGAATAAAGTTTAAAATAAATTATACCTGCGTTGTTGTCATTAATTTTCTTGAAGTCATTTTTAAAGGTGCATTGCGCAGCTTCTTTAGTGGAGGGTCCCGTCACCTGCTTGTCTTCATGGAGATGTTATTACTTTGCCTAGAATGTTCCACGGTAGAGATAAAGCTTATCTATCTCAAGGAAGACAACTATAGGCTACATTACAGGTCAGATCTGCGGAGAGACGACCCTATTCACTGAGAGAATTATTGTATCTTTGAGCAGTAGAAACACCCGTAGTGAATAAATGCTAGATAGATTTGTTTAACGTCACATTCCAGGCAAAGCAATAACATCTCCATGGAGACAAGCAGGTGCCAGACCCTCCACCAGAAAAGTTGCGCAGTGTACCTTTAAAATCTTTAGATTTTGGGAAGAAGCTAGTGAGAATCTCTAACAGGCTCACACACGGGCAGCATGCAGAGTCCTGTCCTAAGACTTGACCTCTGCTAAATGGCAAAAGTGCCAGAGAGTTGCGTTATTATGAGTTCCACAGTTCTTTACTGATTTACTGCAAGCTAGAGGTTGTATATGTAGGCATAAACACATCTGTTTTCTGATCTAAGTTGTTTCCTCATCAAAAACATACCCCGACTTGTCTGTGTTATTCCTCAGTTGTCCATGTAGGATTCATAGTAAAAGAGAAATTCAGTCCTGTCAACTGGATATAAGTTTTTTGATCGATTATGTTTCATTCATCCTTGCAGCTTCTTCAGTTCTGGTCAGACGCTGGTGGACACTGCCTTATATGCCTGAAGGGAGGAGCTAACGACACTGTGAACTGCTTATGGAGTTTAAAAACACACTGGAGCACTTCCTGTATTACCACATGACATCACAAGGTGGAACCACGTTTTCCCTTTGAGAGAACTCAGCCTAAATCTGCAGGGTTTGTGTGTTAAACATGTGCGAATGAAACAAAACACAACTCCAGGTCTGTTTTTGATAAGGAAACAATACTATAACATAGATCAGAAAATAGAGCCGTTTAACAATATAAAACACAAAAACGCACACACATTTCAGAATTGATTTATTAAGTATAAACAACATTACAGATGCAACCAAAAGGCATTTCTCCATTAATAAGCAGGCTAATATGAGTTGAGCCGCATTTAAATTTAATAGACAATTTCAAACATACATCCAGTGGCGGTTGACAGAACAATGTATAAACAGCCCCAAGACAACCTTAGTAATTAGATGATAGTTGACAATATGCTAAAGATGCTACATCGCTTATAGCAATACGAAGCCTTGAATTGTTGTCATCTTTACAAACTCGATGCGTGTATGCCTGGAAGCGATGGCATACGAAGGAACATTTTCTTCAAAACAAATAAGATGGATACAGATCTGTTCTTTTTTCACTATCTATATTATTTTGTCATTAGCCAATTTTCCACAGCGAGGTCGGACGTTATGAGGCCCGCCAGGAGTTTCTGCATTTGCACTAAACATTCATTTGCATGTATAGTTCTTGCTGCTAGCTCCATAATCCTCTCAGCTTGGCTACAGATTCACTAAACACATTATGCATTTCCATCATTTGATATGACCATTTTTTCCCTGTGTAGTTTCAGTGTTGGAGGCACTGCTGGTGAGACTGTGGCTGTTACAACACAACCGTTTAGAAAGGGGAAAGCAAAAGGCACTGTACAATTTTACACATCTAATTTTTTTGATTAATTTTGTAAAAGCTGTGCAGTCATTTTAAGGCAAATAATAGATTTTAGAGTGCAATTTTATAGGAACTATTTTGAGCATATTCACGGGTTCAGCTTCTTGATTTTAGGTGACATTTTGAGGACATTTGACCATTCAAAGATAACATAGAAGTCACCAATGGATAAAGAATACTTCTATTATATGTGGTCATGGTGTGAGGATTTTTTTGTATTTTTATTTTATATTATTACATTTTGTCAGTTGTCCCGTGCCCCAGGATTTTAGGGGTCCAAAACTGGAATCTCTTCCTAAGCCATGTGAGGCTTTCTGCCCCGGAACTTCAAATTTCTATCGATGTGCCTGATCACCATTTATATTTTTGTTCTTTGTTATTACAATATATTGCGATGTGGGAAATACTGTGTCCAAATAATTTCCCTTGTAGATCAATAAAGTTTGTCTGAGTCTAAAATGTTGAACTTTGTGCCAGTTTTTGTTTCATGTAGATAGAACCAGTAATTACTACAGAGATTCTACAATGTTGATATCACGTAAACACAACCCATAATGTATTTTATCTTTTAGCTTTTATGCATATTATTTTGTTCATATAATTTAGAAACCAAACATCACAGAGCTCTGTACATGATATAATGATCTAATAATGTGAAATTAGCAGCACTGAGACAAAACAAGCAAAAACTGCATCTTTAACCGGCAAATTTGTTTTCATGCATTTTCACAAATCGCAATTATAAACTCGGGTAAATAAATTTTTCATGCGCTCCCGGACTTGTGTCGGAGCCTGGCATAGTCTGTTAATCTCCTCTTGGGTCCTATAATAAATCTCTATTAACAGAAGGGAAACTGAGAATAAATTAGATTAACAAAATGATGGCGGGGTAAATTTTGAGTTTTCATTTATCCAGTCAAAACAGGGACATAAATAATTACGTCAAAACTAAAAAGAAAAATTGGACAATATTTCCCCAGTTCTGTTTTATAATAAGCTACATAAGAGACAAAACTGTGGAATAGGCATATAGTCCGTCTTTCACAAGGACAAGTAATTACAACAAAAAGTTTTCTCAAGACAGACGAAACCTTGAAAATATTCTCCCAAAGATGCACATTAACTTTGACGTTTCACAGAAATTACAATTAAAGCTAAATTGCTATCACTCAGGGTTAGTGCTTTGAATTCCAGCATTGAAGTACAGAGAAAAACATACACCAATCAAGCATAACATTATGACCATCTGTCTAATATTCAGAAAGAAAGAAAAAGAAGAATTGTGATTATTTTTGTGCCTGTACTTTTGTGTTAATGAAATCAGTACTAAGAGACACTTAAATATTATTTTTTTTAAAGACTGAATGAAATCGAAACGAAAATCGAGGTGAGGAAAAATATTAGGAGTATTTTTTCCCATATTGCCCAGCCCTACCTAACTATGTACATTTATCCCCTTATAGGTAGATTCTGATCCTTGTAGATCAGGAAAACCCAATATAAGCGAGCTACAGTTTTGAAAATGCTCTGATCTAGTAGCTCTCACAATTTGTTTGCCATGGGCTGAATTTTGTATCTTAAATTGATGCATTAATTATACCTAGTGTCTCCAGTATTACATATTAGGCAGGTGGTCATAATGTTACGCTCGATCAGTGTACAACATAGTATCAAAGCACAAACATCATTTTGAAATTAACATCTGAAAACGCAAAAATGACATGGAAAAAAGTCTTACGAAAGATCACTTTATTCACAAGTCATTTCTGCTTGATTAGGAATAATTTAATAAGCAAATACATAAACAATACATCTAATTACAGAGAACCAATCGGTGTTAAGGCTGCTTTTTTTTTTTCTTTTTAGATCAAACCTGCAATACACTTAAAACAAGGCAGTGAATTGATGCACTCTGAAAAATACAGATATGAATATGATACAATATAGACCTGGTTTGTATTTGCTAGCAACAGCAGTGGTGAGGCATTCTAGCGCTCACTCTTTGGTGCCGTTGCTGCGTTCAAAGTCCAGCATGATTATAGAGAAAGTGTATGAACATGGCTATTCACTTTGCTAACTATTAATAAAATATAAGTATTGTATTTACATCTTAGTGCAGTTAAGGCTAGAGACACTGCTGCCGTGTACATTCTTTCCTGAATTGTTTACAGAGAAATTGAGTTGAGGCGTGAGGAGGCAGAGAAACGAAAGACTGGCCCAAAATGGAGGCGCGCCCTCTACTGGATGAGTTTATTGGCTCGTGTGTTTGCTTCATCGATACGCACTTTGTTCATCTCCGCCTGAAACACAGACACAAACACGCAAAAGAATTAGATAGTTTGTATTTATATCATTATATATAGTGAAAAAAATATAACTTAAGAATATGGCCACTATACCATACAAGCCGGTATAGTGGCCATACCGGCTTGTCAAAGCCTGATCCCGTCAGATCTCAGAAGCTAAGCAAGGCCGGGCCTGGTTAGTACTTGGATGGGAGTCCGCTGGGAAAATCAGGTGCCACAGTGGGGCGCCAGTCAAAAAAGCTGTCGTTGTGTTCTTAGGCAAGGCACTTCACCCACATTGCCTAGTATGAAAGTGGTGTGTGCGTGAGTGTTGGTGGTGGTCGGAGGGGCCGATGGCGCAGATTGGCAGCCTCGCTTCCGTCAGTCTGCCCCAGGGCAGCTGTGGCTACAGTAGTAGCTTACCATCACCAAGTGTGGAATGAATGAATAATGCTCTGTAAAGCGTCTTTGAGTGTCCTGAAAAGCGCTATATAAAACTGATGCATTATTATTATTATTATTATTATTATATATCTATATATATATCTCGCCCAATGACGAGACCAAGCCAAGATCCTGTGGGACTTCCAGATACAGACTGACAGAATGGTGATGGCGAACCAACCGAACATAGTGGTGTTGGATAAGCAATAGAACAAAGCCGTGGTGGTGGACATTGCAATACCAAGCAATAATAGTAGTAACAGTAATAGTAATATCAGGAAAAAGGAACACGAGAAACCAGAGAAATACCAGGGGCTCAAGGAAGAGCTGGAGAAGGCCTGGAAGGTGAAGGCATCAGTGGTGCCCGTGGTGATCGGAGCACTCGGGGCTGTAACCCCCAAACTGGAGGAGTGGCTCAAGCAGATACCCGGAAAAACATCAGACATCTCAGTCCAGAAAAGTGCAGTGCTAGGAACAGCAAAGATACTGCGCAGAACTCTCAAGCTCCCAGATTGTGAGAGAGACCAATCACCGTGGAAGGTGAGGAACACATTTTTTAAAAAAATTATATATATATATATCTATATATATCTATATCTATATCTATATATATCTATATCTATATCTATATCTATCTATATATATATATATATATATATATATATATATATATATATATATAGATGGATAGATGGATAGATAGAGAGACACATAGACTTTTTAATAAGTACGCCAAAGTGTGAAAAAAGTATAGCATAAGAATAAAAAGACATAAAAGTATAACATTAATGTATAATAAAAACATAAAAATATATATATTTTTTGCAAAATCTTAAAACACATTTAAGATCATTATATTTCAGTAAAATGAGCAGTTCAGCCCATCATGTGCACTTTAAATGGTTCATAGTTTATAATGTGATCAGTGGAAAACAAACCAGATTGTTCTTTAGTCATTTATCCAGTGCTTTGGCCCATGTACCCAGGATCCCCCAAAAGTGAAAATAATAAATTACATAATCATTTGAATCTAGCCTCTTTGGTATAGCACTGTGTAACCTTTTGGGGAGAGGATCCGTCACCTGCTTGTATCCATGGAGAAGTTATTGCTTTATCTGAAATGTTCCACAGTATTTCATTAAACTTATATTATTTGCATTTATTCAATTATAGTGGATTTTATTGTCTTAAAAAACATGCATTTTTACTGAGAGCAGGGTCACTTATACACAGATCTGACCTGTAACTAGGCCTAGCAGCGTCATTTACTTGACTCCATGGAGAGAGATTTAATAGACATTTCAGGGACATTTCAGCAATAACATTTCCATGGAGAAGACAACCATCCACCAGAAAAGTTACACAGTGCATTTAAGTATGCAGCCAGATAAATAAAAATCTGTCCATACAATACAGTATATGTCTAATATAGCAATACAAAACCCTGCTCTTGATGGTGTTTGAACAGGGGGAAACACATTAGTCTTGGCTCTTACCTTATCTGTGATGCGATCGATGTGTTTGTTTTGCTTGTCTATTTCATTGCCCATATCCACAGCCATGTTCTTCAGATTTCCAATGATGCCACCAACCGCCTCCAGGTTCTCCTCCATCTCATCCTCACGAGCGTCATTAGTTATTCTGGAAATACATGATGAGCCATAACATTATGACCACGACTGGTACAGAAATAATAGCTTCATTACGACACCTGTATATAGGGGGTAGAAAATTAGGTAGTGTGGGTGTAAGGTTATAATCTTAGTTTAAGGTCCTATAATGCGCAAAACAGACTTCATGCCATGTTATAATGTTGTTACCTTGTCAAAAAGTTGCCTGGAGTTGTGTTTAGTCACATTCACACATCATTCTACATCTCCAAAGCTCAAAATGCTCTGTTCCACCTTGTGATGTCATGTAGTGGAAGTTTTCAAGGTAACAGCTACCTTTTAACTTTAGTTCAGTAGAGGCTGGCAATTCCAGGACTGAAATCACCCCAGTAACTGTAGTGAAGATGTACCGAGTTTGAGCGCTTCCTTTGTTACCACGTGGCATCACAAGGTGGAGCAGAGCATTTTTGCTTTGCAGATGTAGAAATGTAGAAAATAGTTGAGCCCTATGCACCAGTTACAGCTAGTTTGTGAGTTACATCATTGGCTGGCTGTACATCGCCCTAACATACAGTAGCTGAATAATAAAGTTTGAATCTCACCTCTTGATGTAGGGTCCGGAGGGCTGGGACATGTTGACCTGTCTCGCCTGCCCGTTGCGGACTCCAGAGGGCTGCCTGGAGACCACCCCGGAGCTGTTAACGTCTCCCTCGTCATCGCTTATCCCCCAGGTCTTCTTGTACCGGGAGTCATGTTCAATAGAAGACACCCTACGAGGAAACACACTCAGATTTATTCAAACGTATGAATAAATTATACATGTAACAACAGAAAGAAATGTCTACAATGGCAGCTTTTCTCCAAACATTTCAGACATAGACCGCCTACCTTATCTGCAGGTATTCATCAAAGTATCCCATTCTTCAAAGGGAAAGCATTGTGGAGAGATGTGACTTGAGTTTTAAAAAGTTTTAATTGTACTATGCGCACAAAATACGTGAAAACAGGCAAAAAAAAACAAAAAAACATTTGAACAATATATGTGTTCAAATGACACTCACACAAAGAGGTGGAGATGCTGCTGTGATGCTTAAAGATGCACTGAGAGATTGAACATATAATAATGACAAGTAACGGTGTGCTATGTAACTTTTCTAGTGCTTGTCACCATGGGGATCTCTTTGCTTTGACTGGAATATTCCACAGTATGGCATTAAGCAAGCGGTCAAGTTAAAGGTTAGATCTGTGTAGATGTGAGCCACACTCAGTAAGAATGCACCTTTTTCAAGGTATTTTTAGCAATAAAAATAACAAATTGGATAAATAAAAGAGATAAGTTTAATGCCAAATCGTGGAACATTCTAGGCAAAGCAAATACATCTCCATGGAAACAAGCAGGTGACAGCCAACCCCATCCTTGTTACAGAGTTTAAGGACAGACTGGAGGCTAATTTTAAACACATAATTGCTAAGTTTATAAGCACATGTAAATAAGTTTCCTAAATATGCAAAAATATTACCCTGACATTATAAAATTTGTCCCTTGAGGCATGCCATACATCTTAACAGGATGTCAGAGGTCGTAATTAATTTGTGATTTCCACAAAAAAAGTACACATTGCACCTTTAAGTATCCACAAAGGGCAAAAACGTAGACTAATTACTGTGAAACTACAGCCAAGAGCAGTTCATGGTTTGAGAAATGAGATGAAAATATATTCAAACTC
This sequence comes from Taenioides sp. WSHXM2023, assembly GCA_029959045.1. NCBI lineage: Eukaryota > Metazoa > Chordata > Actinopteri > Gobiiformes > Gobiidae > Taenioides > Taenioides sp. WSHXM2023. Next base: position 19,018,262 of record CM057102.1, read on the forward strand.
AGGGGAAAACAAACAGGCAATCACTCAACTGGTACAGATAAATACAGAGCGCGGGCGAGTGGTGCATGGAGCGAACCAGGTAAGAGAGGGGGGCGGAGAGGAGGGCAAAGGGGGGAGGAAGAGGAGCCGAGAGAGGAGAGTGAGAGGTGGGCATAGACTGTCTGTATAAATGGACATAGCTAACCCGCTAGCCGTGGCGTTCCAAATAGGAAGTGAGCATAGGGGGGTGCTTCCGGCTCCATCGATTCTGGCTCCAATTGTCTACATTGAAAAATCGTTGCCCCTCTCTCTGTAACTGCTGCAGTGAGCTTCAGCACTTTGGTCTTAAAGAGAGGAACAGAGGTGGGGGTGGGCAGAATGGGGTGGGAAAGGGTGAGTAAGAAAGAGAGGAGGGAGGGGGTGAGAAAGAGAGGGGGACAGATGGAGGAGGAAGAGGGGATAAGAAAGAGTGGAGCAGAGGGGGTGTACCTGTTACAGGGGCACACACACAGACCACAGCACTTGGACAGGTCGGTCAGGTTCTTCTCAGCCGTCCTCATGTCCTGGTTGATCTGGTCCATGCCCTCCTCCGCACGCCTCAGCTGCTCTGCACACATCACACAACAGCACACTTTAATACTACTCACACTTTGTCTATAGTGCCATTAGAATTTGTTAAGACTTCTTCAGGTCTGCAGTACAGAAGGGAGCTATATCGAAACTTTTTGAGCCCATTTTATTGGTACAAAATATTTAATCCTGATGTGTATATTTTCAAGTAAATGTTAAAAATCCTAAATTACACAAAATTTACTCTTATGAGCTTTATGCCATGTTAGAATAGTGTTATCTCCTCAAAAACAGACCTGGAGTTGTGTTTTGTTTCATTCACACATGTTTGAGTAATCCTTTATAATTAGTCTGTCTACACCTCCAAAGCTCAAAATGCTCTGTTCCACCTTGTGATGTCATGAAGCGGTAGTTTCCAAGTTAACAGATACATTTTAAATTTTGTTTAGAAGAGATTGGAAATTCCAGGGCTGAAATTATCCAACTGATTCTAGTGAAGATGTATGGAATTTAAAAACACAGCCGAGCACTTCTGGTATTACCACATGGCATGGAACAGAGTCTTATCTGTTTGAGAAAAGATCTCTACGCCTAAATATGCAGGGTTTGAGTGTTATGAAACAAAACTCCAGGTATGTTTTTGATGAGGAAACAACATTATAAAAGATCAGAATGTAGAGTACAAGAATCAGCACATCACAAAATTAACTACGTCTTTTGTTTGTGTACAGTTGGTCAAAACTTCATTTTGTCAAAACTTGGACCTCACAAAGCATAACGCTTTGATTTGAACATCAGAGCTGAATTCTTCTTAAAAAAACCTTGGGTGTTCCCTGCTTGTGTATCAACTTATTTTTCAAGGTTTCCAAAATCATAATTAACTTGAATAGTTCCTGTGAGGACTAAAGTGGGTCACGCAGCAGGAGCCAGACGCAGATTAGCATATGCATAAAAAATATATACACATTCTGACAAACAGCACCTTTTCCCTCAAGAACAAAGTCAAGGAAAAATGTTTGGTGCATAAAAAATTGGAAAGGAGCTCACATCTGAAGGGCACAATTACAGATTTAAAAGACTAGTTTTTTGAGCAATGCATTTATGGTAATCTTTTAACTTCACTGTAACGGCTGTAACTTGTATTCACTTTTACGATTCATAATTAAAGCTACAAACAGAAACGTTGACCACACAGACTAGTTTGTGTGGCAGTGTTTCGTGCTTGTGCTGACACCTCTGACAGCTCCTCTGTGCAACAACTCCACACAAACTTTTTGTGAATAAATAACAAGGTCTTTCTCAGTGCTGCTGCAAATATAGAAATGACAGAAATGATGTAGGCGCTGACCTAGAAAAAAATACTGAAGTGTATTCCTAAAATAAAACTGCAAATTAAACCAGTAGTAAATAATCCTATGTGAATTTGCTACAACGTCAATACCATTTTAACATATCTCACCGGGCTGTACTGTATCGAAAACTTATGTGTGTGTGTGTGTGTGTGTTTTTTTTTAATATATTTTTTTTAGATTTTGTTGACTCAAATAAAAATTGCGAAGGCCATTATGCTCAGCTCCTCTCTGTCTCCTGCCTTTAAAGCCGTACTATGTAACTTTTCTATTTAGGGTTCCATCACCTGCTTGTCTTGTCTTAATGGAAATGTTATTGCTTTGTTTTAAATGTTCCATAGTAAGGCATTAAATATATCTGATTAGAACATATTTATAAGCCGGTATTTAATTACTCCTTGAAAAATATGCATTCTTACTGTGAACAAGCTTGCTTCTCCACAGATCTAACCTGTAATTTTTACCTTGTTGTGCCACTTTGTTGTGTCCATGGCGATAAGTTTAATGCCAGACTGTGGAGCATTCCAGACAAGGCAATAAGATCCCCATGGGGACAAGCAATTACATAGTGCACATTTAAATATAGCAAAAAAAATAAACAAAAAAAGTTATTAATTACGTCAATTCCAAATTTATAAATGCTTTTCAGAATTAATCTTACAATCTGTCACTTACTGTTACTATTTTCTTCTTTTCAATTTGTCTCATTTATACGTTCATCTTTAGCTAAATAGTATACTGTACTAAATCTCTTGTATTGTTATGAGTATTTACCTCCTTGCTGTTCCAACATCACCATGGTTTTGCCGCCTGTCTGTTCGCTCTGGAAATACAAGAAAAAAATACAACACTTGAGATTCACTGGGAGTAAAACGTGGCAGAGTGACATTTATGTGAAAGTAGTAATTCAAAAATGTGGTGGAAATGTCAAAGTGAAACAAAATGAGACAAAGTGAGGAGGACATTTGGGTTTGTTTTAATGTTTCAGGCTCAGACTCACCTCCTCGGCCAGCTGCCGCATTCGGCGAGTGCTCTCCAGAGACTGTGGAGAAATGACATAGCTAGTGAAACATGTATGAGGAGAACAGGGCTGGACAATATTGGAAAATTCTGTGATATGTGATAGAGGAGAGTGCATTTATTTGTACTTGTACTATTACTAAAGGTGGTTTTCAGATTCTAAAATGTGATGATACCATTCTCTAAGCCACATCCATTTAACAAGATGTTTTAATATATCAAGTGTTCAATTAAATGTTAAATGTTGCAGTTAAATCGTTAAATAAATGACAATACCTTATATAAATATAATATCACTTGCATGCATATGTTTGCGGGAAGGTTATACAAAAGATGTAAGCTACTGCTTTATCTTTAGTTAAGAAGACATACTCCTACGTGTTTAAGAAAAAAAAGGACTTTACATAATATCGGTCCTTAAATATAAAATTAAGAATCATCACAAAATTAACTTCAGTGAGCCACATGTTTTGGCTGTAGGGGGGCAGGAGACACATTTCCCTATTAATTACACCGTGCTTTCACAAATGTTACTAGACCCTAGAACTCACAAAACAGCATGTAATTTGGCAAATGTGCGTTATCTGTCTGTCTTCCTCCTTGTGCCTGTTTTTCACTGAACAATCATCTACGCCAGGCCAAAAGGAAGTACAAATAGTCTAAAAATACACTATCTTAGATTTATAGCTGTGTTACCCAGTGTTATCCCTGGGTAACACTTTTTATAGTTCATATATTTAATTATGACCTTCACAACATTGGTCTCTTGTGAATAATACAACATTCATTAGTCTGTGATACACTACATACCTGCTGCATATTCAAGGACAGGTAATATTGATATGCTAATGATGATCTAATCTATAATGTTATGGGACATCGCAGGGCAATTCTTCATCCACACATTCCCTCTGGGGGGTTAAAACGGTAATTTACAGTGTTTTTCGTGTCACATTAAAGTCCTTAAATTAATGATAATGATATAAAATAAAACCACACCTTTGTTTGCTTTGCGGCTACTGAAGAGATGATGTCATGGGAGGAATCAATGCTCACGTAATATAAGGCGAGTTAAATGAGAGCAGTGAATGTGAGCGTAAGAGGTGATTTTAAAGATGCACTGCGCAACTTTTCCATTAGAGGATCTTACTTTGCCTAGAATGTTCTTTTTCATCTAGCTTTTATGCATTACGGGTGTTTCTATTGCTCAAAAATACAATAATTCCTTCTGTGTATAGGGGCGCCTCTACACAGACTTGAACTGTAATGTAGCATAGTGCTGTAACCTGCTTGTCACTCTTGTGAAAGATAGGTTTAATGTATACTGTGAAATATTCTAGGCAAAGCAATTATATTTCCACGGAGACAAGTAGGCTCCACTAGAAAGGTCACGTAGTGCACCTTTAAGTCACCATCTTTATATGAACAGTTTTATACTATAGTGTGTTTCCAATTCGACTTGAGCACTATAACTAAACATGAAATAAGTTTACATAAATATAAGCTAATTAAGTTAAGTGTATTCATACAAAAAGTCATGTTATCCAATATGAAGCTTTTAGACAATCCTAAATCTAAGTAATGTGTAAGTATCGCAAGTACTCCAAATGGTTACACAAATCTTTGCACAGCTTGTTTAATCGTTTTTATTTCTTCTTCAAAGTCTATTTGAAACAGTAGTGGTGTCAACAAATATTCTGCTGTAAAACTCGGACTCGACTTTACTCAGTCAGCTCACGCGAACAAGGGACAGACATTGGAGAAAACTTGACATACTGAAAGAAGAGTTTAAGTTGAATCTGAATGACGTTTTACACTTTGTACACTTCTAGAGAGTCTGCAACCTGTTTGTGTAGATGAAGAAGTTAATGCAGTGTCTGGAATGTTACGCAGTATGGCATTACACTCATCCATCTTCTATTTATTTAATTACATGTGTTTTTATTCGCCCAAAATACCCCAGAAAAGGCATGCATTAGTGTGAACAGTGACACCTTTCCACAGATCTGACCTGCAACTTGGCCTGGTCGAGTTACCTGCTTGTCTCTAATGAGATGTTTAATGCCATAATGTGGAGCATTTGAAGATAATTAATAATATCTCCACAGAGACAAGCAGAAAAGTTGCATGGTGAATCTTTAAAAATACGAATATTGTTACAAAGCCATTGACATGTGCTTCTTTGAAATATTTACATTTCTAGCCACCTATGGGCGTAAAATCATATTAAAACGTAACTGTCCTGTTATTAAAGCACTTTAAAACAGTAACAGAAGTCACTCAAAAGCAGAACTGGGCACAGAGGAGACAGTTCAGGTGAGTTTGTGTGTCTTTATTCTTAGCAGAAACCCAAAGCAACTCGTCTGTAAAAGAGTCTCAGAATGACTGGGGGCATGGCTCTTCTCTCCCATCTCTAATGAACCATAACAGGAAAGACTTCTCCTCCTCCTCTTCTCTTCCTCCTCCTCTCTCCTTCTTCTGTGTAATGTTTGCGTGAATATATTAATCAGGGGAACAGACAGACAGTATATTGGCACAGAGAGCGTGGCCAGATCAGAGGCAGAACATTGCAGAAGTGGTTGGTAAATATTACATTATGTTGCTGGAATATCCATGATCTCGGTTAATTAAGTCCGGAATGGAGCAGGCTGCCAAGTTTTCCAGATTGGGACTTTGGGAAGCAGACAACGCCGGGATATTTTTAACACAATTTTGGGTGGGATTAAATGGAGTTAAGGCTGGTATGTGCTGGAGCAGGAAGAGGCACTTAGAAATAGCATTTTATAGCTGACAAACAAACTCAAAATAGGAATTAAATTAAAAAAGTGAAATACAATGTAAGAACAAAAGTAAGAAATAACATATGGTAAATACTTTTTAACAACACAGCTTATGATTTTTTTTTACTGCTAATTAAATCATGAGTATCAGATTTGAACCCAATTTTCTCTGAATGTGGAACTACTACAAACATGGACTAATACTTTGTTGTATTGGAACACAATGTAAGAACACAAAAATGACAGATTGGAGTGATGATTTCCAAAACAAACAAAAAATAACATAGTGTGGTTGTTTATTTTGGACACCAAATCCCACAGTAAAGGGTCAATGCCTTGATTGAGGTCTGTGCTCGCTGAATGTTGCCAGCTACGGGGCTTTTTTCTCTAAATAATGATATGGTAAATAATATGACTGTTCAGATATATTAAAGGTCCTATAGAGTGTATGCAGTTGACGTCACAGGTTTCCCCTGATCCACTTCCGGCGGTCCAGATCTCCGTAGGCCGCCATAGTAAACACACTGTTCAATTCTAAATTACGCGTCATAAAGTCACAAAATGCCCGAGAAATGTTGTGCCTATCAGTGTTCTCAGACAAGGGACAAAGATAAAAACATTCAGCTGTACAGGATTCCTGCTGAGTCTGATCCTGACCGCAGAAGTAGGTGGATTGCTGCGATTAGACGAGCCCATCATAAAACTGCTGACAAGCCCTGGGAACCAACCAAACACTCCAGGCTTTGTAGCAGACACTTCATATCAGGTGTGGTTTGATTTGATCTTTACAATTTTACTAGTAGGTCAATCACATTGAGTGGTTTCACATTTGGAAGCAAGAAGACTTAATTACTATTAATACAGTGTAAGTATCAGATGTTGCAGTGTTTTTGTATGTTTTTGCACATAACTATCACTTTATTGGTCTTTATTCACAAAGTTTTAACATATCATTACCTCCGCCAAGGAGATTATGTTTTCGCCTGCGTTTGTTTGTTTGTTTGTTTGTTTGTTAGCAAGATAACTCAAAAAGTTATGGACGGATCTTGATGAAATTTTCAGGAAATGTTCCCTCTGTAAATCCAACAGATGATTAAATTTTGGTGATGATCCAGAAGAAATCCTGGATTCTGGATCACTTTGAAAATTTCGTTAGCATTGCGTTAAATGGGTCTTGGCGGAGGTCTGCGCTCTCTGAGTGCTTTTCTAGTGTATGTTTGTATTATTATATATTTATTTATTATTCATTTAATGGTTAATAATTAGCCATATGAAAACTATAAATTTATACTCCCCGGTGAAGTGTGATGGGAAATTTATTAGATAGTTGTAAATATCTGGCCACTGAAGGTCTGGGACAGAATCTACCGCTGTTAGGGCTGTAAAAAGGACCTGGGGCTCACTGTAGGGGTCCGATATGTTCAGATTAGCAAGCTTGTCCTCATATCTTTTCTTCTGATTACTATCTCGGTGATTTGTGAAGTCAGTATGAGTAAAAGACGGCTTTTTGTTGTCACTAGAGCACTGGTGGTCAGTCACGATTAGACCGTCAATATGGCGGATTGACAACTTCCTGTCACGTGACTGCATACACTCTATATTACAGAGAAGTGACTCTTGTGAGCTAATGTTGTTACTTCATCAAAAACATACCCGGAGTTGTGTTTTGTTCATGTTGATGTTTGATCCACATGTAATACTAGTTTATTAGTCTCTCTACATCTCCAAAGCTCAAAATGCTCTGTTCCACCTTATGATGTCATGTAGTGGTTGTTTTCAAGTTAATAGCTACCTTTTATCTTTAATTAGTGTAGAGCAGGGGTCGCCAACCTTTTTTCTCCAGTGAGCTACCTTTACAAAACGAAAATGCCAAAGAGCTATCAATTCCAGCAGTGGCAAAGAAACTGAGTAAATATAAGAGCCACAGCAAGCCTTACTAGATGGGGAACAGTTAGATGCTTAAAAAACATAAACCATTATCCAGTTATCGGTGCACGGGCCCTTTTTCCCTTTTGCCAAAATTGATAACAACATGTTCTCAGATGCAAAATGTTTTTTTATGATGACTGACTAAACATACAGCCACATTACTCCTCTATTTCCATTAGAAATACATAAAAATCTGTAGAAAAAGTATCAGTTCGATATACTTTTACAGATATCGATTGTAAACTGATTTTTAAATGCACTGATACACACTGTCCATGACTAATAAACAAAACAATGCAATTTATAGGAAGCCTAACATGTAATTGTAAGTCTGAGGGCTCAGAATTACATAAATGACACTAGAAAACTATACACTACTCTGATGTGAGACCAAAAACAGTCTCTTCCTGTGCTCTGATAGTGAGTTTAGATGAGTCAGACATAAGTGCTGATTACACAGAGACGCAGCACTAAAGAGACACACAACACAACACAATGGGGAGAAACAGCAGCAAAAGAAAGAGAGGCAGGGGAAATGTGTTTTAGAGATGTAATAATATCATCATGGACTATTACGAAGCCGAATTGTAATTTCCTGGGTCTAAAATGCATTTTGTTGCTATGGAATACACTCAGGGGCCACACTGTTCCGCCCCTATGGAAACATGGCTACAGACCATAATCTTTTGCTTCATAGTGCAGACAGCAGGAACACTATTTGCTATTGTGCAATTCTTGTTTTTTAATTTCATCTGTATTTCATATTTTTTATTGGACAATAAGAATACATCTGTTTTTCCTATTCTTTGTAGCCGTACTGAATTCATTAGTGTTCCCCATCAGTGTATCACAACTGAATACAAATAATAATGAAATGATTAGTTTATATTTGAGGCTTAAAAGTCGTATTATGCAAAACTGACTCATGTGATCTTTAAGTCATTTATAATGTTTTTACTTCGTCAAAAACCTTACCTAGTCTGTCTATAGCTCCAAAGCTCAAAATGCTGTTTCATCTCGTGATGTCATGAAGTGGTAGTTTTCAGGTTATCAGCTACTGTTGACCTTTTGTTCAGTAAAGATGAAAATTATTCAGATGATTCTAGTGAAGGTGTATGGAGTTTAAAAAAAAAAAAAAGCACAGTGGAGCATTTCCAATATTACCACATGACATCATAAGGTGGAACAGAGCGTTTTCTGTTTGATAGAAGAAATGTATGTTAAACGTGTGAATGAAAGAAAACATGACTCTAGGTATGTTTTTGATGAAGTTACAACATTATAACATAGACCAAAAAATAGCATAATATGACCCCTTTTGTAACAGAAATTGCAAATATCTAATTTTAAACACATTTGTTATTGAAAACCGCTATGTTTTTGCAGAGAAAAGTTTGCCTTATAGTACTGTGAGATAAGCAAAATGGTTATCTCTCTGAGAAAATACTAACATATTAGCCAGTGAGGCAATTATCTGAAGGTGAAGGCGCTTGCTAGCTCCTGAATTAGCATTAGCTCATTATTTTGGCCATTAGCATCAGATGGCTAATCGTAATGTGCCCTGGAACGCTGATTAAACAATTATCTGTGTAATAATAAAACTTTTAAATATGGCCGACAACACTGCACAGTCAAAGCCACAGAGGGAAAACTTAAGTTAAATTAGCCATAACCTTCCTCCACACCTGACACAACAGTCCATACAGTTTGCCTAATGGTCATTTTGATGGGGTTTTAATGAGTAAGCCAACGCCAAGAGCACTGCCAATTACTGTATCATATTTGAGATTTGTGGAAATACAGAATATAGTTTAACACAGAGCCTGTTTTTTTTTGAACATCAAAATATCTCCAGTGGGTCATTTTCTAATTGAGTCATTATTTAATGTTTTTTTATGATGAAATGATGAAAATGATGATGAAATTCGTATTTTGTGTAGCATGCTTTCCTTCTAATCAGTAAGTTTATGATTCATTTCAGGGTAGGCAGTAGTATTCACAGAAGTAGCAAAAGTTGCAGTAGGAGCAGATGTTCATTCACTAGTGCTAGTATTTATAGTAGAGATCTGTGCTTGAGATTTAAGGCCGATAGTCGACGCACTAAAAAGACCAAATATCCAATATATAGTTTGTCTATCTCTAATTGATAGTAGTAACAATAGTAAAAGTAGCGGTAGTAATGGTAGTAGTATCAGTAGTAAGGTAAACTTTAATGATCTCAGGTATAGAGATACACAGTATTATTATTATAGTAGTGAAGGCTTATTTGGGTTTTACTAGATATATTACATTCATATTTTTATAATTATTGTGTACTTAAAAGTCCTATATTAAACTAAATTGACTCTTGTGAGCTTTAAGCCATGTTAGAATGCCGTTACCTCATCAAAAACATACCTGGAGTTGTGTTTCATTCATACATGTTTGAGTAATCCTTTATTATTAGTCTGTCTACACCTCCAAAGCTCAAAATGCTCTGTTCCACCTTGTGATGTCATGGAGTGGTAGTTTTCAAGTTAACAGCTACATTTTACCTTTAGTTCAGTAGAGAATTCCAATTTCAGGACTGAAATGATCCAAATGATTCTAGTGAAGGTGTAAGGAGTAACACAAGAAGAAAAACACAGTGGAGCACTTCCTGTATTACCACATGACATCACAAGGTGGAACAGAGTGTTTTCTGTTTGAGAGAAGAACTCTCTCCAAAACATGCAGGGTTTGTGTGTTTAACATGTGTGAATGAAACAAAACACAACTCCAGGTGCGTTTGTGATGATGAAACATCATTATGACATCAGAAAATAACATAATATGGTCCTCTTAATACTTGAGTTGCATTTTCACTACAATGATTTCAGTACTGCCAGTTTAGTCCCATGTTTATCTCTCCAAGTCTTTCAGGATTAGTAGTCCTTGCTGTAACGTGTTTGTGAGCTGGATATATGATGCCCTAAAGCTGTGCCCCACCCAGCCTCTCTTCTGGTGTCAGAACTCGCCCCCTGCAGGCCTGTGTTTACTACATGTGTATTACTGACACTTTTAAGAACAAAAGGCATCTGCGGTCAGCGAAAAGAAAAGTGTGATAAACTCAAGTGTTTTTGGAGCAGAGCGCTAAAGGAAGCTAACCAAGAGCTAACACAATGGCTACAACTACAGCTGTTGGCCATATGCTTTACAATGAACTTTCAACCATTAGAACTTCTAAAAAAAATCCCCCTCAGACTTTTCAGATGTTTCAAATTGTAGCCAAATTTCTTTTTATGATTTAGTTTTTTTCAATTTTGATATAGCACAGACAAAAATTAAAAATAGACAAAAAAAACAAAAAAAACACACCACACCCTTCTCTCTACACTCAATTGTAGCCTAAATTTGACAAACATAAACAGAAAAATCAATCTGTAATTAAAAAAAAAAAGTAAGATAAGTTTATTGCCATAGTGTGGAACATGCCAGGCAAAGTAATAATATCTCCATGGAGGCAGGCAGAGGGCATAACAGAGAAGTTACATAGTGCATCTTTAAATAAGTGTAAGGAGAATGTAAGAGCCAAGTTATAAGTGAAACCATAACCAAGTCCAAACTCAACAAGCAGTACAAAAGCAGGTCTACTCCAGGAGGAGAAAAAAACAAAACAAAACTAAGGCTTCAAAGTAATTAAATATAGGATTAAAATACTTGACAGCTGTATAATAATTGTGGAGATGTAGATAATGTTTTTAGTGTGTTCCATACCTCGTCTGTGACCTGATTGGCCCTCATGGTCATCTGCTCCACCGTCATGTCATCCATGGTGATGTTGATGTTGTCTTTTTTGGAGGCTCCCCCCTTTGCTCCGAGCTCTATGTTTTGTGGCCTAAAGAAAGAAGAAAACAGATTTTGTATTATTAAAGAACAACATACATGCAAAAATGAGATCATACAACTAATTTTACAATATTTAAGACAAGAATTCCCCAAAGCCACAGTGGTAAATGCAATGATTCTCTGCTCCAGTGATTAGCCCTAAAATAATGGAAAATATGTAAATCAAATGCTGAAAATGCATCAACAATATAGCACTACTGACTATACTATACTAACTGAGAGCTACAAGATCTGTTGATACTTTGCAGCTGATGTCAACATTCCCTGGAGGTGTCACGCTAACTGAAAGCACTGCGCTGTCTGATGCTGATACTCAGGTTAGACTTTAATCTGAGCTTTATTTTAACACAATCTGACCAGAAAGAACAGACTGTTAAACAAGTCTCTCACACATAAAATTACAGTCACAAGCTAGCTAGCATTAGCCAACAGTTTTTCGGTTAGTCCCCCTCACTTTTTTGTTGAAAATCGAACACCTGAACAGGACCATGAACGCTTGTATTGATCACATGCTCCGGAGAAAGCGCTGTTTAATTACATTTTGTATTTTTTCTTGAGTTTCAGGCCTTTTTTGGCAGTGTTTAAGCAATGTGTCATTAAGGTAAGTGGTGAACATTCTGCCACACACATACATAAAGAACCCCCCCAGCATGATGTCACTGTAAAGTTTCAATATTTTCTAGAACCTACTTTTTACCAGTTTTGCATGGTCATGTCTCCAAAGAGAGGGAGAAGATGCAAACCATAAACAGATGACTCTTTGCTGTGTGTATGTGATAATGTATTTATTCTAACAATTCCACAGTACTAAAAGTAGTTAGATAAATAAACCAACTACCAACAAGTATTATAGAGAAATTCATCACAAAGCAAAATATAAAGTCTGCTCACGCTCACCACGAGCTTTAATTCAAATTAAATCAAAGAAAACCTTAGTAACATTTATGCAGCCAACGTTGCTTCAGATCAAATGGAGTCAAAAGCTTCGTGTTTCTCTTGGGCCGAGCGGATAAATTATACATTTTATTTGTAGCTTGTATTTTTAACTTTCATGATTTGCAGAGAGAGTTTGGGAAGAAAATATTTAGGTTAGCTTTTGAGAAGTAATAGAAATAAAAAGTAGTCTATATATTGCTAGGTCAAGGGTTAAAATAACAGTTATATTAGGCTATACATGAGTTTCAGAATGATGAGAAATTAGGACAGTTGCCATAGTGATTAATCATTTCAAACTTAAAGGTTCTATATTACGCAAAATTGACTCTTGTGAGCTTTAAGCCATGTTATAATGTTGTTACCTCATCAAAAACAGACCTGGAGTTGTGTTTTGTTTCATTCACACATGTTTGAGTAACCCTTTATTATTAGTCTGTTTCAAGTTAACAGCTCCTTTTACCTTTAGTTTAGCAGAGGTTGGCAATTTGGCAAGGTTTGAAATCATCCAAATTATTGTAGTGAACGTCTATGGAGTTTAAAAAACACAGTGGAGCACTTCCTGTGACATGACAAATTAAAACAGAGTGTTTTCTGCTTGGAAGAAAAACTCATCTTAAATATGCTGGGTTTGTGTGTTAAACATGTGTGAATGAAACAAAACATATGTTTGTGATGAGCAAACAACATTATAACACAGACCAGAAAATAGCGTAATAATATTATATCTTTTGAATGGGAAAAAGTCCTCAAAATGTAGCAGTACACAACAGTATGCTGAAATACAAGCCATTCTAAAGTACTGACGCTCAGACAAATCAGTCAATAATTTGATTTATCCCACAGGGCCAAGCGCATTGACTAATACAATACAAGAATATCTAAACTATGATGCAACATTCACATAGAGACAGACAAAAACACAATATTTTGGTCATTTGTAATTTAGCTTAGTAAATGCAGAAATCAAATTTAGTCAAATAATCATTTTTAACTGTCTTTCTTCATTTAATTTTTGATAATATCTGGATTTAACATTTATTACTAAAATGGTGGGTTTGAAAATAAGAAAAACGTAAAAGGAAAACAATGTGATGTCTAAATCTTGTAAATGCTGTGATTCCTCAATAAACATAATAAAAAAACTGAAAAAAACTAAAAAAAATAACCACAAATGCATACTGATTTGTGTGCATCAAACTGAACTATACACAGTGCAAATTTCCAATGCACTTTCACATCATCCATGACCTAAAAACACCAAACCAACACAATAGACTTCTAAACAGTTCACAATCCCATTTAATTCCACTGATTGTGCTTTATGTTCTGCTGCTATATACAAATCTATTCTTAACCTGATTACTGCAGAACATTTATTACTGTGGAGTGTGACTTAGCAAACAGAGCAAACAGATGATGTCACTGTGTGGAAATGCCCTTCTGTGTTTACTTAAACCTGAGACATGCTGCCAACCATGTGATTAGCCATAAGTCAAGCTGTGCATCGGGAGTTATAATTAGGATGCTACTGTACAGAGGTCAAATAAAGAAAATATAGTAAAAATCTATACAAAAAGTCAAATTTGTAAAGAACATAACTGGTCCTGCTTGTTTGGAGAATCTAAAATCTATCTATTAATACTCTGATGAAACACATTTACAACCAGCAATCAAATTGTATTGTTATTTTCCTATAATCTACATTTTTAGTCAATACACCCAAATCCAATTTAACTGTAATAGTCTAATTAGCATAATGTCATTAATCTGAAAGAAAAAATGAACGTTAACAAAATGACAATAATTTTGGATCAGACAGCAATAGAGCGATTATACCAGCTATATCAGATAACCATAATCATTTAGTTTTTTCCGTTATACTAAAGTTAATAAACAAGACAGATTTTGACTCTGTGTCATTCAGAACAATAATGGTCAAATGTATCTCTCCAAAATCTGAACTCTGCTCCAAACCACATGCTTCCACAGACAGAGGACTGGCTGTAGACCTCTCTATTAAAAAGATTAGAAATGTCCAAATCTCAGTCTTGAGTCAAATTAAAAACTAGGGTTGTCAAAAGTATCGAAAATCACACTCTGATTGATACCAAAACTAGTATCGAAACTAGATATTCATTTGAGCTGGTATCGATACTAAAAAGTCACATTCACAGGACAAAAATGAACCTTTCCTGATAAGCTTCAGAATGATCTTGAGCTGTATCAGAGACTAGTATACGCCCATGGACCACTACCTGGATGAAGTACTACGATTTAATGTTGAAAATGACATTCTATTGTCTAAATAAAGAGTGTTTTATTTTATTTTATCATTGTGGTATCGGAATAGGTATTGAGTAACAAGTTTATTTTAATTGAGTTTAGAATTTTAGTATTGTGACAGCACTACTGTAGACCTCTTGATTAAAAAACACCTAAGCTGATCACTGACATTTACAAATCTCCAAATCAGATATACCAGGCCGATATTTGACCTTTAGAGCGTATCGGCTATCGGCCAACAATTTCCAGAAGAGGCCGATATTTAGTTTGGCCCAACCAGCAGCTAAACATGCATGAAAGTGTATGCATAAAACTTTATTTGAACATTTTAGTCCAAAGAGGGTACTGCAAAAATGTAACTACACTGGACTTTACACAGTTTGTACTGTTTTACTTAATTTACCGATAATTTCTGGAAATGATCTAAATCAAGTCTATATATCGGGCCAAAAAATATCGGCAGAGCTGACTGGCCATTGTTCCTTGGGATTCTGAGAAAATCTAATGAAAAAAATGCTTATCAGTCGATTTCTAGTCCAATTCTCAATCTTAAGTCAAATTCAAAACTCACAGAAATTCAATTTTGCCAAATAGTTCCCCTTTATACCCTCACAGTGCTTTCTTTGTTGGTACTCCAGAATAACTCCATTTTCTTGTGTTAGAATTAAACTGTTTCCTGTGAAGCTTAAAAATGTCTTTTTTCTTTCACTGCTCCTCTCTCCTCTTTCGTGTTTTGTACTTTTTGACATTTTCCTGTTTCTACGGCGACCTGTGAACCTCTCTTCCCTCTTGGACGTGCAGCGGGTGAGCACACATCCGGAGGGAGTCTCTTCACACGATTTTATGGTGTTGACTCGGCGTTTTTACACTGAAAAAAGGACACTTGGTTCACACATAGACTCACAGCCCTGCTCTTCCTGGTGACTACCGACTGCTGCAGAAAAATAATAAACTGCAGAATTTCCACATTTGATGGACATTTGTAAGAAAAAGAAGTTCAAATCTGTTCTCAAGTGAAAATAGTTACTTTATAATAGCAATTCTCTAGTAAAATAAAACTGTAGTAGCAATAACTGTTCAATTAAATTACTTGTATTAAAGGTGTATAATGTAACTTTTGGTTGGAGGTCTGTCATCTTCTTGTATGTATTACATTTTTTTTTTTAGGTACTATGATGCCTCTACCACTACTACTATCAGTACTGCAAATACTACTACCAATACCTCCAAAGATGTCAACAGAGCTTGGGACTGTGTAGGTACAGAGATTTTTCAGTTTAATAGTCAAATGTTAAACCACTGGAGTCTCTTTTGTTTACTTTTTTCCATTGTTTTTACTAATTCAATTCTTACCACAAACAAAAATGTTGGTGTTTAATCCCAAACTCTATAAGCCCCTCAATGTTACAACCAACACACAAGTCAAAATACCAAAGCAAAGTTACTGAAATAATTCTTAAGTAAAATAATCACCACTACCACACAGACTGAAGAAAATACATGGGTGAACAAACATGTCAGTATTAAGTGGCTATCAATTCCTGCTGTCAGTAAATCAACCTCAATATAGCTGCATATTGATCCAGCTGCTGTGTTTGGAATGAGCAGTCTAAACCACACATGACAAGATATTTTCGGCCAATTTGTGCTTATCTTGCCGTTTCCACCAACCACCATTACACAGTTCACGTTCACGCTCAATAACAAAACAAGAGTAACCACGGGGACTAAGTAAGTGTTGAACAAGCCACAAAACAAGTGTAGCATTGTAGGGTGCATAACTACTTTCTATCAATTAGCAAATCGCAAAGGATGCAATTTTGCAAAAGGACTCAGCCTAAATATGCAGGGTTTGTGTGTTAAACATATGTGAATGAAACAAAACACAACCCCAGGTATGTTTTGATGAGGAAACAACATTTCCACATCTATCAGAAAATAGTGTAATTATGGGCCCTTTAAAACATAAATCGCACATCTAATCACAATCATTCATTCATCATTCATCAAATCATTTTCCCAAACTGTGCAGCCCTATAGCCCTATTCATTTAATTATTCCCATTTAATTATTCTTTCTATAGTCTCTGGGTCAGAGCTCTACAGCAGCTCTCTTCTTAAGGCTTTCAAAGCAGAAAGAAGCATTTCTGGTTGTTCCTTCCAAACCTGTTTCTCCACCTCAAGACAACAGCACACAAACCGACTTCTTTGTCCTGGAGCAAGCGCAAGAGTCGGATGATTATTGTTTTAACTGCAAACTTTGTTTTTTAAGACTTCCATGAGTTCTTCATCCATCTTACATCTAAACATTTTATTTATAATGTATTGTTACATTATTATGACTTAGTAAACATTAGTAACAGTGAATAAAATTGCAATATACAGAGCAAAGACTATGACCTATAACTGTATTAACTCATAACAATAATTTAACTGTGCATAGTTAAATAATTTAACTGTGCATAGTTATAACAAATAAATATACAAATAAACATATATATTAGTGGCCTATGTTAATATTAATTCGACTTTATAAGAGGATTCAAGCCGCAAACATCGAGAATACAACGTTGTAATTACGAAGTATTTCTCTTGACTTTTTAAATGAATTAAGAACTGAAACCTTGGAAAAAAAAACCCCAATTGCCTAAAATGGGGAAACTCCATATGACTTTCAGGTAGTTATTTCCACTCTCTAGACGTGTTTAATAGGAAGTACAATGTAGTAACACCATCAAGTTCAATTATTTTAAAAGGTTTGTGTAGAAATGTGTAAAGATAAGAGCTTTGTAAAATTTTAACGTGGGTCACTTGACAAACAGGTGACGTTAGACCAGCCACGGGCATTAGAAAGTGGCACCACACGCCTTAGAAACAAAACATGACTTCTAAACTCAAATCAAGTTGCTAAAATAAGTGGATTTAGGCTGTGAAATTAAAATAAACGTGTCTTACATTGTTAAAGATGCCGTTGATCTCAAATGCGGTGAACAATTTTGTACCCACGCAACTTTAGGCTAACTTTAGCTTGCTAAGTTAGTCAGCTAGTTCCTTCCGCTTTTGCTGTCATCTAACTATCGCCACCAACAAAAATACCGATGGTTGTAATAAGAGGAAATCTTTTACCTGGGTAGTCACCTAGTCCTCCTGGTTTAAACGTGACCTCGCAACTCCTCCTTGTGTGCGGAATGTAAACTTGAAGGAGGCGACACTTGTGGATGGATTCCTTCAGTCACTCACTCGCCTGCCGCTGTTTCCGAAGTGTGTCAGTGAGGCCTTCAGGGACAGTGCGAAAACAGAGCAGTCAGACGAGCTGTGGATTTGAAGGAGGTCGTTCTGTGGCCCAGACTTATACGTGTTAGATGGAGGGTTGTCTTGCCTCGGAGCGTGAATAAAAAAGAACACACCCACTAAATCTGAAAGTTAAATCCAACGGTTGTCAATGCGTTTATTAGTTTATTTACTTATTTGTGCTTGATATTATTTCGTAACAAGTCAATAGTATCACAACATTTTTTTTTAATTAAATGCTAAATCAGGCTGTGTTATGTTTAAACAAAAAGAACCATAATTATGCATACAATTCAAACTTGTTTAGGCATATTATTTCTATAAAAATGAATAATCCTCTCATGGCATTCCTAATGAAATAGAATAAATAGAAAGATGTCTTCAAACTTGAGTCAAAATACTCCTATAGAAAAACAAAACAAAACATTCCTATCCTATTCCTACATGTCCTACAAAGAAACTTCAGTGTAGTTTTAGAAGTTCGGTTGTGTTGTGCCAGTAGTTTCGGTTTCGCCCTGAACTCAGCATGAGACTCTGCGCACGTCCTGCGTGCGGCTGACATCTGACTCCAGAGAGAGGCGCTGCTCATTCTCCCCACATGAGTGCAGCATTTACCCTTCACCCGGACCCCTCCTCCCCCTCTCACCTACTCTCTCCTCTCTTCATCCCCCCGTCCTCTCTTCTCCCTCAAACCCTCTCTCCTCCTCTCTCCTTCCTTCTCTGTGAACACTCCGCTGGATGTTTTTCTCTCTCCACCGTGATTCTGAGAGATGCTCTGAAATCCGAGCCTCCAGCGCTGAATGTGCTGTGTAATTCCCCAAGTTTTATGGTTTGAAACCACAAAAGCCTGCTCAAGGTGACTGCAAAGACACCGGGCAGGCAGGGTGCCAGGCAGACCGATCAAGTAGCACTGTCTAAAAGATGTTTCTGTCTGGGAGAACAACTAAATATTTTCTGCTGAAGTTAAAGAGCGTTTCCACAACAATGATAGCTACTTGGTGGTTTTGCAGAATGAATACGCAGCGCAGATCCGTGCCCATCTCTGCGCACATGTATCTTTAATAGAGTCTACATAGCCTGCATTATTCAGCATTAACACACGCTCCATCTGGACTGCTCTGAGTGTGCACGGCTCTGTGAGTGGATGTGTCAAAGCACCGCTCTGGTCCACACTTAGAACTTACACTGACGCTTCACCATTTCACCAGCCCAGGGCCGCAGGAGCGGAGGAGGAGGGCCCTGGGCAGGTAGGCGATTCAGGGGGGACGCTACAGGAGAAACAGGACACACCCTATCCTTCAAATATTCTATCATATGTACATGCTGTTTTGTGTAGTATTAGTGCAGGCTAATCAACTGTTCAAAACTGCATTTCTGTTCAACCAAATATTGCAAAAGCATGGTCAATATATCAGCCTATACATCAGCCTGCTGCGCATCACTGACACATTCTAACACATTTAAGGATAATTAATCACGTGAACTGGCAATTAATGGCCTAGATTTATTTTATATTTTACCTAATTTGATACAAGTCTTTCTAATTAAATTAAATGCTAAATCAGTCTGCAGTGTTCGTGGCCCCCTATAGTCTAAGATTCTCCCCCATAGTCTAAAAAGAACATGGGCTAAATATTGGCATAATAAATCTCACTTTGTTCCTCCTTGTATTGTCATTCACATAAAAGAAACGGCACGGTTCAAAACTGAATTAAAGAAAATTATTAATCTAGAAAGTATTTGTACCACCTTAAGCTGACAGAAATCTATGGGAAACTCTGTGTTATGTTTGCAGTTTATATAAAATTCCAGCTGGTTTGGGCATATTATTTCTATATTTGCCACTGCTATTTTGAATTTTTTTACTATTTATTTTCTTGCACTCTGTAATTACAGTGTAGTTTCCCTTGTGGATCAACAAAGTTTGTCTAATTTAATCACACTTCTATCTTAACTGGAACACTGAGAAAATGGAAAATGTTTTAGTTTTAGAAAGATTGGCAGAGTATAGGCTATGAAAATGAAGTATGTAAAAAAAGAAATATTGTCTTAATTTGAGCTGCTCTCTTTTATTTTAAGAAAGGTGAATTGCCTGAAGGCCATTAATTAAAGGCAGGGCCCCTCTGGCTCCTGCTCCCCTGATATCTGCTATTCTACGCCCCTGCATTTTACCATTTTACCATTTCACGCTCCGTCCACCGGTGCCTGAAGAGTCCAAAATGAGTAATTCCTCTATAATTACTTTTAATGTGAAAAGTGTTCGAGACAAGGATAGAGGGAGGACGGAAAGAGGAAAAGTAAGTCAAAGAATAGAGATTAAATAGACGTATTATGAGCAGTGCAGATGTCAGGATCACACTCTTTCACCACTGCAGTTTCTTCATCAAAAGACATGGGAGCATTGCCCTAATTCCATAATTCCTAAATCATAGTACTTAGCTCCACACACAGAGACAAAGGAACAAGTGTGTGAGGAGAAAAGATGGGTCATATGCTCTAATAATGAGTCTATGGGAACATGGAGATGACAGGGAAGGAGAGGCTGAGGCTGTAAAGGCTGGCTCTGAACTCATGGTTTGAGCTCTGTGTAAAAGTCAACACCACAAATGAATTCTAGTCAGTCTCAACCAAGGGAACAACAGCACAGTCAGTGAAAACAGAGAAGAAGAAGAAGAAGAAGAAGAAGAAGAAGAAGAAGAAGAAGAAGAAGAAGAAGAAGAAGAAGAAGACAGGACTAATGTGATCCAATGGGAAAAACAGTTTAGTTATGCATAAGGAGCATTGGAGAGGGATCTATATCATCATAATGCCAAAAAGACATTGGTTTATGTGACCCTTTTTACTGGTGGCTAAAAATGTCTATCTTGCTTTTATTTATTACAGGTGTTTTTAATGTACAAAATATTTTGTAATACTTTTTTCATTTTTACAATGAATGGGGTTACATCTCCACAGACCAGTAACACTGTTGTATGAATGTGTGTGTGAATATGCGAGTGGTTTCATGACGTAAAGCGCTTGGAGTGCCTTGAAGGTCGAAAAGCGCTATATAAAAATGTAACTACCTTTTACCATTTATCCCTCATGTAAGCCACAGCCCAACTTTGTATAAAAAGAAATTCAAACTTTATGAGACTTATTATGAGTCTTATTACATACATTTATATGTCGTACCAGAATATTGACTGAACCCATATTTCGAAGCCGATATCTGATCCAGCAAATCTTTCATTATCAGCACCACATCTAGCATCTCTAGAGAAGTTACATAGTTCACCTTTAAATACTTGACACGTGAAAGCCAAATATTCTTAAGTACAAGTATTGCTGCAATCACTCACAAACTGAATTTAAAAGTATGACGAAACTGTGGCTGGAAATCCTATCACCGGAGATTAAGTTTATCCAAAAACTATAAATAAATGTTGAAGTGTAACTGTAAGAGCATTACAACCCACTGTCATCCATCTTGGAAGCACTGGAAAGGTTCTTGGCCCCGTCCTCCTTTGGCCTCATCATTTAGCGTTAGTGTTTAGCGTTATGGCTAATCCTGCTGCGACCTGATACTTGTCAGGACGAGGAAACTGGCTGACCAAGCGTCTCAATATTCAGAGATAATTTTATTCCCTGGCCTCCTCTCGCCGAAAACCTGCTCTGTGCGTTTGGATTGAGGCTCTCATATGAAGCAATTTGATGGAAACTGGAGACATCCATAGCCATTAGTGGGATTTACTCAGGAGGGCCAAACGCAGAGCATCTATTATTCATGTGCCAATGTTTTTTTTTACCCCCAAAAAACTACATTTATGCTGTTCTTTTAACATTACACTAACAAAAGAGATACACAATGGTTTTAGATGAAGATTTAAAGGTGCAATGTGTAACTTCTTTAGGGTCAGCCACCTGCTTGTCTCCATGGAGATGTTATTGCTTTGGCAGGAATGTTTTGAGTGTTAGAGAGAAGCAGTTTCATCACCATGCTTTAGTTTTTTTTTCAACAACTATAATTCAATTCAAAAATAAAAATAAAAAATAAAATAAAATCAAGATAGATAAGATTAATGCCACACTGTGAAACTTTCCAGGCAAAGCGTAAACATCTCAAACATCATCCTGGCAGACTTGTCCCCCAGAGACGTTACATATTGCACCTTTAAACATGTCTGATCAATTCTGATTGACAGAGACATGGTTTCTAATCTGTTCATCCTTTCCGATCACCCCCATTACTCACACTTTACATTCATATTTAAGCAGGGAGGGTGCAGTGTCTTGCTCAAAGACACAACAGAATGCATTAGTCAGAACTAGAATTGAACCTCACCTTTTGTAACTATACCCATGCTCGGTTCTGCTCCTTAAAACATAGCTCCCCTTACCCCAGTCTTTATACAATTCAGTATTATTGTACTTTAACTTCAGCAGACGCTTTCAGAACTTCTTGCATCTCTTGATATTTTTCGAGTTCTATCTGTAGCCTTCATAATCCCCTATGGAGTTTACTTTTTATTGTTAGTCTCTCTATTCATGTCCAGATCTGACAGAAAGAGCCACTGAACTAGAGGGAAAAGGAAACATTTTATATGCACTTTCATCTTTGGGCTGTATCTTGTTCAAGGACACTGCTCCTCACTGTTGACAGCCCCAAGATGGCGTCTAAAAGCACAGACTTATTTCACATTTTGGGGGAATTATGTGATTTATTTCGGAGCTGGACCACACTTGTGTAAATCTGGCTGGATTGGAGAGTGGGAAAGGGTATCACAGAGTATTCAGGCTTAGATTAGCTGTCACATCTGTGGAGGGCTTTGATTTACATTTGAATAATTTTACGCTTTTTGACTGGCACTGCTCTATGCATTCTGTATCCGTAGGTTTTGGGGATATGGATGAATGGGCACAGATGCAGACCCAGGTGTACTATAAGACAACTGCTTAGATTTGCAGACATGTCCCAAAGATGGAGCAGGCCGATCACAGCTGGAGGTAGGTTTTTATTAGCCTGACAGAGCTGTCTGCAAGAATAATGTCTGTAGTCCACAAGAGCAATTCACAAAAGGGGTGCTGGTTATTTACAGTGACTGGAGTGGTGCACTGTATGAAGATCTTTGCTGTAAAAATATTAGTTGCACTTGACGTTACAGTACAGTAATAGCAAACAAGTATTCATAAAAAATAATATGTAAAATGTAATATTTTATATTACACAAAACTGACTCTTGTGAGCTTTAAGTCATGTTATAATGTTATTACTTCATCAAAAACATACCTGGTATTATGTTTTATTTCATTTAGACATGTTTGAGAACCCTTTATCATTAGTCTGTCTACATGGCATTAAGCTGCATTGTTACTGTGAACAGGGTCACCTCTCCACAAAACTGACCTGTAAATTGACTGGTGGCATTAACTGTCTCACTGGAAATACTAAAAGTTAAAAGTTACAAACTGCACCTTTGAACAAGAATACAGGTCTATAATCTATTGGTAAAATGTATGTAATTTTCTTTTCTTAGTCACTTTTAATGCATTCAGAATTGTTACATACATTCATTTTAAATGGTTTGTGGGTTGCTATAGGTTACCCTAGTTATGCATCTGAAACAGGAACACAATCATAGTCTCTAAAGCAGGAGAAATAAGCAGTTTGTCTGTCTGTCACTGTGTATGCCCTGATTGCATATATATATATATAGAGTATTTATATGCATTTTTCATACCTTCATGCTAACTTGCAGTAACAAAAGCAGTCACCTTGTCCCCTCTGGTTCTGAATACTTAAATGTCAAATGAGTGGTTGTGTTTTTGAATCGTGAAAAGATGCTGTGATGCCCTTTATTTGGTGAAGTGTTAAACCACTATATCCATCACATCACATCGTCATTCAGTGTTTATGTATCATCCATAAGAATCCACCACACAAACAGAGCAGGGCTGACATGGTGGCGTTTAAGTTTAATGCCCTACAGTGGCACATTTCAGACAATGCAATAACTTTTCCAAGAGGACAAACAGGTGGCAGACCCTCCACTATCTTTAAAATATAAATAATGTTTAATATTTTGTACTGAAGGGCAAATTTTGAGTAAAGCATTAGACTGGAAATGTCTGGACCAGTGGGTCTGCCTCAGCCCCTGTGGGACAGTACATTTATAACTTTTTATGATTCCCAAATGCCAAGAAGCCGTCATCCTCCAGGCGATTCCACTTGGTCACATCTGCCCTTCTGCAGTGAAAAAAAACAAACAAAAAAAACAAAAAACAAAAACTCTGTAGAACAGGAATTCAAATTTGCAGTCAAGATAGACAAACTCCACCACACTTTGTTCAGAGTAGACAAAAAGACAATCTTTATTTGTGTGTCTCTCTCCTGGATTTGAACTCTTGTGTTTTACTTTTGACTGACTTTTCAAAACCAAAGGCCAGCTTCCACAAAAACAACCACAAACAGAAAAAAACAGACATGACCACCGGAGGCATCCTAACCAGCTACTGACCATGGATTTACAAACCATATAGAAGAAAGTGGAGTAGAAGAAGAGAAGACACATTTGTATAATCTTCCACAGGCTATGTCCTATCGCTCCAACCCATACACGAGTCATCGACAGTGACTTTAAATGCTACAAAAATAAGATGAGACGGGGACAGAAGTGCTCCCCCTAGTGTGTGTTTTTGCGTATTACATGTCTCTGTATGTCCATGCTCAATGTTAACGACCCCTTTGAGACCTGGAGTTAAAATTGGTCATTTGTTACACTGTGTATTGATTACAAGTGGTCAGTTTTAGTAGATTTGGTCTCATATGTACAGATACAGAGATATTATTATTGCTATCAGGCAGGAGACATTCAACCTTCAAAATGTAGGCAAGTCAAAACACTGCATTTTGTTTGGAATTTGACTCTAGTGCAGTATCAAAGTTACAGTACAAATTATTTACATTTCTTGATTGTAAAATTCACAGATAGACATTTGGACAATTTACCAAAACATAAAGATATTCAGTTACAATTATGCTTCAACAATGTGGTGATGTGGTGCCAAATGGTGAAAAAACAACTCACTTTATTTAGTTACAACCACTGCGAGCTTTTAAGGTGCACCTAGTTACTGTTTTGTGTAAATCAATCGATAGACAACATGTGGTTCAGGTCAAATATTTCACATTACAACAGTGACGTATGAATAAAAACATTGATGGAAAACTCAGACGATCTCTCAGCCGTAGCACCTTTAAAAGAGGCATGGAGTTCATCGGATCAGTGCGCCTTTACCTGCCATTTGCAAGTGACCCGAGCCAGAAGTCAAAGTCTAAAGTGAATGTTTAAATAAAAAAATAAAAATAAAAAATTCGGTCCACTTAGGCCTACTATAATCAAAACAGAAGAGTGCTTGTTGACTTTTGATATAAAACTGTAATTACCTACACTAACTCACAACACCTCCCTTGTATTCTGGTGATGGCTAGTTTGGACCATAGACTGTATAAAGAAGTGGACTAAGGGAGTGTGACGTCACCCATAGCGTTCGGCTCCAGTCAAATGAAGCTCATGAGGCTAGCAGTTATAGGAGCGAATTTGGAGCTGAGATCCATTTAAGGAATAGGAATTTATTTACGGACAAGCTAGAGAAATAAAAACACCAGGATTATGTAGAGCAGGTATACAGTCTATGGTTTGGACCAGTTATTTCTGATTATCTAATAGTTCCTCATTATAATAAAGCATCAAGTCAGTCATTAATACTATTTGAATGTATGAAAATGTTGAAATGGTTGCTTCATTGGTTTTGCAACAGTTTGGGTCATTAAGTTTGCCGTTTACAGTGTACAGATGCACAAGAATTTGCAAAAAAAAAAAAAAAAGGTTTGTTAGGATATGTATTGTTTGTCCCAGAGTGGCTACTAAACATTACTTAAGTTTACAATTACAATTTCAGGTGGTTGCAAATGTGAAAAAGACATTAAAAACCATATAACATAACAGACATACTAATAGGTGACATTTCTGACCACTTGCTACCAGTTTGGACTCGTTTTAACTCCAGGTCTGAACGAGGCCGATTCAAATGCCTTTAAATGTTTCTACAAATGTATGCGTATAAATCTGTACATAGATTTCCATGTTGTGTGTTCACAGTGCTTGCTCATATGTTACGTTCTAACATTAAAGAAGTCCCATGACACACACACACATCCTCCTCCTCCTCCCCTTCCTCCTCTCCTCCGCTGCGCAGTCTTCTTTGTACACTTTTGTCCATAATAAATGCTATTCCATCTTACATCGACTTTATCAAAGAATCTCTATGCGTGTGGGTGCCAGTGTGTGTCCTGTGACGCTACAACACACACTCCTATCCCATTCAGACCTACAGTATGTGCTTTCCAGTTTTACAAAGCGACAACGTTCAGACCTATATAACAGTTCAAGTTAGTGTTTATGTCCATTGTACTGAGGGCTTAAACTCAGTCATTTTTGCCCCCTTTGGTCCATTCGTCTCCCCAACAAGAGCCAATCCATCAATGACCAAAATCCAGACAGGAGAAAACGTGTGAGCGGTTGGCGAGAGGCTGTTGGATTTTTGTTTTTCGTTTTAAATCCGTTTTTAAAAAGTCTTCAAAGAGGGCAAGAAGAGCGCTGGTGGAGTAGGTGTTTCAGATAAATCCCCCATGAAAAAATAGATCATCAATACAAACAAGAATTTTCACAGTGGTCATGCAACTTAGCGTGTCACCTCCTTTTCCTCAAAACTTTCGTCAAAATCACAACACTGACCCCCAAACCCGTCACAACCTGAAATGCTTGCTCCTTGTTCATCTTGTTCCACCGTTCTCATAGAAGTTAAGTGACCACAGTCGAAACAATATAGAAAGACAAGAAAGAGGTGGTGGGTGACCAGTGGTACATTCATATAAATGAGAAAGTCATGGCCACCCAAACCAGTTAACATAGACAGTGCAGAACAAGCCTGTGCTAGCCAGGCTGTGGTAAATGCTTTATTTAGAAACATGTAGAAGACAAAATACCCCCCTCGTCCCCACCACTGAAAATATACACCTGACCCCACCCCACCCTCATCCGTCCCTTTACCTACCCTAACCAAAATAACGATGATTAAACTTGCCTTTCACTTCATAATGTGGACTGTTTATGGTATTGATATTCTGTTCCGATATTGATGTCACTGCTTTGGCTTTAAGTATCTGCCATTACCTGATATCAACCAATACTGGAGCATTATTGATTTCCTTTAAAAGTGCACTGTGTAACTTTTCTAGCAGAGTCCAAAACTTTGTAACATCTCAGACAAAGCAATAACATCACGATGGAGCAGAGCAGATGGCAAACCCTCCACCAGAAAAGAAACAGAGTGCACCTTTAAACACAAAGGGCTTATGGTAAAAGATGATCCACTATATCTTGAAACCGATATCTGATCCATCAACATTTTCAATATTGGCGCTGATATCGGATACTAGTATCATCGGTGCATTCCTATTCCCGCCATGGCTTCCGTAGCAGCATTGAACAAATGGTTGATACATTTCCCATTAAAGACGCACTCTAGCTTTTCTGAAGAGGGGGTCAACCACTTGCTTGTCTCCATGGAGATGTTACAGCTTTGCCTATAAAGTTCCACAGCATGATCTCAAATGTATATATTTTGAATTTATTCTATTAGAATTACTTTTAATGATTAAAAATACCTTAAAACGTGTATTTTTCTCAGATATTAACAAGGGGATTGAAGAGTGCCATACTATGAAACATTCAAGGCAAATCTATAACCATGGAGACAAGTAGGCGGGTGACACCATGGAACAATACCTTGATACTTTGACCTTACCATGATTTCTTATGCTGTTCTTAAGTCTAAGAACAAAAAAGTTAAAGAAGAAAATAGTAAAAAAACAAACAAAAAAAAAACACTAAACAAAACCAGCAACAATGGATATCAGAAACAATATCGGATTTCATATTAGAAAATCTGTATCAATTTGATATAGTGACGTGAATAACCAACAGCGATGCATATTATATTGCACTTCCCAATTGCCCGCATTTATTTCAATCTTTGTGGGAATTGCTTCATAGCTGGCTTTGCCCTGACCCCAACCACTTTCCCCGTCTCATTCCGATCACTGGAATTAATCCAAATGGTATAGAATTACAATTACATCGCAAGCTTGACCACTTCCAATTCGAACTTTGTGGACGGAGATGGCAATGTGAGCCAGAATCCAATTTTTGTGCATCCAGGCCTATCGCGAAAACCTCTTGGAAGATTGGGTGTATGGAACGACAAGTTTAATCATAGCTATGGCGAGTATCATACCCCTCCCAAGAGTCAAATACAGCCAAATACTGTACTACCCATCTTTGAAATGAGTGCAGTTGTCCACTTGTGTTCTTCTTCTGCGAGGTGCATCAAGACCCAGAGGTTCAGGAATCTGACACGGGGCGGAGCTATGTCTCGACTGGGAAGGGGCTGGCAGTGTTGGGGGGGTCCGTGGAGAGGTGAAGCAGGAAAAGGACGAAAAAGAACCAAGGGGCTATAACACTTCCCTGAGGGGTGGTGGTTCTCTCACGGTACTACCAGCCCAGCCCTAGACCTCCTAATTGGGGTGGGGCATCCAAAAACAGGGTCACAGCCAGAGAAGCAGTCCCAGTAGCAGAGAGGCTGTGAGGACAGAGAGGCCCGGCCGCCATCTTGGACCCCCGTCGGTGAGGAAGGGCTCCGGAGAGTCGTATCCGGATCCATCTGGAAGAGATAGAGAAGAGGGGAAAAGACACAAGACTGAACTGTGAGGGACAGACACACAAGACAAGACTGAGTCAAATCACAAAACGTCAAACATAAACATGAAAATTTTGCTTTGCTTAACTATTGGAGCTAAATGCTTGAAATCTGAAAGTTATCAAAAAATTACATGCCAATAACTTTTTGAAGGGATTAAAAAAAGGTTAGAAAATGTATATTCTAATGGTCTTATAGCTCTAAGATTCTAATATAAAATGAATAATTAAAACATTGAATGGAGTTTCTCTGTTCACTCAAATAAGCGAAAGATTTAGGTCTATAAAGGTACTTAATCTGCCTCTTAATATAAAGGTTCATTTTGTAACTTTTCTGGTGGAGGGTCGGTCAAATGCTTTTCGTCATGTTATTGCTTTGGAATGTTTCACAGTATGGTATTAAACCTTTCTATCATCATGGTGACCAAACCAGAGCAAGTTACAGGTAAGATCTGTGGATCAGTCAATAAACATAAGGTAGAGCAGTTTAATGTCATACTGTGGAACATTCCAGGCAAAGCAATGACATATTCATAGAAACAACCAAAAAGTTACATAGTGCAAGTAGTATGTACACAAACTGACTTTTTATTCACACAGGGCTGAGGCAAACCCATTTTAAACACAAAACATGGATGTGTAATATTACAAGGGAACAAAAAGCAAAACTGAAGGACTATTTGGGATAAGGGATAGAGGGAGAGTGGGGGAGACGACTGCAACTCAGCTCTGCAGGGGTTCAACCAACCTAATTACAGTTTAATCACAGCGAGCCTGTGAAACTGGAACAGCACACACACACACACACACACACACACACGCACACACACACACGCACACACATATATACACATACATATACACACTACTTGGCCCTTAGCGTACGTTAGCGACAACATTTCACCGATGAGATGGAAGTTGCAATGTCAGACCAAAAGCTTTGAATTTCAATAAGGAGCAGCAGGAAAGGCATAATAAATTTGAAAAAAAAAAAAAAAAAAGGTGTTGTTTCAGTATTTATGGAGGACAAGAAGAGGGGGATGGTTGGTCTCTACTGAGTTGGAGAGATCTGAGCCTGGAAAGCGGCATAGGCTGACTCTACGGGTTTTTCTTCAAAGCTGAATCATTATCAAGGGAGAAGAGTTACTACCGTAGACTACGCAGGTTCAGAGCTGAAGTCGGGCTTATGGGCTGAGAAAGAGCTGCTTGTATCAACCTCTGGGAAGACTTACAGCTGGATTTAAATCACGCTTTTCTTTCACAATCGAATACAAGTTTTTAGTTTTTTTTTTTAGTTTTGGGCATAATTATAAGATATATACCTTAAATGCCATACTGTGGAACATTCCAGGCAAAGCAATACTATCTCTATGGAAACAAGCAGGTAGTGGATCCTCCACTAATATTGTCAACAATTCGAAAAAGCTATTTAAAATCCCCTTGCCAACGATATTCATTTTTGATTAGCAACACCAGCACACATGCTTATTAAATTGCATTCCAAGTCTGCAAACTGAAACTTGAATCTTAAGGAGCCATATAATTACTTTGTTGTTATGACAATGGTAAGAGCGCTGGCCAGGCTTCATATAACATTGTGCTAATCTTGTACTACACAATCTTCATGTTTATTCATCTGCATACCTTCCGTCAAATATCCTTTAATTATAACCTTCTTGAGATTGGAAGAAATATTTGGGATTAAGGCTACAGTGCTATCAGTGTATGACCAAAATGATAACCAGATGTGACACCGATGTTACTGCACAGCTCTGATTGTGTTTACAAAAAGAAGAGACAGAATCCATTGTTTTATTTTTCTATGTATGTCAAAGACTAGATGGAGATGGGTTGTTTATGGAAGGAGAAGCCAAAAGACACAGCTAACTGATCTGAGTTTCATTATCTGTCATTACTGCAGTCCGCTGAGTCGTATACACAGTTTTAAAAAGGCATTTGGCTGTTTAAGTTTTCACATTACAACATAATTAGGGGGAAATACTGGTGAAATGTTGTCTCCTCTGTCTTAACTTCGAGGTTTAGTGCTTTGTGAAGTAGAAATAAGGAAAACAGTTTAAGACAGTGATTCTCAATAGGTGGGTGGGTAGATTATGCTGAAACACTAAAGAGGGAGGTGAGGTGGTTGTGAGTTATGATTTAGTTTATTTTAGGTCCAAATATTATTCCATCCATAAATCAATCAGTTAAATTATTGTAAAATTTGTCAGTATTTGAAGTTAAATTTGCGCTATGTCACTTTTTATCTACATGTCTTTATGGAGACAATATTGCTTTGCCTAAAATGTACCACAGAATTGTATTAAACTTGTCAACCTCTGCCATGTCAAGTTACAGGTCAAATCTGTGGAGAGGCGACCCTGCTCACAGTAGGAATGCATTTTTTTCCAATTTATTTTTGTGAAATAAAAAGACAAAAAAGATAAAAAGTGAATAAATGCCAGATAGGTAAGTTTAATGCCACACTGTGGAACACTGAAGGCAAAGCAATGACATTTCCATAGAGACAAGCAATTACATAGTGCACATTTAAATAAATAAAACAATTCCAAATTTAAAGGTACACTGTGTAACCTCCACCACCTGCTTGTCTCCATGGAGATATTACTGTTTTGCCTTGATTATTCACTAGTATCAAAATAAACTTGGTAATCACAAGTTAATGGTCAGCTCTATGGAGAAGCAAGCCTGCACGTTCATGTTTTTTACGGTATTTTTAAGATATAAAACACCAATAATTGAACCAATATAAGTGAGATATTTTTAATGCCCTATTGTGGAACATTCCAGGCAAAGAAATAACATCCCCATAGAGACAAGCAACTAACCCTCCACCTTCAAAGTTACACAGTGCAACTTTAAAAAGCTTTTCATAATTAGTCTTATAATCTGTCATGGGTTTATATCACCATGTTTTTATTTTAAATCTTAAGCCCAAACCCTTATATCATCACATGTATTTTCAATTTGTTGCCCCACATAAAGTAATCTAAGTGCAGTTAGCGTGTCAGGGCTCGCTAACATTTTCTCTGCTCTCTCTGTTCCCTTCACAAGGACAGAAGCTCAACCTCACACCCCTCTCATGTGATGGGATTTGATCTGAAGTGTGGCCCTGTGCATTCCTGTTCAGCCTGTGTGTACTTTGTGTGTACTTGTGTGTACTTGTGTTAGCACGTCGGCTGGACTGTGAATCAGAGCGGAGAGTGTTGCAGGACCCCCCCATCAGAGCTTTTAGTGGGTCCTAATTTGACTCTGATAGCCAATCTGGACCTTTAGTGAACTGTGTGTGTGCGTCTGTGTGTGGGCGGGTTTTTAACACATAGTGGGGACCAAAAACTGTGTACACACTCACAACATGGAAGTTTGCATTCCTTATGGGGACAAAAAACAGGTCCCTGTGACGTAAATGCTTTATTATTAGATGAACAACGTGATAAAGGGGGTTTAGGCAAGTGGTGACAATGGGTAAGGTTAGGATCAGTGTCCAGGAAATGAATGTAAATCAATGTAATGTCCCCACAAAGAAAATAAAAGAAACATGACATCACTGTGGAGACGAAAAACTGTATGCACCCTCACATCACAGAATTAACTCCTCTGTTTCTGTAAATTCTTTATTATTAGATCAACAATGTGATTTAAAGTTCAGATGTGGGTTAAACTAGGTTATGGTTAGGGCTTAGATTAGACAAGCAGTGACTATGGTCCATGTCGATGTAATGTTTTTAATGTAATGGGCTTTTATCACAATATGGGGACCAAAAATGCTTACTCACATCACGGGGTCCTACTTTATTATGGGGACAAAATCTAGCCTTTATTATTAGATCAACAACATGGTTTTCATATGGGTTAAAATAGGTTTAGGTTAAGGTTAGGGTTTATGCAAAGTTTAGGCAAGTAGTGATTATAGTTAAGGTTAGGATCAGTCTCCAGGAAATGAATGTAAGTCAATGTAATGTCCTCACAAAATACATCAACTTAACGTGTGTTTATACAGCAACATGACGTGTGTGTTGGGGACAAAAAATCAAGTCCTCATGACGTTTGTTATTATGAGATCAAAAACATTAGTTCAGAGATTAAAATAGATTAAGGGTGCACTCACACTAGGACTTTAGAAACATGCCCAAGCACGGATAGCCCCTAAAGTGCGGTATGTTTTAGGTAAAAGTTAAACAAGTAGTGACTGTAGTTAAGGTTAGATCTCTAGGAATTAAATGAAAGTTGATATAATGCCCTCACAAACTATAGAAACATGTGTGTGCATACGTGTGTGTGTGTGAGTTACCTGGTGGTCTCACGTACACCTTCAGTTTTAGACATGCCCGCCCCACATGATTCGGATGAGGAGACGCTGGAAGAAAAACAAAGATTCAAACAAAAGATTGATTTGTTAGAAAAAGTTCATGAAGCCATTTAATATCCCTCTCATTTGGTTCTATTAGATTAGCATGGAGTTAAAAATCTATTATCCTACTGCTTGTGTGGCTTATTATATTATGTGTGCCGGGACCAAAATGTAATTTCGTAATTTGTTTTCTCTCGTTAGGAAACAGCACTTGGAAAAATTAATAGCGCACCCTTTGTTAAGATTTGATGTCACCTTTTTCACGTTGATCCAAAGCAAAGAATTTATATTAGAAGGTGACCATTTAGCAAAAGTACTGACTGAAAGTATTGAAAATCAGATACTAATCAAAACAAAAATTAGTATTGAAACTAGATACTCATTTGAGCAAGTGTCGATACTAAAAAAATTGCCTTCATCTTTCCTGAATAGCTTTAGAATGATGTTAAGCTCAGAACAGGTATAAGAGCACATAGACTATATGACCATGGACCACTATGGAACTGACCTGGAGGACTGAAGGATTACACAGATATAACACCACATGGTAATATAAGTACTTTGATTTAATGTTGAAAATCCTATTCTATTGTTTAAAGAAAGGGTGTTTTTTATTATCATCGTGGCATGAGAATCGGCATCAAGTCTATTCCTTACGAAATCGAGTTTGAAATTTTAGCATCGTGGCAACAGTATTTACCATACACTATTAAAATCAGAAAAGGTTACAGAATAGATTTGATTAGGGTCAAATTATTTCATTTTTTGTGTGAACCTGGACAGTGGCACAGTTGCGAGGTTGATAAAGATACATACAATTTACAGCCATTCATTCACTACAGGACAAATGTATTTGATTAGAGAGATTACTATATAAAAACCCTATTGTATAGCACAGGAAAGGGCAGAATAGCTAGCCAGTTGGTGTCTCTTGAAAAATTAACCAACTAATTTATTAATTCATTTGTACAAAGGGTGTAAAAGCTGGAGGCGTTCACTGCTGTTTTTGACCTGAGGTAAAATATAGACAGTAGTGTACAATATTAATGTTAAGATAATTGTTAGATATTAAATCAGTTCATTATAATGTTATCAACTACGTACGTGTTGATTTCTTTTGGCAATGCAAGGGCAAATGTATTATAAAATTACACAAAAGTATGAGAGAAAATATACACTGTATGAGTTATTTCTGTAGGTGGTTTACAACAAAGAATATGGATTTTAAAGTGCTCATATTACGGCATTTAATGTTGTTTCCTCATTACGAACATACCCGGAGTTGTGTTTTGTTTCATTATATAAAGGACCTTTAAGTTGTATTTTTGGCACAATATGACAAAAAAAAAAAAAGGTAGTTACTAAATAGCTCCAACACCATCCACAGCTCCAAATGCCTAAACGAACGAACAAACAAACAAACAAACAAACAAACAAACAAACAAACAAAAAACCCA
Source organism: Taenioides sp. WSHXM2023 (assembly GCA_029959045.1). Classification (NCBI taxonomy): domain Eukaryota; kingdom Metazoa; phylum Chordata; class Actinopteri; order Gobiiformes; family Gobiidae; genus Taenioides; species Taenioides sp. WSHXM2023. Next base: position 19,052,890 of record CM057102.1, read on the forward strand.
TATATTTAGTAATTTGTGAAAGTGCTGGCAGCAGTTTTGGACAAATTTGCTTTTGGGAAACAGTTTAGGGGACATTGGGTATTAGGTAATGTTGGACAATGAAATGGGGAACTTGGTAGAGATAACGTAACAGCACCATTTTTAGTAATACACTGGCTGTATCTGCATCTTTGACAATAAACAAACTAAAACCAGGAGACATCAAGACCGTTTGTTCATTTCATATATTTTCTTATAAAATGCTCATTGTAATTTTTCTGGGGGAGGGTCTGGCACCTTCTATTTCAATATAGATTTTATGCTGTCTCCACAGATCTGACCTGTAACTTGGCATGCTGGTGCCACCTGTTTATGAGGATAGATAAGTTTAATGCCATACTGAGGAACATTCCAATAACATTTCCATGGAGACAAGTAAGTGGCGTACCTTCCATCAGAAAAGTCAAACAGAGCACCAAGAAATGTATTTGCAAGAGCAGCCACAACATGAAGACCCACAGTTTAATTACAATTATTAGAGCTGCAAATGATTTTCCATTACAAGACGAGGACAACTGATACTTTGCTGTGACATTATGCCGGGGGTGTTCTACATGTATCCCTGTTGGCGACATATTCAGTTACCATGATGACACAATGGAAACACTGCCAAAAAAGTCTTTAGATTGTCTGAAAACTTAAGAACAACATACAAAATGGATTTAAACCTCACATTTTCAGCAGCCTGTGATCAATCCGAGCATTCATGTTCCTGTTTAGGAGTTTGATTTTCAACAAAAACTGAGTGTGACTAACTGAAAAACTGTAAAAAAAAACTGTTAATGCTAGCTGGCTTGTGACTGTAATGTTATGTGAAAGGCACAGATCAGCTCACTTGTTGTAGTTCCAACTAAATCAGCTGTTTATGGTCAGATTGTGTTAAAATAAAACTCAGATTTAAGTCTAACTAGAGTAACAGAGCTTCAGACAGAGCAGTACCTACAGTTAACATCACACCCCCAGAGAATCAACTGAAAGTATTATATTAGGAGCTGCATAACTATGAGAAAATGCATTTAAATAGACATCTATTTGTATCCGTTTGCTTCTGAAAACTATTTACAATAATATAAAGAACTGTAACATTTGTGGATGAGCCGCTATGAAAAACATGGTTGTGTATTCATGAGATTTGAACTGGACACTTGCTGCAAACAAAGCATGAATAATAAGTCAATCTGTCAGGTGCTGACAGGGCTGGAAATGCCTGTAAGGAGAGAGTCCACAAAAACAATTGTAAATCTTGTGTTTTTCTGTTTGCGTGCACTCGCCCCTTCATAATTTGCTTCTACTTGACATTAATACGGCTCATTACTTTCTGATGGCATTTATAGACTCAAGGCAATGTAAACAAATACACTAACTGCCACAGGTAAAGATACTATACAATTAGAATTCAGAACAGTTCTTTAAAAAGCCCATATTGTGCTGTTTTCTGATCTATGTTAAAATGCTGTTTCTTCATCAAAAACATACCTGAAGTTGTGTTTTGTTTCATTCACACATGTTTAACACACAAACCCTGCACATTTAGTGAGTTTTTCTCTCAAACAGAAAACACTCTGGTCCACCTTGTGATGTCATGTGGTAATACAGGAAGTGCTCCACTGTGTTTTTAAACTCGGCTTCTCTAGAATCGTTTGCATGATTTCAGCCATGGAATTGCTAATCTCTGCTGAACTAATGGTAAAAGGAGCTGTTAACTTGAAAACTACCACTACATGACATCACAAGGTGGAACAGAGCATTTTGAGCTTTAGAGATGTAACAGACTAATAAATAAAGTTTTACTCAAACATGTGTGAATGAAACAAAACACAACTCCAGGTATGTTTTTGATGAGGTAACAGCATTCTAACATGGCTTAAAGCTCACAAAAGTCAATGTAGTGTAATATAGGATTTTTAAAGGTGCTTTTCTGTGGAGGGTCCTTTACCTGTTATGGCATTAAACCCATCTATTTTTATCAGAAAAGTTACATAGTGCACCTTTAACATGTGCTTAATGAGTGAATGAATACATACATTTGCCAAATACTAGACTCTCACAATGCAGAATCAACACACAAACTCACTCATTTGTGTCTTTACTGACCCCTTGTGGCTGCAGTTATTAAACCCAACCTCTGCTTTTGAATCTATATTACTAATTCAAATTAAGTAGTAAAAACATGTACCCTTGATTGGGCAAAAAGCTATAGGCTAGGCTAACACGTCTGAATAGAGATTTAACCATTCTCACCAAAGCTCAGGGAAATACAGACTCTGAAATCGCCCTGAAAGAAAATCCCCCACAGACCAGGGTCGAGCCAACCTATAAGCCAGTGCGCCGCTCTCTCTCAATACTCCGCAAAAATGAGAAAAATGTTAAAAAGTTCAAACTTCAAAGACGAAATTGAATCTAGGTTTTTAGTCCCACCTCGATCTGAAGTGAAACCAAGCAGGCAGTGGTCCAAGTCTAACAGTTTGCACATTACAGTTCATGGGGGAGTGTGTGGAGACCCCTTGGCCCCATCCCTTGAGGAAGTCTGGACCAGCCCGTACCATGGTGACCTGTGAAGCCTGTCATTAGGATCCAAAGCGCACAGGAAATAAAGTTGACCTCTCCTCTGCCCTCTCCTCCCTCCTTCCTCCCATCCTTCTATCTGCCCTTCACCTCCGAATTCTTTGGACTTAAATTTCTCCAAATTGTCCACCTACAATCACGTGTGGTCTGTCATGTTAGAACTGCTCTCCTCTGAAGTGATGTATTGAGCTAGCTATCCCATGGTGCACCTGTGTTTTGCTGTATCAGATGTTTAACTTTTACAGTGCTAGAAAATAATGGGTATATTTCAACAACCAAAAGGTACACAATGCACATTTAAGCTAAAAAAGATGCAGTGTTCTATGTATCTAAGGTGCAAAATGTCACTTTTCTGGTGGAGGACCTTAAATCTCATTGGAGACAAGCAGATGATGCCAGTAAGCCAAGTTACAAGTCGGGTCTATGGAGAGGCAACTCTGTTAATAGTATGAATTCAGGTTTTTCCAAGGTATTTTTGGGTAATAAAAAGACCTGTAATTGAATAAATGCAAGACACATAAGCTCAATGTAATACAGTTCAGCTAAAGCAATAATATGGGCCCTTTAACCTATAAGTTATGAAAAGTCTATATAATAAAATACTCACTAACTTACTTAACATTTAGATAGACATTAGACTACATATACCTAATATATTTATAGTCAACATTTCATTTCCATCCTTAGTTGTTTGATTGACAGTTTGGGTTAGCATACTGAGAACCCACTGACTGACAGAAATTTCACTAATGCCATTTTAAGCAGCCTGTACTCCACTGGTGTCTTCTTCTTCTTCTCCTCTCATCTCTGCTGAAAGCCCATTGAAAACCACTGGAGCTCATCAGGAGGGCAGCTGGGAAGAGTTAGGGGTGGAGTACAGCTGTCGCCATGTCAACCACACGTCAATCACAAAGGTCAAAGGTCACGGAGGAGAAAGGAGGAAGAGGTAAAACAATTCTGCATACTCAGTGGTGAAAGTACTCACTGCCAAGCTGCTCTGAAACTAATTAACTATACGGGTATAGCACTGTTGTTATGACGATCATTTCTTACTCATAAGTTTTTTAATTATTACTTTTAATTCAGTTATAAATGTTGTATTTCAGTGTTTTAGAAGATGTTTATGCCCACACACAAATCCATTACTATGACTCATTTTATCAAGGACTTCAGTTACTAAAAAAAAAAAAAAGTAAAATAAATAATTATAAAGGGTCCGCCACCTGATTGTCTCCTAGCTGATATCATTGCTTTGCCAAGAAAGTTCCGCAGTATGGCATTAACTTGATCTATCTCCATGAAAACAAGCAGGTGGCACAACCAGGCTATAGTTACAGGTCAGATCTGTGGAGAGGCGCCCCAGCTCACAGGAAGAATGCTTATTTTCTGCTAGATAGATGTTTAATACCATATTCTGGAACATTCTTTAAGCAATAATATCTCCATGGCGACAAGTAGGTGGTGAACCCTACCATAAAAGTTACGCAGTGCACCTTTAAAGTAGTTCCAAATACATAAAATAAAATAAAAATATGTTTATTCAGTTATATGTTATGGTGAAAGTAATAATAAACTAAAATTGGACAATTTCTTATTTCTCAATGAACCAGAATAGTCTTGTCTCTTCACTGACCCCTTATGGCTGCAGTTTGTATTTTCTTTAATATCCCTATCTCACAATCATAACTAAAACTATTCCTTTTTTCATAACTGTATTTGTAATATTTTCACTCCCCCAAACTTTTTTTTCCCAACAATATTTCTCAAAAAACACCTATTGAGATCAATCAGCAGTTTTAGTATTCACTATAGACACTCTCAGACTAACACATGGTCCAGACCTGTCAACACTGCAACTCTGCTTTCACACATGTACAAACTGTGTGTGTCTGACATATGTGTGTGTGTGTGTGTGTGTGTGTGTGTGTGTGTGTATGTGTATGTGTGTGTGTCTAACATGTGTGTGTGTGTTTGGACATGGGAAACGCCAGAGCTAGAGCTATCCCTGTCCATCAAATTGATAGACATGGCCTTTTCACGGACTCACAATCGCTTGACAACTGACCCCAAAAACCTCCTCCCCGTCTCCCCCTTTCCCCTCCTCCTTTCGTATTTCGTACACACACGCACACACACGCACACACACATCGGCACTACAGTATCCCTGGGGGTCCCGCTGACACAATGCAAACACTCAGCAGCTCTACAGTTGGATGGGGCCCTGTCTGTGTCTACATACATGAAGCCCCAGACAAAAGCTGAACTCAGAGCGGGGCGGTAGGACATCTTAGCAGAGATATCGAGGACTCTTTAGCCACAGATCCTCACCCGCTGTGGCTTTGTGGGCTGGCATTTCTGAAGAAGTTATTTATCTTCGAGTACAGACAGTGTAACCCACGCCCATGCAGTGTGCCAGCAGTCAGAGATAACAAAAATAAAAATGGAGCGTGATATGGATTTCAATTTGTGGAGTATGCAAAGAAAAGTCAATTATCATTATGTAATAAGTTAAAATTGAGGGTAATTGCATTGAAAGCGATGTCACAGGCTTTATAAATAATAGATTTTTCATATCCATCTACAGGACTGGAACAGAAATGGCTGTTAAAGCATTTTTAACATTTTGCTCTGTGACTTCTAAAGGTGCACTGTGTAACATTTCTAGTGGAGCGGGCTGCCACCTTTATGTATCCATGGAGATGCTATAGCCTTTCCAAGTAAATCAGATACAGGTCAAATCTATAATGCATATTTTTTATTTTATTTTATTTTATTTTAAACAAACCCAAGATTCCAGGCAGAGCAATAACATCTCCATAGAAACAGGCAGTTGGTAGACTTAAAGGTGCACTGTGTAACTTTTCAGTTAGGGGTCACCATCTTGTTTCTATGGATATGCCATTGCTCTGCTTAGGCATTAAACAGATTATTATTTCATTTACTCAATTACGGATGGTTTTATTGCTCAGAAACACCTAGGAAAAACAGGCATTCTGACTGTGAGCGGTGCTGCCTCTCCACAGATCTGACCTATAAAATGGTCTCCATGAAGATAGAAAGACAGCTTAATGTAGAAAAGCATTAGTTACACAATGCAATACAATAAAAAATTTTTTTGTATGTAAAGCAAAGAAAAAAATGTATAAATTATTATTTTTCATCAAATAGAAATATACAGAATCCTGTAGTAATAATAATAATAATAATAATAATAATAATAATAATAATAATAATAATAATAATGTACCTTGCTATATTCTGGATTTAACAGAACATAAATAGTAAACGTATACAGGCCCACAGTGTGTCACATGGTCCCCTGACTGTACTGTAAAAACATTAACTGCATGTCTCATTATTCAGTAGTGGCCTCGAGACCCACATGACAAGACCAATGAAGCAATTACAGGTTCAAGAGCAGGTCTTTAGTGTCCCCTTCAATAGAACAGGCTGCACTTTGTTAATTAGCCCAGTACATATGCTCCCAGCTGTGCCATACTGTACATATAATATAGGCCACGCTCGCACACGCTTTGTAACAACGCCACCAAAGTCGTCTCCTGCTTGTTGCGATGGCCTGATTCAGTTTCCTTGGCTCCTGATGTGATACTGATTTTTTAATATTTGCAGTTGCTTATACCGATCTGATGCCGATCTCATCCCAATACCAGTCTTCTTATTTTTATGATTTTATTTACACAATTGGTTAAACTATTGTAAAGTAATGTATTAAACACGTCCACAGTACAGCAGCTTCAGGACATAGTGACAGACATTTGATGAAGTCTGAGCCTCTGTTTCTAAAGACAGTGTTTTTTTTATCATATTATTTATGTTTGAGGCCTGTAAAAAGAAGAGAAGCCTGCTGAAGCACACGGCTACTTCACATATGTAAATAACTTTTTGCATTTGGCTTTGCTCCTCCATCAACGTCGATTGGTCCAGAGTTTGGTTTTCACTCTTCAGCCTCAGTGAAGACAGCACAGAGGTAAAATCAGGGAGTCTCAGCTTTATCCTGTGTCTCTCTACTCAAGGTACAAAGGTTGGCAGTGGCTATTTTAAAAGATGTATACCCTCCCATCAGGACGGAGGTTTAGAGTCTCTAAAAACCAAGCAAACCAACCAAAACTAAGCCCTACAAAAGCACCTTTATTCCAGCAGCCATAAGTGCCCTGAACAAGTGATTTTATTATATTTATCTTAATTATGGTCCCTTGGTACACTTGTATTCTTGTTTTTAAAGTATTGTTTTTAATGGGGTTTAACTTATTTTAGCCTGCACTATGCACTGTTTTTGTCACTTATCTAGATGCAGATACTGTATGTGTATATGAATGAATGAATGAATGAATGAATGAGCTGACTCACTGCCAAACAAAATTTACCTGTTGGTACCAATAAAGTAACCTTTGAACCATTAAAACAAACACTATCTCTGTCATTGATGATAATGTTTTTAGCGGCTTTAGACCCTCCTCAGTCTGTCTGTATTTAAGATGCTCTGGGCGTTAGCTGCAATGTTAGCAATGACAGCTGCATCAGCCCGATCTATTCCCCAAATCTGATCCAAACTGATCCTCTAAACATGCCTAGATCAGCGGTCGATACCGATGCCAGTAGTATCACTAGCATCCTTACTTGTGTGCTTGGAAAGTTTGGACATTGTCAAGTTAGCTTCAGAAAGTCGATTTACGACAGACCCTAAACTGTAGATGTGGTGAATCCCTCTGTGTGAAGAAGCTCAAAGCAATATTTAAGAGTAATGTGAGTCTGTGTTTGTCCCCCGGCTTTTGGGCCAGTGATGGTTCTTAACTGTGCTCCGAGGAGCAGCCTCCAGAGCTTCACTGTCTGTGATACTGATACATCACCTGTTGAAAGGGGAGAAACATCGATAGAGCTAATATCAAAATGATTACACACTCCGCCTGGTGTCACTTTTACCACTTTGCTGAGCACGCCATTTATGAGCGAGGCACAGGAACAGGAAATATGGGGAATAAAAGGGCCAATGTGAGAGAGAGAGAAAAGAGAGGAGAGGAGAGAAGAGGGAGAGAGGGGAGAGAGAGAGGAAAGAGGGAGAGAGAGGACATAGAGGAGAGAGATGATAAAGAATAACGATAGGAGAGAGAGGACATAGAGGAGAGAGATGATAGAGAATAGAGATAGGAGAGAGAGGTGAGAGAAAGAGAGAGAGGAGAGAGAGTGGAGAGAGAGTGGACATAGAGATAGAGACAGAGAGAGAGGGAGAAATGAGAGAAAGGAGAGAGAGGAGAGAGAAAGACTGCAAGAGTTTACTTCTGACAATCTCTTTTGTGGGCTGCAGAACAGGACTCTCCCAATCATCCGGCCTGATTACATATTTACATAAAGTTTACAGAGGGAAGAATGACTCTCATGTAAACACACACACTCCTCCGCAGTACACAAACACTGAGTACACAACAACACACAGTCATGAGTAGTGAGTACATAGAATTACACGTACAGATGTAGTAGTACTCGTGCCCAGGCCTGAACTCAAAGCCCAGGGAGAAGGGGGTGAAGAGCTGAAACTTCTCAGAGAAGCGCAGGGGCCCGTCAGGACCACTGGGCCTGTTACACTCCCAGCGTTTGAAGCCCCTCATGCGATGCTGGCAGGTGGTGTAGCCCTCGTGATTCACCATGAACAGGATGTAACGCTCCATACGGCCGTGAGAGGGCGGGCCATCGTAGAAGGGACAGTAGATGTCCAGATAGTCGTTTATGTTGACCGAGACTCTGTACTCACCATGCCAGAACCTGCGGACACAAGAGCGACTCAGATTAAGGTCTACACTGCAAAAACTCTAATCTAGACAAGTTAAAGGTGCACTGTGTAACCTTTCTGGAAGAGGGTCCACCACTTCCACTCCATGTTGTTGTCTTTTCCTGAAATGATCTACAGTATGGCATTTAATTTAACTATCTCCATGGAGACAAACAGGCCGCATCACCAGGTCAGATCTGTGGACAAGTGGACCTGCTCATAATAATAATACATGTTTTTTGTGATAGTTTTGAGAAATAAAAACACCTCTAACTGAATAAATACAAGATATATTTGTTCAATGCCATACTGTTTAACATCCCAGGCAAAACAATGACATCACCATGGAGACAAGCAGATGGCAGATTACTTGACTTAAGAACATTTTATCATGATCGAGTAAATTTCACTTGACAAGTAAAATGATCTACCAATGGAACAAGACTTTTTCTTCTTAAAATATGAAAATACATGTTACTGCACTGCGTAACTTTTCTGGTGGAAGGTCCGCCACCTGCTTGTCTCCATGGAGATGTTATTGTTTTGTCTGGAATGTCCCGTGTGGCATTAAATGTATCAATCTTGCATTTACTCAATAACATGGGTTTTTATTGACTTAAAAACTTGCTTTCTTACTGTGAGTGGGCTTGCCGCTCCAAGAGCTGACATGTAACTTGACCCTGGGGTGTCACCTTGGACTTGTGGTGTCACTTGCTAAGTATAATGCCATAATAAGTCTAATGCCATACTGTGGAACATTCCAGGCAATATCTCCATGGAGAGAAGCAACCAGAAAACCCTCCACCAGAAAAGTTACACAGTGCACCTTTAAGATAAGAAAAACAACAACTTTTTACACTTAAAATAAGAAACAAAATCGAATGTTGGTTGAATTAAGGAAAACACACTTATTCCATTGGTAGATCGTTTTACTTTTCAAACTGAATCTACTCAAATAAAGCAAAGTGTTCTTAATTTAAGCCATTTTAACTTAGATGTTGCATTTTGCAGTGTAAATATGGATGCAATCAGAGAAAGAAAATCTTCACAAGAAGAGTTTAGTGATTTGAGAGGGACACTGAATATGTATGATGGATTACATTTCTATATGATTGCAGCGCATAAGTCAAACCACACTTAGACAGCCAGTTTGGGAACTTTGATTGTAGACGCTGATCTATGAGACAACCTGGTGCACATGGGGCCCCGGACCAGACTCCAGTGTTTAGTACTCAACCACAGCGTAGCTCCAGGCCTCTTCAGACCATTCTCCAGCCAAACAAACTGCTCTGAGCCACCTGAGCCACTACAATAGACTAACACAACACCCGCCAGCGCTTTCTTTACTGATTTCATACACACAAGAATCAATGGCTGCCCTGTGCTGAAGGCTTCTGTGTGGTCCTGAGGATATCTGGGTCGTGCCTTGTGGTTAGACTCCACTTAACCGTACGCAGATCACTGACTGGATGAGTAGAAATAGGTCAGAGGTTACAGAAATAGCAGAAGTGCATGCATAATAAAGAGCATGTCATGCCCCTTGCTACAGTGGCCCTTCAGGGACAAATCTAAGATGCGGGGGATCTATAGGAGTACATATGGAAATGCATAATATGAAGTTTAAAGCGAGTTGGCGTAGTATATGGCAGCGTGTCCCATATGATGAACTACTTATGTTTATGTTGCTGCTCCAGAGCGGCTCCTGTCTGCAGCTGACTCACACTGGAGATGATTTGGGTTCATATTTTTCGTATAAACAAATCATCAGATGTCAAAAATCATCACAGAATTGGCTCATCTGTAAATACAGAGACTGCCCTTGTCGGTCTGTGGTGAATATTTCCATTGTACTCACTGTAATGAGTTGAATAATCTTGTCATAGCATATTGACCTATAGTTCAAATTAAAAACAGGATGTGCATTTTCAGTTTTTTGTTTTTTTTTTCTTTTCTAGCCTTTTTAAAATAAGAAACCAAGGCCATCTAATACACTAAAGCTATTATATTCCTAGGTTGCAGCTTCCTGTTATATGCAACATTTTGAGAACTTTTTCCCAATGCAAAAGATAAAATATTTTGCTTTAAATTGTTAATCGCTATGGCACCGATCTAAATTTTTTCATAATTCTTGAAACCCATGGCTATGTTTGCCACAGATACAAAGCATACGATGTCTATTATGTCTGAAAACATTTGAAAAGTGATAAATATATGTTTGTGACTCTTCTCAGATTCAGAGGTTGTGGGTTCAATGCTGAATGGGCGGCTAACTGTTCTTCTTCAACCAAATAAGAGATGGCTGTTCCCTATAAGTGCGTTATTATTAGCTGTGTACCTACTATTGACACTTTGCAGCTGATGTCATCAACGTTCCCTGGGGGTGTGATGCTAACCGTAGGCACTGTTCTGTCTGAAGTTTTGTTACTCAAGTTAGACTTTAATCTAAGCTTTATTTTAACACAACCTGACCACGAAAAACTGACTTAGCTGGAACTACAACAGGTGAGATGATTTGTGCTGTTAAACAAGTCCCCCTCATGTAGCATCACAGACACAAGCTAGCCAGCATTAACCAACAGTTTTTCAGTTAGTCACACACCGAAATCAAACACCGAAACAGGACTGTGAACACTTCTACTCATCACATTCCCCTGAAAATGTGTTGTTTAAATCCATTTAGTGTTTTTTCTTTAGTTTTCACACTGTCTAACATTTTTTTTGGTCAGTTTTTATGTGCATTGTGTCACCGTGGTAACTCCTGAACATTCCAATAGAGAGATACATGTAGTGCACCCCCAGTGTGATGTCACTGTAAAGTATCAATACAAGACCACTATATATCTTCATAAAAATAAAATATATGTCACATGTATGTTTTGTTTTCACGCAGGAATCCTGTACAAATAAAGATAGATGATGCCTTAAGCAATAGCAGGATTTGAATGTTGGTTTTGTGAGCCGGCAAGGTTCCCCTATTTATCACCATATATTGCCTTAGTATTTTCTATGTAACCACTCTTGTTTGTTTGTTTTTTACACTGAAACGTACCAAAAATCTGCAAATAAACGAACTGATTTAAACATCACACGAAATAAACATCATTATATCTGCCTAAGACAATTCCCAGCAATGTAACCACAAGAATCTCATTTGAATACATTAGCGACATCATGTATAATTTCACCATTACATCCAAACACAACAATGAAGCCTAAATATTTGATGTTAGTGACATATTATGTACCTCTTTTCCATAAATAATGCGTCCTGGGGGTACCACTTGATCATCTTTTTGTTTCATTTTTGAAGCTGTTCAACATGGTGTACACTCTATAGCTTTGTGTCTCCCTCTGCTGTCATTAACATTGCACGATCAATTTAGCATCAAATGTAGCTTGCCGCGCTCACATTATTAAATCTTGTATCTCCAAAATTCAAAATGGCGGAAAACATTTTGGATCAAATAAGGCGTAAACAAGAAAGACGGTCTCCGAAGCATAGATTTTACACAAATTTATTGTCTTCTTTCACCTTGGTGGTAATTGATTACAGGATAAAGATGTTTGGGGTTTAACAGGGACAATTTAAACTCCTAGTCTAAAGGATGAATGCTATAGGGGTCCCGGTGGGCAAATAAGGAAGTAAGCTAGATGTGAAATGAGCAGCTTCATGCTTGGTCGCGCTATCAGAGCTGGTTTGAACGCACTTTTAAAAGGGACCCTTGAACACATCATTTAGAGGCATTGATCCACCAGGGAGCTGCTCTATACGGGCTGCACTGGCTCCAATCAGGCCCCATTAACAACTGCTGGGAGAAGGCACAGAATGAGAATTATACTGAAAACAATGGAGGAGAGAAGAAAGGGCTTCTGGGAGATTTCAAAGGGTAAAACTGGACAACAAAGTGAGGAATAAAAACATTGAGCTGTGTAGGGATTCTTTAAGCTGCTTTTCCAAAAAATATAAGCTTTTTTTGAGGTCATTTGTATAGCAGTTTATATAACAGTTTGATACACACACTGATAATCTTTTATTCTCAGTTCTGTTCAATAGCACAGCGGAAAACCCCAGATTTCTGAATTTTTGAATTGTAAAAATCTTGGCTCTAATTTCTTTGGTTACTGGAGAGTGAAAGGGAAAAAAAAGACATTATAAAATTGTAGTAATGGCAAAATCATTGCATACTCTAATATCCTCCAGTAATAAAGATTGATCATTTAACAAATTTGGAAACTATTAAAAACATAAAAAACATTGTATTTGAATTACATATATCTAGTTTTGTAGACAATCTTGAAAATACAACAGTAGAATCATGGTTTCTCCCACACCTTCATTGTATCAAGGCTTTGATACAAACACAGATAAATGATTATTCTCAGTTCTGTTCAATAGCACAGTGGAAATTCACTTTGTGAATATAGAATCTTTACAAAAAGAAAAAGAAACACACACAGACACACACACACACAACTTCACCAGGGCGCTGGGTTTCAGATCACATCACAACATTCTACAGACCAGTAATTTTAGTATTTAAAAACAGATGGGGGCAGCTAAAATGAATATTGTTAAAATGCTGATTTTTGTAATACAGTGAATTCTGGGGTCTAGTCAGTAATAGAATGAGCAGGTTCAACATTTGTGAATTTACCTTTTGGATATTTCAATGTAAAGTACAATGTAATCAATAGGAAAAAGAACACCAAGATTTGGTGAGAAGGTGATAAGGCAACAGCCCCTTCCTGCAGACAACAGACCAACTGTAGGATCGGTAAGGGATGATCCAGAGGAGGAAACATCACTTTGTTTTCCATGTGGTTTTTCCTTATTTAAGCCACTTCTAAATCTCATAACTTGTCTCTTCTCCCATTGCATCTGTCCCAAGTAACTTTTGATTTAAAGGTGATTGATTTACATTGTGAACCTTTAATGTAAGCTCTGGATTGGACCTTAGCAAGGGAACATGGGTTCTTTTGAGAAGGTCCATTCAGGGCAGTTACAAGGAAAACTCACTTTGCTCTCCATTACATTGTTCTTTGATACAGTCAGTTTTTAAGTTTATCTATTCCTCCATTTCTCTTGATAATTTGGAGTTTTAGATCCAAGGAATATTTTGTAGGAACTGGCGAAAAATTCTTAGAAATTCTGTAATGGTGGGTAATGGAGTTTTCCACGCTATCATTTGAACTTGTTTCTCCAGGTATGTCTCATAGCAGAGAAACATAAGGTTCTTTTGAGATCAAATAAATAAATAAACATTAGAAATTGCAGTAAATGTTTCTTTCTTTGGATGCTTTTCAAATACTTTACTTGGTCTACTATATACTGTTAGGGAACACATTTTCAGGTTTAGAGGTATAAAAATTAACTTTGAATTTCTCTTGCATGATTCTCCTCAAGTGCTTTAATGGAGACAAGCAGGTGACAAAACTAAGTATGTTTCTAGGTTAGATCTGTGGAGAGGCAAGCCTGCTCACAGTAAGAATGCATGCTCAAGGTGTGCAAATCCAACCTTTGTTTATGAGGGGGTATTACGCAAAATCGCTAAAATAAATGTAACGTTTTGGTAGGGGTCCCCAACTCTTCTTGAATTGGACAATGTCATGTCAGATGGTGGGCAACTGTGTAACTCCATGGGAGATTTACTGTTTTTAAAATAAATGTCCAAAATAGAAATCCACACATGCTGAAGCTTTTTCAAAACCCATGGGGGCTGCAAGATGATTTCTATTTATAAAAATAGCATGCATAAAAACCTTAAACCAGATTAAATGTGCTTACCACTTAAAGGTCCCATGTTACGCACAATTGTCTCGTGAGCTTGCAGTTACCTCATCAAAAACATACCTGCATACTTGGAGTTGTGTTTTGTTTCATTCACACACACACACGCACACACACGCACACACACACACACACACACACAGACACACACACACACACACACGCACATGCACATGCACACGCACACGCACACACACACACATACACACACACATACACGCGTGCATCTTGGTTGTAATTTTTCTGGATACTGGAGAGTGAAAGGAAAAAAAAAAACAGAAAAAGAATTAAAAAATGATTGTAAGGCTAAAGGCTAACCACCGATGGCAAAATAATGGCATATAACAGACTAAGTATCCTCCACTGAGACAGATCGTTTCCCAAACGTGAAATTACAGGTTCGAGAGCAAACTATACAAAAAACAAACAAACAAACAAACAAACAAACAAACAAACAAACAAACAAACAAAAAAAAAACATTTAATAGTTGCGATTTAACAACATTTTAAAGTACATATATATTTACTCTGCAAGGTTTGATATGTTTCTGAATTTAGAATAAAAATAATATTATTAATAATAACTGTCGGGATTTTGTAAGGCTAACACCGATGGCAAAATAATGGCACACTCTCTACCAAACCAGTGAATATCCTCCACTGAAACGGATCATTTAACACATTTGTAGACTATTAAAAAAGAATAATACACTGCAAATGTTAAATCTTTCCAGGTTAAAATGACTTGAATTAAGAAATTTCACATGACATGACAATTATCTACCAATGGAACAAGAGTTTTTGTACAAATATGCATCTTGTTACATTAAAGATAAGAAAAGCAACAATTCTTTTTTTTTTTTATTTTTTTTTAACTTTCTTGTGTAATAATTGCAATTTTGGTTGAGAGTCCATCCGTCTGCTTGTTTCTGTAGCTAGATGGATATTATTGCTCTGCCTGGAATGTTCCACAGTATGACATTAAACAGCTCTGCCTTACATTTATTCAATTACAGATGGTTTTATTGCTCAAAAATACCTAAAACCACCCCCCCCCCCCAAAAACAGGCATTCTGACTGTGAGCGAAGTTGCCGCTCCACAGATCTGACCTGCAACTTGGTCTGGTTTGGTCTCCATGAAGATTAAAGAAGTTTAATACCATACTGTGAAACATTCCAGACAAAGCAATAACATCTCCACAGAGAAAAACACAATACACAATGCACTTCTAATAAACAATTTAAAAATAATTACAATAACATATATATCTGTTGTGAAGATTCAGAGCCAAAATTCAAAATACAGTACTTGACATGCTTGATTTTTCCTTCACTTTCCATGTAACAAGATTCCACTCCCTTTGATGGTGGTTTGACTGAAAACTGCTTTCAAATGTAGGGCCAATTTCTCATTAAAAGTTAATACGGGGCTTGCATGTGCTGCTTAGTGATTGGATAAAGTGATTCTAGCTACGTGCGAATCCTCCATCTACGAAAGGGGCCAAAGTGTCAAGAAGCATTAGTTCATATAAATGTCCCCTGCTCTTCTCCCCTGCTGCTCTGACACCACCTAATACGTTACACTGCCCAGCTAAATGTCCCAGAATCCATTGCTCTCACATCTGAAATTAAACAATGGCCAAAAAGACACAGAAATGCACTCAAAGACTCATATTGCTCAAACTTGTGTGTAAATCATGTGGAGGTGCTACAAAAGAGAATATATAATTTAAAGAAAACAAAATATCAAGTTTATATATATATATATATATATTTTTTTTAGTAGAATGTTCCACCACACGGCATTAAATGTATGTATCATGGGAGCAATCAGGTAACGCCACCAAACACTTGTAACTGAGAAATGATAAATAAAGATAAAAGATAAAGTTTAATGCTATACAGTGGAACATTCCAACCAAATAACATTTAAGGAAGCAGTTGGCAGACCTCCCAACATCGTGCACCTTTAAAGGACTCATATTACATTTTTTCTAATCTATGTTATAATGTTGTTTCCTCATCAGAAATACACCTGGAGTTGTGTTTTGTTTCATTTACGCAGGCTGTGTTCTCCTCTGAAACGCTCTGTTCCACCTTGTGATGCCATTTGGTAATACAGGAAGTGCTCCACTGTGTTTTTAATATCAATTCAGCCATGGAATTGTCAATATCTACTAAACTACAAGCAAAAGGTAGCTACTAACTTGAAAAATACTACTTCATGACATCACAAGGTGGAACAGAGCATTTGAGCTTTGGAGATGTAGACAGACTAATAATTAAAAAACACAACTCCAGGTATGTAAAGTATTCTTATTGCTCTAACTTGTGTGTAAATTGTGCAGAGGTGCCAGTCAAGATCTTTTATTTTTGAATTTGCTTAGAAGATAAAAGACTTTAAGAGTAATACAGAGATATTTGTTATAAGCAGGGAGGTGATGTGAGGGGGTGTGTACTGAACTGTCAAAACACTGTAAACAACATGACAAATATGGAAAGGAGCCCATATATACAGAAAGAAAGAAGACAGCCTATATGATTGATATAAGAGGATTTTGTATTCACTTGGTGCCATAGCTCACGGTCATTGCTTTCATATGTAAAAAGAAAGTGCTATATTATAATGAGGCATGCGTGGAGTGTCAGAAAAGCATTTGGATTCCTGTCATTTTAAAGTTGCACTGCGTATGTTGTTTCTTTGCCAAAAATGTTCCACAGTATGGCATTAAACATATCTATTTCCCTAACGAGACAAGTTACAGGTCAGATCTGTGAAGAGGTGAATAGCTCAGTGTAAGAATGCATGTTTCCCAAGGTATCTTTTGGTCATGAAAACACACATCATGAAATAAATAGTAGATAAGTTTAATGCCATACTGCGGACATTTCAGTCACAGCTATAACATCTATAGGTGCACAAGCAAAAGTTACACAGTGAAAACTTCTGCCATCAGCCTGTGTCCATGGTGTTATTCCTCTGCCTAGGATGTTCCAAAGTATGGCATTAAGCAAATATATCCATCTATTCAGGTGCAAGTGTTTTTTATTTCTCATGCACTAAAACATGAGTGAGCCCACTTATCCGCAGATCTGACATGTAATTTGGCCTGGTGATATGGCCTGCCCTGCTTGTCTCCATGGAGATTGTTAAATTAAATGGCATACTGTAGAATATTTCAGGAAACAACAATATAATATGGCGGACCTTTTACCAAAAAAGTTACAGAATGCATCTTTAAGCTGCTAAAGTTTAAAGGTCCTGTCTTTATTAGCCTGTCTGCATGCAGAAAATAGCGTAATATGGGCCCTTTAAATAATTATTATATATATATATATATATATATATATATATATATATATATATATATATATATATATATATATATATATATATATATATATATATATATATATAGCAATAAAACTGCCCCAAAACGCCAAGACTCCAGCCATTTTTGATTCAAATCCAGTGTTGCAGTTTTTCACACAAAGTGCTTAATTCAATTATATTTATGAGGAAATGCACAGCTCTCCCGCTCCCGAGCTATCGATAGCGCTTAGCCTCTTAAGCCGCTAAAAGAATGATTTAAGTGAATTGGGGGCGAGGTGCATACATGCTAATATAATTATTGATGCTAACACATGGGCTGCAGCGAAATCTAAAACTCCGCCGCTCGATCCGAATGAGATTTGGAAACAAAGGCCACGCAGCACTAAAAATACCACTAATGTTGTGGACATGAACTACAGTGAACAGAGGGAGTGATGGATGGACTCAGTCATATGGGTGAACATGTGTGGGCTGCTCTTCTAATGGTGTTGTACTAGGAGAAATAAATGTGGCTCTACTCAGCTATCTGTGGATAAGCAAAAATGTACTGAAACATGGTTAAAAAGTTCATTTGAAAGCAATTGTTTTTGGGGTTAAAAGTCCTATATTATGCAAATTTCACTCTTGTGACCTTTAAGCCATGTTACAATGTTGTTACCTCATTGAAAACATACCTGCAATTGTGTTTTGTGTCACTCACACATATTTGAGTAATGTGTGAATTATAATTACTATTACTATTATTACTGTTACTAATTATTATTAGTCTGTCTACATTTCCAAACCTCAGAATACTCTGTTCCACCTTGTGATGTTCAATAGAGATGGGCAATTCCAGGGCTGAAGTGATCTGAATTATTCTAGTAAAGGTGTACGGAGTTTAAAAATACAGTGGAGCACTTCCACATGACATCACAAGGTGTTTTCTGTTAGAATAACCCAACCTAAATATGCAGGGTTTGTGTGTTAAATGTGTGTGAATGAAACAAAACACAACTCCAGGTCTGTTTGTGATGAGGAAACAACACTATAACATAGATCAGAAAACAGCGTAACATGGGCCCTTTAAAATACATCTACATTATAGTAGTAAACTAATACTACTATCTTTACTACAAAAACAACTACACTAAAACTAGACTCTACTTCCACTACTACTTTTGCTATTCATGAGTTTCAGAGTGACACAAAATTTGCACAGCTGCCATAGCAATTAGCAATTCAAAACAAAGTATATCTTTTGAATGGTGAAAAATACACTTAAAACTGCCTTTTCATGGGTCTCAACTTCCAGCTTTATGCAACATTTGAGGACTTCATCCCATTCAAAAGAATAATTTGTTTTAAATTGTTGATCGCTATGGCAACAATCATAATTTTTCATCATTCTGAAACCCATGGATGAAAACAAAGTTGAAACTCATAAATATACCTTACAATGACCAAGTTTCTGCTAAAATATAATAAAATTATTTCACTGAACTGCTTCACTGAGTACTAAGTAATAGTAGCAATCTAAAATAAACAAAACTTCAATTTCACCACATTTTGCACCACATTTACACAAATCTTATATCTCCACCTTCTCCTTTGCTTTCAGACTCTTCTGTAAACTTTGCTGGATGAGAAATTGTCGTCTTATTTCCAGGATAATAAGATTTTGATTATCTTTCATTTTGGGTGAGGAATAGCCCTTGTGTGTGCGCTGTATTGACAGTCAATATCGTCCTCAAACATAAAGCGAGCAGGAGGGATGACGCCGTAATCACAGCCAAGATGGATCTGGGGTCTGTTCAAGGGTGAAGACATTTTTGATACGTGATTCTGGGTCCATTTGGTGTTTAAATATTTTTATGGTGACAAGAAAACTACTACAAAAACTACTACAAAATAGAATATATAATGTAAAAAAAACAACATATCATAATCTTGCTAAGAGTAGTTTTGACTTGTTTTGGTATATGTTTAATGCCATACTGTGGAACATTCTGAGTAAAAACAACATTTAGGGAAGCGGTTGGCTGACCTCCCAACATCATGCATCTTTAAAGGGCTCATATTACGGAAAACACTCTGTTCCACATTGTGATGTCATGTGCTCCACTGTGTTTTAACTCCATACACCTTCACTAGAATCATTTGGAGCCCTGGAATTGACAATCTCTACTAAACAAACAATAAAAGGTAACTTGAAAAATACCACTTCATGACATCACAAGGTGGAACAAAGCATTTAAGCTTTGGAGATAATAATAAAAAAACAGACACAAGGTATGTAACAGCATACTAACATGGCTTAAATCTCAGAAGAGTCAATAATTTTGTGTAATATAGGGCCTTAAAATAAAACGATCTGCACATGAGATAAGAAATCTTTATGCAGAAAATGTTTAGACAAGTTCATAAATATTGATCTACTTACAAAACAATACAACTTCTCAAAACTACAAAATCTATATCCCAAAGTCAAATCATGATATAGAGCTGACAGAGAACGTAACAGAATAAAAATGAG
Source organism: Taenioides sp. WSHXM2023 (assembly GCA_029959045.1). Lineage (NCBI taxonomy): Eukaryota > Metazoa > Chordata > Actinopteri > Gobiiformes > Gobiidae > Taenioides > Taenioides sp. WSHXM2023. The sequence continues at coordinate 19,072,916 of CM057102.1, forward strand.
TTTTCCTGTTTGAATTCACCTCATAAACCCAACCCTATTTATACATTTGCCAGTAGCTATTTCCATACATGCTGTTCCACCATATGTTCTCTATACTGATATGACATTACGAATAGTTAATGCATTTCCTTTTGCCAAAACTATCTGACGCATGCTTGATTTGTGATGTACAGTAATGCGTCTCCCCTCCTTTGTATCCTGCACATTTTACTCATCACCCTCCTCTTTCAGACACATCAAAGCGTTCAGATGGAAAACCCCAGTGTTTAGCATACACTAGCATACACCTGCTACAAGCCTACTCAACAGCAGGAAGGATGCACACTTCAAAGCACACCTTGGCGCTTCCTTGTCTCCTCGTTTCCCTGTTTCCTTGTCTCCTACATCCTTCCTCCCTTCCTTCCTCACTCAGTTCGTGTCGTCTACATTTGATAGGGCTCAGACATTCTCAGTTACATTGAAAACATGCTGTGGTGGGGCAAAAGCAGCCATTCTGGGATGTCAATCAATGGAAATGATCCCTGCTGCCATGTCCCAATTTGGGTAGAACACAAACAGATATGAAGAAAAGAGACATAAAAGTCAATGTTGTACTATAAAGAACGATGCAAACTTACCATTATAGCAGTGATTTGTATAAAAGGAACAATATTTTAGCATCATTCTTAACCAGAGAACCACAATTTCTGACAGCAACAGCCTGGTTTAGCAATATGACTGAAAATCATCAACATTAATCAACATTTTTAGTGATTTAAAGGCCTGAAATGATAATTACTATATTGACTTATCATTCAATATATGAAAAGATGGACCAATAATTTTGGGAGGTCAATATTTATCGTGGGTACTTTTAGTGGAGAACTTGTTAACTTGTTATTTTTTGTACGTTACTGAAGATTTGAGATGTAATGGATTGAATTTCATTTATTTATAATGGCTCATGTTCATTAGCAATACTGTACCAATAGAATTGTTTTTTAGCGGCGAATCGTGCTTTAGGGTTTGCGTCAATGGCATAATGGTAATCAATATTATTGATTATCATCTATATTTTCTTCACCGATATATTGTACTTCAAAATTTGTTATCGTGACAGGTCTAGTGATTTAGATAAAACAGTTTTACTTTTACTCCATGTTTACATTAACTGCTGGGAGGGTTTGGTAAATACTTACAGTTGGTTACTTGTTACAACAACTATGACAACTGTGGTATGTATTTGACCAAAACAATGCGGTTTCATACAAATAATGACCTGAAAACTGCTCCAGACCACCGAGGTCTCTGGGAAAAATAGATTTCTTGTGGATTCTTTCTGCAGACCCACGTCTCACCTGGACCCACACTCACACTTCGCTGAGGTCAGTGTGACCGGGCGCATTGGTTTTCAAGAGTAAAGAGGTTTTTTTTCTAAGTCTTCTGTTGCTTCATATGACTTTTTTGGATTTTTTTTTTTAACCAATTACCAGTTATTTATAGCAACATTTTCTTTTATTACTTTGAATAATAATTTTATTCAAGATATATCCAAGATATAAATGTGTTTAAAGTTAGAACAATAGGCAATTACATGGGACTTTCCCTTCTAACAGCCTCTCCAATACACCACAAGCTTCCATTTATAATTTAAGATCAGTTGGATGTACATAAAGTTGACACAGACAAACTTCACCCATTCACCCCATGTGGTCAAATGTAGATCTATAGATCATGCTAACATTATCCACCATATAAACCTGGACCAAGTACCAGCAGAACTGAAGTGATCATTCTTTACTTTAGTCTCTAAAGTTTTTATACACTCAACTTTTTCCACCAGCTCCGATACGCAGCTACACAGCCTTCTATTTCGGCTTATCTCCTCATTGACAGTAATGAAGTCTGCTCTCTATCACATACTAAGGGAAAAACTCCTCTGACATTAGCACACACTAACCCCCTCCACCACCGCCGTTTCCAGGCTCAAATTAAAGTCTGGGAATGTAGAAATTCCACTATTCAGCAGCACCGAAAGTGCACAATTTCGTCTCATTTTGGGTTTTAGGACTTGGAAGAGTGTATATGCCAAGATTGGAAAGTGGATTCGGACTATTTCTGCAGCTTCTCTCTAAATGTCTTTCCAATTAAGAGCGCATTACACTCCTCTTCCATCTCTCCATCTTCATCAGAGCTGTCCTTACCTCGTCTTTTGGTTTTTGTCTCCATGCTCACTCTCTCAATCTTCATTTTGCGCACTTCATTCGCGCTAACTTTCCCTCTGAGGAACACGGCAACAGCTTTTAATGTCTAGTTGAATCTCTCATCCCCCCTGCACCCCATTCAAAAGACAGTAGAAGTTTAAAGGTCGTATATTACCAGAAACTGACTCTTGGGAGCTTTAAATCATGTTAGAATGTCGTTATCTCCTCAAAAAATATACCTGGAGTTGTGCTTTCTTGAATTATCCAATGATTGAAGACTATTAGCTATCCACACTTGCAAACACAACAAATCAAAATTAGTACTAAACTGGAAATAAACTCGGAACTAAACCTGGACTACACCACAACGAAAACCAGAACTAGAACGGAAGCAAATCAAGTCTACATCAGAACTAAATCAGGATCAAATCAGGTTCAAATCAGGTTCAAGGTAGCTTAGCACAGAGGGAAAAGCAAAAATCCCAAAACATATCAGCTGTAAATCGCAATAGAAAAAAATATATATGCAAATCATCATTAGTATCTTGGTGTTAAAATGAGTTTAGTGGTGGATGAAGTGTGAATGTTGTTATTTTGGTGGTACTAAGTCTAAGGTCTTGAAGGTGGCACATCACGAGCAGCCAACAGACTTAACAAAGTGATTCAATGAATAAATGTTCCAGTTGTATGCAAAAACAGAAAGGAAAAGTGACACTAAGGCAGGTTTTAGACACAAAGCAGTGACCAGATTTTCTAAATTCAAAACTGGGACACACCGGGTTGGGATGGTTGGTATACAGTAAATAAAATTGTGAGTCATTGTCCATTCTCGACTCACTTGTGGGTCAGTCATAATCTCAGGGACTTCTGTCGGGACAACAGAGTGCATTTTTTATTGTCATTTTCAAGCACGGTTTTCTGTATTTTAGCTAAACAAATAATATATTCCCTTCTTCACTGTTTGGGCCTTAGATATTTCATGTATAAAACTGGGACAAATCACTTGTTTTGGATAAATCTGAAATAAATCGATGAATATAAATCACAAAAGACAAAGAAACAAAACAAAACAATCAGATTTATAAATGTACTAGTGTATGTGAAGGCTCCATGTGGGACAGCGATACACCTGGTAAATTGCTCATTCTCTACCCAGCTCCGTCTCAGTATTTAAAATGACGTTTTGGCGCACATTTTGCTGAGAGAGTGTCAAGCAGCTTCTCTCGGCGGGTGGCATTACTTGTGGACTGAGTCTGAGTCTGGCGCTGAATCCTGCAGCAGCTCTGTGCTTTGGGCTTCAGGGGCACAGGGCACTGACGATGTCTTTGTCACCTTCATCTGCATAAAAGCAGGAGAGACTGGAGAGGGAGAATATGTATATCAAATAACCTCATCGGGGACTGTGGAATATGGCAACCAGTTATTACAATATATGCCAAATAATATACACACTACTTCTATACTATCTGTTATCGCTACTGCTACTGCTGTTACTGTTACTACTGCTACTACTACTATAATCCTACTACAACTGCTTCTCTCGCTAATGCTTCTATTACAGTTTCTTCTGTTGCTCCTGGTGAACTACATCCTCTTCTACTTCTAACATTTGCTATGAGTTAGCGTTTAACTGGTTAAAATTTAATTTACAATTTTAAACAGGCAAGAAAAATGAATCTAATATGAAGTTAATGAAAAACAAAAATATTATAATAATTCAAAAAAGCATTCACGTAAAAACAACAAAATTATGAAAAGCAGTCACTCCGTCTTCATCTTGGCTGCAATTACTGTATATTGATTTGAGCAGTTAGTTATTTTTACACATTAATATTTCATTCTTAATTAGCTAAATCACTCTGTATTTAGCCAAAATATTTTTTTTAAATGTCAAATCACCATTTTATTTTCGCATCCAACAACAATAACATTTGGTGACAAGCTAAGACTGGGCCAATTCCTGTGACTTATCGGCTGTGTACATATGGTAACAGTATTCATGCTATCTATACATGGACCCCTATCACAGATGTCGCCTTTTTAATTATGCAAATTAGCTCTTCGCATTCTTCGCCGCACCTTCACCATACCGACATTCTCTTATAGGTTTTGCACACTGATCCGAGCGTGAAATTCCGTATCTACCCAGCGTTCCTAAGACCATGTTGTTTTGGCAAATGTCACATCCAATAATGTCGTCCCCAGATCACCATAGTGACATACACAACATCTGAAAGGTTATTATGTATTTCAACCAGACATGGCGAAAGAGACCCCCCGCGTGAAAAGTGTCAGTGTCATCCAAAAACAAACTCGCATCTGCAAAAACACCTCCACACTACATTAGCATAACAAACCCGGTAGCAAAAATTAGAGCTCCTGGTCGGATAATTGTCACGCAGGGAGATGTTATGGCTAAAATATAGTCGTAAAAAAGCGAGGAGGGGGAAGGAGCGGGACGGTGAGGTGACAGGGAGAGTGATGGATGGAAGTGTAGGAGGATTTAGTGAGACAGGAGAGATGAGAGCCAGGATGGGCTGATCTGACTGTACAATATAAAACTGTCTGTGAAAGGCAAGAACTCGACAATGGAAAAAAAGAAATGAAGGTGAACTACAGGCATAAACTAGTGGACACAAGTGGTACTGCAGTTCAAAAGGGTTTATCTACACACAGGAGATTCATGTATTGAATGAGAAGTCGATATAGTCATTTTAACATGTTATTTAAATATAATTAAACATAGTGATTAAGATTTCCATAATGCATCTATGCTCTTGGTTCCAGTGTTTCTAAAGTAGCACATGGCAGTGCTCTCTGGTACAGTGTATTGACAAGCTCAGCAGCCCAAAACGAAGTGGAGATGTGGCTGACGCGGTGCAGCCAGGGTCAATGGGAATCTTTTAACACACAAAGAGAAGGCCAAGAAATAAATCAGAGCCAGTGCCTCTAGAGATCCAACCAGTCTGTGTTTAGAAAGAGAAACTATTTATTTTGATTCCACCAATACTCATAACACATGTGCAATGCAGTTTTAATGAGACCAGTTTGATAAATAACAAAGTTTGTAGGAGTCAAATCAACCAATAGTATTTTGTAGGATTATAACCTGCCAAAAACTTGTGTATTTTTTAATTTGATCAAAATCTGTTCATGATAAAAGTAACAAATGTGGTCTCATGTGGAGTTATGACATTTTTCTACACTCAGCTGTCATAATCAAAGACAAAACATCTAATTCTTTTGTTTATTCGCACCAGCATGCACATTTACTAATTTGAATGCATGTTTTCTGTCAAGTTTATTCTTACATTTAGTTATTGTAGAATGTAGGCAGTCATATGGATCTCTAGCAATACCTTTTTACCTATACTTTTACTTCTAACAAATCATTTATGTGTTTATTAGTACTTTGCAGCTGATGTCATCAACATTACCTGGGGGTGTGACACTAACTATAGGCACTGCTCTGTCTAAGGCTTTGTTAGACTTAAATCGGAGCTTTGTTTTAACACAATTTGACAATAAAAAGCTGACCTAGTTGGAACTACAGCAGGTGAGATGATTCATGCTGTTAAACAAGTTTTTCAGTTAGTCACTCTCATCTTTTTAGTTGAAAATCAAACACCTAAACAGCAACATGAACGCTCAAATTAATCACAGGCTCCTAAAAATGTGTTGTTTAAATCCATTTTGTAGTTCTTAGACATTGCGTCATCATGTAAACATTCCACCGTACACATACTTGTAGAACACCCCCAGCATGATGCAATTAGTGAGGTGGGTGGATATGTATGAAGTACAAAGTAGTAGTATTTGGGAAAGTTCTAATGTAGATTAATAATCTGAAGTTACAAAACATCAAATAATGCAGAAGCTGGTATTTAGGGGATATAGGAGAAATAAGCATTGATTAAATTTAGTTTTTTGATGGGCTGAGACATAAGCAAATATTTACCTAAAGAAACAGAAAAATAAATAAATAAATAAACAAACACACATACACTATTGGCAGCCACATGAAGTAAAGTGCCTTCCCTGAACACATGCACTGGGGAGACCAACCTCAACGCTCATTTAAGGGCACCATTTTGACTTTTGACATTATATTGTTCTGATTTGATGATTGCCATAGCGACGACTCTTACATTTCCTCACTCTGAATCCCACATGGATATTACACATTACCACATAGATTACATACCCTCTGAGCCTCTTATATCAATTTTGTGGAATTACATATACAGCAAATATCAATTTCAAATCCTCTCTTGCCTCCTGCCCTATTTACTCTGTATCTGTATATCTGTAAAAGTGTGTGTGCACATCTCGACCAGTGTGTGTGTCTTAATTGGACTCCATTCAAGTGTTTAATTACTCATTAGCGATGCTGCAGAGTGATCCATACCACAGCTTTGCCCCGCCCGTCTCCTCTGGCCCCCGTGACTCCCAGCGCGGTGAGGCTAACGCGCCCTGACCCACGCTACATGGATTAGCTAACCTCGTCAATCTGGATCAACCACTCCATATTAGCTGGAGATCCTTATAATCCAGAGGAGGTGTCACAGAGGACGGACAGTAATACGTCCATACACCAGTCACTCACTTCGTCCACTCTAAGCACATGAAGGAAGAGAAGAAGATATTTTTTCTTGTCAAGTTGAGAGTTAGGCTACAAATATTATACTCGAGAGGAATTTTAAGTGGCTGTAAAGAGTCTGAGTAATTGCTCAAGTAAGAGTAAAACATGATTTGATTAATATGGTGCTCAAGTATTGACTAACCTTTATGACAAAATATCTTATTTGTTACCGGCAAAATATTAAACATTTACTACACGTAACCTTTTCTGGAGGGACTATAGACTGTATAAAGAAGTGGACTAAGGGAGTGTGACATCATTCATAGCGTTTGGCTCCAGTCAAATGAAGCTCACCAAGGCTAGCAATTATAGGAGTGAATTTGGAGCAAAGTTCCATATCCAGGAATTGATTTATAAACAAAATAGTGAAATAACACCAGGATCATGTAGAGTGGGTTAATATGAACATTTTGAGGGCAAAATGACGAGGATCACTGCAGCAGTTACAGAGAGAGGGGAGACCATTTTTCAGTGTAAAGTCGATGGAGCCAGAAGTGCCCCCTTGAACACTTCCCATTTGGAACGTGGCAGCTAGCAGGTTAGCTATGTCCATTTATAAATATACAATATATTGTATAGTGTTATTGCTTTGTCTGGAGTGTTCTATCAAGACAAGAAGGTAAGATATATTTTTTAGGAATATAACACCTGTATTTAACTTTCATACTTTTCTGTGGAACATCTGAGGTAACATCTTCATAGAGAAAATGGAAAAGTACTTATAGTGCATCCTTAAATAATGCAAAGAAAACTACTCTGAGTACGCTGGCAATATGGTACATTTCTTTACCAGCCTGACATCTGGTCTTAGCTTCTTATTGGCACCATTTTGAGGACTTTTTTGAGGAGAATTTTGTTTTAAAACAGAAATTGCCATGGAAACGATATTTTGATGCGTTTCATGAATCTGAAAGCCATGCATACGTGTTGATGAGAAATGCTCACTTAGACAGCTGGGGGGATGTTATTTCAAACGCTATGTGGGCCAACAACAAGAGAGACAGTCATTCTCCAGCCAGGATCAGTTACATAATGATGTTGTCACTTTGTCACTCAGTAAACTGTCAGGCTGCTGTCAGGGGCCGCAGATATACAGCCTTATCACCGAGCCTCAGTAGCACCTTCAAAATCACAGCAGACAGAGGAGATGGAAAAGGCCAGTTTATACACGGGCTGATGCAAGACTCATCCTTTGTTGTTGTGTCCTTGGGCAAGACATTTGACCCACTTTGCCAGCAGTGCTTGTGCAACTGGTGTATGTGTGGAGCTGGTGTGCTCTTTACATCAACCTAAACATGGACTGAATATGCAGAATATCCTCCACATATACGGAGTAGTGGCTCTGCATACTGCTGTTGTGTCATTAGGCAAGACACTTCACCCATATTGTCTAGTATGAATGCAACTTTGATCATCTGGTAAGGTGCTATATTATTTTACTCCTGACCAACTACTACTACTACTTCTTGTACTACTACTACTACTATTTATTTGTTACAAAATGACAAAAATATACAGTAAAAATATTAAGCATAATTTAGAAAATACATTTCGTAAACTACTACTACTACTACTACTACTGCTGCTGCTACAACTTCTTGTACTGCTAGTGCTACTTACACTACTACTACTACTACTTGCTTGCACTAAGACTACTACTACTACTTCTTGTACTACTATTACCACTATTACATTGGTCGTGATTAGCTTTTTATTAGTGAAAAGTTTTAAAACTTCCAAAGATTCACACTTTGCTGCAACTATTACTACTACTTTTACTACTACCTCTTCTACTATTTCGACTACTACTCCAACTATCCAACCACCACCACTTGTAAAATCAATAGGCTTATGTATCTCATGGCTAAGCTCAGATTGAAAAAGTATATCTGATGTATTGAAGGTCACTGTCATGGCCGCCGCTGTCTGTGCTCTGATCACATTCTGTCTGCTCCTCTCAGTCAATCCTTCATTCTGTCACTCCGCTTCAATTTGAGCTCACCATTTTAGGCTCCGCAAAGAAAATGTTATATGTGGCTTTACCTGCTCCGACCAATCAAAGATCACAGAGGAATCAGAAAGTTCAGAAAGTAGACAGTTAGGTGCACTGTGTAGCTCCTAAGGTGGAGCGTCTGCCACTTATACTTGTCTCTATGGAGATGTTATTGCTTTGCTTGAAATATTCCACAGTATGACATTAAACCTGGCAATATCGATGGAGAGAAGCCTGCACATAGGGAGAATTCATGTTTTTCAAAGTGTTTCTGGGCTATAAAAACACCTACTGTTATTGCTTTGCCTTGAATGTTCCACAGTACTGCATTAAACTGGGCTATCTCAGTCGAGAGAAGTTACTATCTGTGGTGAAGAGACCCTGCACATAAAGAGAATTCAAGGTGTTTCTGAACTATAAAAACACCTGACAATATATGTTTTATTAATGCAATATTGTGGAACATTCCAAGTAAATAAATAACATACAAACAATAACATAAATAACAAGTTAAACCTTTAAGTACTCCTTTAAGTAACTGAGATGGATAAGATAAAAAGACACAATGCAGATTTATTCAGAATTTAGAATGAATGTAATGGTTCAAATGTGTCTGTTTTATAGTCTAATTTATAAAGCTTGGACAATCAAACTAGTCATGACTTTTCTTATCCAGCTGTGGGGCAGATTGACAGACATGGCCACTCTACCACATCTGCCTCAGTCCCCCTAAAGTTAATATTATGCATATGATTATAAAGTCCTTAGTGCAGTGAAAATTGCCATAATATAAGGACGGTAAGTCTATAAGTCGTCTATAAGTATTGGGGATAGTTTTAGGAAAGGATTGTACGGGGCCATCTTTGTCAAAATGAAAGACATAATCCTCTGACCCATTTACAGTAGTGGCCCTAACTCCGTCCCAAGGCACTTTAATACTGAGAGAGGCAGGTCCCACACTGACACAGGGGGTTCACCAGGCAGAGACAGGCTCAAAACAGTTATATGAGGTGTGAATAGATCTGTATGGATTTGATGTCTCCTGTCCATCAAAGAGACACGGACAGAACAGAGAAAGGTCTGGATTAAAAAAATAAATATATGTACCGTGTGTCAAGATTGAAATAGGCTAAGGTTAAAAGACCCATATTTACGCTATTTTCTGATCTGTTAAAATGTTGTTTCCTCATCACAAACAATACTGATTCAGATTTGCTTTGGTATTTTAAAGAAAAGTTGAAAGGAAACGAAAGAAAAAGAAAATGAAATGTAATCAAGAGCCATTTTGAGGCACTCCAATAACTTAAAACCCAACAAAAGTCAGTATAATGCCTTTGTATAGAAATTAAAACAAAACAAAATAGCAGTTTTTGGCGTGTTTTGCAGGAACAAGATCAGATATGAAACCAGATAATTTAAAAGCTGCGCTTGATAGAAAGCTTTGTAAACAATTTTATAGAAACATTTTGATTTCCGCCGCTTGTAATAAGATGCAGGATTTGCAGATGGAAGACTCAAAGCATAATTACAGTAAACAGCCATTGATTCCTCGCCTAATTCCCAAGTACTGCTTTACATTTTAAAACAAAATTGGATTTAATTGGTGCAAAGAAAACAACAAATTTCAAACATTTGATGCTGTAGAAAGTAGGACATCATAGAAAATATGTTTTAGACTGCTCCAAGCCACCACTCTCACCACTCTGCTGTCTGCGCTGCCTCTTTGGGATTACATGTTTTTTTCCCTTTGCCAAAAAAACCCCAGATATTTATTTTGGACAAATCTTGACAGGCGTACCAAATTGAAAATTGTTTTTTGGTTTCGCCGGATGGTGGCTGGGGTCATCCAAACCACATCAAGCTATTAGAACGGGGCAACAAAAACAATCTTTATTTACAAGATGTCTTCCCTTTTCACGTCAGGATTTCTCATGTAGAGGAAAATGTCTTGGCGCAGATCAAAAAAGTTTCAGTCTTTTTGAGATTTTACCGCAAAAAATAAAAAACGTAGTCTCTCTCGTCTCCCGATCTATCAGAAATCCCACAGCACCAGACTCAGCTCTCATCTTTCCCCTCTCAAAATCTCACAAATTCTGCCCCCTCCGCCATATTTTTTCTTCTTTCTTGCTACTTTCCTGCGATCACATCCTCTCACTATTAACTAAAATGTATGCTTCAAGCTGTTCCACTTCTTGGCAACATAATGAACACTTTTGCACTTTAAAAAATCTCCTTCCAAATAGATTCCGCAAAGGGTTTTTAAAATGTACTTTTTTTTTTCTTAACAAAACTACATTATCTCTGCAGTCTTTTCCCATTTAAATGAATTGTTTAAAGGTCCTATATTACACAAAAAGTATTCTTGAGCGCGTCGAGCCATCTTATTATGCTGTTACCTCATCAAAAATATACCTGGAGTTGTGTTTAGTTTCTGCCAGACATGTTTGAATAATTTCCAAAGCTCAAAACGCTCTGTTCCACCCTGTGACGTCATGAAGTGGTAGTTTTCAAGTTAACAGCCAAGTAAGTCATCCAAATGATTCTAGTGAAGGTGTCTGGAGTTTAAAAACACAATGGAGCACTTCCTGTATTACTACATGACATCACAAGGTGGAAACAACATTATAACATAGGTCAGAAAATAGCTTAATATGGGCCTTTGAACAGATCCTTTGTGTGTATCTGATGTATTGTTACAGCAGGAGAGTTAATGGTCATATCCTGCTAATGTACATTAACAAACTCATAAGCGGTTTGGCCACATTGACATTGTCACATTAGCGGTTGTTATAAAAATATACTCTCCGATCATCTGAACATGACTGAAATGATAATGAAAGCACAGCTCACAGCACTGGTAAATAGGTATTTTAGACTGTACTTTTTCCAGGTCATTGGTGATTACTGCGGTTTTCCTTTTCTTGCCTATACTTTCTTTTTTGGTCTACAGCAGTGGTGGAAGAAGTATGCATTTTTGTTACTTAAGTAAAAATACAGATACCAGAGCAAAAAATAAATAAATAAAAGTAAAAGTATAAATAAATAAAAGTATTTCACACAAATATTGAGATCTAATAAAGCTTCAAATGTACTGATTCTGATACAGATTTGTGATGAATTTTGTTCACCAGAAACAACTGATTTTTTTCTTTCTTTTTTTTCTCTAGTTTTTAGTCACATATATTTGTCTGCTAAAATGATGAACTTGATAAAAATAAACCCCAGCCTTTTCAGCTCGTCTCAAATAATAATGAAAAATACTTTTACTTTTCAGTCCAGTTCAACGATGAGTGGAGTAGAAAGTACAGATACCATCACTCAAATGTAGTAAAAGAATCCACTTAAAATGTACTTAAGTAAAGTACAGATACCTAAAATGTGTACTTACTACTTTTTTACTTTACTGCTTTTGCTTTGTTAGTACTTTTGGTTGAAATTGAGAATTATATGAGATTTGAAAACACAATCGATCAAATATCTTAACAATAATCTTGCATAAAAACTATATTATGACAACTATAACACACATTCACAGCCTGTTCAACCTCCTCGTGCATACAAGAAACTCTATTGGCCAGTAGCGCAGAATCATCCCTTATTTAAATTAATGGACATTGTTTACAGCATGGGCAGCTCCAGAGAAAGTGCTCTATTCTTGTAACATGAAAAAGCAGTGCCCCTTTCACCTTCTCCATAAATTACCCAGAATCCCGCGGTCCCATCCAGGCCTGGGTAATGAGCCAGGGCTGATCCTCATTGCAGAAATGTGATTTTCATTGCAACAAGGGAAGACTAATTGTGATGTGGCTCTGACTTTTCTATTAGAGGCAGATAAAGCAGGGCTGCCCTCACTGAAACCACAGGAGACAGATACTGCACCTCATCATCACCATGTCGCCATTTATTAGACTGCAGGGAGCGTACTACCAATACTGTACTACTACTACTACTACTGCTATACATGCTTAGTATATCTTCCACTGTCAACTGTGTGAGAAAACTACAGGGAGAGTACTATACAAATACTGTACAACTATACTACTTATGTTTAGTATATCTTCCACTGTCAACTCTGTGAGAATACTACAGTGAGAATACTATGAATATTGTATTACTACAACTACTCATGTTTAGTATAGTTTTTACTGTCAGCTGTGTGAGAATACTGTACTGCTACTACAACTACTCATGTTTAATGTATTTTTCACTGTTAACTGTGTGAGAATACTACAATGAGAATACAATGAATACTCTACTACTCATGTTTATTATATCGTCCACTGTCAACTATGTTCGAATACTACAGTGAGAATACTACGAATACTGCATTACTACTATATAACTCATGTGTAGTATATCTTCCACTGTTAACTGTGTAAGAATACTACAGGGAGAATACTACAAAGACCTTAAAACTACTACAACTACACACATTTAGTAAATCTTCCCGTCAAAAATAGCTGTTCAATAAAAAGTAAAAAAGTACTTTAATTAAGTAGGCTATATTTTATATTGCTTTAAGTAAAATTGTGTGCCAACGGAACAAGATTTTTGGTATTCAGTGTGTACTAAAAATGTCTAGTAAAAAAACTATTTGTGCTGATAATAAGATAAAAATATATTCCACTGGTAGATCCTCCAGTTACTCAAATCAAGATACAACTTTCTTAGCAGTTTGAACTTACCCATTACTTTTTGCTTTTTATAATGTTTTTATTCAATCATTAGCTTAAAGAATTGCATGGTAAATTTAAAAAAACATATTTTGCTTGTGTCTACTATAATTGGATAGCCACACATCGTGCTAACAAGTTGTGGTAGTACCAAAATGACTAAAACGGGGGCTGACCGGAACTATGACATTTTGAATACAAGAGAACAAAGACGACTCAAACATGAATGAATTATGTTAAATACAACTTCAGGAGGGTAAATGAGAATGGGAAACAACTAATATTTTTATGGTTAAAAGCTCTGAAAATTTTGCATAATGGGTCTGCTAAAAATATCTACAATATTCAGTCCTGTAAGTTTTGTACAGTTCTCTGATCTCTCTACTTTTCCCCATTTGCTGCATACTGAATGTTTTTGATCAAAGTACCTCAGGAATGACCAACTCCAACCCAGCTCCACATTTATGTCATTTAAATGCCCCACCACTCTCACCACATCATCCTAACCACAGGTCCTGTCAAATCCTCAAACATGTATTCAGCCGGGCCCTGGACATAAGACACATCTGAACTGTTATCCATGTACAAACTGAGAGACTAACCGCCCAGTGTCCTGCACCTATCCATCAACCTCAACTGACAAGTGTCTTAAACCTGCATGTTTTCAAATAGACTGTGCTCTTCCTGATGAGAAATACTATTAAAATTCACAGCCGGGTTCACATCTGGATGCGTCAGATCCCTTGACGTAGTGCAAACATGTCTGTGCTCTTTGCCAGTGTAAAAGATGGTGGCATTTGGGTTAGATCGATAAAAGCTCAGATACTGCAGGGAGAACGCACAAATGCATGTGTCAGACTTTAATGAGAGCTACAGGATATGTACAGCCACGTGCTGTTATTGGCGGTGATACATGCGGACTCATAGGGATCTGAGTCAGGCTTCATCAGGAAGACAATAGGAATATGAGATGAAGTGAAAGAATACACATGTTGGAGTAACTGTGATGGGGGAATTTATACTCAGATACATCAAGGGAGGAAGAGAGTGCACTGTTTGGTAAAGATTTTATGGAGAAGAAAATACAGCTCCCTAACGTATGTATGTAGATTAATAATGTACTATGTAACTTTTCTGGTGGCGTTGACAATGTTATGATTAGACTTGAATGTTCCACAGCATGGCATTATTTGCTTTTTTATTGCTCAAAAATATCTTGAAAAGAATGTATTCTCACAGATTTTTTATTACTTTTTTTTTATTTTATTTTTTTTACAATGTCCTGCCTTTACAATATACTATGGGGGTAAAACGTGGACTGTATAATAGAAGTGGACTAAAGGAATGTGACAAATGAAGCTCATCGAGGCTAGCAGTTATAGCGGCTAATCAACCAGAGACCTAATTTGGAAATCTGAGTGAGAAACCAAAGAGCCAGTCAGGAGTGAGGCTGTTGTAGTTACCGCTCACATTTTTGATATGGTTGGGACAAAATAGCGAAATGAAAACACCAGGATCATGTAGAGCGGGTTGATATGAACATTTTAATGTTATGTTATTTACATTGCTATCACCACACACTTGTATACCCCATTCATGTCAAAAGTGGGTAAAGGGTCTTGCCCAAGAACACGACAACAATCTGTGTAAAGTAACAATTTTAGCCACCTCAAAAAGCTATAGCCGAAAATATCATACAAACTGAAATAAATGTTAAAAATTATAATACAACTGTCTCTCATTATAAATTCCACAGCTGTCATTAGTTTTCTGTTAGGCTTAAATTCACTTTGATAAATGTGAAGAATTACTGCAATAAAATCACAGACATCTTGTTCATTATCACATCTGATTTAAGATCGAAGTGTCGAAATACATCCCATTCATACCTATTAAAATGACACATTCTTGAAAATTGAGATGCTACAGGCTTTTTCACACCATATGTGGAAGCAAATGTGTCAGAAAACCTTCCAGAGGAAATACTTTGAGGGAATGAACCATTTCATCGCCAATTGAAACACTAGAGTGGAGTAAGAACGACGTCTTTCCTGTGGTGTTCACCTGGCTCCCCCTAGGAAGCTGCTGTGATGCTGCAGGACACAGAGGAGGGACATTTTTGGCTCTTCTTCTCCTCAAACTGCCCTGACACAGGATCTGCTGACCCTACCTGACCAGTCCTCCTGCTCAACTGCACTGAGATCTTTGACTGAGACACAAAGGCCACTGTACACTGTAAATGTTGCTGCAGCAAAACTTGAATTTCCCTCTGGATCACTAAAGTCTCTCTCGGTCTAATAATTCTAGTACTTCTAAGTGGATAGATTGAAAACCATACCATACAGAATTCCCACGTGCATTTTACTATAGCTTTTGCTCACCTAAATAAATAAACCCATTGTTATTTTCCATTTTTAAGATTTTAAGCTTTCTTTTTTCCCCACATGCCACCCACAACTACCCCTGAACACATATACCAGGTCATACCAACCTGCAAGACATTCAGGGGCCCAATTATTTTGCACACTCAACACATAATCACAATCGCTCCTGAAATACTGCCATGAAATCTGCTTAGCTTGTGAATTTGAACTACTTTAAAGTCTATATTTACCGATTTCACTGTTTCTATAGCCACAAAGGGAGTTAGTTGTCTGGTAAGATGCAATTGTCCAGGTCTCCATAGCGCAGTACGATGTAATATTGACCCCATAAAGTATTTTCAAGTGCGGTTTTTGTCCCTGATTGAATTCTGCTTCTGACTATTTCTTTCCTCAATTTTCTCTGTTCCTTCTGGCTTGTATTCTGCTGCTTAGATGACTTATATCCAGTTCAAAACAGATGACAAAACCACTAAAGGAAATAAATCAGGAAGTCTTCTCCAAAAATGGCCCGCATAAGAGTGGCAGTGCACAGTTTGTCTCTTTTGTAAAGGGCTAATGGATTTATTTCTGCTGTGAAATTGTGAGTCAGGCTTAGTCAGAGCCGCATGGAGAAAATGAAGTTTGAACATGATCGCAGGAAGGTGTCAAAGTCTAATTAAATCCTCCATGTTCAAAATTCAGGCAAAATTAAATATTAAAGGGCGATTGTTTGGACACTTGATTTGGAGATTTTGAGAGGAAAATTGGGGAGCAGAGATGAGAGCCAAATGAATGTGTCACAAATAAGGAGTTAACTGGGCTGTTTGCTCTGTAACCATAGGGTAGACTGTTCAATCTCTGCTAACATTTACATTCTACTGTTGTGCTACTGAGCAAGACACTTCTTCCACCTTGTCTGAATGTGGTTGTGGTTGGAATGCCATTAGGGACCGAATGAAACCTATATATTTAAGCAGTTTTGTGCCTAGAGAAATTCAGGCCCTGTAAATAGCTCAAATCACTTATTAATCTAAATAAATATTTTTCTACAATGGCATCAAAAGTCAAGATTGTTTATTAATTGCATTTTCAGCCTGGGAAAAGCTGTTTTAGGATAACTTCACATCGTCGCATATAAATGAGCAATTCTGTGTGCATCAAATGATAATAATCTTTATTTGTATTTGTTTAATAAACGTAATAGTCAATAGAAGTAACAATTGAAGACAAGATGATCAAATTCTTCCAACCTTTATAATAATTTCGAGTAATACATTTAGTATTTGTCAACGTTCCCTGCCTCTCATTCTCTCTTTTCATATATTGAGTGTTTTTATGTTCTAGTATGTACAGTCAGTTTCAAAAGGTTAGAGATTTTCTATACATGGTTTAAATGGGGCCACAGTTTCCTAACCTACCTTGCTTTTTACTTGCTATTTCAATCACAGATATTAAAAACATAGATAGAGGTGAGGTGAAAGCTTTAAATTGCAGTATTAGGTCCAAGCCAAACAGCCATATTCAAATCTAAAGACGCTTCTTTTATAAGCTCCTGTATAGAGCTAAGGGTTAAATCTTTAAAAGCTGGTTATGTGTTGAGCTATGGAAAACGCAGAGAAAATGGGGTCTTTCTACCTTTTAAATGAGAACACAGCTTTCCTCCCTCTGTGGCCAAACCTTGACCCTCAAACTGAACTAGAAATAGTCCTTCACTAACGGAAGAAAATACAGGAAGCACACATAGCCAGCAATAGTGCCTGCAGCTTCCATGTACCACACATAGAAGCATATATACTGTATGTAGCATGGTTTTCTACTTTTCCACTCCAGGGAGAGAGGGATTCATATTGTCAAGGATGTGCGCATAGGGGACGCAACTTCTGTACCAGATGTCTCACTTTTTATTTTATTATTTTTATTTTTTGCCCAAAGCGCATCTCAGGAGAATTTTTCAGACATATTGGAGAATTGTCCCTGTGTATCTGACATTGACTGTACACCTCACGCTATTGCATTGTTTTACTGTTCGGGGGGTTGTTTGTTTATTTTTGGAAATACAACAGAAATAAAACAAATATAATAATAGTACCTAACCATTTTTGCAAAACACCTTCAAAGCACAAAGTCATACAGTATATATTGAGAATAGGGAAACTTTCATTAATATTCTAAGTGGGCACAATATGGTTTTTAGATTCAAGATGGGAGTAAGAGCCTGTTTTTCCAGTAGATTACATTGTACTTTCCGGTGAAATATTCAAAAGGTAAATTCACAAATGGTGAAACTGATCATTTTTATCAATGACCCTAGAACTCACTGTATTACAACAAAAATCTGCATTTTAATTGTTAGCCTCCCCCATCTGTATTAAATATTATTGGCCTACAGAATCTTGCGAGACAGTGTTACTGCCTTTGTGGAGGTCAGGGCTTATAATCAACTTAAAAGATTCCATTTTGGGTTAGCTGACAATACACTAGCTGACAATTGCAAATTACGTACTTGTAACTTATTTAAAATGTAATTTTGTTGAAACAGTATGTTTTCCATGTAATTATTTAATGTTGATCCAAAGCAAAGGCTCTTTGAAGTTGAAATGATCCAAAAAGGAACTTCGGCTCCTTTATGGAATCAGAATCACTAGTGTCAACAATTTTTTTATATACAAGTTTTTCCTTCAAGAGCTTTAGGATACTTGACACTACTTTGAAGTACCAAAACTTGGCTACTCCACACATCTAAGCATTTGTTACAACAAGTTTTTTGAGTATTGACTATTTTGGTACTGCAACTTGCAAAATAAACCAAAAAAAGAAAATAAGCAAACAAACCAAAAAACATGGCAGCGCTGTATACTTTTTCGTATTTCAAAGTCAGTACAATACATATTCATAACAATGAGGAAAACTTACACCTACGTTGTGAAAAGACTGTCTATAGACTCTCCTGCAGCAGTGACATACTTGATAAAGGATGCAAAAGAAGGAGTGGAGAAGTTTTAAAAAATGAAATCCCTTTCCTTTCTTTGTAAGGTTAGTGGTTCTATGTAACAAACATATGACCCATAGCATTTACACTGACGTAGAGAGAAGCCTTCTGTGTGTTAACATTTGCTTCCTCTATTCTCCAGTCACAAATCTCTCTCTCTATCATCACCTCTCCGTACAATGTCTCCCTGTGGACAAACAGGAAGAGGACACATAGAGGAAGAGACTGGGACTCATATGTTTAACATGTCAACACTTGGAGATTGGGGCTGTAGTCAACTGAAGACATTCTTGGTTGACTAAAGACATGGCCTATGCAGAGATTAGTTGAAAAAGTCCTTATAATAACAAAGTATGAGTAGACAAATTAAAATCTTGATTGCCTAGGAAACCATTCATTGATAAATGGACAAAAACATTAATAGCCTACAGCAGTACTGGACGGACTTCCAAATAGTCAAAAGACATTCAATCTGCAATACAAAAGATGCAATGCTCTGCTGTCGTGATACTTTTAAAAGGTCCTATATTACACAAAATGGATTGTTATGAGCTTTATGCCATGTTATAGTGCTGTTACCTAATCAAAAACATACCTGGAGTTGTGTTTAGTTTCATTCACACATGTTTGAGTAATAATTTATTCTTATTCTGTCTACATCTCCTAAACTACTCTGTCCCACCTTGTGATGTCATGAAGCAGTATTTTTCAAGTTGCAACAGCTACCCTTTACCTTTTGTTTAGTAGCGATTGGAAATTCCAGAGTTGAAATTATCCAAATGATTCTAGTGAAGTGTATGGGTCTTAAAAACACAGTGGAGCACTTCCTGTATTACCATATGACATCACAAGTTGGAACAGAGTGTTTTCTATTAAAGAGAAGAACTAAATATGCAGGGTTTGTGTGTATGTATGAATTAACCAAAACACAACTCCAGGTCTGTTTGTGATAAGGAAACAACATTATAACACAGCTCAGTAAACAGCGTAATATGGGCCCTTTAAAACTGAATTGTATTCTTATAGATTATTACATGAGTCCCCTCCTTTATAGATAATGTCTCCATCTTGAAAAAAACAAACAAAAAAAACATGTATTGATCACAAACCCAGATGAAAGAGCCTGACATAATCTAGTCTAATAGGTTTCTGTTGGCAGAGAAAAGACGGTGCACTCCCACTTTGCTTCACTGTCTGAAAAAGCTGCTCTAAAGCTGGGCATTTGTCCAAAAATTCATGCTTGTGATTTTGAATAGTAGCAATGTGCCAAATGGTTTGTATGAGCTATAACAATGAAATAATACAATAAAATACATGAAAATGCATATGTCTACCTTCCACTGTTTGAAAGTCAGGTACACCAGCTTCAGTGTCAGTTAAAGGTCCTATATTACGCAAAATTGACTCTTGTGAACTTTAAGCCTTGTTAAAATGTTTTTACCTCATAAAAACATGCCTGGAGTTGTGTTTTGTTTTATTGAGGACAGGGGGACTCAAATTGCCCCATGGTTGGACAGCTGTTCCAGAACGCACAGAAAGCACAGAGTGTTTTCTGTTTGAGAGAAGAATTCAGCCTGTGCTAAATATATGTGAAAACACAACTCTTGATGTGATGAGGAAACAATGCTATATATATGTTCAAGTCAATGGGCCTCATTCATGAATCTTTTCTTAAAATTTTTTAGTAATTTCCACTTTAAGAAGATGCTGAGAGAACTCTGGCCCAGCTTCAGCTGTGATTTGAAATGTCTAAACTCACATGAACACACTCAGTGAGGGAATATTAGAATAATAGAATAAAATAATGAATTATCAAACGGTGTAACCGTAGCAACCATATAACTTAGAAGAATGAATAGGGGGTGGGAGTAAATAAGTTTGTCTTCTTCCCACTCCTTTTCGAGCTAATGTCTTGTACTGTACTTATTATTTACTGTTTATAGAGTTATATATATATATGCATATTTTTGTTTTCTTTACCCAATGTGGGTTCAATGTATACAGTATGTATAATATGTTTATTTTTCGATATGGCTCGAAATAAAGTAATCAGTCAATCAATCAATCAATATTTAAGTCATAAGCTTATTGAAATAAGCGGGTACTTTTATCATATTTATCACGCACATCACTGACTCACGGTAAATAGCAAGGGAGGGGGGCTGGGGTAAGGGTGCACGAGAGTGTGCTCTGGTCATGGGGGTGAGGGGGTTGAGGGGGTTGAGGGGGGTTGTTGGGGGTGAGCCCTTGGGGTGACCAGGTGCAGGGCTGTGACAGTGTCCCATATGGAGAGCACTGGGGCTGGGACAGACGGAGGCTCACTGCAGCCTGTATAAAGTCTGTTAGGCCCAACAGACTACATCCTCTATAAAACGCCTCATAAATGTTATTGGATCACATAGTAATATGTTCTTAGGAAATAATTAAATATATATATATATATATATATATATATATATATATATATATATATATATATATATATATATATATATATATATATATATACATAGATAGATAAAAAATAATATATATATAACTTACAATCATGGAGGAATTAGAATTTTTTATTACTTTATCAAAGTAATAATATTCTAAAACAATAGAATTTTTGTTCTTACGAGTGCTCCCGACTGTTTGGATTTGTTCTTACGGAAGAACATTTTCAATAAAAAAAAGGTTTGTGAATGCCAAAAATGTCTGTAAGAAGGCCTTAAATACAAATCTGTTCGTAAGAATGTTTCATGTATGAGGCCTAATGTAATGAAACAAACACAGGAATTCTTGTACCCACTGACTTTTGGTTATTAATTTCTTCTAAACAGAACACAGTAGGGATCATGTGATGAAATTAAATCTAATTGCACTGAACCTAGCAATTTTCCTTATTGGATTTCACTATTCACAGTGAAGAGTGATCTCTCAGAGGACAAGAACTGTCATAAAATAAAAATTGTGCCTAAAAAAACCTCTGACATGATTTTTCCACCTCCCTTGAGCAAGAAATGCATAAAAGAAGGATAAGAAAACAATACAAAAAACAAAAACAGTTCCATTGCTAGATAATGTCAAAGATACCACCAAATGCAGCCCTCCTTATGCCTTGTAAGCTCTGGCCTCTGAAAATTGTGAAAAGTGGTGAATAATTAGAAAGCATACGGTAAGTGAGGAATAACTTTGGACCACTGCAAACTGTTTAATATAGTTATAGTTCTGTTTTTCTCGTTTTTAAGACTGTAAAAATCCAATATAGTGCCTCTAAATATAACAATTTTATAAATGCAATGCCAATTTCTTACCACATTTGTATGGAAGCTGCAGAGTTGGTGGATCAGGATCGCTGGCCTACATTTTATTCTGTTTTTTACTCTTCCTCTCTCTCATTAGTGTAAGAGCTGACCACTGTCACGCACCCTTAGCTCCAAATTAACACTCAAGCCTGTTTCAATTAATCGTATTCGTGGATTTTCAATTAAACAGAGAGAGTCGGTGAACTTTGAGATGGGGACCTCTTTAACCTGGAAGAAAATAATATATGCAGGCTGCCATGGTGCTAATTTGTGTGAATGAAATCAGGAGATATTTAACACGTTGAGATAATCGGTCATTAAGAGCAGAGTTGCAGAAGGGCCTGTCCATCAGTGTTATAATGACTGTATAATGGAGCAGACTGTGACTGTGTGTAATGGGCATTCAGTCTATAGCCCGCATTAATGTTACACTTGTTAATAGGCTAGATATATTTAGAAAGGGAAATTGAACTTGTTGTCACTGGAAATTAAATGTGATATGTTGCGAAAACTCGCCACAATACATGTTAAAGATATAATGAATCAGGGAGCATCAATTATAAATATCTGAACCATAGAGTGTATAAAGAAATGGACTAAATAAGTGTCAAATGAAGCTCACCGAGGATAGCAGTTATTGGGATGAATTTGGAGCTAAGTTACGTTTTAGGAAAAGGAATTTATTTACAAACAAAATAGCGAAATAAAAACACCAGGATCATGTAGAGTGGGCTAATATGAACATATTAACATATTAAAATGAGGAGCCTGACAGCGGCGGTTACGTAGAGAGATGCAGTGTTTTTCAATACAAAGTGAACAGGAGCTGGAGTTGATGGAGCCAGAAGCGTGCCCATGCTCACTTCCTATTTAGAACTGGGTGGCTAGCGGCTTAGCTATGCCCATTTATATATACAGTCTATGGCCTAAACTTGAATCTGCAGGGGTTGTGTTTATGCCATTGTAATCCCATTGTTTTGTTTACTCTACTTGGCAACAAAGCTTGCTTAAAGACGCCAGTGGCTCCAGTATGACGTTAAACTTCTATCTTGCATTTATTCAATCACAGACGTTATAATATATGTAATTGTTATAATATAGCTTAAAAATATGTATGCCTCTCCACAGATCAGACCTGTAACCAGGGGCGGACTGAGACCAAAAAACGGCCCTGGACTTTTCCCTCACAAATCAGCCCATGGTAGAAATTTAGGAACAGATTGGGGAGTGAGTGTGCAAATCGACCCATGGGCGGACGGCTGTTCTAGACTTTTCCAGAACGTACAGATTGCCACTCCGTTCCTGCCTGTAACTCAGTGACATCACCTGCTGGTGTCCATGAAGAAGCTTAATGCCGTATAGTGGAACATGCCAGGAAACCGATGGCAACAAGCAGGTGACGCACTCAGTTAGTTAACAATGGGTACATGCAAGTAATTCTTCCATACAGTTCAACACTACACTACACAATAATGAATCATTTTAAAATAATACATTATATTTCTTTGTAAACAGCACTGAAATCTCCCTACTAAAAAATCTCTGTAAAAAGTAGGTCATTGATCCTGAGCTGCCGACTCTGCTCCCTTCATGTAAACAGGGGCTAAACGCGGCCATGAGCAGAAGACGGAGGGGAAAAAAATATTAAAAAAATAAAAGAAATCTCGATTTTGTCTGTAATAGAATGCCGGGCAGCGGGGTAAGCTCTGCGCCTGAATAATTCACTTTACCCAAACTGTTGCTTCGGGCCCCATTCATTTTTAATGCTGTCTTTTGATGTTGATTAATTAAGCAGTGCTAGCGCTGCTGTTTCTGTGCCTTTGCTAACTCACGCGTGCATGCTAACCGTGCACGTACGTCAACACACTTCCCATCCTCCTAAACCCTACAGCCCCGACACCCCCTCCTTCATTTATTCACATAGGACATGATGGTATAAACACAAGTCCCCAAAAAACTCCAAATGGCAATTCTTTCAATGCGTTTGGGTGGACGTGTCTCAAAGTGGAGGAGTGTGTACTCTTATAGTCTGGATTACACTATGGAGGCAGGCTGGTAATTAAAAATGTTACAGATATACACGTTTATGTTGCTATAGCGTTTTCCTTTCATGTGTTTTTAACCAATAAGACAGAGGAGTCGTCCCATTCTCCAATCAGGACCTCAAGGTTATAAATAGCAGGCTGGTGTTTCCACTCAACATCAGCTCATTCAAATGGGCCTTTGATTTCCCTAAGTAATTCTACGAAGTACCTTTTGAAGTAACTGTGTATGTGGCATTTTCTTGAATTGGGGTAAAGAGGTTAATGTAACAGCTTGTATTCACAGGAAAATATTGTATAAAAAGAATGAGAGAACACTCTTCACACATTTTTAATTTTATAGTTGTTGGGGTACATTTTGATTTATTGAGCTACAAAAGTATTTTAGAGAAAGCAGGACCTTGAGCTTGCTGCTTAGTCCCACTGGCAAATGATCTTCTGAAGTAGCAAAAACTAAATAAATACATATATACTGGGGGAAAATATTATGGATTCTGTCTTGCAGCAGTGACTTGATAAAGGATTCAAAGGAAAGAGCCAATTCTTCCAGCTTTGTGTACGTGTGCTACGTGGTCCCATGTAACTAACATATGGCCCATTCTAAATAAATCACTTATCAAGGCTGCTCACAATATACACAATGGAGCTCATCAGTGACCGCTAGCTCTGGTTCATTTTTCAGTACATTTTCTATCATTTTTTTCCATAGACTTTTCGAAAAAACAACCAAAAAAAAACCAACAACAACAACAACCCTATTATTATGAGTTCAGAGACATCGCAGAGGCTTGAGCTCCATACACACTAAAGATGAACAAGAATATTCACAAGGAGTGATGCTAATGCCATTCTGTTTTACTTTTGATTTCAAAGCTACAAACATCAGCAAACAAAGTCAAGGCTAGTGCGTATAATACTTATAGTGAACAAGTATTGTTAAAAACTGATATCAACAATTAATATCATCATTTAGATTTGATCACAATTCATGTAAAAAGACATCTGCTTCATACTTCATTGTAATTGGCTGAAACCACCTGCCACTCACCCAGAGTCTTACTGAGGTTGACCAATAGGATCTGTGGGTGTGAAAAAGTGTCTTTGAGCATAAAGCTGCTTTCAAGAGAAAATGTCTTAATCACAATCGTTATCTGATGATTTTAGAGTCAGTTTCTTTTATTCAGGTTTAAATGTTTGCAGTGGGCTAACCCGCTCCTGCCTCGCTGACCTGACCCACCCCTGCGCCCCTCTCGCTCTCTAAGGTCAGCAGATCAGTCGCAGCTTGCCCCACGGCTGAGGAAAGAGTTGTCATTAGAGATTAGACAGGCATAGTCGCTATCTGTTTTTAAATCACTCCTAAAACGCACCTTTTTTCGCTGCCTTTTGACAAGTGAGATATAGATTTCTTATTGTGAATTAACTTGAGTATCTTGCGTCTTATTGTTTTCTGTGTTTTTAACGATTGTATTATGACTTTGACTGTGATTGTCTTTGTCAATTCGATCACTGTGAACAGCACAAGTTTTTAAAGTTGCTTCATAAATAAAGTTGGTATGGTATGATTTTAAAATATGGTATGATTTTAAAATAGCATATTGTCACCAATTAGATCATAATTTGATTTTTATTTATGACACATTATTGACTGACCCTACAAAAATAAAAAAAATAAAAATCACAGATCATACGAATAAAAAAAAAAGTGAAGCTGAAAAATGATCTGTTAATTTATTTATTGAAATAAAATCAGAAAGTACCCAGCAGTGTAGTTGGACTAGGCCTGAAACTTCTGTAACCTAACCCCTTCTCTCCTCTTGTAAGTTCAGATTGACATCACACAAACGCGCTGTTTCGTGACTACAGCTGCTAATGGCGAGGGACACTCTTTTCCACTCCCTTCTCTCCACTCCACAGTGAGAGAGGCTTCATTTCCTCCTAATAAGGACTTATATGAGCTCTGCGGAGTCCATAATGCAGTAATGTCTATAAATACACCCATCCAAAAGGCCTGTCCTGTCATGTTACATTGATCTTAGCATGATGCACCTCACTCCAGTGCCAGCTCAGTTACACGGAGGAGGACGGAGGGGAGGAGAGGGAAAAGGAAACATGTAAGGATGGAGGGAGGAGAGAGGAGAGAGAGAAGGAGAGAGAAGGATATCTTTTACCACGATTTGGGCATTGCAAAGGTCTCTTAGTGCAGGCTCATTTGAAAAAGAATTTGATATGAAATAACTCCTGTAAAATGTACTGTAGACCCCATCTTATAATGTCTTAAAGGTGCACGTTTTGGTTGGGGGGGTCTGTCACCTGCTTGTTTCTATGGAAATGTCATTGCTCTACCTAGAATGTTCCACAATATGACATTAAACAAACGTACCTTGCATATATTCAATTACAGGTGGTTTAATTGCTCAAAAATACCTAGAAAAACAGGCATTCTGACTGTGAGCGGGGTCGCCTCTCCACAGATCTGACCTGTAACTTGGTCTGGTTTGGTCTCAGTGATGATAGAAAGGTTTAATACATACTGCGAAACATTTCAGACAAAGCAATAATATCTCCATGGAGAAAAACATTTGACAGACTTAACACAATGCACCTTTAAAGTAATACTTGATTCCAAAAACATTTAGATTAAAAAAAAAAATAAAATATATATATATATATATATATATATATATATATATATATATATATATATATATATATATATATATATATATATATATATATAGTGGTCATTAGTTACTAGAGAAGGACGGAGGAGAGGAAAGAGGAAACATTTAAGGTTGGAGGGAGGAAAGAGGGAGGAGGAGGGAGGAAAGAGGGAGGAGGAGGGAGGAAAGGAGAGAGGGAAGGATATCTTTTACCATGATTTGGGCATCGCAAAGGTCTCTTAGTGCAGGCTCATTTGTCTCAAACTGTAATTGTCCCGTGAGATCTGGGACAAAAGGCAGGAGTGGATAAAAGGGAATGGATATAACCTTATCACATGTTAAACTTGTAGCATTAGCGGTAGCATGGGCCGAAGCTAAAAGGGTTCTGGTGTAAGAGACCACACGAAATACTATACATGTAAAGGGCCTATAAGTGAGTATACAAGGTGCTCTTAAAAGGTGCATTGTGTAACTTTTCTGCTCTGTCAAATGCTTTTCTCTGTGGAGATGTCATTGCTTTGTCTAGAATGTTTCACAGTATGGTGTTAAAATGGTCACATTTTTATATAGCACTTTTCCACCTTCAAGGCACTCAAAGCGCTTTACATCAAGGAACCCACTCATACACCAGTGTCTTGCCCAAGGACACAACAAAAGCATTCATCTGTGGGAGCTGGAATCACACTGCCAACCTGTGGGTCAGTAGATCTGACCGCTCAACCAGTGATGTTTACATCAAGAGCAGGATTCAAACCGCCAACCAGTGGCCAAATGCTTTACCAACTGAGCAATCATCGGCCTATTAAGACCAGACCAAGTTACGGGTCAGATCTGTGGAGAGGCAACATCGCTCACAGTCAGAATACCTGTTTTTCTAGATATTTTTGAGCAATGGAAACACCTGTAATTGAATAAATGTAAAGTAGAGCTGTTTAATGTCATACTGTGGAACATTCCAGGCAAAGCGAGGACATATTCAAAGAAACAAGCAGGTGATGGACCCCCAACCAACAAGTTCCATAGTGCACCTTTAAGCACACATGCAGTTTGGAGAAAGAAGCGGCTCAGAATTTTTCACAGTCACAGTAAACAAAAAGAGATTTAAAAAAGTAAAAATAGAGCCAAGCGTAAAGGCTATGCATAGATGTTAAGCTAAACACTTCCCTGATAACTCTAAATGGTTTGTTCTAGTACTTTTATATATAAAGTGAAGCTCTGGCCCCATTTTTAGTGTATATTTACGGTACTGTGTGGACAATGCGACAAATAAGATGCCCTACCTGTCACAAACATCCACATACTAACTAGAGGTAGGACTGTGAGTGTCTTGCCCAAGAACACAACAGCAGTATACCTGGATTAGAAAAGAAATTGAGCTGTCAGTTTCTTTTAATGGGCAAGCTGATTAAAGTACTCTTCTTGCTCAAAAATACATTGAAAAACATGCAATCTTACTGTGAGAGGGGGCACATACTCCACAGATGTGAGCTGTAACTTGGCCTCACCTGCTTTTCTCCATGGAGATAGATAGAATTTATGGCATACTTGTCCTATATAAGGTCCTATATTACACTAAATTTATTCTCTGTTTTACCTTGTGATATCATGAAGCTTTTGTACAGTAGAAAGTTGCAATTCCAGGCCTGAACTGATCCAAATGATTTTAGTGAATGTGTATGGAGTTTAGAAACACAGTGGAGCATTTCCTGTATTACCCAGAACTCAGGCTAAATATGGAGGATTTGTGTGTTAAACATGTGTGAATGAAACAAAACACAACTCCAGTATGTTTTTGATGTGGAAACAACATTATAACAGATCAGAAAACAGCGTAATATGGGCCCTTTAAACGGGCATTTTAAATACATTTATACAATATTTACTCATTCCTTTGGCATTCCAGTACACCATAATATCTATAGCAAATTTCCCTTTAGCAATCTCAGAAGTCTGGGCCCTGCTTTAACATCAATTAACCCCGATATGATGCAACGATGAGCCTGGATCCTCCCTGTGTTTGAATGCAACTTACGCAGAGCACATATCCAGCAGCATCTCCAAACAAGAAAGACGAGTGCGTATATATCGAGCGCCAACAGCTTCACAAGGTTAAATCATGTATTTCCCGCAACACCTATGTGTGGGATATGAAAGGGGAACGCTAAAGTAGGACAGCATACTAAACAGGGCCTAAAGTCAAAGCAGCACCGCAACATCTGTGCACCATCCACACTCCACTGTATGCAGGTGAATAACACAGAGCAGAGGGATGCAGAAGGGAGGGAGATAAAGACGTACTGATGGGGTACAAGGATTTATACCAGTATGAGTGTACAAACTTTTTAACCGAGGGCCACATCTTAAAACATGTTTAAAGTGGAGGGCCAAAGAGCAGGAGTCCATAGATTTGACGATTCAGATCTCACTTTTCGCATATTTTTGGCAGTGCCGTCACACCGTCAATAAGGCTAAAACCTTGTTTATGATCTATTGATACTTGCAGCTGATGTCATCAAGCTAACTGAAAGCACTGCTCTGTTAGAAACTGTTTAATGAAGTTAGACTTAAATCTGAGCTTTGTTTAAACACAAAGAGCTGACTTGGTTGGAACTACAACGGGAGAAATTATTTGTGCTGTTAAATAAGTTTATTACGCATACAATTAGTCATAAGCTAGCTATGTGTGCATCGTGTTTCCATGGTAACAGCTGAACAGTTCACTATTGGTCGTTTTTAGTTTCGATAATGTGATGATGTCATACTTTGAGATGGGGGCAAGAGAAAGTTTTTCCTATTAATTATATTGTACTTTGCCATGAAATATCGTAAAGGTAAATTCTTTCTTCTTTTTTTTTAATTATTGACTAGATCCAAGACCATGCTACATTACAACGAAAATCTACAGCTGAACAATATTCATTTTAGGTGCCCCCCATCTGTATTAAATAATATTGGCCTATAGAATGCTGTGATCTGATCTGAAACCCAGCAATATAGACAAACGGGCAGAACACCCCCAGCGTGATGTCACTGCAAAGTATCAATTCCAACCTTACAAAGGAAAAATAAACTCTATATTTCTCTATTATTGAATCACTTTTTACTCAAGAACATTTTTATACCTGACTGAAACCTTTGCCCGGTGCTGCTTGACGGCCGCTCCATTTTCAATTACCCCAAGGTTACAGGTGCTATTACTGCCGCCATTAGACTAAGTGTCAGTTTGTATAAGAGCTGCTATAGACAAACATACAGCGGGCTTTGAAAAACACAGAGAACAGCAAAGCAAGTCATTACCAGCACAATCAGTGATGCCATTTATGCCAATGGAACGTAACGCGACCTTCAAGACGGTGCTACGAACAGAACGCCATAAAGAGAGCGACATAAACAGAGCGCCATAAAGAGACCCCCATACTGTGATTAGAGCAACACAAAGGGAGGACATACACAGTCACACAAACACAACTGAGCACAAGAAAACAAGTATAAGATAAATATGTAATGTAAACTTAAATATGGAAGATATGCACCCATAAGACAAAGTACTCCCTGATAATAAATAAATAAATAAATAAATAAATAACTACAAATAAATATAAATGTAATAAAATATATATATAAAAAAAATGTTAAAAATACAGAAACATAACTAAACAAAAAAGATCAAAGCTGCACAAAAAATATGTTTCTGTGTTTCTGTTTGCTAACAGATATATCAGAAAAACAAAAAAACAAAAAAACAAAAAAAAATTTCTATCAGCACGAGTTGTTTAGTAACTTAACTGGAGCTTGAATGTTGAATATGAAGCTTTCCAGTCTGCATTTATATAGTTTGAATATTTTGAGCTTGTACTTTAAAGGTGCACTCCGTAACATTTCTGCTTGTCTCCATTTTGCCTTGATTATTCCCCAGTATGGAAATAAACTTGGTCATCACAAGGGAGACAGGTTAATAGTCAGATCTATGGAGAGGCAAGCGTGCACATGGTAAGAATTCATGTTTTTCAAGGTATTTTTGAGCTATAAAACTCCTCTAATTGAATACATGCACGGCACATATCTTTAATGCCCTACTGTGGAACATTCCATGCAAATAAGTAACATAAGAAGACAAGCAAGTGGACCCTGCACCTTAGAAGTTACGTAGTGCACGTTTAATATTTTCAACTAAACTTATCTGGTAAACAAAACAGAATTACAGTAGATATATTAAAATGGCGTTTACTGTATTTACAAGGTGACTTCTAAAAGGCAGAGACAAACAAAAGCAAAACCAAAGTCTGTCTAAAACGAACTGCAAAAATATACTGAACCACTGCGAGGCTCAAGGTTGCTTTAATGCCCTTTTTTGTATATAGTTTTTAGGTCCTAGTCTCTTCCGTTTGAGAAATCATGCACTACCAAAATGTATTTTAGGTTATTAAAGTTATACAAGCGCTGCCGTTTCTTTATGTTTCATCTTTTTAATGTAAGTGCAAAGAAATGGGCCAGTGATCCATGTTTGGGTCTCCACCTCAGTTTGCTGTTTCAATGCACAGAGAAAGAGAAACACCAAGAGAAAGAGAGAGACAAAGAGAGAGGGAGGGATGCAGGGGGGAAAAAAGAAGACGGAGAGGATAGGGAGAGAGGGTTAGAGATAGATAGAAAGAGAGAGAGAGAGGAAGCAAGAAATGGGGAGTATAGAAAGAGGGGAACAGACAGAAAGAGAAAACAGAGAGACTGGGGAAAGAAAAGACAAAGGAGGAGTGGGAATAGAGAGAAGAAAGAATTGAATGAGAGAAAGAAAAGATGCAGAGAGAGGAGGAGAAGCGAGAAAAGCGTGTAAAAGAGAGAAGAATGAGAGGGATTTCTGAAGAGAGAGAGAAGAGGGATCATTTAAAGACAGAAAGTGTACCGAGAGAGACAGAGAGAGTAAGAGAGTTAGAAATGGAGAGAGAGAGATGAGGGGAAGGGAGAGAGAGAAAAAAAAGCAGGACATAGGGAGTGTAGAAAGAGATAGAAAGAGAGAAAAGAGAGAGGGAAAAGAAGAGAGAAAAGACAGAGAGTAGGAGTGGGAATTACAGATCGACTGATGGCCAATAAGCTCTGTCGATATTTTCCCCAAAGGAAGAGAGGAGGAGGAGAAGAGAGAGAGACTAGGGAGAGAAAAAGGGTGTATCATGGAAACAGAAAGAGAAAGAGAGAGAGAGAGAGAGAAAGAGAGAGAGAGGGAGAAAGAGAAATGTAAATGCTTTTAATGGAGGAGATGGTCTTTTCAGTGAGGAGCTGGAGTTGGTTGGAGGAGGTTTAAAGTTCTAAAGGCCATAATGAAGCCGGGGAACAGAATGTACCAGAGCAAGACCCAGGACAACCTTTGGTCTGTTTGTACTGTATATGTTTGTACAAATTATACTTTTCTAATTGAATTGTTATCACTCTCTAAAGCAGGGGTGGGCAATTATTTTTCCCCAGGGGCCAAATGAGAAGCAAAAAATAATAATAAATTAATAATAAATTCAAAATAAGCAAAAATAGCAAGAGACTGGTGTCAAATAAGGCATAATTATATACAATGACAGTGTTAATAGAAAACACTATACAACATAACAAGAGCAGGTACAGCAACATTAAAGCTGCGTTATGTAACTTTTCTGGTGGAGAGCCTACCACCTGCTTGTCTCCATGGAGCTGTTATTGCTTGGTCTAGAATGTTCCACAGTATAACATTAAAGTAATCTCTCCCTGAACACAAGCAAGTGAAGCAATCTGTGAAACGAAACCATCATCGTCCTCTCCGTGGATACAAGCAGATCGCGTACCCTCCTACA
The DNA here is from genome assembly GCA_029959045.1 of Taenioides sp. WSHXM2023. Taxonomy (NCBI): domain Eukaryota; kingdom Metazoa; phylum Chordata; class Actinopteri; order Gobiiformes; family Gobiidae; genus Taenioides; species Taenioides sp. WSHXM2023. The sequence goes on from CM057102.1 coordinate 19,105,561, forward strand.
GAAAGTTCCATAGTGTGTCTTTAAATAACACTGTGATGTCAAATTGCCAGTGTGTGAATGGCAGCACATACGAGGCCTGTCATCAGAGACAACAGCTGCTGCGCTAACCCACTGAGATCTGTCATTATGCAAACACACACGCTGCCTTCTACACAACACACGACGAGTCAAATCTGTGAGACGCACTGCTCCTTTAACTGCACTTTTATGTGTAAACCAGAAGACCAGAGAACCAGAAGAAAACCAGAAGTAATAAAATACAAACACATGAATGGGAGAGATGAGAACTGACGATTAGACTTTGATTTTTGGACAGAACAGGTACAAATGTGCTTTTCAGGTGGAGTTGCCTCTCCACAGACATGACCTGTAACTTGATCTGGTTTGGTCTCCATGTTTATCTAATAATTCCTTGGTTTGGTGATATAACTGTAACTGTGGTAAATATTTATCATAGTTTTCCATCATTCAAGTGGCAGTTTAAGGGAAAATTCGACTGAAAATGCAGAGATAGAGATAGAGATAGTTTAGTGCAAAAAAGACACTTATGACACTTTCATACTTCTCTTAACTATCTATTTTTATTAGTCTAATCATAATTTTGTTTAAAGGCAAGAACTTTGTAAAGTCGGTTGGTACACATATTCCTCTGCAGTTAAATATTTGCCTTTTTAGACCTGGAACAGTCTGGATCTGGTTTAGAACTGCTGCTGCTCAGAAGGTCAAGCATTTTCTTTGGTGGTACTTGGTGTGAAAAGTTAAAAGCCACTGAAGATTATACATAAAATTAAACAACTAAAGGAAAACTACTGTGTTTATGTACAAATGCAAATAATATTTCATAGATTAGCAGCAACCTCTAAATGTATTGGGAGAGAAAGGAGAAACAAGTTCAAAGTTATAGTGTGTGTGCTCCCCTCTCTTTAATCTGCGCACAGGGCCAGTGGTGGGAATCTGCTCACCATGTTAAATCAATACACTTTAGTATAGCTTAGCATGCAGCTCAGACACACAGGAAAGGAGAGAGGGAGAGGAAGAGAGGGGGAGAGTGGAGGTGTGTATGCGAGGGGGTCGGGTCGGGTGAGAGAGATAGAGAAAGTGGAAGAGGGTAAGAAAGAGAGAGAAAGAGTAAAAGGGATAGGCAGAGATAGAGAGAGGAGATGCGGGAGGCGAGTGAAAGAGGGGGGCTAAGGAGAGAGAGTAGCAGATGGGGTGACGATAAGAAAAATAAAGAAAGAGGGAGAGAGGGCAGAAGAAGGATGAGAGAGTGAGTGTTAGGGGGTGACGGGGAGAGAGATGAGGAGAAAGAGAAAACATGGAGAGAGAGAGGAGGAGAGAGACAGAGAGATGGATGGAGGAGAGACAGGGAGATAAAGAGAGAGATGGAGGAGAGGGACGGAGAGAGAGATGGAGGAGAGAGAGGGAGAGAGAGGAGAAGAGAGATGGCAGAGAGAGAGATGGAGGAGAGAGGAAGAGGAAAAGAGGAAAAGGAAGGGAGGAGGAGAGGGAAAGAGAGTGAGAGAGAGAAAGAGAGGTTACATAAGAGTAAGGGACACACTTAAGTGGTTTTGACCTTGGAACATCCCTCACTAAATAAACAAACTTTATTTGGATCCTTCAGTGGACTGGGCCCAGAGGCCTGTGTCCCAGGTCTGTGTGTGAACAAAGAGCTGTGATCTTCTTCTATTCACCACACACTCCTCCTCCAGCTCCTCCTGCATCTCCTCTCCATCTCCTGCATAGGGTTTAACGTTTCACTCATTTATCGATTAAAGAACAAACTCTATTGACGACCGAGTGTTGTGGAATGATTGGTAAATTTGTGGTCATTGGAGCTTGGTCAGATAACAAAGATTAAATCTAAACACATTTCGATGAGAGATATATGGCTACAGAAATTACCATAATATTGAATCTACTTAAGTTTGATAATCCCAGTAAATCCTTTTCCAAGTGTACAATCTTATCAAAACAACATAAGATGCAACAAATACAAAACCTGAATGAAACAATGTAGTTATTAGTTATTCTAGAGAGCCATATATCTTAAATCTTATCACACTACCACAAAATCACTAAATATTTCCCTCTAGGACAAAGAAAAAATTGATAAAAATGATAAAATATAGTCACACACTTTATTTATAGAACGGTAAGTTGATATAGTGATATAGTGACAGGCTTAATTAGATTTTTTTTAAACATTATTTAATTAGAAAAGTCTCATTGAGAATACTAATATATTTTTCAAGGAAGTCCTGGCCAAGGCTACAGCACAGTACATCAGCGTACATTTGGACAATCACAAGAATTTGTTAGCTAAAAACAGTTAAAAACCATAGATTTCATTTCTAAACTTATCATTTATTTGAACTGACTTTTGGAGCCAGTTCTTTTAGTTTCCAGTTTTTCTAAATGATTCCACGTTGTCGGTGGAAGATTACAATTTTATTTGAATACAAAACTAATCTATAACTTTTTCTACCAGCATAGATCTACACATAAAGAGACCGGCTTTTCAAAATCCAAATCATGCATCTAAAAAATAAAAACGCCAATGTGCATTTCATTTCCTACTGTAGACAGCTTGAAAACCACCCAAAATATATGGATCTATAGGCGGATGGATTCAAGGTGAAACAGGAGTAGTTTTTATGTAGTAACCTTCGTATTAAAACTTCATAACTTGCAGGAGGAATCTCAAAGTTGTGCAAGAAATGCCATATGTTCTGTATGTTCAGCCTTGAAGCTCACGGACGCTGTATTTTTCATAAGCACTGGAGAAGCTTCAGTGACAAGTCTGTTATAAGTATATGTGCAATTTTGAACACGGCAGAACCCATAGGAACTGTTGATTTGATCTGCTGCGATGGTTTTAAATCTATCACTTTGCTAAACATTCTGCAATGGTTTATTCTGTTATGTTTTTCTATTTGTTTTTGAGCTATAAAACCACCTGTAATTTAATAAATGTAAGGTAGAGCTGTTTAATGTCATACTGTGGAACATTCCAGTAATGGCAATGACATATATTTAGTAGAGACTGGCAATTCCAGGGCTGAAATTATCCAAATGATTCTAGTGAAGGTGTGTGGTGTTGTGATGGAACAGAGTGTTTTCCGAGTGAAAAAAAACTCGTATACAGGGTTTGTGTGTTAAAATGTGTGAATGAAACAAAACACAACGCCAGGTATGTTTGTGATGAGGAAACAACATTATAACAGATCAGAAAATAGTGCAATATGGGCCCTTTACAAAACCAGATAACAGTCATCTAATCTTGACATTCAATCATAATCTACACTTGTTTAATCTCCCTTTCTCTATCTTCCATCTTTCTTCGCATGTCTCCTCATCCCTCCCTCCGAGTGGCCGCTGCTCCCTCCAGGCTGTGAGTACATCCAACTGGTGAAGCTCTCTATCTCCCATCATGCATTGCTTCCTCTCCCTCGCTCCCTCCTCTCTCTTCTCCTCCCTCTCTCCCCCTCTCCTCCTCTGGTTCTGTAGCCGCTGGCGGTGTTGGCAGTATGACAGTGCGTTCTCAGGGCAAGGCCTCATGTAAACAGCCCCACAGCACTGAGCCAGAGGTGAGTCCATGTGTTTAAGGGCAAGGATGAAATTTCCTACGCTCCTGAACGCACCAAACTCACACAGGGAATATGTCCATATGTGAGTGCTGTGATCTACTTTGTGACTTGGTGTATGCTTATGCCAGATGCCTTTCCTGTAATAGGTTTGTTAGAGTTGGGTTTTGGAGATGTAGACAGAATAATAATAAAGGTTTACTGAAACACGTGTGAATTAAACAAAACACAACAAAAACAAAAAACAAGGATCAAAATGGACAGGTGTCTCCTTTATAAGTGATACTTACAAAACATAACTTTCAAAGAGCATTTTGTGGGCTAAAATGACTTGTAACAGAGACTAATAATAGACAATGATGATATTGGGATTAATAATTAACCAGGTTTTGACCAGCTCCTAAAATTCAGCTATAAACCAGGACCAAACTTGGTACAAAACTAAAACTCACTAAAATCTCACTTCATTTTTATAGTTTTGAAGTAAGTTTGTAGTTTATAGCGCACCAGAGGGAGCCAGGCCTCCCACCTGTGCTACCTGGGCACGGTCTAATTGCTGGTCTAGACAGAACATGAGCAAATTATTAATACTAGACACCTGTCAGTAGTCCCCTCCGGCACGTAGTGCATTTATATGTGCATAGTGTTTGTGAGAATTGCCTGTTATTATGGTAGAGGTCACACTCCCTGCACATAGAGGTTAGCATGCGTCTGTAGCCACCTTCTGAGCGCGCCCGGCCTCCCCCTTTCTTCACTCCGCAGAGCAGTGTGCCGACTGAAGATGAGACGCCGCCCGCCGTTTGATTGGTTGACAAAGCTGTCTTTTGATTGGCCATCCCGCGGGCCCGTCCCAGCCGCGCTCTCGGACGACCTTCAGGAAAGTTTACCAAACTTTGCTTTGATTTCCTCCCTCCTCCTTTTCCCCTTTCGCTTCCCCCTCTCTCTTCTTCCTCATCCTCTCCTCCTCCCAGCGGATTCCCCACAAACAGCCTCTCCATGATAATGAGCCCTGCTACAGCTGACGAGGCAAAGGCAGAAATTATACTGCTTTTCTATGGTTATGGAGCCATCTCAATCAGCGGCAATCAAACCATGCACTGCCAAAATCTTAGGGTCACTCTGCCCACCTCCATTTTCACAAAAAGCAAGTTAGGGACAAAAAGTTGCTGCATATTTTTTTAAAATGTAATCAACAGCACACTTCACCAAACTGTTGCTAACAGATGCAAAAAAAAACCCCAGACATTAAAATCTAATTTGCCAAGTTTTAAGTTATATAGTAACTCGGTTCGCAGCCGAGTGTGAAGCGGCTGGGATGAAGATCAGCTCCTCCAAGTCCGAGGCCATGGTTCTCGACCGGAAAAAGGTGGCTTGCCCTCTCCGGGTGGGTGGGGAGTCTTTGCCTCAAGTGGAGGAGTTCAAGTATCTCGGGGTCTTGTTCACGTGTGAGGGGAGGATGGAGCGTGAGATTGACAGGCGGATTGGTGCAGCGTCGGCAGTGATGCGGTCGCTGTACCGGACCGTTGTGGTGAAGAGGGAGCTGAGCCAAAAAGCAAAGCTCTCAATTTACCGGTCAATCTACGTTCCTACCCTCACCTATGGTCATGAGCTTTGGGTAATGACCGAAAGGACAAGATCGCGGATACAAGCGGCCGAAATGAGTTTCCTTCGTAGAGTGGCTGGGCGCTCCCTTAGAGATAGGGTGAGGAGCTCAGTCACTCGGGAGGGGCTCGGAGTAGAGCCGCTGCTCCTCCACGTCGAGAGGAGCCAGCTGAGGTGGCTCGGGCATCTGTTCCGGATGCCCCCTGGACGCCTCCCTCGGGAGGTGTTTCAGGCATGTCCCACCGGGAGGAGGCCCCGGGGAAGACCCAGGACACGCTGGAGGGACTATGTCTCCCGGCTGGCCTGGGAACGCCTTGGGGTCCCCCCGGAGGAGTTGGAGGAAGTGTCCGGGGTGAAGGAAGTCTGGGAGTCCCTGCTTAGACTGTTGCCCCCGCGACCCGGTCCCGGATAAGCGGAAGAAAATGGATGGATGGATGGATGGATAGTAAAGTAAGGTGAACTAAACTTTTAAATATATGGGTGTTATTTTTTTTACCATGATGGCAAAGAGGGTTTTAATAGAAGCAGTTGAGTCCAGACATGAAAACAGTAATTATAACAGCAGCCAGTTGTTCTCAGGGTGCGAATAGTAGTAGTAGCAGCAGCAGTCGTAGTAGTAGTATCACCAGAAGCAGTAGTAGTAGTAGTATCACCAGAAGCAGTAGTAGTAGTAGTGTCACCAGGAGCAGCAGCAGTAGCAGTAGTAGTAGTAGTAATATCAACAGAAGTGGTAACAGTTGTAGCAGTAGTAGTAGTATTAGTAGCAGTAGTATCACCATTACTTACTTTAACATAAATGTGCAGAAATACAACAAGAATTTCCAAAGTGGCTAAACATTTTAATAGGACCTTTCCTCTGAGCCTAACCTGTTATAACCTGATGAGAAGTGCCTGGCTGTTTCATGACAAGGTATTTTGAGGTACTTTGTAGATCTGACTGAATAAATCCTTGATGAATTCTTGCGGATCATTATAACAACTTCCTGACAACACTCGCTCGGAGGAGGCTGACATTTGAAGAAAGAAAAAACATACAACAGTCCCACGCACCCAACTTATTTCTGCACCAATTTATTCTCCCAACTTTTCTCTGCTCTTTTTTATATCTTAAACTATTATAAAGATGGTATTTAACCTCCAGGATCCTATAAGCCATTAGAAAGAAAATGGTTCAGATCATGCTAACTTCTTCGATTCTTCTGTTGCTTCTCCCATGTCTATGCTAGTTAACACTAGTGTTTTGACAAGACTGCTAGGTATCTCATGGCATCTGACACTCATTAAAAGAACTGTTGGTGTTTTAGCTCTCGTGTGACCGATTATTGCTACTTTTTTACTTTTAAAACAGTTTTGTTGTTCTATAAGAAAAGTTTACTTACTAACAGTGAAGGAGTTGAATGTCATTACAGAGAAATGAACCATAAACCAGATCAAAACATCTCCTACAAGTATTTGGGCAAATTCAACCAACAAATTGACTCTTGTGAGCTTTAAGCCATGTTAAATGTTGTGACCTCCTCAAAAACGTACCTGGAGTTGTGTTTTGTTTCATTCACACAAGTTTGAGTAACCCTTTGTTATTCTGTCTACATCTCCAAAGCTCAAAATGCTCTGCTTCACCTTGTGATGTCATGTAGTGGTAGTTAACAGCTACCCTTTACCTTTAGTTCAATAGAGATTGGCAATTCTAAAGCTGAAATCATCCAAATGATTCTAGTGAAGGTGTCTGGAGTTTAAAAACACAGTGGCACACTTCCTGTATTGCCACATGACATCACAAGATGGAACAGAATATTTTCAGTTTGAGAGAAGAACTCAGCCTAAATCTGCAGGGTTTGTGTGTTAAACATGTGAGAATGAAACAAAACACAACTCCAGGTCTGTTTGTGATGAGGAAACAACATTATAACAGATCAGAAAATAGTGTAATATGGAGCCTTTAAAATAAGCTACAAAGACTATCTGACCTTACATTACAATAGTCATAGATCTATCTTGTCATAAGGCTTGGTAAACTATAAGTCAGACAGCCTGTCTTGATTTCTGTTCAAATACAGAAGGGTCTGGAACCAGTCCATCAGATCGCCATCCAGGTTCTGAAGGATCTTATTGCAGCCATATATTTGTCTCTCGAGTGCGGAAGACATCTCATCTTGAGTATCCTCTAGAGTATTATTCAGAAGAAATATATCAACTCTTTTTCGTTAGATTTACAGTTTAGTTCTTGAAATCCTTGCTGTGTCTTTTTCTTTAATTTTTACTCATGAAGCACCATGTTTTTTGCAAAAAGAAACCATGTGTTTTTCTTATTGTCTTCTGAATTTGTGGAAACGGGAATACAAAATGGATTTAAACAACACATTTTCAGGAGCCTGCGGTCAATTCTGGTCCTGTTTAGGTGTTTCATTTTCAACAAAAAAGTGTGAGCTAGCTTGTGTCATTAATTTTACACGTGAGAGACTTGTTTAAACGCACAAATCGTGTCACTTGTTGTAGTTCCATCCAAGGTAGCTCTTTTTGGCCAGATTGTGTTAAAATAAAGCTCAAAATAAGTCTAAATTGAGTGAGAGAGCGTCTAACAGAGCAGTGCTTACAGTTAGCATCATACCCCCTGGGAATATTGATGACATCCGCTGCAAAGTATCAATTATATATTAACTTTTTTTTTTAACTTCTTTGCCTCTCCTGTGTCTCTGGTGGCCTAACTTTGAGTGTTATTGACAGGAAGCTGAAATACGCCTACTTGTATCTAAAGATAGCAAGGGCAAAACTCTTGTGCCTCTTTGAAGTGCTAATTGCAGCCCTATCGTACTTCGAATCAGTAAAAAAAACTTCGCACGACACCAATTTGTTTCGCTTTATTTTCCACGAGCTGTAATCCGGATGCGAGCTTTGATCTGCTTAACCTGAGTGGCCCACGTTTTCCAGCACAATGTTCAACACTGAAATCTGCCCATCGCTTATTAACCCCAGAGGTATTTACTACAGACCTTATTATCAGGCTATAATAAGGCGTTAAAAGCTTCTTGCTGTGTTGCATTCAATGTCAACAAAAACCTGGAGTCCTCTAACCTTCAGGAAATGATGCGGACAAGTCATGCATTTGTGTGTAATCCGTTTCACGTGATGATTTGAACGCATCAATTACCCATCTGTGGGCGATTGGTGCGCACAGATGTGTGAGGAGTGAATGTAGCGTTGTGTTCACTGACAATTTATCTACCTGAATGAAATGTGTGTAGGTGTGGAAAGGGACGGGATACTTCGTGAATACTTCATGAATATACGCAATGGCAGTGTAGTAGTGTAGTAGCTATCATTAAAGAGCCCATATTTTCTGATTTATGTTATAATGTGTATATGTTTTTAAACTCCATAGACCTTCACTAGAATCATTTGGATGATTTCAGATCTGGAATTGTCAATCGCTACTGAACTAAAGGTAAACGAAGCTGTTAAATTGAAAACTACCACTACGTGACATTACAAGGTGGAACAGAGCTTTTTGAGCTTTGGAGATGTAGACAGACTAATAGATTATTCAAACATGAGTAAATGAAACAAAACACAACTCTGGGTTTGTTTTTGATGAGTTAAGAGCATTATAACGTGGCTTAAAACTCACAAAAATCAATTTAAAGGTGGATTACTCAACTTTTCTGGTGGGCGCTCCTGGCTCCTTCTGACCCTGGCTCCCATTGGCTTACTTTGTAATATTGTCTCCCCTCTCTCTGTAATTGCTGCAGTGAGGCTCTTCACTTTGGCGTTAAAATGTTTGTATTCATTCACTCTACATGATCCTAGGTTTGTTTTTTTTCACTATTTTGTCCGTCAAAAAAAATATTCATAATATAGAGCCTGGCTCCAAATTCGCCCCTATCCGCTAGCATCATGAGCTTCATTTGAGTGGCACTCAACGCTATGGGTGACATATATTGTCTATGGTGAATACCTGCCTGGTATTATAAACACATCTCCATGGAAACAAGTCAAAAAGTTTCACAATACACTTTTATGTTATACACTCATCTTACTCTGTCTTCCAGTGTGAATACCTGCCTGATATTATAAGCACATCTCCATGGAAGTAAGTCAAAAAGTTTTGCCATACACTTTTAAGTTATACACTCTTCTTCTCTTCTGAGTACCTGTCTGATATTATAAACACATCTCCATGGTGGTTGTGAGTGCTGGCTGCTGGGCGCTGGCAGAGGACGGGGGTCTGTGGTCTGGCCGTGTTTTGGAGAGGGCAGGAGTTCTTCACGGATCACAGCAGACATATGGACAGACTGGGACATGAGACGCCTCTGCTGGGACGATACAGCCGGATAAACAGACGAAGAGGAGGAAGAGGAAAAAGAGGAAGAGGTGGAGGAGGAAGAGGACATACACAACGAGACACGAGATACTGACAGGCCTGCTCCCAGACTATCACTCAAACAGACAAGTCTAACACACACAGGAGAAGGGAGACCTAAGATGAACTAGGAATAACTCAAGATCAATCAATACTTAAAGGTGCACTGTGTAACTTTTCAGGTCTGATGTCTGCTTGTATCCATGGAGATGTTAGTGTGGGACCCTGGAATATACCACAGTACACAGTAAACCTACATGAATGATAATGTTATGACCTTTGGTACAGACAATCAATAAAGCCATATATTTGTAAACAAAATGATTCCTATAAGCGAAGTTGCAATACATATGGAAGATTAGCATTAGTAAATTATGAAATATAGCATTTATTTATATAGCATTTATAGAATTAGTGCTTAAGGCTAAATAATATAATAAAGCTCCCCTCAGAAAAGAAAAATAAGTTAACCACATGCATTGTGTTACATTTTCTACATTTTTTTGTGTTAAATAAACTTAAAAATGTTAAGTAGATTAACCTATTCAAATGGTTTCTTTCTGGATAAATATACAACAATCAAATGGGAATGAAAAGTAATTATCTGGGGTCAGCATGTAAAGCTATTTTCTGATCTGTGTTACAATGTTCTTTCCTCATCAAACATATACCTGGGGTTGTGTTTTGTTTCATTCACACGTTTAATGCAGAAATCCTACATATTTAGGAGTTCTTCTCTCAAACAGAAAACACTCCGTTCTGCCTTGTGATGTCATATGATAATAAAGGAAGTGCTCCACTGTGTTTTTAAACAATAAAGCTCACAAGTGTCAATTTTGTGTAATATAGAACTGTGGATCACAGCTGAATTTACTGGAAGATACACGTTAACAGCTAATATAATATCAGTGACAGGAACACATCTGTTTGGAGAAAGATAGCAAGATCCACTTATGATGGACACTTCAGCATTTGGTGTCAAACAAATCGATGGAGTGAAACACTATATGAATGTACGCAGTGTGATGACCCCTGACATGTTCAGTCAATAGAAGCGAAATCTTCATGACACCCGTTAGCAGAGGTGATTTGAGATGGACCAGATCGCAAATAAAGCCTTCTCTGCATTGTACCATGGCTGGGGTTTGTGCGTTTCAAAAAGTGAGAAAGGCTCATATTAAAAAAAAAAAAATGAATGCTGCAGTGCTCCTTATCATTTTTTATTTTATCTTAAAATGCTTGTATTAACCCAAACATGATCCTGGTGTTTTTATTTCGCAATTTCATCCATAAATTCCTATTCCTAATATGGAACTCCAGTCCAAATTTGCTCCTATAAGTGCTAGCTAGTGGAACATTTTAAGCAAAGCAATTACACCTTGCAAACAAGTAGGTGACGGACCCTCCTAAATTGTGATATGGCTCCAAGAAAATTGTGATTTTTGTGATGATTTTTTTTTTTTTAAACATATATCGACCACACCTAGTAATAACTTCAAAAAGCTGCAGTGATATATTCATAGCACCCTGGGCACTCCATCTGTGTGAACACCATGCATTTTCTGTCTCCCAGTTCTCCAAACCAGCCCTCCTCCTGCCCCACTTCCCACTCACCCCCTCATCTTCCCATTCTCCCACATCTCGCCCTGATACTTGTCTGGGTGCCAGGGCTCCTGAATGGTGTCGGGATTGACGGATTGAGCCAAAGGCGCAAGAGGGAGAAAAAAAGAGGGAGAAAAAAGGGGGATTGCAGGAGATTGTACAGCTCCAGGAGGGGACAGCGGGGGTCATTCAATGTGCCAGTGGTCCCAGGGAAAATCTACACGAGGATCTACTGGTGGGACGTTTTCAGACCCAAACAAAGAGTCGACAATATTGAGTATTTGAGATTATTAAAGGGCCCATATAACGCTATTTCCTGATCTATGTTATAATGTTTCCTTCATCAGAAACATACCTGGACTGAGGGATTCTACACACATACCTGAAGTTGTTAACTTGAAAACTACCTCTTCATGACATCACAAGGTGGAAAAGAGCTTTTTGAGCTTTGGAGATGTAGACAGACTAATGATAAAGGGGTTTACTCCTATATGTTTTTCAACGCATGGTATTTTGCAGTATTTTTAACCAGTACAAACATGTGCAATTGAACTATACTGTGGAACATTCAAGACAAAGCAATAATATCTCCATGGAGACAAGTAGACAGACCCCCTTCCCCTACCAGAAATATTACATAGTACACCTTTAAAGAAGTTTAAGTGGTGGGAACAGAACTAGATTTGTTCCTCCGCTGTGTGCAGCCATTTTCCGCATAGTGATAGCAGAGGTAATAACAGCAGCAGGATTTTGAATTGTAGCATCTGTAGTAATAAAGGAGCAGGTGTACGAGAATAAAAGAAACTAAGATTTAAAACTGAATTTGCATTTTCATTCTAGACATATTGATTGAAACACTGAAAAAGAGTTGTATAAAAAGAAAAAAGTTGCATAAATAAATAATATCATTGAAAGAAGAAAATATTAAGGGTTTGTATTGTCAGAGAATAACAACAAAATGACTTTTAGAGTATCAAATACTGCATAGTTTTAATATAAAGTACCAATACCAAAGGTACAAAACCCATCCAACAATAACCCTATGTAAACATTAGCACAATAAAGACAGTGAGCTGCTCATACACAGTGAACAGTAAGAGTTTCTAATATAAAACAAAGCTATACTGGAGGACTGCCAACTGCTGTGTCAGGTGTCAGCGCAGATATGGAGAAGGATTTCAAGGGAAACAGACAAATCAAAATGTTTCATGAACTTAAATAAACTTTCTGTGGTTCAATGAATATAACTCTTCAGCTACAAACACAGCTATTGATAATACAATTTATTATAACTTGGAGATCCTTGTTTGGCACCATTATGTAGGAGGTCACATATTCAATTGCACTGTTATTTGTCAAGATATTTAAAGCAAAATCATATCTTCCCTCAGTTATTTTCAGGATAAGAAAAGGTTCACTTTGACACCCACTGTAATTTTTGCAGAACCAAAGTTTTGATGTTCTTCGGTTTTCAAATGAATAAAATTAAAGGTTTTGGTTGAACAGCAGCTGTTTTAAAATGGCTACACTTGGTTAGTAGCAGCAAGAAGAATAGTAGTAATAGTAGTAGTAGTAGTAGTAATGTAAGTGGTTCAGGTTCAAGTTGTAGTACTAGTCTATGTGCTCTTATACTTACTCTGATACAGCTCAAGATCATTCTAACGCTATTGAGGAAAGGTTCATTTCCTTCCTGTGAATGTGACTTTTTAGTATCGGTACTTGCTCAAATGAGTATCTAGCTTCGATGCTAGTTTTAATATCAATTAATATCTGACCCTAGTAATCGTGGAAACTATAGTCATGAAAACAGCCCAAAAAGAGTTGAGTTAGAAGTCCATTTTGACATGACACTGCAGTAGAATATGAAATACTTTGTAATACTCCCTTACTGAAATATAATTAGTTTGAATCTCAAATATAAAAGTCCAAAAGAGTCAGCGGGGACACTGGGGTGTGCTAATAAAGTGTAATTATTTGTAACCCAGACACATGGCACCAGTGCAATAGACCAGGACTCATATTACAGACTCTTCTTGTACCACCAGGAGGATAAAGATGGCGCCACCTCTTTGATTTAAACTCAACATTAATTACTTCAGAGTCAAGGGAAGAAAACAAAAGAGTGTGTTAAATAGCAAAGATGTTATCGTATCATATCATATACTGTAAATAACACTGGAAAGAGTTATAAAAGTTATCTTAAAACGAAGCGCTACACCCACTATTTTAAGTCACGTAGCTTCCATCACCTGTCTGGAGATGTGGGCGAATACAGTAGCAAGACATATACAGATAACACCTTTCACTACTGAAAATAATACAAATCTTGGAGCGTTCTGTAACACTTCAACTTAGTGTCTATACTTAAATAAGAGTCTCTAATTTTAATTACAGAATTGCATCAGTAAAATGATTTGTACAATTGGAGAGGGTCCATGTGGGGAAGCTGTAACTGAACAATGGGCGACGTTTATTACAGTTATTTTTTACTTCTTACTTTTAAGATTTAACTTTGATGTTTTTATTTTCATTAACGTTTTATTTTAATTTTGTAATTAAACAACAAAACTATACCAAACTCACACACAGAAACACACACACGTTCCTATAGAGAATTTGAGTCCATGCATGCAGTATAAAGAATAAAGTTTAGGACTAAAAAAAAGAGAAAGTTCTGCAAACAGATGAGTGGAGAGCTGGGCGGTGATAGAAAGAGGATAGATGGAGGAAAAAGTGTGCGACCGCTGGGACTGTCTAATATAAGACTGGCCTAATGCAAACCTGCAGCTCAGTACAAAGCCTGTGTGTCTGCTCCTCTGAGGACGCCCACAGCACTCCTACTCTAGGAGGTCTCTTTGTTTCCTCCCTCCTTCTCTTTCTCTCACTCTTTCTCTCTCTCTATATATATATATATCTCTCTTTCTTTCTCTCTCTCTCACTCTCTTTCTTGCTCTCTCTTACTTTCTCTCCCTCTCTCCTACTTTCTTTCTCTCTACCTCTTTCTCTCTCTCTCTGTATCTCTCACTCTTTCTTTCTTTCTTTCTTTCTTTCTTTCTCTCTCACTCTCTTTCTCTCGCTCTCTTTCTTTCTTTCTTTCTACCTCTTTCTCTCTCGCTCGCTCTTTATCTTTGTCTTTCTCTCTCTTTCTCCTTCTCTCTATCTCTCTCTCTTTTTCATCTCTTTCTCATTTTCTCTCTCTTTCAGTCTATCTCTCTTGCTCTCTTCTCTCTTTCTCTGATTCTCTCTCTCTTACTCTTTCTATCTCTGTGTCTCTCTAACTCTTTCTCTCTCACTTTCTCCCTCTCTCTTTCTGTGTTTCCCTTTGTCTTTTTCTCTGCCTCTCTCTTCCTTGCTCCCTCCCTCTCTTCTCTCTCTCTCTCTCTCTCTCTCTCTCCCTCTCCATCCTCCTCCCTCCATCTCCCCTGTCTCCTCACCTAATCCTCTCTCCATTCTTCCGCTCTGCTGGCAAATGTGTTTCTCTTATTTATTCATTTACTTCTCGCCTGTTTTTCAGCTCATCACCCTCTTTTTTTTCTTTTCACCTTCTTCACCACACGGACTTCCTCCTGGTCTATAGTGTTTATTGTTCACACTTGTATCCTCTCTCAGTGTGGGGGGGTAATGGATGGACGTTTGCGTTATGGAAATTATTCATGTTCTAGCAGCCACTTAAGTGCATTGTAATGTATATGTTTACAAACGTGCTGTACAGATGGGCATTATGTCGGAGCTTTATCTTTGTACAATGGGCCAGTGCAGACAGTGGTTTGTTATGGGGAAACACTATCTCCTCTATGATGTAGGTCCACAGGTTTACTGTGTAGAAATATAAAAGCTCTTGTGTTCTGTTGTAGCGTTTTATCTTCTATTTGTACGCTTATCAGTTGTCTAATACTTGTTAATGTTAATGTAAGAATGCTCAGATCTGATAATTGATAGTCTGAATCTCTTATAATTGTCATTAGGCAGGACACTTCAAGACACTTCATATTCCTGGATGTGATTGTGTTAGTGTGGGTGGATTTTTATCACACTGTGGGAGACTGTAATTTGAATATATAGTAACTGAGACATGCCTCCTCCATGGGGACAAAAAACAAAACAGTAAACCCTTAAGATCAACAACACTGTGTAAAGTTAAAGGTGCATTGTGTAACTTTTTTGGTGGAAGGTCTGTCAAATGCTTTTCTCCGTGGAGATGTTATTGCTTTGTCTGGAATGTTTCACAGTGTGGTATTAACCCTTTCTATCTTCACGGAGACCAAACCTGACAGTTACAGGTCAGATCTGTGGAGAGGCAACCCCGCTAACAGTCAAAATGTCAGTTTTTCTTGGTATTTTTGAGTTGTAAAACCACCTGTAATTGAATAAATGCAAGGCAGAGCTGTTTAATGTTATACTGTGGGTCATTCTAGGCAGAGCAATGACATATCCATAGAAACAAGCAGGTTGCAGACCCCCAACCAAAAAGTTACATAGTGCACCTTTAAGATTTGGGTAGATTTAGGTTAACATTATAGTAAGTCAAGTAAGGCAAATAGTAATTATGGTTAAATTTAGGGCCATTCTCCAGAAAAGTCAATGTAATGTCCAAAAACAAGCATGAAAACTCAACATGAGCGCTTCAGTGTTTGATAAGGAGCTATATTTGAATGAAAAAATTAAGAAGCCTTTTTCAAGGCCGCTGGGATCAACCCGCAGGAACAGAGGGTAACTGCACTGTAGTTCCCATGGACCCATCTCTAGATCTTGAGTACCAAGTATCAAACTAGTACCAAGCTGGAAGATTAGTCCATATACTCCAGCTAATCTTGTTTTGGATGGTTGTTCTTTATAATCCCTGTGTAGAGTAAAACCACACAACAAATTAATATATTAGCTTTGAGCACAAATGTCACAAGAAACTTCTGATATCATTTTTATGACATCTGATGGGACATGAGCAGCTTCAGGCAGCTTCAACCACAGCGTGTAACCTTGAAATGTGTCCTTGTGACTCTTCAGTAATTGTAACCCTGCTAATATCCAATGCCAGACTTTCTCAAATTGATCCGCATATAAGCATTTAATACAAAACTAGTCCAAATACTGCAACAGAAATAAATGAAAAATCCATGCTTCCTTGGACCATTAGGGTGAACTGTGTGCCAGGCTATCCAGCGTAGCATCAATTAGCATGGAGGCTAATGCTGTTGTTGTTGGAGGGGGCAGGTTCCAATAGTGTGTGAAAGGAGCGAGAGGAGAGAGGGGAGTACTAATGCTAATGGTACTGCATTAGAGAGGCTAAAATGAGAGTTTCTAATGGCGGTCTAGGTTTATGCCATTTATCCCATAAGATATTTATATTTTGGCCAGAGATCATTTGGCTCTGAAGTAGAGATGGAGCGAGGAGTTATAGTGTGTTGGAAAGTTTGAAGATGTTAATTATTTACTCAAGTAGAAGGGAAAAAGTACTTCACCGGTGCTTGTACTAGTCATTACTACTACAATCACTCCTTATATTATATACTGCAACTACGATTATAATGACTATTTTGACTGTTACTACTATATCCATTCTACCATCATCACTACGAGTTAGGGCTCCAATCACTCCTAATACTATACTGCAACTACAAATACTATTTTGACTGCTACTACAACATCCATTACTACCATGAGATACCACCAACAGATACCAGAAAACAGCATTTATTTCCTTAAAGCAAAAAATATCACAAGACATAACTGATCCAAATGTGTTTTATTTACTACAAACAGTAAATAGTTTTATTACATCAATTTATATGTCCATCCTTTATATCAACTGAACGATATTTGGGCTCTGATATTCAATCCATAAACTGTTTCAGCATCAGCTCGATCCATCCGTACCACAAGTACCACTGCTGTTCCAGTGCTCATATTGAGTCAGTCATTACTTGTTTTATTGCACTTCTGTTACTATTGCTGTTCCCAAAACAATTTTGCCATCAGGGTCAACAACACTTTGAGTAAGCTATTGAGGAAAAGTTAAATGTGAAATAACTGCCTCTATTATAACAATTAGCCATGGTAACTAAAGTGCTCCTCTGGTCTTTAAAGCTGCGCTGTGTAACTTGTTTGTTTGTTGTTTTTGTTGGTTGTTACTTTGCCAGGGATTTCCCAAAATATGGCATTTAAATGGTAAATGTTTACATTTTTATACAGCGCTTTTCCACTTTCAAGGCTCAAAGCACTTTACATCAAGTAACCACTCACCCATTCACACACACATTCATACACCAGACAGACACTGAGGACAAGGTGGGTTAAGTGTCTTGCCCAAGGACACAAGGACAGCATTTCATCTGTGGGAGCTGGAATCACATTGCCAACCTGTAGCCCAGTGGATTCAACCACTCAACCATTTATTAAAAATGCATGAAAAACATACATTCTTGGTGTGAGCAGCTAGGCCTGAAGTACATGGTTAATGCCAAACTGTGGAACATTCCAGGGAAAGAAATAACATCTTCAACAGGTGGCAGACCGTCCACCAGAAACGTCACATATAGCAGTTTTAATCCTATTGCCTCTATCACTACAATCATTCAAACTGTGAATAAAATCTCTTCTCTGGTCTTGTACCTGTATATTTATCCAATTATTTTCAGATCCTCCCTCATCATTATATTTGTTTAAAGCCTGCATCACTCATCTCATTGTTTTCACTGTGTCTCACCCACCCTCTGCTTTTCTTGGTAAAACCTAAATTGGGCTGAACGGAGATAGACCTTCCTTTATTCCGCTGAAATCTAAAGCTTCCTCTTCCTTTTACTCAGCTCCAGTCGGTCTCTTAAAGGGATGCTCCGAACACCGTCCCAAAGCAAACATACACTGACATTATCCTGCTTCAATGGAGACTAAATGTGGCCAAAATCCTGCCTCATCCCGATATTCCCATCCAAGTCCATCCCACTCCTTCTCAGCCAATCAGATTAGCCGTGGAGGAGAAACTGGAGATGGTTTGACACATTTCTTTCATCTTTCTATTGAAAAAAGTGCCGTATACTCACACACACACATATACACATTCAATGGTGGGACAAAAAGTGGTTGCCCCGGGAGACGGAGGCCTGGGTGAAAGAAGGATGCTGGCAGTGAAAGGGCCTGACCCATCTTTTGGCAGGGGAAACCTCTCAGCCCCCTCCAAAGAACTGAAAGGGGCACTGCACAATATGGAGCAAAGCATTCTGGGTGATCCCTGGACCCCTGCACGTGCCTTCATGGGGCAGTGGAGAGGGACTGAGAGCAGCTTTAGTGGAAGTTCATGATGGTACAATATAAAGAACACTGGGTTCCTAATTTAAGCACTAGTTGGTACAATTAAAGGAACAGTTAAAAGAGAAGAAAGAAGGTCTTGGGTTCGATTCCTGGACTATTTGGGGTCTGTCTTTGTGAGTTTGCAAAATAGGGATGAATAAGTGTATATGTTGTTGCTGTGCCTAGAAAGTTCCACAATATGCTATTACATTTATCTGTGTTGCATTTATTACATTACATGCTCTCAAAAATACCATGCTTGTCTCCATGGAGATAGTTAAGTTTCATGCTACATTGTGGAACATTTCAGGTAAACTAGTCACTGTTGTGGAGTTTAAAACCACAGTGGAGCACTTCCTGTATCAGCACACAGCATCACAAGGTGGAACAGAGCACTCAGCCTAAATATGCAGGATTTGTGTGTTTAACATGTGTGACTGAATCAAAACACAACTCCAGGCATGTTTGTGATGAGGAAACAACATTACAACACAGATCAGAAAATAGCGTAAATATGGGCCCTTTAAAAACTCGGCTGCTTTGCTTCTTACCTACAACATAGAATTTGGGACAATCTTATTATCGTATTTTTAACAATGCTTCTTTAAAATGCTTTTGTGATGTTAATGTGCGCTCTTAAAATCACAAAACGAAAATCACAAGGAAATATGAATATTTTTCAACTAAATCATTTTAATATTTCTTGAATGATCCCAAACCCAGACAGCTGTAGCTCACGTGGACATAGTCTTATTGATAGTGGTGACTTCAGCCCACCCCTGTATTACTCCAGCCCCCACACACCAAAGCCGTAAATATCTTTCTTCAGTATGGCTTTTTACTTCTATATTTTCATTTGTTTCATTCACTTTAGTCGAACAGGACAATCACTCATAGAACCAGAAAAAAACACTGTACCTCAGATCCAAAGAGAGGAAACAGAGGCCTTATGTAAATCTATACAAGCCCCGCCCGTGCCAGCGCTCAATACAAAGTTTGTATTATTAATAACGCTAAGCGGCAGGCGTGCGCTGAGACATTTATCAAACGCACTTCACCTCAGCAGACATCTCTCCTCCCACCTTTTAAACCATCAGCAACTTCATAACTTTATTAAAGGGGAGTTTCACAGTCTTAAAGAGCACTACGGCAAAACTAGAGATGTGTTTGTGAGTCATACGTACTACCGTACTGTTGTAAGTGGTTTCCAAAATATGTATTGGATCAGACTACTACTTAGTGTCAACTACTACTACTTTGTACAGCTACTACTACTCTGTATTATTATCACCGTGACTACAAGTACTGCTACTACAATACTACTACTCATACTACTATGGTCAAGTCAGTGTCATTGGTAGGTTGGGAAACAAAAGGAAAATGATGTATATTCAGGCAATTTGAAGTTTAAAGGGCCCATATTACACTATATTATGCTGTTTCCTCATCACAAACATACCTGGAGCTTTATTTTGATTCATTCAGACATTTTTAACACACAAATCCTGCATATTTAGGCTGAGTTCTTCTCTCAAACAGAAAACACTATATTCCACCTTATGATGTCGTGGCAATACAGGAAGTGCTCCACTATGTTTTTAAACTCCATACACCTTCACTAGAATCATTTGGATGATTTCGGCCGAGGAACTGACAGTCTCTACTGAATAGAAGATAAAAGGTAGCTGTTAACTTGAAAACTATCACTACATGACATCACAAGGTGGAACAGAGCATTTTGAGCTTTGGGGATGTAGACAGGCTAATAATAAAGGATTACTCAAACGTGTGTGAATGAAACAAAACAACTCCAGATATGTTTTTGAGGTAACAACATTATAACATCATTTAAAGCTCACAAGAGTCAATTCTGCATAATGTAGGACCTTTAAAATCACACAAATTTTCTGCAGAAACTGGGCGATGGAGTTGGTTAATACTTGCTCTTGTCCAAAACACAGCTAGTAAGTAAACTTGAAACTGAGGCAACAATTTCGTGCAGGCAATTTTTCAAATTTTAGCAAAACATAAAATACAAACAGTGTTATTGTTATTGTACATGGAAAACTTTGGAAAACTTCACATTTTTGCACACGTACTTCTCCACATAACATTGTAGCAGATTTGCATGTGCAGTGGGCGATCCATTGGGATGAGAGTCACATCACATTTGGAGATGCTCAGAGAAGTTACGGTTATATAATGTTTACTGTGTCTCTGAGGAGCCAGCCATCCTCACATCTGCTTTGGCTTGAACTGTGCGAGGAAAATTAGGATTCAGAACAGATAATACCAAAGTTTAACCAACCGAGTTTGACTTTTACACTCAGAGGTCCAATCTCCAATCAACTTTGTATCATTTGAACAGATTTAAAGAGGTGTGAAAGTATTACATTGCGTTTAGAGCACTTTTTTGTCATCACAACAGACAATGTACAAGTCATGTCCTGTTCAAATTATACTCTACAGCTCAGTAGTTTGGGATTTTACCCAGTTTGATTCAAAATGACTTTGCTGTAACCCATCCACAATGTCTAAAAATGTGATATTAAAAAAGATCAGATTGAGAGATGCACTGTATAAGTTGTATTCTGGGGTCTATCACCTGCTTGTCTCCATGGAGATGTGCCTTGAATGTTCCGCAGTATGGCCATAAACTTAAGAATCTCCATAGAGACTTGCAAGCCAAATTACAGGTTAGATTTGTGGAGAAGTGATCCTACTCACATGTTTTTTTCAGATATTTTTGAGAAAGAAATAACATCTGTAGTTGAATACTTGCAAGACAGATTAGCTTAATACCACACTGTGGACAACTGAAACCAAAGCATTAACATCTCCATGGGGATAAACAGTTTGTAGGCCCTCTCCAGGAAGGTTACACAATGCACCTTTAAAATTACACCCATCTAATGAAGTTTTTTTTTTTTTTTTCTATGTAACCTTTATTTAACCAGGATAAAAAACTCATTGAGATTAAAAATCTCTTTTTCAAGAGTGTCCTGGCCAAGAGGCAGCATCAGCACAAGCACAAAACAATAACACAAAATGTTCACATTTTCACACAAACCAAAGCATCATAAAACGAGTCTTATGTGAAACATTAACAAATTGATAGTTTTGTTTCAAGTTCAGTTAAAAGTGACTTAAAAGAGTTCAACGGTAACACATGATTATTGTCTGGAATATTCAAAGTAAACTGGAAAACTTGTCCTCTGCATTTGACCCATTCTTCAATATCACCAGGACAACCTGCCAGGAGCAGTGGACACCAAAATAGGACCCATCTTCAGATCTTGAACACAGCTTGGTCAGGACTACCTCACAGATGGAGGATTTTACCCACTAAGATAGTCCTGGATTGATGGGAGAGATCGGAATGCCTGAAAGTAACCCACCCAGACACAGAGAGAACATGCAAACTCCTGGAACCAAAACTGGGTCCCACTTGCTGTGAGAATAATATGAACCACGGTGCAGCCAAAAAGTAGTTCCCCTCTCTTTTACAACTCCTTAGGAAATCTTTTGGCTCAATACTACATTTAACACACTGGAAAAGCAA
The DNA here is from genome assembly GCA_029959045.1 of Taenioides sp. WSHXM2023. Classification (NCBI taxonomy): domain Eukaryota; kingdom Metazoa; phylum Chordata; class Actinopteri; order Gobiiformes; family Gobiidae; genus Taenioides; species Taenioides sp. WSHXM2023. Next base: position 19,127,552 of record CM057102.1, read on the forward strand.
ATCATACACTCCCACACCATCGGAAAACACTTCTACATATTCAATTCATCATATTAGAAAATACTGCAAAGTACATTATAGCGAAGGACTCCCCTGCATCTCCACATGGAAACTAACAAGACACACAAGATGGAGAAAGATGCTAATGAACAAGTTAGACCACAGGGAGGAGAGAGGAGAGAGGAAGTAGGAAAGCAGATAAGGAGCTAGGAAAGGACACGAAGGAGAAGACAAATTGAAAGACCAGGCCAGAGGTTTTCTATCCGTCCTTTTTGAGCTCTCAGTCTCTCATTAGCGCTATTGATTCGGGTCTCGGTGGGTCTTTAGCTGTCAAATGCACACGCACAGTTACACACATACAAGACTATTATGGGATAGCACCAAGCACAATGTGGCCCGTGTGATCTGCTGTATGCTGAAGGTACGTCTCTATAAATAACTAAGAATATGCATTTTTAATTTGAGCACTACCTGTCCGCATCAGTGAGTCAGTTCTACCCATGTAACAGAGTTCACTCAAACGGATCATTATCTAACACTGCTTATGTCACCGAGAGCTGAAGCTAATGTGTTCACCTTATTTGATCATCCTTGTAGGTATGAAATATGTGCAAGGGAGAGCTCTATTCGTGGGTTTGGTATTGTGTCTGCAAGATATCATTGGAATATAGTAAGTGGAATGTTCTTCATGGAGATCATTTTTATGCCATACTCTGAAAGATTACAGCTGATGGAACAACATTTCCATGGAAACAAGCAGGACAAGGGAGCATCAGGTTTGTGGAAATGCAAGCATGCTCAGAGTAAAGATCTAAAAACAAAAAAACATGCTTTTATGTGGCAAAAAAGTTACATACTGTGGCAAATTCTGAATAAAAAAAATCTCATATTCATGGCTTTTTGTGTAAATTTAGTTAACTTTAGTTTAGTCTTTACTTGAAGGGACGATGTACAGAGACATTAAGCTCATAAAAGCATGCTCCACACCAGATTATAGCTAAGCAGTTTGTTTCCATCTGCAGTCCCAGATTTTCAAAATAAATTGTACAACACAATTACATTCAGTCAACAATATTGTTGCAAACACAGTCCTATGTTCGGTCCGGGTTTGGTCCTGGTTTAGTCTTGTTTTAGGTCTGGTCAAGTTCAGGTTTAGTTCCAATTTATTTGAAATTTGTATATGGTGTGTGAGCCAGCCTATGTGCTTTGTATGTATGTTGTACTTACACACATTTTATTGTATGTACTGTAGTCATTTTTAGTACATAGTGAATTATAGAAGGAATTTTCTAAGCTCAAAACACTTTACAAGGTCTGTCAACTCAAGGTAAGAATATTTTCTTTTTTTTCTTTTCTTCTCTAACCTCCAAATATATATTCATCAACATCGATCACTTTTATTCAAGTCAGACTTAAGTTATCCACATACCTCATTTTGAAACATCTTGTACTTTTGCATTTGTGCCTAGAACAATTCTGTAACCTGGATCAGCCTGTAAATAAATAATGTACGATACCCATACAAGTGTTGTATTGCCTGCACTAGCGTATATATCGACACCTGCGCTAAAAGACTATCGATAACTGAATAACCTATGTGAAGTGAGCCATGCCCTGCTAACAAGTTCACCACTACTTCCCGTGCATTTGTATATGGGGCTAAATACCACTCTACGTCTTCCAGAGTAGTGGGTGATAGCATGTGGGTGCTGACTGGACAATTCCTCACCTCGTTCATTGACTGTGGGTCTATAGGAGCACGCATGTATCAAGAGGCTAGTGCTATTGGGTATTGATTCAGGCTAGATGAGCTAAAGGGCGCTAACAACAGTCAAAATGACAGAGTAGGGGCTAATGCCTTGTTAGCAGCCTATTAGCTTCAGAGGAGAGGGTGAAGTCCACTGGAGCTGATCACTTGATCTGGAGCAGCGGGGGCCAGGCCTGCTGCATATCTAAAGACATGTTTCATACAGTGTGGAATCTCTGCTCTTTATAGATGCTGTGCCATACTTTCACTATCTACTACTATAATTTGAAACACATAACTTATTCATTTTAACTTCCAGTGGTCTAAAGTTATTTCTCACTTTCCTTATGTATTCTGAGCATCCTAATTATTCACTGTGATGAGTTTATAAGTGCTTTTCACAACTCTCGGAGACCAGAGCAGAGTTTTGCCATGATCTTAAAGCTAACAACAACTAGCATGCTAAAGCACACTTCCTGATCATCAAACAATTAACCGCGCACAGTAGTGTATCTGTCCTGGGGCAAGACACATTTTGCACAAATACAATGGGATAAAATGGGTAAGGGTATTTAAGATTGTCAGATGTTATGTTGGATTATATATAGTATAGGCTGCTTTATTTGTGATTAAAATTATGCTTTTTGGATTGTTGAATTTAAACACATCCAAAGTGTAACATTTTGTTTACCACGGAGGTGACGATGCAGAGAAATGTGTACTTTTGTATTCCTTTCACTTTTTGTACAGAAGAACAGACCTATTTTACACTATTTACACTATCCCATATGTGGTAGTGTTGTAGATATTGTTTTCTTGATTTTTTTCCACATAAAAGTCTCCAAACATGTTAAATAAAATAAGACGCAGTATGTTATCCTTGACATTGAGGAATGTCTTTAAGCTGATCTGTCTAAACATCTTATCGAAAAAACAAACTCCTTGCTCAATCCCAAAAAATACATTTTACCATACTGTGGGGCTCATATTTAAACAAACATTGGAAAGTATTGCCTTGAGTCTTGCCTACAAATTATATCAAGCTATATTTTTACATTTATTTTAAAATGACTTTGTACAGTGTTTATGTGGGGTGTTATCAACTGTATCTCAAACTAGTTTATTGTATAAGATGGACACACTGACCCTGTCCGTTGGGAAAAATAAAAAATAAAAAAAAAAATCCATAATTCTAATGTGAATCAATAATTTAAAAAAGTCCTTTAATGCAAATATTTATGTAATGCACTTTTCCATCACTTTTTTATAAAGTCTATTGCAGTTTTCTTCTCCTTCTGCTTTCCTTCTGACTTGAGTCCCAGTGGTCTCTCTCATAGTCAAGAACAGTTCTAAATGCAGCCAAATGAGATGCTGATTATGCACCAGTCTTCCTCACTCCACAGTAAATACATGTAACTATAAAAATGCCAACACAGCCAAAAGTATTCAAAGTACTTCAAATTTCCACCTGGCTTTTATTTATACTTCATCCTCTCAATGCGTTTCTAATTATGATTATAAATACATGGTGAAATATGGTAACACATATTTTTTAAAGGCCTTCTACCCAATTTTATTCACCATGCGTGGATTTGAGTTAAATTTGTCTTGACTATAGATTGGATAAAGAAGTCGACTAAGGGAGTTTAACGTCACCCATAGCATTTGGCTCCAGTCAAATGAAGCTCACGAGGCTCGCAGTTATAGGTGTGATTTTGGAGTCGAACAGAAATGTATTAAAGGACAAAATAGTGAAATAAAACAGCAGGATCATGTAGAGAGGGTTAATACGAACATTTTAAGACCAAAATGACGAGGCTCACTGCAGCAGTTACAGAGAGAGCAGCGGCAATTTTCTTATGTAAAGTCAATTCGAGCCAGAGTCGATGGAACTTGTTAGTTGTTAGTTAGCATTACCGTGATAGAAAAACTCCTCTGAGAATTATTATAAACGTTTATAAACTTCTGACGGTGAATAATTAGAATGCTCAGAATACATAAAGTGAGGAATATCTTTGGACCACTGCAAACCATCTAAAATGAACTAGATCTGTTTTCATAAGAGCGTCAAAATGTCGTAGAGCTCCTTTAGTGTCTGGGCAGTAGCTGGGCCCACATACTTGAACACAGAGCAGTGGCGTGACATGTATTTACTGTAAGTCCACACAGCTGCCTCTGGGGCCGGCCCCTGACAGCTGCAATGGTACTATGCAGTATGTGTACTGTATATATATGAGTGCTGCTGTGGTTCCCATTGGAGAAGCTAAAATGGATTTTCTTTCTATTTTTGTATGTTTTCTTATATGGTTGTTCCATTGCAGCTTGACAGGTAAATAATTTTGGGATAAACACATAACCTATTTTCTATACTGGTATGTACTTCCTCAAAAAAATTAAAATAAATAACGTTGACCCAAATTAAATATATATTACTTTTTCCCTCTTTTACATTCATTTTTTTTTTTATTCAAATATTTTAAGTTGAATTAATATATATATATATATATATTTTAAGTAGATCTAAACATTTAAAATATTTGCTTTGGATCAACATAAAATATTAAACTATGAAAAAGTGACACAGTATATTTAAACAGCTTTTTTTTAATGCTTTAAACAATTATTTAAAATAATCATGATAACCGTAGCAATTGCTAAAAATTCAAAATCTCTAAAGGAGGTGTTGCATGCTATTGGGAAAAATGCCCACAGCTCGATCGGAATGAGCTTTTGGTATAATAAAGTACATCTGAAAACTACATAGGAACCAAATTTAAAATGCCCGATTTGCATACAGGAAGTGAACTTTGGCCCAATTTGTACAAGAACTATTTCATGGCTACAATGCTTGAAAAAGCTAACTTTTTTACATGTTTCCGGATTTCAAAATAAACAAATCTTATTTCTGTGATTTCAGGATGACCTTCGGCTCATTTTGGTACCAAATGCATATCCACAGACCCAATATTATCAAAGTTATGAAAGATTTATTCAAGAACTTAATGATTTTTTGCAACTTTTCTGTAAAAAAGTCAATTTGTTTTCATTGATTTCAGTAGGTTCCCATGCTTGCCCACCTAAAATTTTTTCCACAAAGTTGCGTGATATAGTGTTGTATAAACCATAAAAATTTCATAAAAATTTGAGACCGGTAACAGTGATCCGGAGATCCATACATCGCAAGAAGTGCCATTCATCAAAATTAGAAAATCTTGTATTTGTCCAATACTGGAGATTAGGTTCAGTTTTTGTCACAAAAATAGTTAAATGCTCTTTAATGTAACATATATTGACCTAAATCATACTCTAATGCCTTATTAATTGTGCGGATGTATTCTGGATCATATTCTGGATCATGTCCAAAAATATTAATAAATTGAGTCATAATATAATTTGTGATTGTATATATGTTCACCGATCATCTTAAAGTGATAAAATACATGCATTTATGGCCTCACTTTTTTCATCAAAGGCCTTCAGGATCATTGTGGATTTTTTGGTGTCATATTTGAAATGGACATTATAACGTATAAGAATGCAAAAACATGGCACTTTTTAGATTTAAAGAATGATACAATCATACTAACCACACATTATTTTTATAAGCTATAAATAGAATTTTTACACTTCAGCGATTGCAAATCACCAAATGGACACCAATTAGAATGATTTTCTATTTAGAATGATATGTTAAACACATTATATACACCCTATATTGATACGTGTGTATATTAGAAGATAACATAATGTTTGAAAATGTAACATGCATATATCTTTCACCCTGAAGAGATAACACACGTTGACCCTTAATGGTGAAGTACATAGCTGTGGCGACGTTACGCTTGAGTGACTTCAACAGAGCTGAGTTGGGTCAAGCATGAGTGACTCTTTACTCACATCAAGATACCGTAGGTGTACACGTTTACACAAGTAAAGTATCTTTACATTGACCAAGAAGTGTCTCGATTATATCAAAGCATTTGACTCGGATAGCTATTGCATTTAGAAAATGACTGACAAGTGTATTATTGATAGTTGTAAGGTTAGATTTAAGGATAGTTCTAAGTTAAGTAAGGATGCTAGGTTAGTTGGATCTCCAAAAGGATGGCTTCATGAGATGCTGTCAAAGGATGGGCTGAAAATCACTGCGGGTGATAAATTATGTCAGAAATGTTACAGGTCTCTATTGCGTAAACGTCCTCGTGGAGACACTGATGTGTTTAACGAGGATGATAACGACGATGAACTATCTGCAGAGCAAAGTTTTCTTGACAATGTAGTTAAAGATGAAGAGACAATTAGCAAACAAAATGTTGTACCATCATGTCTAACTGTGGATGATTTGATGTATGCATCGTCATCTCATCGAAAATGTTCCATATGCAGAGCCTATAATGACCAATGTGTTGTTTTACCCAAACAAGCTCGCCTGTCACTCATAGTAGATCATAAGCTCTGGTGTCCAAAAGATGCACGAGTATGTCCATCACATTTGATAGGAAAATATATTCATCACGATTGTACTGTCCTTGATTCCAACGATAGGATACCGCTAAGAGACAAACTTGATGATGTAATCTCATCTCAAGTTATCAATGATCTCTTAGAAGTAATTGACCAACTTTCATCCAACAACACTAACCCTGGACTAAGGTATGAGGATCTTTCAGACAATGAATGCCATGCATGGACAGGTTGGACTCGAGAGCAATTTGATAAACTTCATGATTTGTGTAAAGACAATTTATCAAAGTGTGAGTCTTTGTCATCCAAAGATGTTCTGTTCTTCTTCTGGGTGAAACTCAAGACAAACCTATCCTGGAATCAATTAGTTGTACTTTCCAAAGTTACCCTAACAACATTGTCAAGACAATACCATACAGTTGTATTGGCTCTAAAGAACACTGTTGTTCCAAAATACCTTGGTCCGTCTCACATTACCCATGACAATGCCCTTGCACACAATACAATTTTAACAAAGGCCTTTTATGGTCACAATGTAACATTGATTTTGGATGGAACATATATCTATTTGAATAAAAGTTCGCATCACCAATTTCAACGGTCATCATATGGTGGCCAAAAAAAGACAAACTATCTCAAGTTTATGTCAATTGTATTCCCAGACGGTTACGTTTTGGACACAGTTGGGCCATACTATGGCAGTACAAATGACGCGTCAATTACAAAACTTATGCTTGACAACTTGGACTCTTTGAAGCTTTGGCTACAAGAGAATGATGTGTTGATCGTTGATCGTGGCTTTAGAGATGTTTTAGATGTACTAGCTTCAATGGGGTATGATGCCAAAATGCCATCATTCATGGCATCTGGCAGGTCACAGCTCTCAGAGGAACAGGCTAACGAGGATAGGTTATGTACAATATGTATATGTATGTAAAACACGTTGGGTTGTAGAATCATATCACGGGCGTTTCAAGCAATGGCGCTTTTTCAAAGAAAGAATAATGTCCAATTATTATGTTCCTTTACTTGGAGATTTGATGAAGATCATAACAGCTTGCCTAAATGGCCTAAGGGGTCCAATCTATGTGCCAAATCAGGCTCGTGATGCCCGAGACACTATGATGGCACAACGCATGCTGGAAAGACGATCAAAGTTGAACACATTGTCTAAACGTGTAGTCAAAGATCCTGACATGTCTCGTAAAGCCAGAAAAGAATGGGTGAAGCTTGAGGCATCAGAAATAGATTTCCCTAAGCTGAATCTAGAATATTTGGAAACATTGGCATGTGGGTCTTACCAAATCAAATTGTCACCAGGGTATATTGTGGAGCATCAAACAAGTGATGGGGACTACGAGATGTGGGTGTATCAGCATGACAATGATTTGGTGCGTGGCCAAATTCACTCACGCCACAAAAGTCAAACCAAATATAATGTTTGGATTCAGTATGACATGAACGATTCAGATGATCCTATAAGGGGATATTACTGCACATGTCCTGCAGGAAATAGAACAGCTGGCATGTGTGCACATGTCGCATCCATACTGTACTACATTGGGTATTACCAACACTTTCCTCATGATAAACCTTTACAGTCATATTCTCGGCAATATGCCACATCTATTGAAGCAAAATAAACAATAGTCAACTGTCCCCTTTGAAGAAAAATATTTAGAGAAACTATGTTAATACTTACATACATATTATAGATAGTGTTTTCAGTTTAGTGAATTTAGGACATGATAACATTTCTGAGTGGAATCCACAATGATCCTGAAGGCCTTTGATGAAAAAAGTGAGGCCATAAATGCATGTATTTTATCACTTTAAGATGATCGGTGAACATATATACAATCACAAATTATATTATGACTCAATTTATTAATATTTTTGGACATGATCCAGAATATGATCCAGAATACATCCGCACAATTAATAAGGCATTAGAGTATGATTTAGGTCAATATATTTTACATTAAAGAGCATTTAACTATTTTTGTGACAAAAACTGAACCTAATCTCCAGTATTGGACAAATACAAGATTTTCTAATTTTGATGAATGGCACTTCTTGCGATGTATGGATCTCCGGATCACTGTTACCGGTCTCAAATTTTTATGAAATTTTTATGGTTTATACAACACTATATCACGCAACTTTGTGGAAAAAATTTTAGGTGGGCAAGCATGGGAACCTACTGAAATCAATGAAAACAAATTGACTTTTTTACAAAAAAGTTGCAAAAAATCATTAAGTTCTTGAATAAATCTTTCATAACTTTGATAATATTGGGTCTGTGGATATGCATTTGGTACCAAAATGAGCCGAAGGTCATCCTGAAATCACAGAAATAAGATTTGTTTATTTTGAAATCCGGAAACATGTAAAAAAGTTAGCTTTTTCAAGCATTGTAGCCATGAAATAGTTCTTGTACAAATTGGGCCAAAGTTCACTTCCTGTATGCAAATCGGGCATTTTAAATTTGGTTCCTATGTAGTTTTCAGATGTACTTTATTATACCAAAAGCTCATTCCGATCAAGCTGTGGGCATTTTTCCCAATAGCGTGCAACACCTCCTTTGAAGGACCTTTCACCATTCAAAAGAAAAAAATATGTTGGTTTAAATTTTAATTCTTACGTCAAAAATTAACCTTAAATTAATCTTTTACATTCAAATCTTTTTTTCTTTAAGTTGAATTAATATATATATTTTAAGTAAATCTAAACATTTAAAATATTTGCTTTGGATCAACATAAAATATTAAACCATGAAAAAGTGACACAGTATATTTAAACAGCTTTCATGATTTAAACAATTATAACAATAACAATAGTTAAAAATTCAAAATCTCTAAATTTGAAGGACCTTTCATCATTCAAAAGAAAAAAAAAAAATATGCTGGTTTAAATTTTAATTCTTACGACAAAAAGCCCAAATGTATTCGAAACCAAATGATAGAAATAAAGCACGTAATTGTGTTTGTAATGACTGTTTAATTAGCTTGTTTTTTGAGATGGTGATTTTGTTTGTTTCTTCATTTATTCATTAGAGGTGTTTCTAAAAACACCATCATTCCTTCTGTGAATAGGGGCGACTGTCCACAGATCTGAATTGTAATGTAGTGTAGTGCTGTTGGCTGTTTGTCTCTCTGGTGATAGATAGGTTTAATCTATTCTGTGGAACATTCTAAACAAAGCAACATTTCAATGGAGATAAGCAAGTGATGGACCCTACCACTAGAAATGTTACGCACTGCACCTTTAAATTCATGGTACTTTAACCTGACCACATATTTTGAGCATTTCTTTCACCATTTATCTACGTACCTCCCCCTCTCCTTGTCAAACGTCTCTTTGATTTCTCCAGCGACTCTCATTGACTAATTCTTGTGTCTGACTGGAGCGGCCCTGACAGACTGCTCTGAACCTGCTAACCCCAGAGCACCGCAGAACAACTCCAGCTCCTTCTAATCTAATCCAGCCAAAGAAAGAATGTTTGTTTTACTTTATCGATCCTGTTCTTCTGTAAATACATCATTTCGTCCTATACAACCTCCAGATTCGAGTAGGAATAGCTCAGTGGATGTCTGCAGCTCCCACACGCATCACATGACAACAGCTTTAAAGTGGCTTTCTCTCTGTGTTGAACAATATTTCTTTTGCCCTATGACAGATATAGTGTGTAACATGTTGGTGGTGCAGTGCGTAACATTTGTGGTGGAGGGTCCGTTAAATGCTTTTCTCCATGGCATTTTTTTTTTTTTTTTAGGTATTTTTGAGCTATAAAACCAGCTCTGATTTAATAAATGTAAGATAGAGCTGTTTAATGTCATACTGTGGAACATTTCAGACAGAGCCATGACATATCCATAGAAACAAGCAGGTGATGGACCCCAAACCAAAAAGTTACACAGTGCACCTTTAGGGTAGAAGTGAGACGGCTGCGTCCAATTATAAAGGGTTCTTTCCTCTGAGAATCAGAAAGTGCACGGTTAGCATGCTAGTTGTTGTTAGCATTACTGTGACACATCATGGTGAATAATTAGGATGGTCAGAATGCGTAAGATAAGTGAGGAATAACTAGTTCTGTTTTTTACGTTTTTAAGACAGTGAAACTCAGGTGCAGCAACTATAAATGCATAAATCAACTGCAGAAAGTCATAATTTTACTCAAAGTCATTTTCAAGAATAATTTAATATGGAAAAGGTGCTATAAAAAGCGAAGTTACATGAGTCACAGTAGGAAACGTGTGTTGTTGATGGTAATTCATGCAAATGTAATGGATATAGTGCAATGATGAGTGCATTTTGGAACAACTCTGCAAGGGTCTATTTCTTAATATGTTTCACTGCATGTGTTCTCTGCAGTTGTTAATATTCCAGCATGGCATTAAATGAATTGAGTTTTTTATAGGTTTGAATGGAGCTGAATTTACTGGCGGCACAGTGGGTAAGAGTCTCTCCTCACAGCAAGAAGGTTGTAGCTTTGAGTCCTTCACCAAAATCGCTGGATCAATTTTGATGTACAACTTTAATGTATATTACACTTTGGGTCAGCCTTTGTTGGGTCAAATTTTGTTAGCAATCACTATTTAGAAAACAAACAAAAAACAAACAAACAAAAAAACATAACGAAGAAGCAGCTATTTAAAAAAAAAATATTAAGAAATCACAGAACCAAACAGCAAAACATCTCCCCGTTAGTATCCAGTGAATTTAATATTGATTTTGCATAAGAATCAGATGCCAGACACACTCCATTTTGTATAGTATATTATGTATTCGCTTAAAGAGTTGCTGGATCAATTGTTGGATCATACTGTCCTTGTTACTGTGCCAAGGTTATTTTGTTAGTTTTTTTGTTTTAAATCAGCATTACTTGATTATCTTACACTTCAAATCTAGGGCCCAAAAGGCTGCTTTCACAGTCTAGGATTTGAGATAGAGGACAGGAGAATATAAACTCTATGGGAGAGTCACTGTTTTGAAGGAAATATCTAAAATGAAAAACTGAAATGCTGCACCAGATTGCTATCTGTAAGAGACTGGCTAAACTAACTGCTAGAGATGGGGGTGCTAGACCTGGACCGGACAGGAAGACAAGTAGTAAGAGGAAGAAAACAATGCAGCAGGTAGTAAAGAGGAAGAAAACAATGCAGCATAACATGAGGATAGGGGGAGGATAAAAAAAGAGAACAACCCCCAGACCATGCTCCTGTCAGGGCATAACATGTGACCAATACAAAAAAAAAAAAACACCTCTGCGACATCAGCACATAGTCAAAACACAATACAAACATTTACGACTAGACTTCCAACCAGGGAGGAGAGGGGGGTGGAGTTAATCCGACGTAGGCACGCAGCCATCCGGATCCTGCAGCCACATGGGCACTGGATTCAACAGACTCGCCCGCCATGCTGGGGGTACAAAGCTGTGAAGGTGTGGAATGGGGTGTGGGCCTGGAGAGTCGCTCCGTTCCAGACAAAGTCACATCCGCAGGTGTAAGTTCAAGTTGGGTAAGGAATGCTAAAGCGTCTCTGCTGTAATCTCCGGGGGAGTTGATTCCAGCCGGCCTTGGCCAAGACCCGTGCTGGCTGGGGGAAGCCAATAAGATAAGAGTGGGGTTGTTTGGGTTTGGGGCGAGGAGCCACATTTCAATTCCCACAACTACTCTCGTGGTGGTGAAGTGGTAGTTTTCAAGTTAAGCACTACCTTTTACCTTTTGTTCATTAGAGATCGGCAGTTCCAGGGCTGAAATAATCTAAATGATTCTGAAGGTGCATGGAGTTTAAAAACACAGTGGAGCACTCCCTGTATTACCCCAAGGTGGAACAGGGTGTTTTCTTTTTGAGAGAAGAACTCAGCCTAAATATACAGGGTTTGTGTGTTAAACATGTGTGAATGAAACAAAACACAACTCCAAGTACGGAGGAAAATCGTGTAATATGGGCCCTTTAAACTATGGGCAGTTTGTAATATTCTGATATCACATAAAACTGAATGGAAATTACTGTACTGAAAGCACCTGATGGCAAAGGTTTAAAAAAAAAACATTTACAAACCAATGTCCTTTCATTGGTCCAATCCACTGAAGCTATTTGTCGTTATATCATTGACAAATTACTAACACAACGTCCTTATCATGGTACAAAGGTAAGAGGTCAAAGGTCATCTAAATATGGAACAGAAAAATGACAACAAGATAAAATGATAAGGACAGGTAGGGATAGGCTTTACTAATGTGTTTTTATCAGCACCACGGACAGCGCCTCACTCTGTAACTGTTACTACAAGGGTATTTCTATTATTTACTGTAGATAGAAGATCTCAGCCCCCATTTGGAATAGCAGTAGCTGTAGTAGTAGAAGTAGTAGGGATACTTACTCTCTATACTTTTATAGTCATAGTAGTTTGACTATTTTAAAGATCTTATATTACACAAAATGGATTCGTGTGAGCTTTAAGCCATGTTATAATGTTGTTACCTCGAAAATATACCAGGAGTTGTGTTTTGTTTCATTCACATGTTTGAGTAACCCTTTTTTATTAGTCTGTCTACTTCACCAAAGCAGAAAATGTTCTGTTCCACCTTGTGATGTCATGAAGCTGTAGTTTTCAAGTTAACAGCTACATTTTAAGTTTAGTTCAGTAGAGATTGGCATTTCCACACTTTAAGAGAAACTACTACTACTACTACAACAATATACTAGTATTATTTGCACCACATTTGTAAGATTTGCTGACATTAACATAGATAAATGGTTGTATTGCCAGTCTCACTGATATGTCCGTTATTCTCTATTGAAAAGAATACAATACTCTATCTTGCAACATAATGGTGTATTTTCAAAGTCCAAGGTTAGTTTTTCCAAAGCAAATGAAGGTTGATTGGCTGTACAAGGGCCTTACACAACCCAAACCCATGACCAATCTCTTCAAATGTAATTAATAGCTCATAGGCTCACAGGTTATCTGCACATGTAAACCATACCCAGGGGAGGAGTCATTATAGTCCTGCAATCAATACATGACCGGGCCAAGGCAATCCCCGTTTCCCTCTGTTATTAAGAAACACCAATGCACTTCCAGCCTTAATAGTTATGCCACATAACAACAACAGAATGAGCAGAAAAAATGCAACTGAGGTTAAACATGTGAGAAATAAAAGAAGATTACAAATACAAGGTGGAAATTATAACAAGAAAACTGGGTATCTACAGTATATTTAATTATTATTATAAAATGAAGTCCTGATTAATCCTGGTTTTATAAATCTACAGTTTAATTCTGACTTTAGCCTGTCTAATCCCTACTATATTCCACTGTATTACCTTTTGGTCGAGTTCCCACTACCTGCTTGTATCCATAGAGATGTTACTGCTTTGCCGGGAATGTTCTACACTATGGCATTAAACAGTACAACAAGGACAAGTTACAAGTTAGATCTATGGACAAGAAAGTCCACTTAGAACACATATTTTTCTATTGTATTTTCTAAACACAAAAAAACACCTGAAATCTGATTTAGCAAATGCAAGTTAGTTAAGGTTAATGTCATACTGTGGAACATTACAGGCAAAGCTCATACATCTCCATGGAGACAATCAATTAACAGATACACCACCAGAAAAGTTACATAGTGCCTCTTTAATATAGTAATTGAATATTTTTTGTCTCATTTTGTAAGCTCTACTTGCCATTGCCTCGATCTGCTTAGAATTTTTTAGTAACTTTTTTTAGTTTTTAACTTTTTTTTTTGTTAGTTTTTTTAGTTTTAAAAGATACCACTACATAAATATTGTACTGTAGACAGATTGTGGGGGTCACTCACTACATTAACTTCTTGACATTCACGAAAAACACTTCAGTGAACTGCTCTCATCCACGTCAAACATTAAGAACATTTTAATATAATTTTAAGACTCAAAGTAAAATGGTAGAAAACAGCGGGACCTTCTGTTAAAACCCTTGTGTTCACTACAGCAGATGAGCCACTAAGGAAACACAGATGTCTCTCATTTTGTGTCAAGAAAGAAATGTTTTATCAGATTTTCAGCACATTTTAAAAGTACTGAATATAAAACACTACTTAAAGCTGCACTATGTAAATGCTAAGGTGTCGCTTGTCTCCAGGAAGATGTTATTTCTTTGCCTGGTTCCATAGTAGGGCATTAATATAGTGACATAATTAACATATCTCCCTTGTATTGGTTCAGTTACAGGTGTTTTATAGCTAAAAAATACATTAAAAACATGAATTCTTACCATACGCAGGCTTGCTTCTCCATAGATCTGGCCATTAACCTATCTCCGTTGTGATTATTTTGATACTGTGGAATTATCAGGACTAAACAATACTATCTCCATGGTGACAAGCAAGTGGTAGACTCTGAACCAGAAAAGTTACGCAGTGCACCTTTAGCTTTTCATCATGTTGGACTGCACCCACATTATCCTTTCTCAAGTGAATTCTATTGTTCCTCTGCGGTACTGGTCAGGCTAAATGTAAAGCTTCATATACTGTATTGTGTAAAACATAGCTGTGCTTTTGTGAATCCTGCACCATTTTTATTTATTTATTTTAGGAATTGTACGAGATGAAGATGTTTAAAATCAAATAATGTGGCTATTTTCAGGACTCAAAAAGCTGACTGAAATAATGAAAAAACTAAAACAATAATTATTCATTATTATAAAAAGCTGAAAGGAGCATTGTGTAACTTCTAAGATGGAGGGTACGCTACTTGCTTGTCTCCATGGAGATTGCTTTGCCTGGAATGTCCCATAGTAGAGCATTAAACATATTTCCTTTGCCTTTCTTCAATTACATGTGTTTCATATCCTTAAAAACATGAGTTCTTACCCTGTTGCTTCTCCATAGAGCTGACCATTAACCTGTCTCCACTGTGGTTACAAAGTTTATTTCCATACAGAGGAATAATCAAGGCAAAACAGTAAAATCTCCATGGAGACAAGCAGAAAAGTTACACAATGCACCCAACACAAAACACCCTCTGACGCACTAAACACAGCCATAACCTAGGAACCATTGGCATTCAAACACTGGCTGCGGTTACATCTGATTATTATCTGATTTCTGGACTTTCGAGATAATTTAAATAAAATACAAACAGTAAAATCTGACATAAGTAATCAGAGAGAGCAGGAGCAAAAAGAAATCTGATGATTGTATGATTGTATGACTGATGATGTAAATGTCTTTATAAGTCTTATAACTTCACAAAATCTGATGATAATCTGATCAAATACTGACTTCTCGGTGACATGTCAGTTAATCAATGGATTTTTAAAATAACTTTTCAATTCTTAAACATTTTCTCTTTCATTTTTGTCTTGGCCACTTTAGCGTACCCTTTTTGCGTGTTATTCCTTGTCCAAAGCTGCACTGGTATGAATAATCAAAAAGAAATCAGATTACTCACATCAACTGTATAATGACATTTACATAATTTGATAACTCCGAAAATGTGCTCATCATGAACTATTCTAACCACAAAACTTTCACCTCCCAAATGCATTTTCCTCAAAGTCCTTGTACACAGCAGTTATTTATGTATTTACTTGTTTCCAGATGTATCTTGCTGAGCCTTGAAAATGTCCTTGTGCATGATTCATTACTGGTGTTCATTTCATCAGTACATTAGCGCGTCACTATTAATCGCCCATGTGTTTGTACAGTATTTTGTCCCACATTCTTGTATTACACAGGTCCTATTTTAACACTGCCATCCCCCTTCTGTCACTCCAGTTCCTCCGTGCCACCGAAAATGACTAATAAAACTGTCTGAGCTTAAATAGATAGAGGGATATGAGACATGACGTCGTGTTTTAAAGATAATTAACCAATGAGAGGAGTCGCACCGCTGAGGAGATAGAAGATGACAGCTCTTTATAGTCCACAGTGAAAATGTTTGAATGTGTCTAATGTGGTAAGTAAATGTAAGATAAAAAGTTAGTCAAGGCGTTCAGTTCATATGGGAGTAAGGGATGGTCTCAAATGGATTTTTTTGAGCTGATACAATAAACCCAATTTTCCAATAATGATATTTAGTAGGGATACAGCTTTTTTCATACCAGTTTTTATACTATAGCTTTAAGTTTAGACACTAGCACTAGCACAGAGACATTTATTTTAAACTAAAATAAAAATAAAATAAGACTAAACTGATCCAAATATGTTATGTAGTTGTTAATTATCCCTCAAATAACTACTGAAGAACTGTTCAAACTGAGACTTTCTGGACTGTCTACGGCTGGTAAATTACATAAATGTATATGTCCAGGATATCGGCTGAACCGATATTTGGAAACCGATATCCAAAATCCATAGCACGGCCCACTAACTTATATTAAGGCGTAAAGCAATCCATAATGTATTACAACTTGTACTCAAATAATATTGGTAAACAATTTATCCAAAAATCCAATGTGCTTTTTTCTATTTCATCTCTGCCAATTTCAGAAACTTTTGCAACAGGAAATTTAATAAACTCTTCAATGACAACACTCTCTCCCTTCACTTTTTGTCAATATTGCAGCTTTAAGCCTCTCTCTTTCACATCGTCTGATAACTTTGTGTCATGGTGCGTGCAGGATCATTTTTCAATATCCGTCTGTATCTGACCGTATCTCCGTCTTCTCCCTCGGCCTGTTTGTCGGCCATTAAACATGCAGAGATTTGGTTAGGCTGTCATGGAAACGGAACACGGGAGCGAGCCGCAGCAGAGGCACTTTGACCCTCTTTGATAAATCTGAGAGCGAAGGTTTAGGCCGTCCTGTGTCCTAGAGGTGGGCTGAGATACGCCTGTTAGAGGAAACTGATAGCACAAAGATGTAAGTGTTTGAACTGCAGTTAAGGACTCAGATCAGAGGAGGAGGGAGGGAGGAAGAGAGGAAGAGAGAGGGAGGGAAAGAGGGAGGGAGAGACATACACTGACAATACAGAGACATATTAAGTACACATTTTTTAGTCCTACTCCTCGGTAAAAATATAGTTGAGAAAAATCTCAAGAAAAAAACATCTCGTCAAAAGATGTAATAGGCCAAGAATAAAAAACATGTCAATGAAGATGTATTTTTTCTACTGAAATCACCGTCAACAGAAAATGTTAAAATTCTGCATCATATCCCTAAACTATAAAAATGTGTTAAATAAACTCATTTTACAGCAGCTGCACTGTGGAACTTTTTTGAGGAAGTGTCCGCCATCTGTTATTACCATAGACTATATAAAGAAGTGGACTAAGGGAAATACAAACCCCAGGATCATGTAGAGTGGGTTAATACAAATATTTTTAGATATTTTCAGAAGTGCACCCGTCGCCACTTCCTATTTGAAACACGGCAGCTAGCGGGTGAGCTATGTCCATTTATAAATACAGTCTATGGTTATAATTTGACAATAATGTTCCACACTGTAGCATTAAATATATCTATATCCATGGCGATAAGCAGCGCCGTTACCAGACAGGGTTCACTCGCAGTACTAGTAAGCATGCTTTTTTAAAGGTATGCGATAAAAAAACCTGTATTAATTTAATGCGAGATAGATACTTTTACTATACTATGTAATATACCAGGTAAAGCAATAATATCTCCATGGAGACAAGCAGGTGCAGGTGTACCCTCCACCAGAAAAGTTACATTGTGCACCTTTAGTTTCTTGCTTTTAAGCCTTGTAAATAAGACTTCATCCTTATGTGGCATTGATTTATTTAAAGACAAACGACATAACCCATCAAACCTGACATTTAAATGGAAGGTCTGTACTCCGCGAGCAGCAGTAAAACACTTAAGTGCACCTCGTTTTATCAGAAAAAGGGAATATATGATGAAAGGTGTGAGATAAAAGTACAGAGACACATTAAAATCTCAGCTTTGATTAATTATAAGAGACTTGCGACTGTGAATGAATAAATAACGGAACCTAACAAAATGTAGCAGGAAAATTAAGCAGGAAATAGGGCAAGTTAAAAAGGCTATACCCAAGTTTTTTTCATGTAAGTTAAAATTGTTATGTCGCATTACAGACATACTGTAAAAGCAGCTCTTATAGTTAAAACAAGACCACTGTGCTCTGTTTGCATCTAACTGCAAAGCGCCTGTATGCTCTGCAAACCAGAAAGTGTGCGGTTAGCATGCTTGTTGTCGTTAGCATAAGCTTGACCGCAAAACACAGCTCTGACCTCTAAAAAGCTGTGAAAAGGAATAATAAATCTATCACAGAGAATAATTAGAAGTGTGCCAGGAAAGTGAGGAATAACTTTGGACCTTTTCAGTCATATAGCGGTAAATTAACAGCTACTTTTTACGTTTAGTTCAGTAGAGATTGGCAATTCCAGGACTGAAATTAACCAAATGATACTAGTTAAAGGTTTATGGATTTTAAAAACACAGTGGATCATTTCCTCTATTACCACATGGCATCACAAGGTGGAACAGAGTGTTTTCTGTTTGAGAGAAGAACTCAGCCTAAATATGCAGGGTTTGTGTGTTAAACGTATGAATGAAACAAAACTCTACTATGTTTTTTGTTTTTTATACTTTTTTTTTTTATACATACCGTAATATGGGACCTTTAAATGTAGTCAACAATTTATTACCTCAACGCTAGACAGTAGACAGCAAATAACACCTTATGAGAAAGTAGTCCCATCCAACCACGCCCCTCAGTATTAAATGAATGTGGACATATTTCATTATAATTCTTTACATTTCATATTCTGACAAACACATTTTAAACTGGAACTATATAGCCTACCTTATTTTATTTTTTATCAGTTACAGAAATTCACTCCTAAAAATTGATTTCTTATAAAACAGATATAGGACCATGCTTCCTGTCCTCTGCCCACTGAAGCATCCCATAATAACCTGCCTCTCCAAGAAACACTAGATTCCCACGGAAACACTCGCCCCTCTCCCTCCTCTTTCTCTCTACTGTCCATTACCCATACAACCACAGGTACTTACGCCTCGTGTCATTTACTTTATTCAAAAGACGGTCACTCTCTCCTCTCCTCTCCTGCTTTGAGAGGGGGAGAAAAAAGCTCTGAAAAGCCCCGAGGAGATCCAGGGATAAGATGCAACAAAAAAGGAAAAAAAAAAAATCTCCTTTGAAATTCCAAACATGGAGGCCGTGCTTATGGCTAATGTATTCCCATCGCCAACACGACTTTGATGAAACTTTTCTCTTCCTCCTCTCAGCTTGTGCCAAATGAGTTCATAGATTTTGCACATGCAGCATCTTGTTTGCAGTTTAGATAAATCATAGCTACTTATTTTATTTTTTTTCCTGAGGACTCATGGAGCTGCTCAAATTTGTGTGTTTTTGGTGCTTTGCCTGTTGAAATTACTAGAGGCAAGTGATATTTCAAGAGTGGGAAATTGGAGAAAAAAGTTAAAGATGGAGCGTTGCACAATTTTGAGGGAATGCAATTTATGTTTTAATCAGAATGGAGTTCAGAGCACGTTTTGTTTGTAGAGTCTAAGGATGTTTTTTATTACACCAGACGCTACATCACTTACATAAATACAGCCTGTAGGATTTCATAATTACATCACTGATTTCTAGCTGATTGCAAATAATTGTGCTGTTTTACATTTTATTTTTTTGGAGTAAGGACTGAACTGAAATGGCAAAAATTGAAATAATTTTGCTTCTAAAATACTTATCCATGAGTCTTTCAACATGATGAAAAATTAGGACTATTGTCTAAAGTAATTAACAATTTAAAACAAAATATAATATCTTTTGAATAAAAAAAAAAAAAAAGTTCCATATAATACGATGTAGAAACCCATTTGAAACCCCAGATGTAGAAACCAAAATTGATATCACATTAATTATGGTAATTTGTGACTGTTAGAGACACTCACTGCCAGCTCAGTCCTTGTTATCTTGGCCTACATCATCAGAGGTATAATACTCCCTACAATGGAAGCATAGGCTTTCTTACAATGTGCAAGCTTTGGGAGCACTGACAGTGGATAATATTAGAATGAAAGCTAATGTTTGGTAAATTCTGCAACGTGATATTAAGACGTTCGGACATGTTCAGAGGAGAGAAAGTGCATTTATTCATGGATTTCAGAATGATAAAAAATGAGGATCGCTGCCATAGCAATTAACTATTTAAAACGAAATATTATATGTTTCGAATGGAAAAAAGTACTCAGAATGCTACATATAAAACATATACCAGGAACTCATGGATAGATAAAAGTCTGTGACGTATAGAGTCTTGAATGAAAACCTACAATTAAACGTATGAATGTAATGAAATGGAGACATGATAATACGGGTGAGACAATGATGCAGAAGATACCATTAAAGGGTGCAGAGGATTCAGTGGGAAGAAGAGGAAAAGATGAAGTCCATTCTCTCAGATTATACAGAAGAGGAACTGCGTTTGCTCCAGTGCTTTTGACGTGAACCCAGCTGACTGTTCTAATGCTCGGTCACCCATTAGAACACAGGCCATACTCACTCATCCCTCCCTCTCTCCTTTCTCTCTCCATCTCTCTATCTCTGTCTCTCTTTTCCTTTTTACACATTTGAGCTTCTGCCGATAGTGCGCCGCATTTGACGCTTCTTTTCTTCTCCCAAGATTTAAGACGCTGTGTACTTTATTCTGTTTTTGTACTTTTCTATAGCCATCTCCCTACATTAATTTGCCTGGCTGTTTCTCCCTTGTGTACTTAAGTTTTTTTTTCCGACATTTGCATCAGCAGTTACAGAAGATTTACTAAGTGCAGTATAAGCAAATGCAGTAATAGTACCTTAATCCAAATTTATTGTATTGTACTTTTTTTTGCAGTTTAATGGAACATATTTCTATTTATATACAAGGCAAAATTGAGAAAGTTCTTGTAACCTGTCCTAAGTGTTAAAAGATGAATTGATAAATGAAATAAGCTATGACGTGAAATCACAAGGCATTCACATCTATTTAAAGGTCCATTATGTAACTTTCCTGATGGAGTGCCCCCAAGTGCTTAGCCTAATGGAGATGTTTGGATCTTTGCCTAAAATATTCCACATTAGGGCATTAAACTATCTATCTAATATATCACAATGGAGACAAGCAGTTAACGCCACCAAGTCATTGCTCTGGAGTGGCAAGCCCACTCACAGTAAGAATGCACTGGAATTTCCATTCTCTACTAAACAAAAAGTAAAATGTAGCTATTAACTTGAAAACTAACACTTCATGACATCACAAGGTGGAACAGAGCATTTTGAGCTTTGGAGGTGTAGATTACTCAAACAAGTGTGAATTAAACAAAACACAACTCCAGAGTCAATTTTGCATAATATAGGACCTCTAAAAAGACTACCTGAGCGCTACAGTCTTAGCTGAGTCAGTTTTATATTTGAGTTTTCTATGCAAATCAGAAAGATTGATACATAGTCCAAGAAGTTTTCATCTGAATACTATTACAGTATATTACCCTCGCAAGGTCAGTGTACAACAAAATGCTTAAAAAAAAATACTTACTGAAAAACAATTCCATTTTATTCTTAATCTTGATAAGAGACCATTTACAAGATCAAAACCCAACTACATTTTGAACAAACTGTAGATGTTTTCCCCTGCAGGGCATCCGTGCATTTTGGATTCTCGATGGGCGTATGAGTCTTGAGAAAGTGGGTCACGCGTTACATAAATCTTCAGAATGTGATATGAGCGCACTGCCCGCTGTAGCTTCACTGTACAGTCCTTTGTGCACTAAAATAGCTCCGCAGCATTTTAAAACACACATCTATGCAACTCAACTTAAACCTGCTCCAGATATTCAGAGATGGAAAGAATACTTTGGAAATGGATTTAGTTATAGAATACGGAATACCTGCATTAAAATGTATTTTGTAATGTATTCTGATACATGGTCCAAGCAGAGTACTGTATTCTGAATACTTTGAA
Source organism: Taenioides sp. WSHXM2023 (assembly GCA_029959045.1). Classification (NCBI taxonomy): domain Eukaryota; kingdom Metazoa; phylum Chordata; class Actinopteri; order Gobiiformes; family Gobiidae; genus Taenioides; species Taenioides sp. WSHXM2023. Next base: position 19,149,717 of record CM057102.1, read on the forward strand.
CATTTTTACATCAAGTTGCATTTAAACTATAGTGTAAAGACGCAACAAAGGATCAAAAACAGCTTCATTTTTGTTTCACCGTTTCTTATGTGTTTATTTATCACTGATCAGAAAAGGACAAAATCACACATACCTCACCACAAGAGCTGTGTTTTATAATTTTCTCACTAATTCTGTGCAGTTTGAAGGCTAAATTGTGTGATCAAGTAAAGTAAAAGTATTCTGAGTACTTCTAAATGAAAACGTAACTGTACCGGAATACAGTTACTCAAAATTAGTATTCGCAATAGGTATTCTTAGAGAGATTTTACTGATCCACAAGGAAAATTACTTGGACACAGTAGCTCACATATTACAATATATTATAATAACAAAGAGCAAAAATATAAATGGTAATAATTAAGTAACAAGTAGCAAAAATAGCAAGAGACTGGTGTCAAATAAGGCATAATAATTATATAAAAGTATTTGTACAAATAAAAATAAAATATAGAAATATAGTAATAAAAATATATCTCAGCTATATACAAGAGGTCGTAAGAAAAAAAAGGAAAGGAAAAAAACACACACCACATATTTACGTCAGTGTGCACAGTTTGCCCTTCTATTTCTTCTTTCAAGTCATCTCTCCATCTCTCCTTCACTCTCTCTTTCCTTTCTCCCTCGAGGACATGACTAAGTGAATGGTTGAGCAATAGACCTGACCGACTAAATTTCTGTTTCAAAGCTCAAAACATCACCAGCTGTTTCGCAATCATTAAAAAAAAAAAAAAACTACCAACGTCATCACATTTTGCTTGGCGCTTTTAACTTGCCGCTAACATAACTACGTTGCCATGTTCCCACGCCTATACATGATTCATGCTGTGTATAAGTATAACCATATAGGAACACGCATGTACCAGGATGACCCCCTCGTGCTGGTTGGGGGCTTTGCAGGGGGTTGCCAGGTTTGTTGGTCCTGGTTTATGCGCACACAAAAGCACAAGAGCTAGCAGAGGGGCGGTTGAATTATACATGGGGGCCGTCTCTGTGCATTAGATAGAGAAAGAGAGAGAGATGGAGGAGGAGGGATGAGAAACGCTGGTAATAGAAGTATGAGCTAGCATGCCTCGGGTACATTTTATCCGGAGCACAGGGCCTGTACAGAGAATACAGAATCTCATGTGGTAATACAGGAAGTGCTCCAGTGTGTTTTTAAACTCCATACACCTTCACTAGAATCATTAGCATCATCTCAGCCCTGGAATTGCCGATCTCTAATGAACTAAACGGTAAAAGGAGCTGTTACCTTGAAAACTGCCACTTCATGACATCACGGGATGCAACAGAGCATTTTGTGCTTTGGAAATGTAGACTGACTAATAATAAACAGTTACTTAGACATGTGTGAATGAAACAAAACACAGCTCCTGGTCTGTTTTTGAGGCGGTAACAACATTTTCACATGATTTAAACCTCACAAGAGAAAATTTTGAGTAATAAATAACAATCAATCAATTTACAAGATCAAAATTATAGTAAAATAAATCCAACTAGATTTGAAATAAACTGTTGAATGGTTGGATTGTGAAGAACGGAGCAAAAGTCAAGCAGTTCACAATGTATTTTAGAAAGGAAGATTTAAGCACCAAATGTGGCAAATTTTGAATCAGATATACAATTTATTATGTCTGCAAGCTGTGTTTGCAGAGACCGGTAAATCTATATCGGACACCAACAGAAGGTCTACTCAAGTATTCATGCGTATCAGCTTCCCCTCACCCCTCAAAAGATATTATGGACTATGGATATTTATGGACTTATTTGGTTGCCTTGTATATTTTTATATCCTGTTTTTTTTTTTTCTTTTTAAACTATGGACTGAATAATATTTGTGTCTGAAATAAAGTATAAGTAAATAAATAAACTGAATATTCTGTGGTGAAATCTTAATAGCCGTGGCATCTGTGCTCATTTTTATCAGTCTGAAATTTGTGGATAATTATGTCGTAATGGGACAACTGAATGAACTGAATGGATTGGAAATGAATGAACTGAATGGAAAACAACGAAATGGATTGAAAAGAGCAAATTGCTATAACAAAATCTCGTTACTGAACTTGCCAATATGAGATGTCCCAGGTTTGATAGGGTCTTAAACATCCTGGCTTAAGATCTAAGTTTTAAGAGAGGGTGTTAAGCAAAATAGTTTTGTTTTTTTTAGCTTTCTACCATGTTATTATGTGGTTCCCTCGTCAAAAACATGCCTGAAGAGGTTTTAAATGTCGTCCTTGCATGCTTCAGTATTTTAGCGATCTCTCCAGGGCCCTATTCAAACGCTCCTAGCTGTGAGATTCTGTGCAATGCTGAGCCCACAACCCTACATCATTCAAGCTCCCACATGACAATTCTCCATAAATATACAAAAACATGATACAATACTGTACACAACAACTTGACAAACCTGATGTGACGTGCAGCAGTTCCATTAGTGACATGCATACTGATGATAGCGCTCTGAAGGGAGAGTGACTTAACATGGGGAGCAAAGGGAGGGGAGACTAGCATTTTCAAAACAATAAGGTAAAGCAACATGGTGATCTAAATATGTTATGCAGTTAGATAGAAGTAAAATACCCCCTCTTTAATCAAGAAATTTCAGGAACAAAAAGTCTACCTTACCCTTACTGATGAGGCCACTCCTAATAATATGAACTGATCCGTGAATATTGTACAAAAAAAATGTATTTAAGCTAAAGTTTTGATAATTAATACATATTTTGATACCACAATGATAATAATAAACATTTTCAGACAGTTTTCAACATAAATTCATCAAGATAATTTTATATGTATTCAAGAGAGGTACAACTTTGTCGTATTTATTTGATTTTATTCAGTATTGATACTTGAGTGAGGTAATTTTAGTTTTAGTAAGACTCATATCTTGGTATCTTTTTTTTCTTTACAGTCCTGAAACACTGAACCTAAATCTCGTTTGCGAAGTGAAAGAACAACCAGTCAAAAAGCCAGCGTGACATCTGACGAGGACCAGGAAGTGCGCACTAGTATGCTCCCTTCATAAACATCACTTTGACAGTATAGGGCCCTAAGACAAGACATCATCATTTGTATTTGAAGATTAAGTCCACAGCTGGATCCAGAAACAGCCCCTAGCAACACCCCCTTCCACCACGGCAACGCTCATTGGTTCACAGTTCAAAGAGTTGCTTCCTCAGACGATGAGAGAGCAGAAAAAGCACATGCACTTTCCTGTATAAGAGATGTACAGTTTGGCTTGGTGTATTTTGGGGATAAAAACTGGTTGGTTGGTGGTTTATAGTTTTAGATTCTGCGGGGATGACATAAAGAGAGGAGCGTTTTGACAAGTGTTGCAGAAAAGACAAAGAGAAAGGCAGGGGGATGTCCTGGCTGTCACTGTACACACAACTCAATATGGCAACAGGGAAGCCATATAAGGTATATCTGTACTGTTATAAGCTTTGCTAAAGGTCTATGGAGAATCTACCCCACTCATTGCAAAAATGCATGTTGTTCACTGTATTCTTTAAGCAATAAAAACATACGTATATGAATAAATGTAAGATTAATAAGTTTAATGCTGCATTGTGGAACATTTTAGGCATAACAATAACATCTCCATGGAGACAGGAAGGTGGACTATACACCTGAAAAGTTACACTGACTTACAGATGCAGGTTGCCCCAACAGATTCCCAAAATTAAAATAATCAATCAATAAAATGTTTCTGAATATATTCTTAAATTCCATAAAAATATATCTCTTTTTCTTTTTACAAATTTGGTATATTACATTCTGAAAAAACAAAACAAAAAACAGTTATTGTTATGCAAATTTATTCAGGCAAATGATTGAAGTGTCTTGCCCATGGACACAACAGCAAAATGCTCTACTTATGCTAGGGAGATCAAATTTCTATATGCTCTATTTGGTAGGCCACATCCCGCACTCTTATTGACTTCTTGCACTAATTTAACTTTCTGGGAACTTTACGTCACCGACTAAAAAACTAAAATATTGTTAAAAAGTTGTAAATTCCTCACTTTTCCTTCCCCTGCACCTGTACGGCCGGGTTGATCCAAATAAATGTCCTTATCTTGTAACCCCCTGCTGTGTGGATAATGTGGAGAGTATAGTGGAGTCTACACTGAAGCACTTTTCTCTTTAAAACTGCTCTGAGCTCCGGGACAAATCTAGACTAAGTCCCAAGTGCCTCATTGTCGTTAAGGGAATGCTTTATTTTGATAAATGTGAGCGTCCTCGGGAACTTCATCTTTCTTATGCTTTTACTGCACTTAGACTATCTGCCTATGTATTACAATCTATTAATACACCCATGACATATTATCTTAATGATATGCAAGCAGCTGGATGGGGGAGTCAGATCCAGTTGGTTAAAGTTAAAAAGGACAGTTTTTAGCTTTAAAGGTGCATTGTGTAACTTTTCTGGTGGAAGGTCAGTCAAATACAATTTTTTTTACATCATGGAGATGTTATTGCTTTGTCTGGAATGTTTCACAGTATGGTATTAAACCTTTCTATCTTCATGGAGACCAAACCAGACCAAGTTATAGGTCAGATCTGGGGAGAGGCGACCCCGCACACAGTCAGAATGTCTTTTTTTTAGGTATTTTTGAGCAATAAACCCACCTGTAATTGAATAAATATAAGGTAGAGCTGTTTAATGTCATACTGTGGAACATTCCAGGCAGAGCAATGACATATCCAGTGCAGCTTAAAATCTAGTTGGCTGTTTAAAGGTGCACTATGTAACTTTTCTAGTGGTAGTTGCTACCTGTTATGTTATTGCTCTGCTTGGAATGTTGCACAGTATGGCATTAAACTTAACGATCTTGCATTTATTCAAATACAGATGTTTCTATTGGTAAAAGAGTACAGCAAAAACATACATTCTTTCTGCGAGCAGGGATCACCTGCTTGTCTCCATGGAGATAGTTTAAAGCCACAGCAGCATTTATTTCATGGCACAGATAATTTTACTGCCTATAAATACTGCTGCTTGTCTCTCCACAGATCTGACCTGTATTTTTTAAAGTCACTATACATGAGTTTTACTGTCTTAAAAACATGAAAAAGATCTAGTTTATTTTAAATGATTTGCAGCATCCTATTTGCTGGGATAAGTTTGTAAGAGCAGAGTTTTGCCCTGGCGACACTGCGAGCAAGACTTAGCACGCTAACAGTGCATTATACACTTTATTGCATGAAAAAATAGTCACAACCCCTTTAATCCCATACTGTGGAACATTAGGCAAAGCAATAACATCTCCATGGAGAAAAGGAGGTGGCAGACCCTCCACCATAAAAGTTACATAGTGCATCTTTAAATAGCATCTATAATGGCGCTCGTCACAGCTCTTTACGCGCTCCCAGCTCTTCTCTGTCTCTCCACACAGCAGTCAGTAAATATGCAGCACACTCACATTTGAATAATTTCTCCATTTTGAATTTGACGGAGAAGACAAAATGCTATTATTTCAGATGGGAGTGTAGCATGAGGGGGACGAGGAGGGGGTCCCAGGGGAGCACAGACAAAAGAGGGTTCATTAATGAAAAAAGATCTGAGACGCTGAATCACAACAGACTTAATATTTTATAAATATTCAGGACAAATATCAATAACGGCTGATTTGGTAGATCATTACTGTTAAGGTTTAATTTAAAGAGCTCTACATCATTTTTCTCCTTATTGTTATTGATTTGATGGTCCACAGTAAACTTATCTATCTCCATGGAGACAAGCTGTAACTGTAACTGAATAAATGCCAGTCTGATGAGTTTAATGCAATACTGTAGAACATTCCAGACAACGCAAATACTTCTCCATGGAGACAAGCCACCAGACCCTCCACCAGAAAAGTTTCATAGGGCACCTTTAATATTTGAAATACACTAGATATAATAGTTGTTGTTGTTGTTTTTTTTACTTATCTTTAATTTTTTGGCTATTTTAATGCTTGAAAATCCACATTGTGACATTTCAAATACACAAATATAAGTTATAATGTTACTTCTGATTTCATGCAGTTTTTGGTGGATTTGTGTTTTTGTATTTTTCGTGTATTGTAGTTCTTTGGGGCCTATAACATAACTGTAATGAACAGTCTGTTGCTATAGTTTCTTTTTGCCCATGCTGTGTGAACCTTTAAACGTGACTAAACTTTGTGCAATGTCTCTGAATAATGAGGTAATTGGGTATGTAAATTAAATGCATAATTCACTCTGGTCTTTCCTCCTTTTACAAATTCACATGAGAAGAAACCAGGAAAAGAACCAGAGAAGAAGAAAGAGGAAATCTTTACTAAAGATGTCCCATTCTAGGTCTAAAGAAGAGTTAGCAGGGACATTGTACTAAACCACAGACAGCGTCACCTGAAGAGACGACAAATAGGACGAGGTGTCTGGAGGATAGGATTTCGGTGTTGTCCCAGAGTGCGACCAGGGAGGTACTTAGCTCTGCAGTAGAGATGGGCGGCCAAAAATGTGTCATGATAAAGCTTTAGTTACCATGGACTTACTCAGAGTGGGAGGTGTAGTTTTGGTTACTATGTTACAATATAAAAACAGTAAAATTAAAAGTATGGAGGCTGGAAACTACTCTGAGAAACTATGCAAAAGAAGCTTTAATGGTGCACAGTGTAACTTATTTGGTCTGCTTGTTTCCATGCCGATGTTATTGCTTTCCCTTGGATGTTCCACAGTACGGCATTACACTTCTGTAGCTTGCATTTACATGTACTCTATGTTTACTCTGAGCTGGGTTGCCTCTCCCCAGATCTAACCTCTAACTTTGCCTGCGGCATCTGCTCATCTCCACGGATATAGACAAGGTAAATGCAATACTGTGCAACTTTCAAAATGACACAATAACATCTCCATGGAGACAGGCACCGGAAAAGGTACGCAGCGCACCTTTAAAGTTAACGGTGTTCCCTCTCCATTAGCTTAATCAATGTTATGTTTTAATTGATTCATGCATTTTTGAGTAATCCTGTACTGTCCTGTATTTGAAGCTTGAGTGCACAGAAAATTCTTGTTTTCACCTACCCCCTATCTCCGCCCACACCCTCTGAATCATACATGTAGGGCTCAAAAAATGTAAATGTAAATGACATGAATTTGCTGCTTGTTATAGTGAACCATACAACAAGGCTTCACAGTTCAGAGGTTTTGAAGAGGAGGTGCACTTTTCTACTAGATCATTAACAGTTTACAGTGAAGAAAATGTAAAATGATGATCTATTTATGATATATGTCTTCTTTAAAGTTACTCAAATAAAAGATTGTAAAATAAATGTAATGTAATGTCTGTTTTGCAGTCTGTAAGAAGTTTCATTTCAGCACAGGACCATTTTTGCTCATAACTGCGAGTTTATGTACCCAAATATAAACACTTTTGGAAATGTTTCATTAATCCGATTCTAAGCACTTAGGGCCACATCTACATTTGGCCTTCAGGGGGCGGTATGAGCCCCGAGCGGTGTTTTTAGGAGGGACAGAGAGAGACAAGGTGCTCCTGCGCAGGTGACAGGTGCTGGAGGAGAGGGAACATGGTGAAATTGCTTGTTTACCAAATTTCACCAATATAAGCAAGGAGCACATAAATAACATTATAGCAGGTAAACGTGTCTCAGATAGAAAAGTAGAGGCCCCACTGTAGCATACATAAGTTAGTACATATACTTATAAGTACAACAGTCACACAGTGCTATATACAAACAGACAAATATAGAAAGTTGAGTAATTCTTCTGCCCTCAGCTAAAGAAACTGGAATATTGCCAACAAAACAGTAAAAATAACACCAAGTCAAGAATCTATAAGTAAAACAAGCTATGCAGAACACCATAAATGTTTCTTAAGGACTGAAGAAAATATACAACAAACGCTGAACAGCTGAGTTATGTTGTTGAGTAACACATATGTAAACACAATACTTGAGATGATTGTTGACTAAATAATTCTATAAAATATTATATCAAATTATAGTTTTATTTATTTCATTTTTTACGTTTTAGCTCTGCGATGTGTCATCTAAGAGCTGAACCCAGGACAGAATAGTTAAAGGTGCACTGTGTAACATTTCTGGTGGGGGGGTCCATCAAATGCTTTTCTCCATGGGGATATGATTATTTTGCTTGAATTATTCTACAGTACAGAATTAAACTTGGCGATTTTTAAATTTATTTAATTACAGGTGTTTTTATTGCTTAATAATGTTGTGAAAAACGACATTATAGTTACACTGAGACGCCTCTCCATAGATCTGACCTGTATCTAGGCCTAGTTTCATATCTGCTTGTCTTCATGGAGATAGATGAGTTTAATGCTTCACTGTAGAACATTCCAGGCTTAGCAATAACATCTCCATGGAGAAAAGCATTTGGCGGACCATGCACCAGAAAGGTTACACAATGCACCTTTAAGTACTATAAAGTTATATGTATAAATAGGCTCACCATGTGTTTTTGCATCTACATGAGACACTGTATTCCATTACCTAAAATCTGTCAAATGCAGCCTGTAAGCCGATATTTAGACATTTAGTTGTTTTAAATAACTCTATCTCAAACTTCAACTTGGCATCCAAAATGATACGTTTTCCACAAAGAGTCAATGAAGCCAAAATCTTTTGAAAATCCTATCAGAAACTCACAGAGAGTTGTTTTGACAGTTGTTTGAATAGTGCAGGAATGAATCGAGTGAAAGATATTTTGACTTGGGCAAAATTCAATTTAAAATCTGACCGAAGCTGACATCTTTTTGTCTCTCTTTTTCCTCTTGCATCCTCTGACCATCATTCAGAAAGGGGCAGATTACAATAGTATAACAGAAGACATATATTTGCTTTTTGATGCACTATAGAAACATCTTATTATTAGCTGTTGATGTGCTAATTTAAAGGTGTACTGTGTAACTTTTTATGTGGGGTCTGTCATCTGCTTGTTTCTAGGAAAACGTCGCTGCACTAAATGTTCCACAGTATGACATTAAACACCTCTACTTTACATTTATTAAATTACAGGTGGTTTATAGCTGAAAAATACCTACAAAAACAGGCCTGGCTGTGAGTGTGGTTGCCTCTCCACAAATCTGACCTGTCTCAGACCTGATTTGGTTTGGTCTCAGCGAATCTTTATGGAGAAAAGCATCTGACGGACCCTCCACCAGAAAAGTGACACAATACGCTTTTAAATTCACCAGTTTTGTCAAAACTGACGCTCAAGTATTTTCACTCTACTGTAGATCATAAAACAATCACTGTAAACCAAATTACTTCTGGCCCTTGCTCGCTCTGGTCTTGCATAATGCACAACAGAACTGAACCTTACTGTCCTCACAAGAATGCATAATAAGATACACACACACAAATATACACTAACACACACACACGTACACTTGCATATATGTGCCTACGTACAATCCCAACGGACAACCACCTTTCCAATCAATAATTCATCTGTATCTAATCTTCAATAATGTTCTTAATCAAATTTTAATGCCGAGGAGAACTTTGAGTATGATTTTAATGGAGAAAAATGGATGAGGAGCTATAGTACTGCGACATACATGAGAGACCTGCTGATACTGAAGGAACAAAAATAACTGCTGTGTGACTTCTCAGCTAATGGGGTTTAATAAGCACGCGTGACAAGAAGAAATATATATAAAGGTAAGAGAGGTAAAAGCATTAAGCCAAATAGATGTACTCACATGCTATTACAAGAAGACTGTAAAACAAATGTATAAAATATAGTTTATTTTATAGTTTATTACTTATTTTTCTATTTTATTTTTACTTGTACATATACATTTAGTTTTATTTTTATAATTATGTCTCATTTGACACCTTTTTGCTATGTTTGTTCCTCTCTGTTATTATATTATACTGTGATGTGTGAGCTACTGTATCCAAATAATTTCCCTTGTGGATCAATAAAGTTTGTCTAAGTCTAAGTCTAAAATGGACCAAGGGACAATGGTGTGAAGTCTGCATTTAAATAAAGTTACATTTTGGGGCTTTCCACTGAAAAGAAAAAAAAATTGGATGGTTTCAGCCGTGAAATTGACAGTCTCTACTCAACAAAAGGTAAACTACTGCTTCATGACATCACAAGGTGGAATAGAGCATTTTGAGCTTTGAAGATGTAGACAGACTAATAATGCAGGATTACACAACTCCAAGTATGCGCTGATGAGGTAATAATATTCTAATATGGCTTAAAGCTCACAAGAGTCAATCTGACATAATATAGGCCCTTTAAAAACCTTTTCTCTGCCCTGCCGTCTTTGTTCCTTTTGTGTTGAACCATGCCAGAGACTGGGATAGTCATTTTATCAGGCTTGTGGTCATTATCTGACAATGACAATATCTTGACTGTTCCTGGCAGTTGCTTCCTGATGGTTCTCATCCAAGAAAATGCCTGTTAATTAATATGTGAGAAGAGAAACATTATCACACATTCCCAACAAAAAATATATAACTGTATATACCTGACTTAGCAAGAGACAGACATAAACCTTTTTCACACACACCACATCAAAACTGGGACTAAACTGGGACCTAGAACTAAACCAGGACTAGAACAGAACTAAACCAGGTCTACATCACAGGTGGGTAGAACTCATACATTTACTTGAGTAACCTTTTAAAGAAATTGTACTTCTCAGAGTACTTTTCCAGCATCATACGTTTGTTCCTACTTGAGTAATAGTTATATTGAAGAACTCTTACTTGAGTAAAGATTTTGGTTACTCTTCCCACTGTGAGTAAGTAAACAAGTGACAAAATCTTCATGTTGAGCTGATCTTGTGTTTCTTGCATTGCTGCTTCAGTTAGTCTTACTTGAGTAGCAGTTTGCCCATGTACTTTTAAATTATTTGGACACAGTAGCTCACAGTATATTATATAACACAAAAGTACCAAAAATAACAAGAGACTGGTGTCAAATAAGGCATAATTATGCAGTATAAATGTATATGTACAAGAATAAAATAAAACAAAAAATATATAGAAATACAGTAACACAAACATTTTTTAACTCTTACTTGAGTAATTTCTTGGACCACTCCTTTGTACTGTAGTATCATTTTGAAGTAATGTTACTATTACTTTTTATCATTTTGGCAACTCTACCCAGCTCTGGTCTACATCAGGACTAAATCAAACCAGGACCAAACCAAGTGTGAATGCGCCCTTAGTCTTTTCAGTAGAAGTCAATATAATCCGCTCTTTTAGCTCAAACCCACAACACAAACTTTAGAGTAGCTCTTCCTCAAAGTAACGCTAACATCTAAAACCTGCACGTGTGCGCCTGTTTTCTTACACAGAGGTCACCCATCACTATTATTCACACACAGACTCCTTCACCTATGAACACATATATACTGTAGACTTGCATTTTTCAAAGTTGACCCATTTTAGATCAACAAAGCATCAGTAAGGCCTTCCTCGGCTCTCTCTCCCTCTTCACGTCTCGTCTTCGTCAGTACAGGAGGAAGAGAGGCTGTTTGAAGTACCACTGATCAAACAGGGAGTATGCGCCAGCTCCGGTGGATGGCGGGGAAGGTGCTTTTCAGTATCGTCCCGGAGAAAACCGTGTACACGCACCTGTCAATCCAATGTGGGTGCACCTGTCAGTCCAATGTGGGTGCACCTGCACGTCTCACGACTGGAGCTGCTGCGACTTTTTCTCTCACTGTGCAAAGTTTTAGGCAGGTGCAAGGTTAAGAGGAGCATATGGAATTGTGTTTTTGTTGGGAATTTTGTTAAAGGAATACAGAAGTCACTTTATTTTGGAAGTCGCCGCCATCGTCATTCGGGTTGTAATATTTGCATGAGGCTGCTGATCTTGAGAGAAAATTTCAGCAAAGTTTTATATGGACTCCAAAGCGTCCCAGAGAATTGGGACCACTAGTTGGCAGTGGTGGAAGGTAAAGACGTAAAAGTAGTAAAGTACTGTGTCTGTGCTTAAGTAAAAATTGTAGACATCTGTACTTTATTTTAAGTATATATTAAAGTGGATACTTCTACTTTTACTTTTACTAACTACGTTTGAGAGCAGATATCTGTAATTTCTACTCCACTACATTTTTGAACAGGACTGAAAAGTAAAAGTATTTTCAGACCTGTTGAAAAGGCTGAGGGTTTATTTTTAACACATTTGTAGTTTGAAAAAATAAAAAAATAAAAAAGTTTGAAAGAAAAATCACTACATCTGAAGCTTCACAAGTCCTCAGAAAATGCGCAAAATACTTTTAACTCTTTAAATACATTTTTAAGCACCTGTTTAAAAATGTATTTTGAGTTTGAGATCTAATAAAGCTTCGAACACACCCCTCAGGCTTTTCAGCAGGTCTCAAACAATAATAAAAAAAACCTTTTACTTTTCAGTCCAGTTCAAAAATGTAACGGAGTAGAAAGTACAGACGCCTGCTCTCAAATGTAGTGAAGTAAAAAAAAAGTATCCACTGTAACAGGTAGTAGGAATGAAACCAATGTAAGGGGTAATAAAGGTACATAGCGTACATTTATTATCCCTTAACTTTTCTGGTGGACTGTTTCTTGGAATGTTCCACAGTAAGGCATTAATAATAACTATTGCTCATTTAGACTTAGACAAACTTTACTGATCCACAAGGGAAATTACTTGGACACAGTAGCTCGCACATCACAATATAATATAATTAAGTAAAGTACAAATACTTAAAACTCATAATTAAGTAAAGCACTTCACTATTTTTACTTTGTTACATTCCACCACCGGCTAAAACTGAGAAAAACTACGCGTGCAACTGGAGCTTTATCTAAAAACAGTTCAGTTAACAGTGTAAGTAGACTACCTCTCCACTTTTACTGCACCAGAGCCTGAACCATCTTCTTAAAAAGCCTCTGTCTGCATTTCTTATTCCCCACTGCGGACGCTGGGACACAATTGGGTTTCACCAATCATCCTGAGCCCGAGGTGAGGCCAGAGACAGCACACGCACAAGATAATAACTGATATATTTTTAGTTTGCGCAGACTTAGTGAAATATATTTTACTAACACGAAAAGAATGTCTCTGAGGAATTCTCTGTGGTCGCGTGAGATAAGGAAGAGGAGCCATGTGGTCCTCTGAAGTTTGACAAAGAGTGTCAGTTACGGTTTAACGCGATTAGAGTTTCCAGAAATGAGTATTTAGGCTACAGGTTTGGGCTAAAGTCGGGCGAGTTTTACAAAAAGGGAAAGGACTTTAAATGTTGTAGAAACACTTGAAGAGAAGAAGAATAACAATTTAAAGGTGCATTGTGTAGATTTTCTAGTGGAATGTCCGTCACCTTTTAGTTTCCATTGAAATGTTTGTCTAGAATGTTCCACAGTATAGATTAAACCTATCTATCACGAGGGATACGAACAGGTTACAGCGCTACGCTTACAATTCACAATTTGCAATAGAAACACCCGTAATGAATAAATTCTAGGTGGATATGTTTAATGTCACACTATGGAACATTCCAGGCAAAGCAACAACATCTCCATGGAGACAAGTAGCTAGTGGATCCCCAAACCAGGAAAGTTGTGGAATGTTGCTTGGAATGTTCGGCAATAAGGCGTTAATAATGGTCACATGTTTATATATCACCCAAGGCGCAGTATATCAATGAATCACTCACTCACACACATGGGGGCGAAGTGGGTTTATGACAGTCTTCATCTGTGGGAGCTGGAATCTCACCACCAACCTTCAGATCTGTGGACAAACACTCTGCCAACTGAGCCATAGCAACTGGCGTGCATTTGTTTGATTAGCCTTTATATTGTTAAAAACCTCCTGAAAAACATGCATAATTACTGCCAAGATTTCAGACAGTCACACAATTCAGCTAGAGAAACATTTAATATGTTTCTCTTATGGTACTCGAATACATACACCGTTTGATTCACCAGTAAATCTGATCAAGACTGAGGGTCCTTTGCCATGACAACCAGCTCTGCTTTGGAGAGGCATCCAAAATGGACGCCAATCCGAAATCTCCGCAGTAATCTGCCGACATGAGAGGACAGGAGGAGGAAGTGATCAGAAACCCAACCAGGCCAAGCAGTCGTCTCACAGCTTCACCAAAGGAGAGGAAATACACCAGAATTTGATTAGACTCTTCAAATCAGTGCAAGGAGGTTTTTTTAAAGCCATCATACACACACACACACACACACACACACACACACTCAGTGGGCACGTCTTGAAAGAACTACCCCCTTTTATTGGATTAGGAGAAATCTTTGTAGTCAGCTGTAATATATTTTACCAAGAATCATCTGTGGAAATATGGGCTTTGAGCTGTCATATAGACTGTATTCTTAAGGATTTTGATCTGAGTGCCCTGCGCTAAAGAAAGGACGGCTCTGATTGGCTGCTTCTGTAGGGAATTTGGAAGTTCTATTTTGGGACTGAAAACTAACGTGAACAAATATGGATTGAATCAAATATATTGGAGAAAGAGGAAAAATGAAATCTGTCATGACTTTAAGATGCAATGTGTGGATAATATGCCACTGGTTTTGTCCAGAATGTCTCACTCTATGGAATAAACTTGCCTTTCTACATAGAGACAAGCAGGTGATGGTACCAGGCCAAGTTACAGTTCAGATCTGTGGAGAGGCGACCCCATACACAGTAAAAATGCATATTTTTCAAGGTACTTTTGAGCATTAAAAGCACATGTAAATAAATGTAAGATAGATGCATGTACTGCCATACCGTGAAACATTTCAGGCAAAGGAATAGACCCCCTGCTAGAAAAGTTACATAGTGCACACATTTTTTTTTATTTTTTTTTTAACTGAAAATACAAAATACTTTCTTTTGATTGAAAATACTAACTTAACTAAAAAAAATGCCATATCATTAGTTCCACACTGGACTTTGGGTGTAAATAAACAATAATAATTTGTTTTAAATGTGTAATTATTAGTATATGCTATTTGATTGTAATAAAACAGACCAATGAAAGAAACAGGTAAGTACAGATTGTGTTTTTGAGCACTGACATTTACATGCATCTTCAATGTTGTCAAAAATCGCTCACACACGAAATACCAAATGACCATCTCATCTTATTACTGACATAACACTTCTCTGTGCCACTTCCTGTGAGAATGTTCCCATCTGATCGTCACTGAATTTCCATTTTTCCATTTTTCCATCTTTCCGACTAATATCTCCGGAAAACTAATAATCTCCCCTCTCCCCCATCGAGAGGGAAGAGACGCGAATCCTAATACTGGAGTTATGGGGGGACTCGGGGGGAACAAACCACTGGAGGTGACTCATTTTCTGAGAGTCTTCATTGTCTGTGTCTCTGAGCCTGCCATTGTCTCATATAATCCCTGTTCATTATCCCCCTGCAATCACTTACGCATCAATATCATCTTTACTGCTAATCACGAGCACGGAGGAGCTGGCAGTTGTTAGCTGATCAAATCTCCAGGATGTAATTTTGTATTTTTAGCACATCGCCAAAGCTCTTATTACAGTTGTTATGTGTGAAATCTGCCTGAATGAAACTCCATATTATTTTGAAATTATCATAAGAATGGGGAACAGTGATTGGATGGTGTTGGCAGAGGTAGCGCAGGTTGTAGTGGAGAGTTAGACACTGGGGAGAATTATAGAGAAGAGAGTGCATAGAGGTAGAAAGTGGGGAAAAATGGTTAGATCTCCACTACATTGTGCGCTGTTGATGTTAGAATGTTGTTACCTCACCAAAACACACCTGGAGTTGTGTTTTGTTTCATTCATGTTTGAGTACACCTTTATTATTCATGTCTACATCGCCTAAGATCAGAATGTTTTGTTCCACCTTGTGATGTCATTAAGAGGTAGTTTTCAAGTTAACCTTTTGTTAAAGCTTTTCCTGTATTACCGCATGACATCACAAAGTGGAACGAGGTGGAGTGTTTGTTGTTTGAGAGAAGAACTCAGCCTAAATATGCAGGGTTTGTGTGTTAAACATGTGTGAATGAAACAAAACACAACTCCAGGTGTGTTTGTGATGAGGAAACAACATCATAACACAGAGCAGAAAACAAGAATAATATGGGCCTTTTAAACATTGGTCCCAGCAAAATTAGACGGCGTAGAGGTCTGGACTGAACGTGAACAAATGTTACATAATTAGCAACATGTGCAAAATGTCCCCTGGGCCCTTTTTTGTATGAAGTGGTTTATAAATAAAGTTTGATTGATTGACAATATAACAAAAGTGATGGAAAAGAGTGATGGAAAATCCCAATAATATACAGGGTGACTAAATCTGATGTTTATCACAATATAGTCACATCATACGGGGGGTGTTCTATGTATCAGCTACTTTCAATGAACACCGTGTTTATTTAGACTAAAAAAAAATCCATTAGACTAACTGAAAATTCAACGATATGTGACCACATGATCGTGATCCTGATGGGAGCTGTCCAAAACCAGAAATGGGTAAAGATTTATTTAAGTAAGTACACTGACAGCCTGAAGGAACAACATTTATACTTAATCAGGGGTATGATGCAAAATATTTCCAAGAATAAAAATCACTGTTTTTCCCCAAAGCGCCAAATGTCCACAAGCCAATGCCAGGTTAAAAATGATGCAATTAGAACAAATACTGTATAACTAAACTGAATACGCGTGTGGTTAGTTAAAGGGCCCATATTACGCTATTTTCCGATCTATGTTAAGTTGTTTCCTCATCGCGAACATACCTGCAGTTGTGTTTTCTTTCATTCACACATGTTTAACGCACAAACCCGGCATATTCAGGCTGGGTTCTTCTCTTCTCCACCAATCTCACACGAGTCAGTTTTGTGTAATATAGGATTAATAATTATCTTCACATCTTTTGGATAACATTAAACAAGCCATAAGTTAAACATACTACTTTCAAATCCTGTTTTTCTCGCAAGGTACTTTTAATCCTGTTCTGACATTATACAAAATCCAAAGGTGAAACAAGGTTGCACTGACTTAAATGTCAACGCATTTATTCAAAGAAAATATTCAAGAGAGCACTTCACAATATAAAGGTTTGTTTTATACACCAATTACCTTGTCAGACCCGCTAGCTTCTTTATCAACAGAACTCATCACCCTTTTGTGTT
The DNA here is from genome assembly GCA_029959045.1 of Taenioides sp. WSHXM2023. Classification (NCBI taxonomy): domain Eukaryota; kingdom Metazoa; phylum Chordata; class Actinopteri; order Gobiiformes; family Gobiidae; genus Taenioides; species Taenioides sp. WSHXM2023. Next base: position 19,166,894 of record CM057102.1, read on the forward strand.
GTTTGTAATGTTGAGGCTAATTAAAATCATTAAATTCTTCATAGTAATCAACTTCAAAATGCCGTATTTTCCAGTATCTCAAAGATCAACTGTTCTTATTATAGACACTATCAATATTAGCTTAATTCATTTACTCTGATTCAATTCCTAAACACCATTTCATCATTTGTGTCTCAGCTCATTGCGTTCATTAGCCGCTCTGTCTTCATCGTGTCCTATATTTAACCGTACAGTCGATAATATCTCGCTCTGGAGCTTTGCATATTAGAGATAAGCCCCTCCCCCACGGCCTTCAAGCAAATCAAAACAATCTTTATTCACTGTGTTCTGTTTAGAGTTTATTATCCGTGCTTTTACAGTAAGTATAAAGAGGGGTTCTCAAAATGTGGTACCAGGACACAGGGGTTTTCTACTGGGACTGAGATATTTTTGTTCCAGTTAACTGTTAGTTTTATATTAGTTGTTTAGTATTGGTTTAGACCAGGTTTAGTGAGTTTATCTTCATCATGCTCTTGTTTAGTTATACGCACTTAGTTAGTCCTGGATTGGTCATCTCTTCTGGTCTGGATTAAGACCTAGTTTAGTCCTGTTTTAGTGCTCATTTAGTCTTGGTATATAGATCTAGGTTAGTCCAGATTTAGTCTTGGGATATAGACCAAGGTTAGTCCTGGTTTAGTCCTGTTTTAGTCTTGAATTAGTCCTGGTGCGTAGACCTAGTTAAATCCTGGTTTAGATCTGATATTGTCCTGGTACAGAGTAGACCTAGGCTAATCCTGGTTTAGACCTCTTTTAGTCTTGATTTAGTCCTGATATGTAGACATCGGTTTAGTCCTGGTTTAGACCTAGTTTAGTTTTGTTTAAATCCCAATTTAGACTTAGTTTAGGCCTGGTTTAGACCTGGTTTTATCCTGGTATAGTTTTGTGTTAATCCTGGTTTAGTCCTGGTATATAGACCTAGGTTAGTCTTGTGTTACTCCTGATTTATTCCTGATTTATTCCTGGTTTCATCCTGGTATGTATAGACCTAGTTAAATCCTGGTTTAGACCTGATTTTGTCCTGGTACAGAGTAGACGTAGGTTAGTCGTGGTTTAGACCTGTTTTAGTCCTGATTTAGTCCTGATTTAGTCCTGATTTAGTCCTGATTTAGTCCTGCTGTAGTCCTGATTTAGTCCTGATTTAATCCTGGTATGCAGGCGTAGTTTAGTCGTGGTTTAGACCTGGTTTAGCCCTTGTCATGTCATGGTTTAGCATTTTATAATTTTATGCTTTTTGTGTGGTTTAGTCCTGCGTTACTCACACATTTTTGGTCTATTGAAAACAGTCCTTTGATTATTCTCAGCAAAGATACTTGATTTTCAAGAGCCACCATTTTGAGGACCACCTCTTTAAACAGAATTATTTATCTGCCTATCCATAAGATCCACACTCACCTGTTTGTTTACTTTCCAGATCTGTATTGCATTACCAGCGCAGCATCATCCTTACATCAGCGTGATTATCTTTAATGTAGTCAACATCAAACTAAACAACTCGGCTCCGTCACTGGCTCCATCTCCCTCCATTTACTCATCAACATTGTAATCACTGTACCTGCCCCCTACTGCGTTCATTATGCCATCTGCGCCCGCTGCACAAACATAATTAAAACAGTCTACTTTACAATGACAAGGTTGTGTGTAAATATTAAACATTTTCACATATCAAACTGTGTCAAAACAAGCAGCGGTGTTCAGTTTTGCTTTAGTCCTTGTATAGATTAATCCTTGTCATGTCCTTGAAATGGTCCTGGTTTAGTTCTAGTTACACTATAGGTTAAATTCTGGTAGATCCCAAGTCAATTAGTCTTGGTTTTGTGCTGATTTAGTTAAATTAGATTAGATCTTATGATCCACAAGGGAAATTACTTGGCCACTGTATCTCATGGTTGAACAATAAGTAAATAGTATTGAAATGAATCCTGTGAATACAAGATTTTAATATATGTCTAATAAAAGAAAAATACTACAATGATTTAGTTCCATTTAGTAGTATTGAATATGCACTGATTTAAATTTAGCATGGACTTAAAGAGTTAAAGGTACACTAACAAGCTTGTCTCCATGGAGATGTTATTGCTTTGCCTGAAATGTTCCATAATATGTAACATATGTATTAACTTATATATTTCCAGCAAGACAAGCAGGGGACACCACCAAACCAAGTTACAGGCCAGATCTGTGGAGAGGCGACTTCGCTCTCAATAAGAATGCATGTTTTTAAAGGTATTATTAAACAATTAAAAAAACACCTGTAATTGAAAACATATAAAATACGTTTAGGACATTCCATGAAAAGCAATAATATGTTTAAGAAGGTGGGAGATCCCTCACTTGGAAGGTTACGTTGTTTGGCCTTTAAATTGATTTCTTGGTTTAAATCTTTGAAGACCTTTGCAGAGACGTACTAAAACAGTATACTTTCTCACCCATTTTGATTTTGCCTAAAATACACAGTTTTAGGTGTGGAGTTTAAAAAGTCTCTGACCTAAACTCAAAATCAGGCAGCATTATTAATAAATGTGTTTTCAGAAACAAGAAAGAGAACACAAGTTTTAGTAAACCAAAGACTCTATCTCTTTCTCTCTCCCATTCTCTGTCTCTCTCTCCATCTCTCTCCCCCTCCAGCGGTCTTTTATTAAAATGCAGATGTCCGGAGCTGACCTTTACAGAGGTCGTGTGTCCCTGACAGAGTCACGGCGCCCTGACAGGTGGGGATGAGCTATTACATCTGCATTACACTGAATCAGAGCTGCCCCCAGCAGCACAATGGCATTCTCAGGTGTATGCTTCTCATTAAAGGGTGAACTGACTCCACCAATGCTACCATCAAACTATATATGCATTTTTAAACATGTTTTGAGTTCTCTGTGGTTTTATTCACATTCTGTTCAATATAAGAGGTCATTTAGCTATGGCACATATAAACCAATCAATGTTTAGTATAGCTCTAAGTCTGGCAATATACAATTTATTTAAAGGCACACTATGTAACTTTTCTAGTGGAGGATGCGGTATCTTCTTGTCTCCATGGAGATTACAGCTTTGCCTGCAGTGTTCCAAACTATGGCACGAACCTAGGCCAATTTACAGGCCAGATCTGTGAAGAGGCGACTCCATGCATATAAGAATGCATGTCTTTCAAGGTATTTGTGAGCAATAAAAACACCTAATGAATAAATGCCAGATGGATGAGTTCACTGCCACACTGAGCATACTGAGAAATATTTCTGGTAAAACAATAACATCTCCGTGGACACCAGTTAATGGCAGAGCCGGCAACAGATAAGTTACATAATGCACCTTTAATTTATTACCAATATTTTGACCTTTGAGTCAGCAAAGCAGCAAAGTGATAAAAGGAGTAAAAGATATGATTTTTAAAGAAACATCATATGGGCAATGCCACATAACTGAACATCATTTTCTTCATTTGTATAACCCACAATTTCTAATCATACTATAGTAAGATAACATTTACCAGACTGAGGTGTAGGTAGATTAAAAAAAATCCATATCTCCCACAGCCAGACACGCGCCATATGATCTCAAATTACTTGTGTTTACCCAACCATAAAAAAATAGCATTGAAATCTGCAACTTTCGTCACAAGTTCATCACTCATGTAGAGGTCTGTAACAGCCGATGACATCCTCATTATGATTTAACATAGTCCCTAACCTGCCCTCTCCTGTTTATATTTATCACTATGGCCTCCCCTTCATCACATGTGAGTGATCGATCCTCTATACGCTCCACCTCCTCCTCCTCTCATCGCCTCCGTCTGCAGGGCATCTGATTAACACCCCACCTTTAATAAAAGAGCAGCCACCAGCACTGGGAATTACTGAGGATTACAGCATAGGCCAGAGAGGAAGAGAAATATTACGCATTCATATGTGCAAAACAATACTGGGGAAGTTATGTTTTAAGGCCATACAGATTTCATATTTACTAATACAGTTAAAGGTCCCATATGCAAAATCGACTTTTGTGAGCTTTTAGTTGGGTTATAATGTTGTTACCTCATCAAAAACATACTAGGAGTTGTGTTTTGTTTCATTCACACATGTTTGATTAACCTTTTATTATTATGTCTACATCTCCAAAGCTCAAAATGCTCTGTTCCACCTTGTGATGTCATATAGTGGTAGTTTTCAAGCTAACAGCTACCTTTTACCTTTTGTTCCATAAAGACTGGCAATTGCAAGGCTGAAATCATCCAAATGATTCTAGTGAAGGTGTGTGGCATTTAAAAACACAGTGGAGCACATTCTGTATTACTACATGACATCACAAGGTGGAACAGAGTTAAACATTGTGTGAATGAAAAAAAAAAACACAACTCCAAGTATGCTTTTGATGAGGAAACATTATAAGATAGATTAAGTATTTGTTCATGCTTTATTAAGGCTAATTTAGGTGTAGTTATTTATTATTAAGTTACAATTTTGCACATTAGTATTTTTCTCTTCACACTCTGTGGCACAACTGCCCTGGGGTGGACCAATCTGCCATATCAGCCCCTCTGACCACACCAACACACGCACACACCACATAGACAAGCTGGATGAAGTGTCTTGCCCAGGGACATAACAGGGACTCCAAACTAGAATTAAACCAATGACCAAATCCTAATGAGAATAACTGGAAAACACTTTTACTTTTTACTTGGTGTCACTGCAGAAAATTATACATCAGGAGTTTGAGAAGAAAGTGGAACAGGCTAAAAGATGAAAGAGTGTAAATGAGAAAAGAGACATCGCTGAGATCCAAGTCCAGAATATGAGGAGCCCTGCCAAAGTCTTTCAGTACCCCCTATAACAGACTCCATTGTCATCTGCACTCAGGCTCCTCACAGCTCGTGTTTATACTGGAGCACAAGGCTGGGCTGCTGTGTTCATTGTGCTTGACGAGAAGAAGAATGAGACCCTTTTCTGGGCCTGGTGCTCTGATGGGACCCGGGGTGAGTATAAACCATCTGCTTACTGATAATAACACTCGTGCTGCTGTTGTCTGGATGTGCCTTGGAGACAATGGAATAGTGCAAGCCAATGGAAAAAGATCTACTCTGAAGGATTAGGGACACTCAAGGCATGAATATGAAGGCGGAGAGATGAGTTTGAAACAAAACCGCCATAAAATGTAGCTTTTTAAAGTGGAAAGTATTCTCATCAGTCTGCAGAGGTGGGTCGTTTCATTTTTCTTGCTTTTTTAATCAAATTATACTTTTCTGAGCAGTTATCAGACACCGTACTTTTACTTATTTTAATATTTGACAGTGTAACAGTACTCTTACTTGAGAAAAAGTTTTCCATTACACGTCCCACTGTGAATAAGTTTACAAGTACCAAAAGCTTTATGTGACTAAATGATTTGAACTTGTGTGTTTCTCATTTTTGTGATTTATACTTTGAAAATACCAGATTTGTGCATTACTTTATGTTTGTCCTTACAATTACATTAAGTGCACTATGTAACTTTTGTCCACATCTGCTTGTCTCCATGGAGATATTATTGCTTTGCCTGGAATGTTCCACAATATGGCATTTACAGGTCAGACAACCCTGCTCACACGAAGTTTTTCAGTGTATTTTTTTTAGCAATAAATACACATACTGTAACTTCAATTTAAAAACCAAATGTTGTGAGTGGACTTAAGTAGTACTTTCCCCAAATACTGTTTTACTCTTGGTTGGTACCAAGAGTAATTTTCTACATTGTACTTCTACTTGAGAAATACAATTGTTACTCTTATCTACAAAGTTTGGCTACTCTAGCCACTTCTCCCAGTCAGAATCCTAGTTGATTCCCGTCGTCATAGCGATATTCCGTGTTCCGTGTGTATTGGCTGATCCTCTCTGTAGCAGTGGGCTTCATGTCAGCAGCAGTGGGGGACAGATTAGTGCAAATATCCCACACAAAACCTGGAACCTTTTACCGCCAGGAGCTAACCACTCTGCCACTACCGAATTCTGATATTATATGTGCATTTTTTTGTCAATACAAATAGTTAATTAACCAATGTCAGCAATAAAACTTCACTCTTTCAAGTAGATTTCAAGATATGGGTAAAATTCAGAGGGGGACAAAGGTGCAACCCATGGGTTTCAGAGTGGTGGAAAATTAAGACTGTTACCATAGCAATTTAATCCAATCCGCTGCATTTAGAGAGCACATTTCATAAACAAAACAGTTTCCAAATAAACATAAAAAAATACAATGGGAATATGAAATAAAGCTCTATTTAACTCCACTAGTCCTCATTAAGACAATAAAACTAGTCCAATCAAATAAGAGCCAAAATAACAAAAGACACAGAAAACCACACAACTCACTATTTAAAACAAAATATTATATTTTTTGAATGGTGAAAAGTCCTCAAAATGCCACATAAGAAGCTAAAACCCATGTATAGATTGAAAGTTCGCCCACCAACAAGAAGCTCAGTGGTTCTAATCTCGCCGGAGCGCATGTCCTCAAACCCACTGCCCACCTTAGTCCCATTTGGCAAATTGCTTTAGGAATGGCATCTGTTTCAAAATCTGCCAAATCTCGTTCCCTGTAGCAAACTCTCAATTAGAAAATAAAAAGATAAGTGGATTAAAAACGACTGAATATTGTTTCTGTTCACGTTATTTTTGTATAGCCCAAACACAACAGCTGTCGGCTTCCCAGAATTATACCAAAAGTGTAACAAGGAGTAATTCAGAAACTCCTTAGGAAATGTTACCCACCAGAAAAGCTACACAGCGCACTTTTATGCTTAATATGATTCCAAAAGCTGAAAATACCATTTAAATTACTCATATGTGGACAATATGCCTTAGCAATACCAGAAGTCAGAGGAGGAGAATCCTAAATGAAAGCAACAGCAACTCAAATACCCACTTGCTACTACTAATCTCTACCCATCACCGTCTCTACAGCCACTGTGGGCCCTCTTTATTGGAGACGAGGCGCACCTATAATAAAGCAGTGGGTGTGGTTGAGAGAAATGTCTGGGAGAAAAAGTTCTGAGGATTACTTTTGGAGCTATGAGTCAAGCAGGAGGAGGAAATAAAGTGTGCGCGGATGGTCCCAGCAGGAGTGTGTCCGGGCCAGTATTACAGAGACACATTGGCCTTTAGCGTCAGGACTCTCCCTGTGTTAAAGATGCCCTCTGGCGCAGTGTACTCCCTGACCAGGAAGTTGGCATTTAAAATAAAGAGGAGCCAAAGATGCGCTTGGGAGATGGAGTGAGGTGAAAGCATTTTCTTATATATTTATTTTTTGGAGGTGAGACTAAACTATCTGACAAAAATAAGTTTATCAGCATTTTTATTTCTACAAACTTGGCTTGTATACTATGGACCAAAATGTGCAAGTCTAAACCCGGAATAATTTAGGAATAAAACATGACTGCATCAGGGCTAAACCAGGACTAAACTCGGCCTAAACCAGGACTAAGGCAGGATTTAGTAATCTGTTTTTTATTTTTAGGTGAGATTTAACTGTCTGGCAACAGTTTATTAACATTTTAATTTCTCTGAACTTGGCTTGTAGGGAAGGTACACTTAAAGGTACACTATATAACTTTTCGGTTGGGGGTCTGTAACCTGCTTGTTTCTATGGATATGTCATTGCTCTGCCTGGAATGTTCCACAGTATGACATTAAACAGCTCTACTCTACATTTATTAAATTACAGGTGGTTTTATAGCTCAAAAATACCTAGGTCAACAGGCATTCTGACTGTGAGCGGAGTTGCTTCTCCACAGATCTGACCTGTAACTTGGTCTGGTTTGGTCTCCATGAAGATAGAAAGGTTTAATACCATACTGTGAAACATTCCAGATGAAGCAATAACATCTGACGGACCCTCCACCAGAGAAGTTATTCAATGCACCTTTAACTTGTATATTTGGAGTCTTGTGGAAGAATTTAGAAGACAAAAATGAAACAGGGAACTGGGCTAAGTATTAAACCAAGACCTTATGAGGCCCAAACCAGGACTAAACTCACTCTGAACCATGGTTATGACAAGATTTGAGATAAAAACTGTTTATTGCCATTTTTATTTCTCCAAACCTGGCTGGTATACTTTTGTGTCTTGTGGAAGAATAATGGACCAAAATGTGCAAGAATACAATTTGGCAATATCAGTTCTAAACCAAGTCTGAACCCATAATGAAGCAATCAAGTATCAAACCAGGACTAAACCAGGGCCAAAGCAGGGCTAATTCATCTTAATAAATTCTTTTACTTTTTTCAGGATGAATCATTAATGAATTATAATTTTCCCAAAGTTGGCTTGTACTTAGATTCTTGCAGATGAATTTGGAAGACAAAAATTAAATTCTTCCAGTCTTCTAAATTGTAATTTTGATGGACCAAAAAGTGTCGATTTAAACCAAGAGTATTATGTAGGAATAAAAATCGGCTCAATCAAGACTAAAGCGGTTCATATGAAGTAATCAAGTATTAAACCAGGACCTGGTGATGAAACCTAAACCAAGACTAGACCAAGACAGGAATTATGTGTCTAGGTAATGCAAACTGTCCAGCAAAAAAAAAAAAAAGTTTATCAACATTTTCATTTTTCCACACTTGGCTCATGGTCCAACTCTTGCAGATGAATTTGGAAGACAATAATGAAACCAGCTTTTCATCCTGGTCCAAAAATATCCCCTGTAGATTTCCAAACAGTGGGAGCGGAAAGTCAAACAAAAGCAAGACAGAGTGAATCATTTGCATTGTAATCTATGAGACAAGGCAAGGGGGAAAATATGTAAGAGCCAGCCAGCCACGGACGCCCCACTAGCCCGCACTCATCAGGAATGGGGCCACTGTAAACAAACCCTCATTTTACTCTATGCTAATGGGGCTTAATAATGCAGAACCAACAGATGTTACACAATGTCGCTAGCAAACCTGGCACGCTCATTATACACGACAATAGGAGGTGTCCATATGTACGGATACCAGGCAAAATATTTGGGCTGAAAAAACTTTAAATTACTGGTGCGCAAATGTCGTAAAACACTGAAATAATTTTACAATCCTACCACTTAATAATAACTTCACTTTAAAAATAATAACCTCACTTGAATTAGGCTTAATAAAATCAGCCTTTTCCATGTATTTCCAGTACAGATATATTATATAAGCAGCTCTTGAGGTCAAAATGTGTCTGCTGTGTCTGCATCTAATTCAAGTGTTTTATGTTTGATCATCAGGAAGTGTGTCTAAGCATGCTAGTTGTCCACTCTGGTCTCTGAGAGTTGTGTAAAGCACTTCTTAACTCATCTGTGGTGAATAATTAGGAATGCCAAAGAAGGAATAACTTTGGTCCACTGCAAAACATTTAAAATTAGCTGGTTCTGTTTTTCACGTTTTTAAGATTTAGCTACAGTGCCAAATAACAACCTAATTAAGAGGGTAGTTACCAAGCCTGAATCATTCCTAATTAACCAATTTGTTCATTATGGGGTAGTTATTACAAGTTATATTATAAAATGTTACCAATATTACTATGAATGTTGCTTAGAATACTGACATTCAGTTTTGTTTCAATTTAATTAAGTCTTTTCCATTTAATAAAGTCTTTTCATTTGGTTCCCCCCTCCAGTGTCACCACAGCAGATCATCTGGCCTCCAGCCTGCAATGTTTTGCATATTAATTTTGCATCTAATTAGATTAATTGGCCACATTTCAGAAACAGAGCTGGGTTTGAAAAGACTGTGACGACCCCAGGACAGACATGCCGCAAGCAGAACTCTCATAAAGTTTGGAAGAAGGCAACAGCATTTGAAAAGTGTTGCATAATATAGCTGTGAAAACATTATATTGCAATTTGAAATGAACAAAAAATGTAAAAAACAAACAAACCATGTCATAGATTATAAGTATATTCCAGAAGAAGCATCATTAATTACTTTATGTTTACGGAAAGGTTGTGAAAATTATAGCTTTACCAAGTCTGTGCTAAATCTAAAGTAGAACAGGCAAGAAAACTTTACAACTCAATTTGAAAACCCTTTCATGATTAAGGTTTAAAAACAGCATTTTGAAAGGACAAAACATCTATCTGAAATATAGGATTTATTGAGTGATTTCATGCATATATGGGAACAAGCCACTCACTGGGCCACTTCCAAGCCAGGATACACTGTCGTCTCCTATGAAGATCACAGGTAAAATTCTCATCTTGCCTCATACATGTTCTGCTCTTGTCTGGGTCTCCCTAGGGTGCTCCCATTTCCCTATCAACCCCATGCAGTAGGCTAATCCCCCAGCCACAGGTAATTCCAAGATCCTCACTCAAGATCTGGAGGTGGAATTCTGGCAGGTTGTCCAGAGGCACTGGTAGAAGGAAAAATGAATCAAATGATGAAAAATAAATTTATACTAAAAAAAAAAAAAAAAAATGATATCACCTATTTTCCAGGAAAAAAATCTGTACAGGTATTGTGTTGTTTTCTAATCTGTTATGTTATAATGTTGTTTCCTCATCAAAAACATACCTGGAGTTTTGTTTCATTCACGCATATTTAGCATATAAATCCTGCATATTTAAACTGAGTTCTTCTCTCAAAAACACTCTGTTCCACTTTGTGATGTCATGTGGTAATACAGGAAGTGCGCCACTATGTTTTCTCCACACACATTCACTAAAATCATTTGAGTCTTTTCAGCTCTGGATTTGCCAATCTCTTCTGAACTAAAGGCAAAAGGTAGCTGTTAACTTGAAAATTACCACTTCATGACATCACAAGGTGGAACAGAGCATTTTGAGCTTTGGAGATGTAGACAGACTAATAATAAAGGATTACTCAAACATGTGTCAATGAAAACACAACTCCAGGTATGTTTTTGATGAGGTAACAACATTATAGCATGACTTAAAGCTCACAAGAGTCTGCTTTGTGCAATATAGGCCCTTTAAGGCTATTAAAAGTATTAAAAGTATAGTTATTATAAGATACTACTTACTAATGCATTATTTTTGCATTCTGGTTTTGATTAGGAACAATTATAGCCTCTTATAATGTCATTTGGCCCTCTTGATTTCCCATACCAACTGCTGGCAGGCAATTTGCTAGCCTCAGAAGTAAAACGCAGAAAGCAAAAGTTTATGCAGTCTATCTTTAGCGGTTCAATTAGCACTACAAACGCTAATGGCTACACACAAGAAGTCATAGTGGCAATCTGGCTCCGCATCCAAGCTATTTAGCCCTCTCCTAATCACTCTTTCATCTTGTCTTCTGGCCCTTCCGACTTCCCGTACCTTCGGTTCATTAAAACAACAACTCCCAGGTAGTTTCCGCGCGCTTACATCATCACGCCAGGCACTTTTCCATCTGTATCCATTAGCACCTCATTACAAGTGCAGGAAGAGCCACACGTTTCTCAATCAAGATCCTGTGTGAGCAATCAGAACGTGCAGCAAGTTGAGTAAACAGTTATATTGTGTTTGGGATTCCTCACCATGCTGCTGACATGCTAAACAGATCATTTACACCCCTAAGGGCAGATCACATGATGGGGCTCAGAAAAGGCTGGAACATTGTGTGAAAATGCAGGCGTGGTGGAGGGGAGCGGAGATGCACTGTACATGCCTGATTCTGCTGCTCGTTTGGAAAAAAAACTCATAAAGACATGATGTGAACTACTAAATAGGCTTGGTGTTAAATCTGATATAGAGACAGAAATAGCAAAAAATATTGTGCAGCCGGTTACATGTGAAATTAATTAAAATAGCTTTCAACACTTTGTTTAAGTTTAGCCACGGCGTGCTCATCAGATCAAGCTGAAAATTCTGGTGCTCTTTTTAAAGGTTCTATATTACACAAAATGGAGCTTTAATCCATGTTATAATGCTGCTACTTCCTCAAAAACAGACCTGGAGTTGTGTTTTGTTTCATTCACACGTTTGAATAATCTTTTATTATTAGTCTGTTACATCTTCAAACCTCAGAATGCTCTCTTCCACCTTGTGATGTCATGTAGTGGTAGCTTTTAAGTTAACAACTACCTTTTACCTTTAGTTCAGTAGAGTTTGTCAATTCCAGGGCTGAAATCATTCAAATGATTCTAGAGAAGGTCTTCTGGATTACCACATGACATCACAAAGTGGAACAGAGAGTTTTCTGTTTGAGAGAAGAACTCAGCCTAAATATGCAGGGGGTGTGTGTGTTAAACATATATGAATAAAACAAAACACAATTCCGGGTATGTTTTGACAAGGAAACAACATTATAACAAAGATGCTTGATACTAGAATTATAATAAAAAGACTATGTTATTTTTCAACTCAAAATAACAGTAGTTTTCTTTTCTCCCCATGAGGTTTTGTACTATTCCTTAGTATTGAAAATCAGATCCTAAAACTGGTATTGAGCGGGTTTTGATACTAAAAAAGTCACATTCACAGGACAGAAATAAACCTTTAAAATGATCTTGAGCTGCATCAGAACAAGTATAAGAGCACATAGACTAATATACACCCTGGAACCATTTTCGAACATACCTGGACGACTGAGGGATTACACAGATGTAAGACCACATGGTAATATAAAAGAAAGTACTAATATAATGCTAACGTAATGTTGAAAATCACATTCTACTGTCTAATTAAAGATGGAAACGATATTGACTACAAGAACTCACTCTTTAGCTTGTTTTATCCTGTTAGTACAATCTATTAGAATCTGTGTATCTGCAAGTAGAAGGATATTTTCCTTAAAGGTGCATTGTGTAACTTTTCTCCATGGAGATGTTTTTGCTTTATCTGGAATGTTAGTATTGTATTAAACCTTTCTATCTTCATCTTCAGACCAAACCAGACCAAGTTACAGGTCAGATCTATGGAGAGGCGACCCCACTCACACTCAGAATGCCTTTTTTTCTATGTATTTTTGAGCTATAAAACCACCTGTAATTAAGTAAATGCTGTTTAATGCCATACGACCAAAGGGTTACATAGTGTACCTTTACAAATGCCATGAATTTTAAGTATTACAACACGCAGAGAAGGTACATCTCAAAAAGGAAAAAAAAAAAAAAAGTTTGACTCCTGCGCAGGTGTCAGGCTAATAAATGAAGTGCATGATTCATCTGTCTCCTGGTTGAATTAAAATAAGGCTTGTAATATAAAACCGGGATTTCAGACATCTCCATTCGCTGGTTAGAAGAAAGGCTGGAGTGACAATACTGGGCACTAGTGAAATTCTGAACCAGATTTTAACAGTAACCGCGGCACTCGCTGACAGTTGGCTTCAATGAATGGCAGTCCAAATTAGCACCGGAGCGCACCCTGCCACGGTCCTGTCACGTACGGCACCCAAAGAGGAGCACCCATAGGAGCAGCACTGTCACACTGTCGGAAGAATCAAACAGCTCTTATCTAACAAAAGGTACCACATACATAACATAGCGATTCTCCCTAAACATCTCAACAAATAAGCTGACATTTTTGTGTTTTTGGTTTGCTTTCTGGCTAGAATCATCAGGGGAATAGCATTGTCTGTCCTTTTTGCTTTCAGTGCCTGTATTTCAGTTTTGTCTTAGAAGTTTGGGGAGTACAATTCTCACTTTGAAAACTTTGTGACGACTTATGATGGATTATTTCCTTGTAGACTTCCGTGTGAGTTCCTGCATTTGTTTTGCATTGATTCAACCATGCAAAACAAATGAACATTCTGGTAAAGGGAAGAAACATTTTTAAAACCTTCCCTTTTGTTTGAGGTTTTTAAATAATATAATAATCATAGTCAGAGGTGGAAGGTAATGAAGTACAAAAGTAAAAGTACAATTTGTAGGTATCTGTACTTTACTTGGTGCACGATGTAACTTTTTGGTTGAGTCCGTCACCTGCTTGTTTCTATGGATATGTCATTGCTCTACCTGGAATGTTCCACAGTGTGACATTAAACAGCTCTACTTTACATTTGGACTGTGAGCGGGATTGCCTCTTCGTAGATCTGACCTGTAACTTCTGGTCTGGTTACACAATGCACCTTTAAGTAAATTTGACTGTGTGTACTTTTTACTGTTACTTCACGACATTTGAGAGCATGTATCTGTACTTCCTACTCCACTACAATTTAGATCTGGACTGAAAAGTAAAAAGTACTTTTCTTTATGGTTTGAGACCTGCTGAAATGGTGGAGACTTTCGCTCCACCATTTCGTTACGATATTTGTTTTTTACTTACTGTACATACATTTATGTAATTCATGTCTTATCGATACCAATCTCTTGCTATTTTTATTGCTTTTTGCTTAGAATTTTATTACCATTTTTATATTATTTTTTGTGTTATTGTAATATAATCTGATGTGTGAGCTACTGTGTCCAAGTAATTTCCTTGGTGGATCAATAAAGTCTGTCTAAGTCTAAAATATTTTTATTTTTTACTCCTAAAGTATTTTTTTTAAATAGGTGCTAGTAATAGTTTTACTTAAATAGATTTTTTCATGTGATATTTTTACTTTAATCTTTAACCCCTGTATCTGTACTTAAAGGTGCATTGTGTAACTTTTCTGGTGGAAGGTCCTTCAAATGCTTTTCTCTGTAGAGATGTTTTTGCTTTGTCTGGAATGTTTCACAGTATGGCATTAAACCTTTCTATGGTTATATTGTGAAGTTACAGGTCAGATCTGTGGAGAGGCAACCCCACTCAGTCAGAATGCCTGTTTTTCTAGGTATTTCTGAGCTGTAAGTGAAAGAATGTCAGGTAGAGCTGTTTAATGTCACACTGTGGAACATTCCAGGTAAAGCAATGACATCCATACATCATAGAAACATGTAGGTGACGGACCCTCCAACAGAGAAGTTACACAATGCACCTTTATGTAACAAAACTGAGTACTTCTTCCACTGGTCACAGTAGAGCTGATATCCTGGTTGGGCCTTTGATTGGATGCAATAACTCTATTTACAGGCTGATTTTAGTCCATAGTGTCTCATAATGAACTTTTATTCATACAAAGCTGTCCAGCAGCCATAAACAGTAGTCATACACAGTAGCATAACATAATTGGATCTCTTGTGTACTGAGCTAACTGTGCTTTAAGGAAATAAATGCCATTTTCTGTCCCTACACTAGTATTGTTTAATATCCACTATCAGCGGATGCTTAAAGTCAGAGTATTGCTTTCAGAACTGAAAAAACTGGATTGGTGCATTTCGAAATCATAGGTTTTTGGTTAGCTCTGCAATTTAAAGGCATGTTTTAATAATAGATTTTGAACTAATGGGCATTTTGGCTTGTTCTGCAGCAGAACAGCTGAAATCATTAATACCTGTAGAGATGCCAGAGAAACCTTGGCTTCATCGACTCAGCCCTGGACATACTTAGTGTTATACAATAGAAACTCAAAACGCTTTTCATGAAAATACCGCACTATGTAACCTTTTGGTGGCTTGAGATAAGAGATAGACCGATGGGCCAATATACATATTATACATATTATGCCAATATTATGTTTTGAGTTCCTTGCAGCCTAAAAATACCTATAAAGTTTTACCTGAACTGATGAAAATGTGACTACACTGCTCTTTTATGGGCTTATGGTGAAAAAAGGGCTGTGGGTGAGTTTAAATAATAACAAGGCAATCGATCTCTTCTTGAGATGTTACTGCCTGGCCTTGAATGTTCCACAATAGAAGATAAAACTTATCTCTTAAAAAGCTGTTTCATTTTTTGTTTGTTTGTTTGTTTTTTCTGTGAAGGGGGATCATGACTTGTAACTTGCCCTGCTTGTTTCCATGGTATACATATTAAATTAATGGCATACTGTAGAAAATACCAGGCAAAGTAATTACATCTCGATGGAGACAAGTGTAAAGCGGACCATCCAACAAAAAAGTTACAAAACCTGCACAATGTTTTTTTTTATTGCTAGACTGAAGCAGGTGCATGTATGTATTAAATTTCATACTAAAAAAATACTTACATCGTGGTTTTATAGCACTGATATCACAACCAAAAGTTCAATGCAAATTACAATACAAACTGTTATCTATTTTCAATTAAGGCAAGCAGGTTAAACCTCCAGGCCAAGTCACAGGTCAGATCTGTGGAGCGGTCGCACCTGCTCACAGCAAGGATGCATCATTTTCAAGGGATTTATGAGTAAGAAAAACACCTGTATTTCAATAAAAGCTATAAGTTTAATGCCAATACTGTGGAACTTTCTAGCCATAGAAACAACATCTCCATGAAGACAAACAGATGATGTACCTTCCAGAAAATGTCACATAAAGCGCCTTTAAATACAAGAACTAAATACTAAAGCCCCAGGTACAGTATTTCATATTCAAATGTAATGACAGGTAAGCACATTACACAGTGAAATGTAAATGAGATGCCCTCAAATAAACTCTATGAAACAACCTTCTGAATTTTCGGTCGCCCTCTTGCCAATCACTGCATTAGAATATGCTGATGAGCAAACCCAATACTGCGTTATGTAACACGTCTACTGCTGACGCGCACGAAAGCTGTCTCGATGGGAGCCCTGACTTTAATTACCACCATTTTTCTTTTTTTTTTTTAGTCTTACTGAAGCGAGCACTTTTTATGAAAACCTCCGCTACCCTGATCTTTGCCATAACGCTCAAAGCAAATGCATCGAACCTTGTGTTGGGCTCTTGTACATACATAGACACAGCCTGCGGCGCTTGAACCAATGCAAAGATACAGGTCCCTATGGAGAAAAGAGGAGGTTAGGAGTCATGATTTGAAAGAAGAGGAGATAAGAGCAGGAGATGATGAGAGAGTGATGGAGCAGAGGAGGAGGAAGAAGAAGAAGAAGAGGAGGAGGGAGAACGAGTGAACCCACGGGCTGCTTGAGTTTGACAGGCTGTCAGTACACATGCGGGGGTGACATGTAAATGGGATGCTAATGTTAGTGTGTGGCATAACGCTGGGACGCTGGTGACTGGCCACAAGGGACAGAACTAAGATATGTGGGTTTGGACGGGGGGCGATGCATTGTTGTCTACAAGATAATGTTGTGATTGTTGTTTTGAAGGTTTGAAAAATTATTATTATTGAGAAAACTGTCAAACAGTAAAATGCAGTATAGTTAGAAGTGCAGTGTGGAGCTTTTCTAACGCTTTGCTTTGAATGTTCCACAAGGATAAAAATTTAAAGGTGCACTGTGTAACTTCTAAGGTAGAAGGTTTGCTACTTGCTTGTCTCCGTGGAGATGTTATTTATTTGTTTGGAATGTTCCACAGTAGGGCATTAAACATATCACCCTTGCATTTGTTCAATTACAAGTGTTTTACAGCTCAAAAAATACCTTTAAAAACATAAAGTCTTACCATGCGCAGGCTTGCTTCTCCATAGATCTGACCATTAACCTGTCTCCATTGTGATTATCAAGTTTAGTTCCATACTGTGGAATAATCAAGGCAAAACAGTGATATCTCCGTGGAGACAAGCAGGTAGTGGACCCTCTTCCAAAAAAGTCACATTTATTACTTACAAAGATATGTGGGTTTGAACAGGGGAGGTGATGCATTGTTGTCTACAAGATAATGTTGTAATTGTTGTTTTGAAGGCATGCAAAATTAGAATATCGAATATTATTGAGAAAACTGTCAAAAAGCAGCCAGAAAGAGCTGCAAAAACAGAGAAGAAGCCATTTAAAGTCATCAAAGACTTCCAATGAACTCTTTGTATATTAGTGTTTTAAAAGCCCACTCTTTTTAGCACAATAAAAATATTATTCAAACCCTGAAATCCACTCATTTGAACTGATGATTTATTTTGCCAATTTTAATAACGAATAAATCTGTTTTTGCAAATGAACTATTATTTGATAGAATAACAAAACAGCTCATTCAGTTTTTGTTTTTTTGTTTTTTTGCGATACTTGAACAACCAAGACATTTACAGGCAAAAATGCAATTTGATTATGATTAACAGGTAAATAAAGAAGGTATGAAGATATTTTTGACAGTATTGCCTTGACTAAAATCTGGGTTTAGACTTGGACTAGCCTTGGTCCAATGTAAATCTTTAGTATTTGCATGGTGGGTGATTTTGTGTGAGCGTACAGTCTTCAAAGCTCGGCGTGGGAGTTTGTGAGGTCTCCAAGGAGATCGGATCAGTCCGATGTGAAAGTGTCGTGGACTGTCTCCTCTTCACCCTGAATCCCACTTTTCCTCAAAGGCGCCGCGCATCAAGAGAGGGAGAGAGAGAGAAGGAAAAGAGAGAGAGAAAGAGAGAGGGAGGGAGAGGGTGAGAAAGAGAGAGGGAGAGAAAGGGAGGGATAGAGAGAGGGAGGAGAGAGGAAGAGAGATAGAGAGGGGGGAGAGAGAAAGAGGGAGAGAAGGGGAAGAAGGGAGATAAAGAGAGGGAGAGAGAGAGGGAGAGAAAGAGGAAAAGAGAGGGAGAGAGAAAGAGGGAGGGTGAAGAGAGGGAGAATATAGAGACAGAGAGAGAGGAGAGAGAGTGGAGGGAGACAGTGAGGGAGGAGAGAAAGAGAGAGAGGGTGAGACAGTGAGAGAGCAAGAGAATGGAGAGAGCAAGAGGTGAGACAGAGGAGAGACAGGGAGGGAGTGGGTGAGAGAGAGATGGAGAGAGGGGAAGAGGGACAGAGAGAGAGAAAGGGAGGACGGAGAGAGAAGGGGGGGCTAAAAAGAAAAGAGGAAGGGAGGAAAAGAGGTGACAGCGAAAGGGACAGTGAGAGGGGGAGAGAGTGAGTGAGGGGGGTACAAAGAGTACAGAGAGAGGAGGGGGTGGACAAAGAGGAGGAGAGGCAGAGAAAAGTCTTTTGAAGGATAAAACCATGGATTAGATAAGGTGCTCCTTCCTTCTGGACCGTTGAGCTGGGCTGAACGAGAGAAACGGAAAGACAGCAAGATGAAGAGAGAAAGAGAGAGAGAGAGAGTGAGAAGAGAGAGAGAGGAGAGAGAGAGTCTTTGGAGGAGTGCCCACTGCCCTGAACACATTAGCTGCCTAGTGAGAACAAAGGCCCTCACCTGCATTCTTTATATACTGTGCGCCCAGGAGCCAGAAGGGGGCGTGGTCTCAGTCTTGGTCATTGTTGAGAGGGAGAGAACGGGTCACCGGGTTTTCACTCTTGGTCTCGCTGCATAAACGTGATAAAAGTCGGACACATCACAGAGGCTTTAAAGACTTGTGGACATTGGTTAATCTGATATAAATTGATAGTGTTTTTTTATAGTCTAATCCTTTTCTTATTTGGGCTTTTCACAACGGACCAGAACGGGTGTTTTGGCAGGTTTTCACGCACCATGAAACAAGCCAACTTCACCACTGGGACTGGACTGGAGAAGTGGGGGGGAGACACAATAGGGGAGATTCAAACCCCTGACCAACTAGTTTGTGGGTGAATGCTTGAGCCGCTGTGCCACTGTTGATGCCATCTTACATTAAAAAGGGCGTATTATATTTCACTGAGGTATTAATTGTAAAGTCCTTTGGGTCAATATTGTATTTTGGCCAAAACTAAAAATGGACTTTCTAACAGTACGTCCAGGTTCAAGTCTTTTGCAGCATCATGGATAATCATAAGTTTGGATTCTGTGTAGACTAACACATGTGTATTAACTTGAAGCAAAATGTGTGACAAAACCGCATTCATTACACAGAGAAAATGTTTGGCAGTGTTCGAGCTTCAGTCCAATCCCTAAATATTTAATGGACGGCGCAGCATTTTTCACAATAGATTCCACACTTCTGCCAGCCGCAAAGAGAAAATTAGGAATGTTCACACGTCTGTTGTGAATGGAGGCAGTAAAAAGAGTACCCAAAGATTTTACTGCTGCAGTGATTTAGTATTTAGTTCATCTAAAGTCTTTCTATCTGGTCACGTGCAATGGAAAAGTGCCACCAATGTCATGGTAAGATATTTTTACAATTAATTTCAAAAGTAGGTCAGACTCAGTATTCATAATGGTCAGGGATAAAATTGGTTTCCAAAATCAAACCTTTTGGGAAATCCTGCTTTAAATGGAATACAAATTTAACAGCTAATTCTTCAGCGTGAGAATTCAAATTTACATGTTATCAGATTATTTTAGATTCAATTTTTCTGTTCCATTGATAAAACTATGTAGAAATCAATCACAACGTAACACTTTAACACTTTAGGCTAGCACAATCTCTCCAGCACTGTCAGAGCTATTACAACAAACATCTATCTATCTATGCATATGGGCGGCATTTTGTAGACTTATCCCATTCAAACTATATAATATTTGGTTTTAAATTGTTAATCGCTGTGGCAACGGTCCTAACCTTTGATCGCTCTGAAACCCCTGGACACCACATTTGGGCATGAGAGCAGGTTTGCAGGATCCCGTGCATGTTCCTCTGAGGGAGCACAAATGGAAAATGGGAGCCAGTCTAACCTTGTATTGAGCCACTTTGCTTGTATGTGGTGGAGTGACCTAAATCAGGCTGCCACTGGTGGTATGAGGCAGGGGGCTGTGGTATGAGACAGGGGGCTGTTCTGGATATCCTTCCTTCCTGCATGTTGGATAAATCCCTTTATGTGCTGCGAGCTGCCGGGAGATTTCCAGATCCACTGCTCTAGTATTGTAGTGTCGCATCGTATTGTTCCTGTGTCTCCTTGTGAACGCACACCATGGATCGAAGGACAAAATGACCAGATATCAAAGTAAGATACACTGTTGAAATGGAAAATCCACATTGGTTAAAATTAATCCAGTTACCAGAGGTGGGTAGTGCGATTATCAAGTAGATTTATTCGAGTAATCTCAATGAAAGTGTACTTCTCAGAGTATTTTTCAGACAAAACGCTGCTTGAGTAATACATTTTACAGTGTGACCATTACTCTTAAGTTTACCAGTGAAAAAAGCTGCGTGTTGACAACAGAAAATAATTGGAACATTTACGTTTCTTGCACTTGCAGTCATGATTTAGGTTTCCTTCGGGATCAATAAAGTATTTAACTATCAATCTATCTATCAATCTATTTATTTTTGTGGTCTATTGGTCTATCTAAATGATCTTATCCTTATTAACTTCAAAATATATTATCAGTTACTGTTACAATTACCTGGACCACTACTTCTACTTTAGTACTTTAACTAGATTTGTTGTTTCAGGATATTTATGACTTGATTGCTGTAGTAGTCTTATGCAAAATTACCTGTCGATTAAGGACATCGCACTTTAATTAATCTAATTATATGAAAATAATCTGAATATTGTACAATAGTATAATACAATTTAGCAAAAATAGTTCCGAAAATCAAATTGAACTATCTCAAAACTGTAATCTAGGCCTGAAAAACTGCTCAGAACTTGTAAAAAAGACTCATATTGTGAATCCAAAAGCATAAATAGTGTTTTTGCAGTGCACTGACTGTTTGCTGTGACCAAAAGTGGCCAGTACAATTTGAATTGGATTATCTCATACATTTTCTATTATCCACAAAGACCTTGAGCTCCATGTGGCTGGGAGAGAAGGGTCCCGCCTGGAGAAGTTGGAGATATGGAGGGGGGTTAGCGCTAGCGGCAAGGCTAATTTGTACGTTGCCCCTTCTCGCACATGGGAACATTTGCCTGGCGGATTTTATTTACAATGACTGATCGGGGTTAGGCGCGTCGAGATCAAGGCACTGTTAAACGAAGCTGACCCGACGTAGCGCTACACAATTAATTAGCAGGTGAGCGCTATTAAAATGTAGACGGTGATTAATGTGTGGAGAAAGGCATGCTGGGAAAACAGGAGCAAATTAGTAAGGCAGAGGGTTTGGGGAAAATGCATTGCTCTTTTGGATAACAACGACAACAACCAGTGCAATAGACTGGTTTAAAGCTGCACTATGTAACTTTTGTGGTAAAGCGTCTGCTACCTGCTTGTCTCCATGGAGATGATATTGCTTTGCCTGAAAAGTTCCATGGTACGGTATTTAATTTATCTATCTCTATGGAGACAAACCTTTGATGCCATCAGGCCAAGTTACAGGTCAAATCTGTGGAGAGGCGACCCTTTTACGCAATAAAAACACTTGAAATTGAATAAATGCAAGATAGACACGTTTAATGCCATACTGCGTAACATACCAGGCAAAGCAATAGCATCTCCATGGGGACAGGTAAGTGGAGGACACCCCTACCAGAAAAGTTGCATAGTGCAACTTTAAAGGTGCATTATGTAACTTTTCTGATAGAGAATCCACCACCTGGTTGTCTCCATGGAGATGTTATTTCTTTGCTGGGATGTTCCGCTGTATGCCATTTAACTTTTCTATCTTACTTTTTTTCCATTTCAGGTGATTATATTGCTAAATAAATAAAATAAAAAACAATCCTCACTGTGCACGTTCTCGCCTTTCCACAGATCTGACCTGTAACACGCGCCACTTGCTTGTCTCCGTGGAGATAGATACTTTAAAAATAACACTGTGCAACATTCCAGGCCAGCAATAATATCCCCATAAACAAAACGGTTGACCGACCCTCCACCACAAAAGTTACACAGTGCGTCTTTAATCACAAATGGCTTCAGACCTCCTCAAGGCATTTTCTTAGTTTGTGTGGAGTTTTAAATAAAAGTTTGACAGATGCGCCTTTGACAACCTGTGCTCCAGTCCTGTCACTGTCAGGGCTGTGAGAGTATGAGAACCGGCCCCCGCTGGATTACAGTCACAACACAAAGCAAAATCAGGAGATGCTCTGAAAGTGAATATACGTCACTCAAGCCAACGCTATAGTCAACAAAGTGGGTCGTGTGCTTTTGAAGAACAAGGTGATAATAATGATTTTCCTTACAAGCAAAACAAAAATATACAGTACAAAGGGTGTGGTCATTTGAGTTTTTGTTTTTAAATCTATAGAGAATAAGAATTATGTGTTTTAAGATTCAGGAATTTATTACTATTGTCACAATGAAACTACATATACCACTACAGAAAGTACCATCAGATCTAAAACGGGTCTATAACTGGCCTATTCTAAGTCTAAACTTGGGCTAAACCAGATCTCAAATAGAACTACAATCTCTAACCGAAAGGAGAACAAAAAAAAAATGTAATTTGACTATAAATTCATAAAATATTTGAATTGCAAGAATCCTACTTACTACCTGACGTACCACAGTCCGAGAACCACTGATCTACAATTTCGAGTTGATGCTCTGTGTAACTTATAGCAACCTTTCATTAGCTTTTGACATTAAAAATTTCTATGTACAGACCAATCAAACATCCTCCACTACACATAAGCTGTAGCTAAAAATAGTTTCCATTTTAACCTTCAGCGTACACTTTTTATATTTCAAACTCCACCGAGGCATATTAACATTTCTTTTAACAGATAGAATTAAAAGTCAAGCCCATTCTGAAAGCAGGCCTGCACTTCTTGTAAATGGCCCTATACGTGCTAAAACAACTAATTGCGCTCCTCAGTGGGGTAGAAGATGTAATTGAATAAAGCAAAGTGAACGGTAAAAGCCTAAATCATCCGTGTGGCCTTATTAAATGCTTGTGTTGTGATGAATGCTGCACATTTGAGGAGAGGAGCTGCTTATATGAGCCATATGTTAAACACTAATTCATGAATAATTGCTGTAGACTCCTCCACCGTGGGAGAAATCAGGTTTTTGCTGTTCCCATGATCCCTTTAGTAAGACATGCGCGGTTGGAAGAAAGTTTTAAAAGTTTGGCTTGTTGAAATCTACTTCCCTCTAGTACTTAAAGGTGCATTGTGTAACTTTTCCGGTGGAGGGTTTGTCACCTACTTGTTTCTATGGATATGTCATTCCTCTGCCTGGAATAGGAGTTCCACAGTATGACATTAAACATCTCTGCCTTGCTTTAATTCAACTACAGGTGGTTTTATAGCGGTATAGTTTTATAGCGCAAAAATACCTAAAAAAAACAAAACAGGCATTCTGACTGTGAGCGGGGATGACTCTCCACAGATCTGACCTGTAACTTGGTCTGGTTTGGTCTCCATGAGGATAGAAAGGTTTAATACCACACTGTGAAACATTCCAGACAAAGCGATAACATCTCCATGAAGAAAAGAAAAGCATTTGACAGACCATCTACCAGAAAAGTTACATAATGCACCTTTAATAGCACTGTATTAATCAAGTAAGTAAGTTAAAGTAATACTACAATTAACACTACTGCGATTAGTTCCCAACCAGATGCTTTTACTGACAGAGAATTGGCTGTGGACGTCTTTATTAAAAAGATCAATCTTGTTCTCGATTAAAATTCAATGATTTGTTCAGCCCTATAGAAACATTACTTCAAATACTTCTTTTGTAACTACGGCAAAAAATAACTGGATTACTGTATAACTCTTGCAGGCCCGTCAATAGAAATTTGGGGGCTCGGGCCAAGAAGCCTCACATGGGCCCCCCCTCTAATATTAATTAGGCAGAGGTTCCAATTGTGGGCCCCTAAGACCCTGGGATCCGATGTAAAGAAAACTATATGTAAAGAATATTATACATACTACATACCTACTAATATCAGTATCACAAACATATGTAAAAAAAAAAAAAAAAAAAGAAATTATTTTCTGACCTTTCATCCTACAAAGATCTCAGTGCCAAAGTTTGGTTATTAAACACTATCACACCGCTCTCATTTGCCTCTAAATAATTTTTGTGATGAAATTTGAACCTGAGCGTACAAAACTTTCCTACTTCAAAATATTATAAATTCAGTTTCAGAAAATACAAAGCAAAAAAAGCTTATGTGACTGTACATAACTGTCCAGAGATACATTAGCAAAAATAATATAAAAATGTAAACAAAAGATCCACAAACAACCTGCAAACTACTGGTAACGCATCCATTATATTGAATTAGGATCAATGCCATCGCGATTAACAATTTAAAAACATATCGTTTGAATGGCAAAAAGTCCTCAAAATGTCACCATAATAACGCCAAGGAAGCTGAAACCCACAAAGTTAAATTAAAATCTCCATTATCTTAACATTATGCCAAAAAAAACTCGACGCGATTATGAATCCAGACCATAATCTAGCGCCCGTCCTTCAGCACTTTTTTGTAGGGCAAACTTTTGGATGACAGCGCATCCTGATGGCTCAATACAATCCGATGAGCTTGGTTAGTATAATGTGATCAATTAAGACACATCTGTGCGTTTGGCGTTTGTTTGTGTCGCCGCGGAAACAATAGCTGCTGTTCTGGGATGATATATGGGCCCGAGTATTCCAGCCAAATTCATTACGCTATTCATTTTAAAGTGTACAAGTTGCTTTAATAGTAGCTATGTACTTATATCTGAGTGATGGCGCTCCACTAGACTGCACCCCGTAATGGCGAGGTTAGGGGTGTAATTTATCATGCTGGCTTCATTTGAGTTTGAACATATATCCGATTTTGTCCACCTTAAAAACCAGAGATGCGTGCGAAATAGAAAGTTTGTAAACCGATAAGTAAAAGGCTAAGCGAAATGTGTGTGTAGAAATATTAGCAGATGTAACACGAAAACCTGGAACCGCTGCCATAGTAATATACAATTCTAAACTAATTATTCTATATTTTTAATGGGAAAAAGTCCTCAAAATGGCTCCTATGACAAGAATCTGAAGTTGAAAATTGCAAATGAATGTGTTTCTCAAACTGTGGTGCTGATGAAGTAAGATACAAAGAAAGATTTATCTCTATCCATGTTTTAGTTTTAGAGTTATGAAAATCTTAGGACATTTACAAAGACAGCGTTGCAGTATTTTTGTAACATTTTATAATAAAGATTTGTTGTAAAAAATTGTATGGTTAAACCAGGTCTAATATTTAAAAAAAAAATGGGACCGTTGCCATTACGACATACACTTCAAAACTAATTATATTATCTTTTTAAAGGTAAATCCTCTTCAAAATGGCTCCAATAACAAGAATCTGAAAGTGAGAAAATTGTATTTAGCGGATGTAAGTTTTAGCGAATATGCTGATGAAGTAAGAAAACTTGGGACCGTTGCCATAGTAATATACAATTGAAAACGAATCCTTCTACATTTCTAATAGTAAAAAGTGCTAAAAATGACTCCTATAACAAGAATCTGAAATTATAAAATTGTCATTGTGTGTGTTTTTCAAAATGTGGTGCGCATCTGTGTATTATGACACACAGATCGAATACTTATCTGCAAAAAAAATGATGTAACATTGGATTAAATTTGCTGTTCTGTTGTCGATGTGTGTGTTTCTCAAACTGTGGTGCCCGTCTTAATTATGATTCATTGGATTTGCTAAAGATTGAATACTTATTGGCATAAATACAATATACAACCTTCAATATGGTACGGTAAAACTTGGAATAATGTAAGAGATTGTAAGTCAAAATTATGTGCTGTGGTAACTCAAAAATCTAACTTCAATAAATCAGAAATGCTGAGTAAATTCGAGAAACAAAAAGCTGCGGTGCCACTGCCAACACTGCCTCAAACTATGATCAATGTAGTGGACCGGCCTTTAATAAAATAATTAAAACCACTCAAGCCTGGAAATTAGACTTTTATGCGCTGCCAATCACAACTAATAGAAACGGAAATGTCTCAAAATTGTGAAAATTAACTGCTACGGGGCAACCCAAAGTCCAATGTGGTCTGAACTGCACGCATATTAACTTGAATAAATCTGGCTACTACGGCTACACAATTTGGGAAGAATACGTAATAGCATTTTTTTTTTACAAGCATTGAAATTGTGATTACATTTACAATTTATTAAGTTCACTTTTTAAGGTGTCCCGGAGAATTGACAAAAGACTGAAAAATTAGGAATCACGTTTTGAGCGTTTGTACAGATCTAAACTTTCAGATCTTTTTTTACGCAGAATGAGACAGAATATTTTGTTGTTTGCGGAAGAAATTATAGTACGTTAAACATTGCATCCTTTGCGATTTAATAACTGCGTTCGCTCAAATTGTAATTTTGATTTGATTGCGATTAATCTTCCAGTCGTAATGTGTACCGTCGTCAATTTACACTGTCTCTGATTCTTTTGTCAGTTTCTTTCACCAAATCTGCAAAACATGTCTGGATATTTTCGTTGTGCGCCTTTCCCATCTTTTCCCACTTTAATCTGTTTTGAAATCTGTGTTTATTTTGGACATTTACATTCTGAATTGGCTTCAAATTGTCGCTGATGAATGGACTTTGTCGGCGGGCCTCTCCACTAGATTACAGCAATCCCAAATTTTATGCTAGAAGTCCGCGCATGGGCACATCCGCCCTCACCTTCATAGCTTTCGTCCCAATGCATTTTTGATGTGGCCTTCTTTTTTTCCTTGCACCCAAAAGCTAGTGTCCATATAACTTAAATTTAACCGGTGATGCTGGCTGCTTGAACGTGTGTGTGTGTGCGGTGAGCAAAAGAAAGGGAGAAAATGTTCCCTCTTGCCTCTTTAATATTTGAGAAGTCTTCTGTTGAAAAGTGATGCAGTCATAGTCCTGGCCCGTGTGCGAACTAACTGAGCCGTGAGCGAGCAACACGGAGCACTTTCAATGTTTATTTATCTACCTGGGAGGGAAAGAGTTGGACGAGGAAGCAAGGGAGGACGGAAGGAAGGAAGCGAAAGAGCTAGGAGAGAGGAAGAGTGAGAGAAAGACTGGCCCACTTGTCAGAAACGATTAGAGTGATGGACGCGGCGTGCCCCGTCTCATGCCAATGAGAGGAGCCCGTTGTGTTCGGTGTGCCCAAAATACTTTAAAATGTACTTGGTGGTATAGTGGTAGGAAAGTAGTAAGCGTTTGAAGACTTAAGTGCAAATTGTTGAGCGTTTTGGGTTCGTTTTTCGGAGAGAGGAGTTGTTTAAGATTTTAGGTATCAGGATATGCACAGACAGAACTAGGTCTCATCACAGGGACTTTTATGTAATGCAAAATTTCAAAGTAAAAGCCTCTTGGAGAAAAGGAAGTACATCATGCGGCAAAAGTGCAGACGAAAAAGTACAAAATGTGCGATGTTTTTAAATATGTTATAAAAAAATATTACTGTAAATAAAAGCGTTAATAACTGTGAAACTTCTGTACAATTTTATCATTAATTTTCTTGAGCTGTGTTTTTGGAAGTAAACTATAAGAAATTTCAGAGTTATCCTAATTGTAAAAATGCATTTTAGCCAGAAAAGGCTACAAAACCATACACAATAACATAAACATATGGTACAAGTGATGCAACCATCTATGCATCTTGTTATTTGAATTGGCAAAAGAACGGGAGTAATCAGATAATCCACAAATTGATGTCAGCAATGAATAAGTTATATGACCTAAGAGAAAATCTATTTTCATTAGTGCTTCTTGAAATTCAGCAGAATAAAATGTGTAGTGTGTACTGCAGGTTTGTGAGCTGTTGTAAGAGAAAGTATCATCTTTGAGAGCGACAGCGTCAGAACGTGTTTGTGATAAAGAACAAAAAGCGTTTCTGGATGAGGAGCGCAGCGGCGGAGAAAGGATGCCCTCATTGTCTGAGACAAAAGGAGTCCCTCCGCTACAAAACACTGAGCGCAAACCTCCACCTGAGCGCGCGGAGCTGCACATTATTCAGGGCTGAATGTTGCAACAGTGACTCAACACATAAAAGAGCAGTGAGAGCGATGCGTCAGGAGAAATGCGTACATGTTTCTTTACAGACGCGATAGAGATGGAGAGGCAGTTTTGGAGACAGAGTGTGGACTCACTTGGGGTTAGAGCTGTTCCAGTAGACGGCGTGTCTGTCAAAGATGATCTTCTCCTCTGCCCACGCGGACGCCCAGGACAGGACGGCCAGTAGCACGAGCTCCATCCCACAGCGCTGTCCGAGCGGCCACAGCATCACGCGCATCCAGCGGGACTCGCTTCTGTCGCTCACGTGGAGGCTCTCACTTTCACTGCGCTGCTGCTGCTGCACAAACCCTCGTTAGATCATTAGCTTTAAGGACCAATGTGCGCATGAATCAATAATTGGACTGAGTTGCAAAAACATGCAAGTATTTCAAGTCATAGTGGTGCAAAACACACTTTAAAACTAAGCCGCTGCAGACAAATAAAAGAACTCACATGCTATTGACAAAATGCTGTGTTCTCCGAAAGTTTTGTCCCATTACGCGCACGCAGACATGCGCGCGTGGATTAGATCCACAGAAATAAAGGATGATCCAATCTTCATCTGATGTGCGTAACTCTCTTATAGGTTTGTTTGATCACAAGCAGGCGCGAGACATCAGAATGCTCCGTCATATTTACATCTGTGCGGACATCACATCAAATCTTCCACTTGACCTTCTTTTTTATCGTGAGACATTCCACAAAAACACAACGTTCCTCTGCGTTGTTCTCAAACTTAAGGAACAAAACACTGGAGCATCCTCTTCACTCTGCCTCCTCTCGCAACTTCCTCCGCTGCCTCAGCATCGACTCCAGCGCGGACTCCCCTTCCGCGTCACGCCGCTCGTTAACTGATCTCAGCTTAATCCGCACATGCCCCGAGCGCGCACTCTGCACCTATGGCGGCCACAACAGCGCTCAGCAGAGTCCTCGCTCAGTCGCACAGTAGATCTAACCCCCTCCCCCCGTCTCCTTCTTTCTCCTCTCCTCTTCCTCGCTTGCTCTTTCTTCGTTTCCGCGCGGGAGGGGGGATATAGCGGTGCTGTGCCGTGCGGTGCCGCGCTGCCTCGGGGGACTCTTGGCTTGGCTGACTCACTGCGCCCCGGCTCTGTGCGCGGCTTTATGTATGAGAAGCCTCAAGTCACTCTTTCATATGGAAACGAATCAGAGTTCAACGATAAAACGAAGAAGATTAGCGTTAACTTTATTTATGTGACTTTTTATAAATCGCAGCCATCTGTGAGACTGTGTGGGCTTTAAGTGCCAAGCAGCTGGTTGTGTGAAGCGCCCATAAAGTTTTGTTTGAAAGCTGCTGCCTGATGGATGAGCTCGCGCACAAACGTACAGCAAAAGGAGCGTGCGTGATGGATCGCTGGAACACTGGAGTCATTTTCCATCAGTGTCCATTAGCCCAAAGGGCGCAGCAGAAGGCTGCACAGAGAGAAAAACCTGTGCCATAAAGATGCCAGAGCAGACACCTCTGTCCCTGACTGTGCCCACCTCAGGCCCACGCACCACAGAAACTGTACATCTGAGTCAAAATCTGTCCCGGGGGCCGGTCAGGGTTAGTTTTACATAGGGCTCTAGCCTTCAGTTTGCAGACTACATAAAGTAACCTAAAACTTAAGATATCACATTTATATTTTGATGTGCATGTTGGATAAATTATCAGCTGTTTTTAAGTGCTGGGCACAAACTGAACAGATGATACCACTGCCCTATACATGTTTTTAGCATTTTTTGGCAGATCAATAGGTGTATTTGGAGTTTTATTGTTTTTAATCACTGTTGTTTAATGAGCTTTCATTGTTGAATGATAAAAAACACTCGCATTATTCAAAGTTGACAAGAGCCATTTGTTCAAAGCCCCATTTGTGTTTATGAACTTGCCTTGTTTGTGTTTAGTCTGCACTGATGGCAGAGAGACTGCAGTCTGTGAGGCTGAATGAGCTTTAGGCACAAAATCCATCACGTTTAAAACTATCGACCTCTGAATTATTTGTAAAACATTCATTTGTTTAATCCAAACAGGGAGTGCAGCCTTAACAAATGACGCAGGCTTTTAGTGACTACACAATTTCCCCTAAAGTCTAAAGTGATGAATTTGTGAAGGTACAAACACTGCAAATTTCCCACGATTCACCTTGTTCCCTAGTGATCTGCTTTATCATTTTTAAACAGCACCTTTCTGCTGCTCCATCACTCTGTTTAGATCATCTATGCAAAGTGTCTCAGTTATCCACGCCCCCCCCTCCCCTCTTCCTGTAAAGTAATACCTGTAATTTTGGATGAGAAAGGGAGAGGAGAGCACCCCTATAACCCAAATACAGCTGCATGTTGTCCGCCTCCTAAAATGAATAATTCAGGAAGTGTCTGAGGCGTGCACATGTCTTGCCCGGATGCTCGCAGGAGGCTTTGGGATGGTGCTGTAAATGGAGACACTAAATTTTCCAGAGACATCCTTCACCTCGTCCCTCTCCTCTGCTGTCGCTCTGATACTGACTCCATAAAACCTCTAATGCAGTGTACAGCGGGACAGGGCAGGCTGAACCCACTGTGAGCTACAAGGAAATGTAAAACTGTACAAAAGCTGTGTAAAGCTGATACTGTTGTCTGAAAAGATATTATTCAAGGCCCTATATTAAGTATAATTGACTGAGCTTTAAACCATGTTACCTCGTGAAAAACATACCTGGAGTTGTTTTGTTTGTTTGTAGGTGGAGATTGGCAATTCCAGGGCTGAAATGATACAAGTTTAAAAACACAGTGGAGCACTTCCTGTATTACCACATGACATCACAAGTTAGAACAGAGTGTTTTCAGTTTGAGAGAAGAACTCAGCCTAAATATGCAGGGTTAAACATGTGTGAATAAA
This sequence comes from Taenioides sp. WSHXM2023, assembly GCA_029959045.1. Classification (NCBI taxonomy): domain Eukaryota; kingdom Metazoa; phylum Chordata; class Actinopteri; order Gobiiformes; family Gobiidae; genus Taenioides; species Taenioides sp. WSHXM2023. Next base: position 19,198,378 of record CM057102.1, read on the forward strand.
ACAAAACACAATTCCAGGTATGTTTTTCATGAGGTTACATGGCTTTTGATGAGAAAACAACATAATAACGCAATTCAGAATACAGTGTAATATGGACCTTTTAAAGAGGCGAATTTACTCAACATACTGAAAATATAGCCACATCCTGTGACATTTCAGATAAAAAAAAATATATACTAAAAAGTCTTTATTTGATAAGAGATGTTATTACAGACAAAAACATACATTCTTACTGTGCATGCTGTGCATCTCCATAGATCTGACTTTAACTTGACCTGGTGAAGGGCACGCCAGCTGCTTGTCTCCATGGAAATGTTATTGCTTTGTCTGGAATGTTCCACAGTATGGTATTAAACTTGTTCATGGAGAATGTTAAGTAAGGTTTTAACTTTCTCTTTCTCATGCCCAGAGACATGAGTGCCCCTAATCATTCTCGTAGTCTTGGATTTGTCTTTGGGATAACCTTAAGTCAAATATTTATATCAAATGCAAGAAGTGAATAAAAAAAATGAATAAGTTATAAAATGAATAAGTTATAAAATGTACTTTTACACTTAAGATTCAGACATATACAGGCTACTTGTCTCATTATTCTGAAGTCCTCTGAGTCCTCTGTTTTATGAATGTACTAGTATATGTTGTTGGTTAGTCAGTCAGTAATTCCACCAATACTTGCGCACACACCACTTTCTTGTATAGGCAATTAGGGAAGTGCTGTATAGGTGGAAAGCGTCTTGCCCAAGGACACAAAAAAAAAAAGTGCACTTGAAGTTGTGGGTTGATGTGCAAACTCCCAGAACCACCTGAGCCACTGTCGCACCAAAAAGAGTTCACTTTTAGTTGATTCGGACTTTAAATGTTTGCAGTTTCCTATTTCAGGAACATTTTCAAGTAACCAGACTCACGCACTGACCCGTGTTTATTTCAGATTTGGTTGTATCATTACTTTGCAAAGTGGACTATTTGAGACACAGAGAAGCCTTTTGTCTCACAGTCCCACATGGATCGAGTTTCACATTTGAGTGCCCGTTTTCAGTATTAAACATGTCACAGATGACACAGAGTTTGTGGTTTCAGAACATCAGGAGTCAGCCTCCTCAGTCACCACAGTCGCTCCTGGCTAATGCTGTGTGGCCCCAGACTCAGTATCTGCATGATTAGAGAGAGTGCGCTCATGTAAATAAGTGTTGCCAGATGTGTTAAAAAACCTCTGTCCACATGTTTTCACTTATAATCTGCTCTGAAGAAAGACAGAGATATCCCGGGGTCACAATTCAATCAGCAAACTCACTTCTGAACAGGAGAGACCATGTACTCTAGTACTACTGTTACAGAAGTAAAAAGGTAAAAGTAGTAATCTGATGTAGGCTAGAACACTATAGAAAACACTGCCTATGGTTGTAGACAATGCAGACAAACTAAAATTCACTTCATTCATATTCAGGTGGTGCTATGCAACTTCTGCAGCCATAGTTGCCCTGGGACAGAATTACATATGTGTGGCTGTTCCTATAAATTACTATCCACTGACCACCAGAAATCACACGGTCACACAAACATACTCCATATTGTCCAAGGGCACAACAATAGTAATCCCTGGTCGGAGCTGGGATCAATCTACCACTGAGTTTGTGGGTAAACACACTGAGCAATGCTGCCGCTATGATAAAGAAAAAAAACATAAATGCTTCACAATTTGACCTTAAAATTATCTATTTCCATAGAGACAAGCAGGTGCTTGGAGAAGCAAGTCCACTGACAGTAAGAATGCATGTTTTCGTAGCAATAAAAATACTTATTAGAAAAGTCTAATGCAAAATGGAACATTCCAGGCAAAGCAATAACCTCTCTGGAGACAAGAAGGTGGTGAGCCCTCCACCAAAAAAAAAAAAAGTTATATTTAACGCACCCTTAAACTACTCTTAGAAGTACATTTATGCAAGCCAAGAAGTCTAAATACTACCATTTAGTTTATAGCCTGTAGAGAAATAGACCTAAAGCTGACACTAATAGTATGTCTTACAAATCCAAACTATGAAATACTATTTAAAGGAGCCAATATCTCTGAACTTGATATGCCCCAAAACTCTCATAAATCTGTTAAGCTCATCTTTCCTTGAGTTATCCCTGCACCCAATTATGCAATCTCTCTTTGCATTTGAATGTGCTCCAAGAAGGATTCTGGGAGTGCTAGAAATTTTTCTTGGTGCAGCAGAGATGTGCAAGTAAACAAGGCAATGGTTTTACAAGGACTCAAAGACTTCAAACACTTCCCAGCACTGGATCCTGATTGGCTAAGATACACCAAATGTTAGAAAATTGAAAAATATGCCTGCAAGGAAAAGGTATCCATGTACTCAGTGCAATGAAACTGCAATACTTTTAAGGTTAGCATTTTGGATGACACCCCACATCTATGAACTGTAGCTCAGAAGTACATAATTGGCTATATTTATTAACCTTACTCAGGGTGCAAGGATTATCCCCCCACCGTCCCTCCCTAAAAACTGTCTGTTGGTGCTACAAAAAACATTGAATGCGATAGTTTTGTCCCCTTCTCAAAAAGACAGGTTAATCTCCCCCTGAGCACTGAGTAAATCCGTGAGAAAAGACAGCTATAAAGCCAGAAAACCCAGAGAAGCACTCAAAATGAAGCGAGTATTGACAGCGTGAGTGGCAGGTAAGGGCACCTCTGATCAAGGGACTACATGTAAACTAAAGTGCAACACCTCCCCCTAGTGGCTCTATGGCTCAATGTCCAACCACTACGTCCCCAAGCAACTTTGTGATCAACACTGAAATGCCCAGGACGCCACTTGTGTTTTATCCCAATAATCTCGTGGAGAGGCCGTGGCTCAGTGGGCGGAGGCACCTGCCAATCACAGAGAAAGGTCAGAACAGAGAACAGGATTACTCACAGTGATGGAGCGGAGCAGGTGTCGGTTCTGTGCTTAAGAAATAAACTGCACAAGTCTGACATACAGATGTGGAAACGAACCAAGTCACTGAGAAGTGGAGTTTATAATGGATAAGCTCAGAGGAGGGAGAGCTGGTAAAATCCACCAATGATAAACAGCACAGGAAATGTGGAAATGTTACAAGACGTTAACTGAATTAAGCAGCAGAACACCAGACAGACAGAGAGGAACCGACCAGGCTGATGAAAGAGGAAAAACTGAAGATTTATTGAAGGCAGAAGAAGCAGAACAGACTGGCAGAGTGGGGAGCGGGGCACATACACACACACCACTGTGTTCAGATACTTTAATAACTTTGTGTTACAAAAGTTGGTTTTGTAGCTCATACGAGCTTTATATGTCTGTCATGTCGTATCAAAATATACATGTTCTGTTCTGAACGTAAAGTGATATAATCAAATGATTCTGTGGTACAAAAACATGAATATTTACAACCATCAACCCTGCTTCATACAATACCCCCACCCCGCCCCCATATAAAAAGAGAGCAAAATAAAAGCTTTGAACAACAAAGGCATAAATCTACAGATCGACATCACAGGTCAGACTGCTGTTCAGTAAGGATCATTCTACAAAAGTAGGCTCTGTGTAAAGAAATCAAACGAGGGCTACGATAATGTACAGTATCTGATGATTAACAGGACATGTGACCCAGAGGTCAGAGCTGTGGGCGCTTAGTTACGCATGGGAATGTGATTCTTACAGCACAAAAGGGCAGAGGATACTGTACTTTGGTCCTGACAGCAATAACCGTGTGCTACATGTGGCTCTGTACTATGTAAACCCACCTTTTCAAACAGACAGCACCTCTGTGTCTGCTCCAATGTTTACAGTGGCCAATGCAGTGGAATAGGACAATGTTAAGACTTAAGTGATGGACCAGTCCATGTAAAAGTGCACTAAAGATCTGAGGGAATGAGGCCTATTCTTCCTGAATTTAAGGAAAAGCCCAGGACAGCCTTTACTGTGGAGATGCAGGCTGAGCTGCTCTTGTTGTAAGACCTGAATTAAGGTGAGGTACAACCTGCTCCACAGGCAAGTCACCCACAAGGCCAAGTCTCCAATTACAGCTCAGTACAAGGCACTGTAATGAGAATCTAACTTAGTCACCAGCCTTTTCAGCTCAATTATGATAAACATGTAAATGCTCTTAAAAAGAATACATGGATATATAGGTGTGAAATTATAGATGAACATATAATGATTAAATAAAGTCCACATCACCACTCTGAAGGGTTAAAGCAGTAATGAGGATGAGACAGGTGAGCTAGCTTCAACTTCACCTTTGTCAAAACTAACAGCTCTACATCAACTAACAGGGATATTAAGCAACTAACTGGCTTACATTCAATTCTACATGCACATAAAGGGCTACATGCTTAAGAATAACATAACAATTTATGATTAAAGGAAAAAGGAGAGTCCGTAAGCCACTTTGCCCATTGTTAAAATGCTGGTGTAAACCAAAGGCAAGAAAAGATACTGAAATATCTTAAACAGAACCAGAGCTTAAGGCAGTCTGCTCAGAGCAAAGTAAGGCACAGAAATGGACAGAGGGTCATTACTAAATTATAACTGACTCCTCCAAACAATAAGGTAAATAAAGTAAGATCCTTAGGTGATGATTGGTGTCAAAAGACAAAACTATATCGTGACTATTTGTGACTGGCCAAGATGACTGACAGTGGCGTCTCAAGAAGGCACAGAGATCATGGAAACTAAGGAATGCTCGAGTGTGTGGTGGACGCTCAGATCCACATAAGCACAGACACGGATTTCTCCTGCAGATTTGGTCTAAAGTGACAGTTCAGCCTCAGCTCTGCCTCCGCATGTACAGGTTTCACTGCAGAATGTAGCTCACATCTGGTAAATGCATTCACTAGGTTTGGGTACAAAGAATATGGAAATCAGATGACCTCTTAAAGTTTTATATGTAAACTTCCAGCAAGGAAAACAAGGATTACTTCAATGCTACAATGTTGGCTAGACGTTTTGCATTATAGACAATAGGCCTGTCACAATAACTAGTTTTGAAGTGCTTTATATTGCTGAAGTAAATATACACAATAAATGATAATATTGAAACTACTTTATGCCACTAACACAAAAACCCAAGAGCAGATTTAAACCACAAAAACTATTCTCAATCTCCAATACTGTAAAAAAAACAAAAAACAAAAAAAACATTAGCTGCAATAGATAATTAGCAGAATGAAACACCTTAGTACCTAGTTTCCAGCTGCAATGGATCATAGAAGGTATTTATTTCAATCTTTTATCACTCAAATCTTATCATATAGCCAAAAATATCCAGAAATTTCCCAGTAACACAAAGAAAGCCCACGATGATGTTCCAGCTTCCATATATTGAATGAGATAAGATGATATAGTAATTATCGTGACAGGCCTATGACACAACATGTACTAGTATGCTGCGATGCACTTGTATTAAAAGACATTCAAAGACGCCAACACATAAAAAGCTGTATCTATACTTTGGTCTCTTTTGGGCTATTTTTAATTAAACAGTGTAGGTCCGATGATTTCTACCCAAACCTAAATGAACTGGAATGAGCTGAAGTGAGCAACATCGTGCACCAAACGCCTGTACGGGGCAGTGCAGCGGGTCTGCGGAGGCACTCAGATGGTGGACTTGGAGAAGGACACGCGCAGGTGGTGGTTCTCGCCCAGGTCGTGGTTGTGGAACTCAATCAGACACTCGATGGCCTCCTCCACCGAGCCCATCTGGATCAGAGCCATTTTACGGTCCTTCCTGGAGAGACGCATTACAGGTCATTACAATGTGCTTTACAACGGACATACATACTATAGTTTACAGCTACTTCATTTAATTAAAAATCTAAAATATACAAGTGTCTTTTCTGAACATTAGTTTGATTTGTTCATATTTAAAAAAAGGTGCACTGTGCAACTTTTCTGACGGAGGGCCTGTCAAATGCTGTTCTCCATGGAGATGTTATTGCTTTGTCTGGAATATTTCACAGTATAGTATTAAACCCTTCTATTTTCATGGAGACCAAACCAGGTCAAGTTACAGGTCAAATCCGTGGAGGCAACCCCGCTCACAGTCAGAATGTTCTCTGTTTTTATATATTTTTGTGCTATAAAACCACCAGTAACTGAATAAATGTAAAGCAGAATGTGTTTAATGTCACATTGTGGAACATTCCAGGCAGAGAATTACATAGTGCACCTTTATATCTTCAGCATTCTGTATTGAATTTTGACTCAAATGATAAATTGCAAATCTAATTGAAATGCACCATTAACGTTTACTACCTCAAGCGTAACAGGACTAGCGGCAGGTAAATGTCATTACATTCTATCATTACAGAAAAAGTGAAACAAGTAGCATATTAGGAGAACAAGAACATTCAGTACACAAAATAGTTTTCAGTTCCATGTGTCTGAATGAAATGTTACTTACTGAAAGAATTTGAAGGCTTTGACTGTAGCTCCTGAACTTGCAAACAGTCTCTTAAGGTCATCTTCCATCACAGAAGGACTAAAAAAAATGGGAAATATTTAGTTTGCATAAGCCTTGTAAAACAGTAAGGATAACCAATAATAAACTGAAACCTACGGGATGTTGGAGAGGTGGAGTGTGGCTGATGGGGGGAAGATGTTGGAGTAGTTCTTGGAGCCGGGCTTCTTGAAGCGGTGCAGGGGGGAGTTGCTGAAGTCCTTGGTGAGGCCCTGGTCCTCGTGTCCCTCGCGAGGCAGCTGCACCGTTGTGTGTTTGGACAGAGTCACACGCATCGCCCTCCCGTGGAGACGCTGGCCGTTCAAGTGGCTCATGGCTGAAAATACAACTCCGTTAGAATCAAACAAGAATGGGACAAACTGTAATAGACACTGCTATATTGATTGTTTCCATTTTTTTGCTTAGATGTTTTACCAGGAGATTTTTTTTTCTGTATCCGAGTTTCATTTCTTCTAGATCAGAAAAACACCTCTAGCACCATACAGTATAAGGTAAAATCAAATAGTTGAGAAAGATATTAAAAGGTATTTTGTTGAATGAAAACCATAAGGAACCAACTACCAGTGTAAGACAATTTTATCCACTCAAAGATGTTAATGAATGAGAACCATGTTGAATCACGTGCCCGTGACTACCCCCGTTAGTCGTCCCTCTGATATGGTTCTACATCAAATGGGCGGGGGACAGTTAATTTTTCACTTTTCGTTACCCTAACATGCCTGTCAGTAGTGTAGAAGTAGCTAGAAGTGTGGAGGGAATGAATAATGTGCCAAATTAAAGCGTCTTTGAGTGTCCAAAAAAAAAAAAAAAAAAGAGACAGTAGTAGTACTAAATATACTCAAATATTAAATATGCTGTGACCCTGCTTAAGAATACTTTGCGTATAATGAAATTAGAAACATCTGAGTTGAAGGTCCAATGTCGTTATTAGTTAAACATTATCTACAAAACAGCATCTAGTTGTTTACAAGACAAAGTCCTTGTGCACTGTCAGTTTCAGTAGAGGTGCACAGAATTATATTAGAAACGCCAATTAGTCTCTCAAAGAAAAATACCCCCTGCTGATGAATACATTATGTTGACAATGAGATGAAAGAGGTAGATAAAATACCGCGTGGTTGGTGTTTGCACATATGTACCTAGCTGAGCCTGTGTGCCATCAGACATCTGTACCAGAGCATTCTCCTTTTTATTAAACAGGATCTTCACTCTCATCACATCGCCATACACGCCTAGAATTAGAAAAACAAAGCACAAATGTTACAATACAATAGCAACTAGCTGCGTCATACAGACACACAGCCAAACACAGCAACAAAATAGTGAAATCAAAACATTTTAAACTACTAAGTAAATGCTAACTGATTATCTAATGGCTACTTCTCTTGGCTAAATCAAAGCTAACTAAACCTACTGAGGCTAATCTGGGTAATTAAAAGATGGCGGTGTGTGGTGGTTTGGGGAGGAAGATCTGAAGACAAAAATCAAAGTGCATAATATAAATGGAATAAGTGTCTTTTGATTAGCAGTAGAGAAGCCATTTAAAACTAAAAAAAGACATGCAAGAATGAACTAGACATGCACACACCTAAAATTAGACCATTTTATCTGTAAATGTATGACATATTTGAGATATGTCAAAACTGGACCACGGGAAAGCAGCTGTATTTCATCGAGTTATAAACAGTGATTCTCAACTGGTGGAAGTGGACAAAAAAGTAGGTTGTATGGAGTAGGTTTTTGGTTCAGATTTGGAATATTTGGAGATAAGTGCATGACATGAAATGAAACTACATGCCAAAAAAGAAAAAAAACACAAGTAAAATATAAATGAATGTAAAAGGTGGATTACAAAGTGAGGAATAGAATGAGTCTGGCTGTCAGACCGGTTGAGAAACACTTGAAAAATTAAAATTACAGACCAAATTAGAAAATAAATAATTTCCATTTGCCATTTTGTTAATTTTTTTCTTTGCTGTAAATTCATTTTAATGTTTTGTTTTTGTTTTGTTTTTTTCCCCCTATCCATTACAGCCCACAATAATCAGAGACAAAAATGTAAAAAATGAACTGAAACCAGTATGGTTTAGTTCTTAACATCATTACTGGAAGATTCATAAATACACATTTATTGGATTAGTTCCTTGTTCATATAGAGATAGATATTTGCTATGAAATGCAGCAGCTTTGAGTGTGTCCCTCTCTCCTTCCTTCCACAAACCCACATCAACCAACACAGCTCAGACCACCCCCAAACCAAACAGTAAGACCCCCACCCCCCCACAGCCCTGAGCCTGATGACAAGCCATCAGTGGTTAAAGAGCAAACATCATGAGACAAGACATGCCCACCTTGCCGGGTAACAGTAGTCATAAAAAAAGGAGATGAAAGGATGATAACGTACCGAAAAGAATAAAGAGGCAGTGTGGCGTAACGCTCTTTAGAGACAGCAGGGGGAGCAGCGGGGCCAAAAAAAGGGGACAGGGGAACAAGGGGAAAAGAGCGGAGTGGAGGAGAGTGGAGTCGGGGTATGTCCGCGGGCCACGGGCAGCCAGGTCCACCGGGAGGCCACCATGGAGGAGAGGCATGAGGGACGAGCAAAATATGGAGAGAAGACAGAAGAGAGAAAGGGGAAAGAGAGAGAGAGTGATGGGGAATGGATGAGTGTCAATGTCGGTGTTTGGAGGTTTTGTTGTTTGGGATGTAGTGGATTTTTGGATGCCAGATTTGGGACAGTGGATGGGGGGAGAGGGGTGAGGGGATGGTTGGGTGAAGTGGGGATGTGGAGGTGAAGCGGGGTACAGGACAGACGGGGCAATTATTGGTCATGGGACGTGCAGTCAGTTGGCGAAGGTCGGGAGGAGGGGGTCAAAACAAAAGAGTGGGGGAGAGAGGGACAGAAGAGAGAGAGAGAGAAAAAAAAGGAAGTAAAAACAAGGTCAGTATACACAAAGAAATGTAGTGCTTCAGACAGTAGAACTGGCTAAATTAAAATGCACTGTCACTATGGGAACACTAGGAGAAAAAAAGAAGAAAAAGATTAACAATGAAATACAGAAAAAGGCAGAGACAATATATACTTTTAAATACTATGCTTTTGATATTTTACATTAACATACTAAATAAACAAAAGATACCATATTAAAATAAACTTAACTCATAACAAAAGAAGAATACTTAAACACTGACTTAAACCATGTGGGACTACTTATACATGCCACACTTTGATTATAAACACAGTACTAAAATGCTGCCAAAAATTACAAAAGTAATATTGTCTCTCCAACAACATAAGAATGATTCAAACTAATGGACAAAATGAAGATATGAAATGGTAAGTTTTCTTGTAAAAAAAGAAGTTAGTGTTTTAAATAAAACTTAAAATTCACAGTGAGCAAAGTGGCAGGTTGGAAATACAGCAGGATTGGTCAAACACAGAGAGGTCCGATAGAAAGAGGTCATGAAACCCCAATATTAAAAATGTAATGGTCACATGGAGACAGCTTTAAAAACAGTGGACCTCTTAAAGGGACGCGCAGTTGTGTAAAACGCCTGTATGTGTTTACTGCGCCTGTTCAGGTTCAGGTGTGCGCAGGTGTGTTCAGGTGTATGCAGGTGCGTGCAGGTTCAGGTACACATGCAGGGGTGTGTGCAGAGGTGTGTGCAAATGTGTGTTTGGTTAACTCGGGCTGAGTGAGCTGAGTGAGAGCACTGACCTCTGGGTTGAGGTTGCTGACCAATAGGACGTTGTGTCCAGCAGCGCCCGTGAGCCCTGTGAGGCCGAGGCGAGAGGCGGCGGCCGCGGCTGCAGCTGCCATGCCTGTGTGCCCCACCCCCAGAGACGCCAGTGCACTGGGGATACCAGGCATAGACAGACCTGGAACCAAACACAACCAATTATCTTTACATAAAATGTGATGAACACTCTTGTTTATAAACGTTAACAGGCAAATAAAAGGCTTGCATCTTTACCTGCCTGCTGAATGGCAAACGTTGGAGGGAATGCATGAGCGCCCCCATATGGAGAGGCTGAGATAAGGCCAGGAGCTGAAGACGACAAAAGTAAAAATCAGAATCTTGCTTTATACTTTTTTTTTTTAAACAGTACGTTTCAGTGTCTATACCAAAGGCTGCGGCGGTCATGGGGTCCACAGTGGGCTGGGCGTCTGCTGTGGGCAGGTCGGGACGGGTGTAGTCTCTGCTCTTGTCATTGTTGTACTTCACGTTGAGGCTGGTGAGTTTGGAGAAGCTGATTCTGAGAGTGCAGCAGGCATTGTAGATGTTCTGTCCATCTAGAGACTGGAAAACAGAATAATTTATCAGGACAAACAGTCTTCATAAAGAATACACTAGAGTCATGAGGTCTATTTTAACTGGTGAGATAAGATAAAAAGATCTAAGTGCGGCTTACCAGTTTTGCATGCTGAGCAGTCATAGCATCAGCATACTGGATCAGAGCTTGGAATTGGTTATTCTTGGTAAATGTAATGATCTTCAGGACAGTGCCAAACTTAGAGAAAATCTGTTAAAAGGTAAAGAAACACTGATTAGCATAAGGAACATTTAACTCTATTCTTCCATAGTCTTCAGTTCATCTTCAGCCCACCTGGTGCAGGACGTCCAGAGTGACAGGGTAGAAGAGGTTCTCCACGATGACTCTGAGCACAGGGCTCTGGCTGGTGGGACCCCCGAGGCTGCTGGTGTCTGTGGAGATGGCCATGCTCCCCATCGCTCCTCCGTGTAGAGCGTTGACTGCCTGCAGAGCTGCCTGTGCACGCTACAGAAACGCAGTGATTAAACTCATGGCTTCCCTATAAGCAGTCATTTATACTTCTAGTTTTTGATCTGAACTCACCACTTGGTTGGGAGAGTTGTCAGTCTTGAGCTCCTTGTGTGTGGAGTACTGCAGGAAAACTGGGTGGTTTCTAATGACGGGTGTAACAGAGGAGTAGTAACTGACCATGGTCTGGGCACACTCTTCACTGTTCAGCTCCAAGAATGCCTGCAACAGGTAAAAAGAGAACTCAAGTTTAATCACTTATAAGCTCAGTGTGGTGAATAATAAGGATACTAAGAATGCCTTAGCAAAGTGAAGAATAACTCTGGACCAGTGCCGTTTAAAATAAACTACTTCTGTTTTTCATATTTTATAGAAAGTAGAAATCAGATACAAATCAGCTACAGTAAGCATATACAACATTTGTCTTAACAGCAGTCCTACAGGTTTGTCCAGTGGGTCTTCTCTCCTGGTACCTGGTTTTTGCCCTTGAGCATGAGCAGGTTGGTGACCTTCCCAAAAGGCAGTCCCAGGCTGATGACCTCGGCTTCGTTTATGTCGTTGGGCAGTTTGCGCACATGCACAACTCGAGATGGGACACCGGGGCTGCGCACGTCACCTTTGAATTTCTTACTGTCGTTGCCATTGGCTGCAGGCGGAAACACAAGCAGATACAATCAGGAGGAGAGAACAGAGGGCTCGGGTTTGTCTTGAATAATGGATTGCTCACCATGACAACGCAAACAACACACACATTGACAAGTACTAGGAGGGAGGGGAAAAAGATTCACCCTTTCCATGGCAACCCCTTTCCTTACCTGAGTTCATGATATAGGGCCCGTTGGATACGCTGGAAGAAAACAGTTCGTCGGATCCCCTCTGCAAACACAAAAACAATGGTTCAATTCATGGCAAACAGCAGCACACAGCTCAGCAGGTGGACAGCGCCGCTCTCGTGTTACCTGGGCCATTGTGTGATAAGGCAGGAAGTCATCTGATAACCAAAAGAGGATCAGGCAAACACAATGGAGCCAAGTTCTTCCTTACAAGGAAATATTGCAACTAGTTTGCAAGAAAGTAGTATTTAAATAAGCCAGCTTGACTTAGGCCCTGGATTCTATGTCTGGTCCCATCAACACGCGTGTTTGAGTTGACTGGTTTGCACACAGGTCTGCACAATATATTGAAATACCAATTTGATTTGGTGCAACTATCAAACCGCAAAGGCTGTAGTTATTTGTGATATGACAGAATGTCCTTTGCAAAAAACAAAATATCCAGATGTTTTGTAGAAAAATTTTGTTTAGACCTCTACCAAACATGTTCTGAAACTCATGTGATTTTTGTCTTAGTTTATCAGTTCATATTTCCATTGTCACATTTGCAATACTTGTCACAATAACAAATTTTAAAGCACGATATATTACTACAGAGATATACTGGGATAAACGATAATATTGAAACAACTTTATGCCAATGACAACAACAATAAAGCAAACAATTACTATAAAAGTTACTTATTCCACTTTCTACAGCTCAAATCTCATTCTGACAACTTAACAAAAAGAAAGAGTACAAATGATAAATACTGTACCTAAAAATATAATGTTCCAGCTTTCATATAGTGAAGTTAATATAGTAATTATTGCGGCAAAAAATTTATTTACAGATATTTGCAGATATGTTATGATATTTTTGCAATCTTTAGGGACACTGATAAGAAAATATTCAATATTTGTTTTTGTATCCACCCACTCCCATTTGTGAACATGTAATGCACAGTCACTGTCCATAGCTGAGGGGCATGTTTAAGTGGTTTAAGGGTTTCCAGCTGCTGACCACTCCAAGCTTTCATCTCATCACTCACTATAGAGGAGGACATACTGCTGGGGCCTCAGACCAGATGGGAATGCTCAGGCTTTACATAGAGGGCCAGTGTCTCAAACCAGCTTGTATCGCTCCTCACTTGTCCATATAATAAAGTTGTGTTTCAGGACGGCTCTCTTTGCTCTATGTGTTTGCGGTGGCTGATATGAAGTGCGGCAGTCACAAGAAGTGGTTCAGCAGTCTAAGCTCTACACAGCGTTACAATGGAGCTCCTGTTCACATTAATACTGGGACCATTGTTATAGAAAAACACACACACACACACACACACGGAGAAGAAGAGTACAGCGGTAAAATAACCAGTGATCAGGTCTGCACACATTCCACACCTTGAGATGATTCAAAAGTGAAAGACATTGGTGGTTTTAAGTTTTAAGCTATTAAGACGAAGGTCAAAAGGGGTTTAAAATAAGCTGTGATCCAACTGCAATTTGAATGGTCTTAATGAGCAACATTGTGAATCCTGTAATTATTTAAGAAAGAATTCCCATTGCCAACAACAAAATATCCCATTCAATAAACCTGCTAAACCTGAAACGCAAAAATGTTCTGAAATGTATGGGATTCTTGTGTTGGTTTCAGTCTTCTTTCAAATGTAGATGCTCTTTGGTGCGTTAACTGTGCACTCCGAACGATTGAGATTTAAAAACAAAATCGAAAATCTAACTGCAATCCTTAACTGATTTTTCAGTCAAGCTATTGTTTTAAAACTATGCCGCCTTATTTTAGATGAGTAAAACATAGCAAAGGCTGACTCAGGCGTTCTAAAATGCCTGTCTTTCCTAAGAGTTACAAGCCCACGTCCGGTCATCTTATCAAAATACTGAGCATAAGGGGCCAGTTAAAAGTCAAATACTTAACAAAATGTGGCAAACATGAGTGAGTGAAGCTTTGCGACGCCAAAACCAGATGTGGACCTCAGGACACAGGGGAAGTGGCCCTGGCCTTGTGTGGGCGATAAAACAACAAAATTGGGCCAGTTTCCAAGGTTTAGTTAAACTTCCTTGTGAGAACTGACAATTGTTGCTCTGTGACTGGAACAGACATCCCCCCCCCCCCCCCCCCCAAACTTCCTCATTCTAATAATAAATGATGTGCGCACTGCTCTAAAAGTCTTAGCCAGAGCAAAATTAAGGAGAACCGAGAAATACAAATGAGTGTTATTTAGTTGGTTTGTTCTAGCATTAAGCAACATTTAATAAGGTGTAGGCACGGGACGATACTGAAATTTGGCGTTATAATTATCATGGCCAAAATAATTGCAATTAACGATTACATCACGATAATTATTCAAGTATCTGACAGTTTTAAAATGTTATGGATATCATGAATAATTATAAATTAAATATTATGAATAGATTCCATATTTAAACAACTGTTATAGAATTGTACTAATAGGGACTAGTAGACTATAAAAAAAACAACAACAGTTTTATAATGATAATCGTAATTGTTATCTGGACTACACAAACTCTAAAATTAGTTGCCGACTATAGCAAAAGGACACATTAAATTTCTCCTTTTGCTATGGATTCTACCTGGACGACTGAGGGACTCTACACATAGTTGCTGACTAGTAACATTTAAAATATCATTAACAACATTGTTGAATTTTTGCTACTTTTGCAGTTCAAGAACAACTGTCATGCCTCTGGGACAACCCTCAAACCAAAACTCAAGTTACAAAACTAACTGTACGCAACCAAAGGGCAGAGTACAATAAAATGCATATGGAACTAACTAACTAGACTATAAACATCTATTATGGGCGGCTGGCTGGGTACTTGTGATCGTAAAAAGCCCCTGGAGAGATGCACAAAAGGGAAGAGTGCAGGTAGAGACATGTTTGCCGTGTTTCCAGTGAAGGGGGCAGGGCGATGTGCCTCTCAGGGGGCTGGAGGGGGGCAGGAATGCGACCACGAAATACCAGACGCTTTGCCCGGACCCAATAATTACAGATTCCAGAAAGGCGCTGCACCATAACTCAGCAGCATTAGTTTTACTCTTACAACGTCTCAAGGCTTAAAGCATACAGTTACACAAAGTCAACAATATGGAAAACAAACAGTATAGTTTTACAGAGTGTACTGAAAAACTTGCATTGGTTTTCAAGAATAACCGGCTTTACTGAAATACATGTTTGGAGGGGGGGGACGCGGCGTGTATCCAAAAGGCGTGTTTCTGTAGCCTTGTTTAAACAGTGTAAAGACCTTTGCCCGGCAGGATGAGGATAGACACGGGAGGATGGTTACAACATAAAAAGGGCTCCATTACCATAACTTCACATAGTGGGCTAAAGCTTTATAATGGCACTGTAAAATGTAGGTATTTTTATAAGGTAAAAGAACCAAAGAAACAGTAAACAACTAATCTTCCCTCATGCATAAAAACTGCAGATTCAGTCACTCAAGCATACAAGTTTTCAATTCCCGGACATTTCACTTAACTGAGTCATGCCTCGACACTGTTAGACTCACAATCAGCAGTGTTCAAGGGAAATTAGCTGCTAGTGGTAGGCACAGGAACATAAAATAAACAGGAAGCCTCATTTCCTCTGCAACTCTACAAAAGCACCAAAAGCCACTCAGATAACACATTTTGTATTCAGTCCTTCCTTAATCTTAGCACTTGTAGGGGAAAAAACCAGGCTGCACTTCATGCATGTTTAAAATAGTTGGGTAGCCTATTATTACACACCAAAGGATGCCTGCAACAACCCTAAAGGCAGATGTGGAATGGATAATAAATACATTTGTGCACTTGTAGCTTATAATAATGTTATGAGACTAAATATTTCTAGATAAATAAAAAGAAAAATTGACGTACCTTGGTGCCAACTGATATGTCATGGACACTGCTGAAACAAAACATAAGGCTGCAATTAGGGAGGAAATGCAATCATGTAAACAGTAATGAAAATGAGCCAAGCTTCAACAAAACCCACAACAATGGAAGAGGTGCTGATTATCTAATACTTACTCAATTTCAGGGACGTAGCCGGATCCCAGCGGGTACAAGTCAGCGTCTAGGCGGCTGTAAAAAGCAAAACAAAACACAGGACTTTAATGTCAGCACTTACGATGAAAGATCTTTGCAAGGATCTACGTAAGCAGAAGCAATTTTGTGAATGCAGCGGAGCGAGTGCACCGCCGCGAGCAACAGGTCCCCAGATCATGCGAGCTCAGGCGGCCGAACAAACACGAAATACTGGTGACAATGAACCATCTTCCCCTATCGTCTGAGAGATAACCCACCGGAGGAGTCTTTAATCAAATCAGCGTGAGATGCCCGAGCCAGACATCCCCGACATGGCCCTGGTTTAGACACAGCAGCCAAATGAATGCGGAAATGAGACACGTTGCTTTAGCTTCGCTCGAGTTCCCGTGAAACCAAGTTACGAACACACGGTGAGTCCGCATCAAACAACACATCTCCACGGACACAATACTGCACAAAAACATTTGTTATTAACCACTCGACTAACTCTCGTATTACCCGATACAGATTTATTATGTAAAAACCCATAACAACTGCGAGTTGGCTAACTCGACTGCTAACTGTTGCTTGTTTTCACGAAAAACTCTTTAAGTAAACTTTTTCCATCCGATTGTTTTAAAAGACAACGATCGCACCCAGGACACTTCACAAACTAATCTAACAGTGAAATAGAGAAGGTTTGGCGCCTGGTTTATCTGAAATAAAGTGTTAAGAGAGGTTCTTTTCACTTACCCGTCCATTGCACAAGAAAAAACTGCAGGTCTGAAGCGAAGGTAGGGCGGCAGACTTGCTTGATTTTCTTACAAAATGGCTGAACACACGGAGGCAAGCGCTGATTGGTCCACTCCGTTCCAGAAGGCGGGGAGAAGAGGCTCCGCGGCTTGTGATTGGCCAAGACAGCGATCACTAGTGAGAGAGGAAGTCCGCGGCAAATTTCCACATCATCCGTCCATCCTTTGAGACACGGGGCTGGGAGCAGGAGCAGTGTGGAGGAGCAGTGTGGAGGAGCAGCGTGGAGGAGCAGCGTGGAGGAGCAGCGTGGAGGAGCAGTGTGGAGGAGCAATGTGGAGGAGCAGCATAGAGGAGCAGCGTGGAGGAGCAGCGTAGAGGAGCAGTGTGGAGGAGCAGCGTGGAGGAGCAGCGTGGAGGAGCAGCGTGGAGGAGCAGTGTGGAGGAGCAGCGTAGAGGAGCAGTGTGGAGGAGCAGTGTGGAGGAGCAGTATGGAGGGCTCTGGTAGTGCAAGTTTTGGTTTGATGACCACGTGAAACGTGATATAAAACATATGGCACATAGGCCTATCCAAGATAACTGTTAAAGCACACTCTTTGTTCTTATAACAAAAGTAAAGTAGTAGGTTAGTAGTGCAAAACAAGGAACATCCATAGACAAAAAGAATACACCATCAAGTTAATTGAAATGGGCCTCTAAATTAATAAGGTTAATTATTTTGACAGTTTTACACATCTCATATAAGACACCATTTTGCCTATAGTCTGGAATAGAGGCCATATGAATAGTTTATTAGCCTAAAACTCATGAGAGGGGGAGAGAACAATTGCCTATTAACCGAGGACAGACCTAAATAAATTTGCCCATGCACCACCATCCAAATAATTAATTATAACAATATTTTTTAATGAAAAAAGAGAACTGAGAATTCAAGCCACAAACAGCCTTCTATAATGGGTCTGTTGGTTATTAAATCGTTGTAATTAAGTAGCATTGGCATTTTTACCCTGATGAGTAATTCATTTAAAGTTAAAAGCTTTGGGCTACTTTTTGACCCACATAGGCCTAAGTTACAGGATCATTGCTCTAATTTTCAGTTTGTGTGTCTGTAATTATTGAAGAAGCCCAGACCTGAGGCCTGCCCCAGAGTGTCTCCTCTTTACTGAGGGCATCTTTGTAGTAGACACTGTTGATACCTGACCCCCCTCGGGCTGCTAATGCCTCGCCCTTGTCTCCCATTGTTTACTCCATTGTCTCACTCAAACATTAGGTTACATTTCACATAAAAGCGGGTGTGGGAGAAACTGGGCTTTCTTATCAAAACAAAAACTGACCGTTGGAGAGAGAGCTACTGCTGCTATTTAGTTTAATTGATTATTTCTTCATTATCTGGAGGTATACCATTAAGGCCTTATTGATTAGTTACATAAAGATGTTGCAGAGACCTTAAGGGCAGTAATTATGCACACATGCATAGTTTTTATGGACCAAGGCCTACATTTTATAGTACACACGTTGTACAGTTTTAGTTAGTTAGTTTAGTTTCAAGAATGTAGAGCATTTAGTATTGTTTTGAATATAAGATAATCAGATCTAACCCAGTATTTAAAATATAAGAGAGAAGTCATCTTAAGGTATAGTCTGTCTTTAGTTCAGGCACATCAACAAAGCACAGCAATAAACTTATGCCCTCTAGTGGACAGATTTAGGTATCGCAACAACCAAAAACTTCCTTTTCAGGGCAAGAATACACCTCTTCTATTTAGCTTCATTTTTCCTTCCTAAAACAGGCCTCATGCCAAGAAAAATGGGGCTTCTGGTGCTCAACCTGAGCAGTCAGACTCCGCAAAAAACTTAAGGAGATGAAAATCATTTACATCCATTGTATTTTTGAGCTATCGTGTCCCAGTAATTTTCCTTGTGGATTAATAGTTTGTCCAAGATATTAGTTAGCCTTGGAATTGGTTTTATTTTCTTGTAATGTTTGGTTTCCACAAGTTTATCATTGATTATAAATGATTTAATCTTCATTCAACTAAAGTTTGATTCATTACTCTTATCTCTGTACTCAAATACACTCACACTGTAGCTTTAATGATCTGCTGAAAACAATTTTATTCAAGATTAAACACTGAGACAATCACAGAATGAACAGGCATTGGTCAAACACAAGGAAACTTTTGCTGCTGTCCCAGAGACCCACGACAACAAAAAGTCCATAGCAACATTTCTGCACATATACAACAGTATGATGCACACATGGAGCTTATAGCAGGATATGTCGGATACATGATGTCAAAAGTTTACAACAATTAATCATACAGGCATCCCAGAATACAACAAACCTACTAAAGTTGCTTTAAAAAAACTGGGTCTTTGAAATGGCCTTCCTTGGAGACCATAGTTTGCATATGTCCTATATAGTGAGCTGCAATCTCTTCAAAATAAAAGCATGAAACAAAGGCAGTGTTTAAGGTGGATCTTTGAAAAACCAGGAGCAGAGCCAGAAAAAAAAAAAAAAAAAAAAAAAATATATATATATATATATATATATATATATATATATATATATATATATATATATATATATATGTATATATATATATATATATATATATATATATATAATAGCAACAAACAAGACAAGTCCAACTCAATGAACCGGACGAAGGCACCGACAATACATAAAATGTATGTATTTTACACTATGAAGTACAAGAAAGTATTGTGAAAGTACCAGAAGCAGAGTTTCAAGTTGTACATATGGAACACATAGACTGTACTTTATCAGTCCACGCCTATTGGCCTCCCATTGGAATGTTTGAAGGAACTAGGAGGCAAGACTTGAGACAATGCATCTGGTACTAAACTTTTCTTTCTCAAAAAATGCTAAGAAAGAGGAAGATTACCCACAATCCTCTTCTCATTGATCAGAACTGGATGGAAGGAGACACAGACAGACAGACAGACAGCTAGACACAGCAATAGCACCAACTTGAATTTGTTGTGAAGAATTTTTGACAATAAAAGTGATAATAAAGTGTAGTAAATGAATAGTTAGTGGCTGAGAATCACTGACCTATATCATTTGTAAAGTCTCAACTGGCCACTATACTTAATATGTTTTGATAGAATTTTACTAAAGGTTTTCTTCAGATCAAAAAGCTACCTGGGTACACCTAAACTATTGTAATTTTACACGTTTAACTAAGTGCATCTAAATAAAAATCTCAAATCAGGGGTTAAACTGGGAGGACAAAAACACAGCAGCCAATTACACAGTGAATAATACATATAAGCAACATTTTATTTGGTTCATGAAGAGAGAAAAAAGCTATTTATCTTCATAATAATAATAATAAAATAATGGCAAGCTGAACAAGCCAGAGATGTTACAAAGGTTGTCCCAGTTTAACCCCTGCTCAGTTACATTCATGTGGAGGTGATGTTGAAAAGACCAGACAGTGACGAGAATTTGCAAGGCTTCATGCAATGCTACCGTAGTGTTAAGTTTTTACATAGATTTAACTGTGGAAACAAAAGTATTTCAAACATTTGTATTCACTGTGAAATGGTTTCTTACAATGTGGAATAGCTGATCATAAACTATTTGTCAGATAGTAAAAAATTAAATAGTTGTATACAGTGCTGTGCAAAAGTTGTAGAATTTTGGAGAGATATTGAACGAGTATTTGTGCACTAAAACATTTCTGGAGGAGGGTTTGGCACTTGCTTGTCTCCATGGAGATGTTTTTGCTTTTCTAGGAATGTTCCACATCATGGCATTAAGTGTATCGATCTCTTCCTGCAAGAATGGGTAAGGGTACTTATTTTGGAGCAATAAAAATGACATTACAAAGCTCAGTGGGGCTTTTCTGGTTAGATAAAGAATAAAGAACAGAACAAGATAGATAGGTTTAAAGCCATACTGTGGAACATTCCAGGTAATGCAATATCATCTCCATGGATACGAGCAAGTACACCCTCACCAAAACATTTATAGTGCACTTTAAGCACTCTAGACAAGAAGATATTCAAGCGTAAAGGTGCATTGTGCAACTTTTGTGGTGGAGGGTCTGTCACCTGCTTGTTTCTATGTGATATATAAATAATTAATGGTATAAATTTGCAACAGACTTTTGCACATTACTGTATCCACTAACTTTGCTTCTTTGTCTTGGTGCTGTGAAACTTATCTATCCCTAAAAGTTACAAATGACCAGTGTAATCAAATATAACACATGTGCAGTTCATGATTGTAATCTGCTTCCAAGCTCACATGCAGAGGATGAACTGAGATGATTTAGAACCAAAAAACAATAAATACATTGTAGAAAACATAATTTCATATCAATATATTAAAATACTATTCAAAATAAGATCTCAGACAATATTGCAACTATGACATTGACCGATAAATAGTAGATAGGCCTACACAGAGAAATATATCTTTACTGTGTCCTTCATAGTTAATTTACAGGGGCACGAAGTAACTTTTCTGGATTATGGTATGTCGCCTGCTTGTCTCCATGGAGATGTTAATTCTTTACCTGGAATGTTTCACAGTATAGCAGTAAACAAATATACAAAGTCCTGGCTCAGAGTAAGAATGCATGTTTTTTGAGGTATTTTTGAGTAATAAAACACCTGGTAACTAAATAAATGTAAGATGGATATGTTAAAAGTCATACTGTGGAACATTCCAGGCAAAGCAATATCATCTCCATGGAGAAGAGCAACCAACAGACCCTCCACCAGAAAAGTTACACAGTACCCCTTTCATGTTTGGGAGATTTCCAGATTTGTCCAGCTAGAGCGAGCTAATACATTTGACCTTTTTTTTTTTTTTTTTTAACAATAATACCAATGACTTTACAGTACACAGTCTCATTATAAGATATACATAATGAATACAATATAAATGTCAAGACAGAAAAATAGAAAAATATCAATTGAAATTAAAATTCAAATACATATTGGAGAAGTCGAGTTGTACTTTTCAGTCTTTGTGGTTCTTGAGCTTGTTTGGGCTCTTTGTTGATATTGGCTGTGTTTCTGCTTTTGTTGTGTTACTTTACCCAGTCCTATCGCGCACACACACACACGCGCGCACACACACGCTCGCTCACACACACTCATACAATCTTACACACACACGCTCACACAGACTCGGCTCTTACATGACCGTGCAGCACTTGCAGCTCCGTTTCTTCTCCTTCTTCTCCTCCTCCGCTCCGTTGGCCTTCTCCTTATCCGCCATGCTACCATTAGGGGGCGCCTGCTCGTCTGTGGCCCCCTCTCCTCCCTTCCCCTCTCCATCTTCAATCACCACAAACTCCGCCTTCACGTTGCCATCCACCCCTTCCATGGCAGCACGTGATTCTTGCTCCTCCTCCACGGTTTTGTATCCCATGAAAACGAGGGTCACTGGGTTGTCCGCACTGGCCTGATCTGGACTGGGACCCAGCAGTTTGGCCTCTACCCCGGTCACCTCTCTCTTTGGGGTCTGGCCCGAGTTCTGCACTACTCCGTTCTCACCTGCAGGGAGCACCAGAGTGTCACCAGAGGCAGCCAGGCAACAGGCAATCAGGTTATGACTTTTTATTGAGGAAATTTTATTGACCCACAAGGGAAATTACTTGGACACAGTAGCTCACGTATTGCAGTATAATAACAAAGAGCATTATCGTTGTGGTTTAGCTTTGGATTTGTAAGTTACTATAAAAACATGCATGATATTGATTTTATAGCATAGCAGTTAAGGGATGTTTAAATGTATATTCGTATAAAATTTCTCGATCTCGATACTAAGGCGAAGGCTTGACACTCCCACAATGATAATAACAAGTCATTTTCAGCACAAAGTAATTATTCCTTCTTTAATATTGCCATGTGGTCTTATACTAGTTCTGATATACAGCAAAACCACTCTAAAATGTTATTCAAATTAATATCTAGTTTTGATATAGTTTTCGTACTAATTAATATCTTGGTATCAATACTTTTACAACCCTTTTCAACAGTTGCCACAAATCCTACTTCAAATTATAATATATTTGAACAGATATGGCTTGAAAAATGTAGATTTATTTCTCCTGATCAATATTTTAATCAATGTTCTTTCGCTTTCTCTGATACGCAAATGGCTTGAACAGTGGTATTTTGTTACATAGCCTACTGAAATGCATGTACAATTTATGTATTCTAAATGCATGACTGTTGGAAAGGTACCAGTGTTTGTAAGTCACTAATTAACAGCTAATTACAAGCAACAAGTCAATGGTTAATAAGTGGACTTGAAAACAGGCGGGTGTAGTTCCTGGAAACTCACTGACTGTTTACGAAGATGCTATTATTAGCTGCTGTGTTGTGTGTGTGTGTGCGTGTGAGGTGGTCAGGATGAGGGGTTGCCATGGTTTCGTGTTGTCATAGCGCTCACTCACCTCCGTTCTCTTTGGCCACGCCCTTAGCTGGCACGCCTGTCTCCAGCTCCTCGATCTCCTGCTCCAGCCTGCATCACAACAGCACACGGGAAATATAAAAAGCAGGTCACGCTACACTGTTATTTAAAAATAGAATTATGAAGAAAAAAAAGAAAAAAATGAAATGTGCTACTTAAAGGTGCACTGTGTAACTTTTCTGGTGGAGGGTCTGCCACCTGCTTGTCTCCATGGAGATGTTATTGTTTTGTCTGGAATGTCGTGGTATGGCATTAAATGTATCAATTTTTCATTTACTCAGTTTTTATTGACGTAAAAACTTGCATTCTTACTGTGAGTGGGCTCGCCTCTCCACAGATCTGACATGTGACTTGATCCTATGGCGTCACCTGCTGTCTCCATAGAGATAAAGTGTAATGCCATACTGTGGAACATTACAGGCACTGTCTTCATGGAGCGAAACAGGTGACTGACCCTCCACCAGAAAAGTTACACAGTGCACCTTTAACTAGACAATGTAAGAAGATGTACAATTAGTCTTAGTGAGTGAGCTGAAGATTTTATTTTTATTTTTTAAAATCAGAATCAGAATTATGTTTATTCATCCAGTTTTACAACAGAGTTTTTTTTTTGTTTTTTTACATTTCTATGCGTAATCTGTGTTAAATACATAGAATATTTCCTATCAATGAATCAGCTCTAAATCAACTTATCACTTCGACTGTTGTTTATTCACTATGGGAAATTACCACTTCACCAACATGACTCTGAATGTTGGGAAAAGCAGTACTGAGTTTCAATACTGATCAAATGACTTCTAGAGTAAACATAATATTAGCAGCCATATTTTTAGCAGAGTCTTTCTAATCTACATGCAGAGTTGTATTGATCTTATTCTGCACCACCCACTTTTGTTTCTAAATGCTACTAAAAAGCACTTCCTTTGTAGTGGCACTTCTGGTTATGTGGGATTCCCATTTATTTCAATGAAGAATCTGAGAAAAGTATGATGAAGGTATGATTCATGTGCACCAACAAGTCAATAATGCACTGATTTTCTGGGAGGCTTTAAAATGTTATAGGACTTATTTGCTGTCAAGATTGGAAACTTCCAGAATAAGGTGTATAACAGTGACCTGAGGATGACTTGCTCCAGAAGTTTGGTCTTGACTTCATCCTCCTGTAGACGGCGTTTGGTCTCCTCTTCTTCAGGCGCTCCATCTAACAACCAGCGCTCCCTCAAGGCTTTGGACTACAACATAAAACACACGGACACTTTATAACCCTTTAGCCCAAAACTAATGATACAATACGTCAAATGACAAGGAAAGGTCAGATAAGCAAATACCCAGAAACAGACTATAGAGTGAGCTGTGAGGAGGAGTGCAAACATCAGTCAAAACACTGTAAAGAGCTCATATTTTAAAGCTATGGTGGAATGCATTTTCTTTCAGTATCATTATTTTTTTACATTAGCGATAGTGATGCAATAATTCAATCATATAGGCTGGATCAATACTAGTATGAATAATGTATAAACTGAGTTAAAGGACTCTAGAGGAAAGATTGCTTCAATATTTGTGATTTTTCTTTGTCATTACAGTAAAAATACTTAAATCTAACGCCATGTTAAAGGTGCAATATGTAACGTTTTATGTGGAGGGTCAGCCACCTGTTTGTCTCCATGGAAATGCTATAACTTTGCCCAGAATGTTCCACAGTATGGTACTAAATGTATCTATCTCCATGGACACAAGCACCTTCAGGCCAAGTTACAGGTTAGTTCTGTGGAGAGGTAAGCAAAATGAGCACCTGTAACTGACTCTATATAGCAACTTGGACGCTGTTGTGTGTAGATGTGCTTTATAAATAAATCTGACTTTACGCAAGATGGACAAGTTTAATGCTACACAGTCGAACATTCAAGGCAAAGCAATAACATCTCCATGGAGACAAGTAGGATAAAGTTACATGGTGTAGCTCAGTTGAGTCATGGTCTGAATGAAACTCATTTTAATTTCAAACCAGACACAGTTTTGCATTTGTTCAATCTTGAATAACAGGCACATTTAAAAAAATAAAATAAAATGTTCACACTGTTATTTAGCAGCAAGTAAAAATTAATTCACTAAAACAAGATCCATGGTGAGTTATAAAAAGGAAAAAAAAAATTAACTCAATTCATCCTGGTGCTGTAATACACTATTTCAGTCTATACCTAGAGGCTTGTAGGTTTTGTGTAGGTGTGCCACAGTGAATGGAGCTCTATTAGACAGGCTTTTTAATTATATTTTCTTCATTAAGACAAGATGATTCACTTATCCCCTGCAGCCTTCATTAGCGTGAACTGAGCCAGGCAGACAAATCACCACTACTGAAACATTGTGATTAAGTCATTTAATCCCATTTAAAGGTGCTTTATGTAACTTTAGTGGAGGGTATGCCACCTGTTTGTCTCCATGGAGAAGTTCCAGTAGGGCTAAAGGCCAAGTTACTGGTCAGATCTATGGAGAGGTGGTCTTGCTTATAAGAATGCACAAGTATTTTTGAGCAAAAAAACAACTGTCATTAATAAATGCAAAATACGTATGTTTAATATCATACTGTAGAACATTCCAAGCAAAACAATATTTCCATGGAGACAAGCAGGAATGTTACAGAGTGCACCTTTAAAGCAGAATAAGCCTAATAGTGAATCCCAAATGTCACAGCTCAGCAGCAGCAGTGTGTTTGCCAAAAGAAGAGTGGACCTCGGCCAGGTCATTGAGCTCCAGGTTAAACCAGTCCATTTGACCTGATAGATTCAATTAGACACTTAATAAGCAACGATTTGAGTTCCACTGGACTCCAAAAGTGTATAATAGTGAAAGAACTACTATTACGCTACTTTCTGATCTGTTATGTTTTTTCCTCATCACAAACATACCTGGAGTTGTGTTTTCATTCACACGTTTAACACACAAACTCTACATGTTTAGGCTGAATTCTTCTCTGAAACGGAAAACACTCTGTTCCTCTGTCCCACCTTGTGATGTCATGTGGTAATACAGGAAGTGCTCCACTGTGTTTTTAAAGTCTATTCACATTCACTAGAATAATTTGGATGATTTCTGCCCTGGAATTGGCAATCTCTACTGAACTAAAGGTAAAAGTGTAGTAGTAGTAGTAGTAGTAGCAGTAGTACAATACTAGTTGCAGCAATAGTAGTAGTAGTAGCAGCAGCAGCAGTATATTTAGTACATAACAAAACTTGAAGTGACTATGCCCTTCTCATTGGTTAATTAAAATATGCATTCCAGTTAATTAAACCAAAATAGAAATATAGTGCCCTGATTTAGCTGTCACTTTGAGGTCTTACTCTGCAGATGGTCCCTTTATCTTCACTACAGCCCCACACCCGCCTCCTCAGCTCTTGTTGTGATTAGCCAGAATCAAAGCACATAGCTGGCATGCTCAGAGGTAAATATAACAGTGTGTGGACCTCCAGCTGTTAGATGTGATACAGATCTGAGCATATGGAAAAGTGGAGCCTGTTTTCAAGGATTGGATCAAAAAGGAAGAAAAAGTGTGAGAAAAAAAAAAAGCTTGATGCGAATTCCACACCGGTGATGCAATTTCAGCAAAAGTCCCAAGTTTTTTTTTGTTTTGTTTTTTCAAACTTCCACCCCTTCCTCCCTCCTGTAGGCACTCAGGAGGGAGGTACTATCATATGGTTCATGAACTTGTAAATGCATTTTAATGTGAATCGTTTTAGTGAATTATTCAGAAATCCTGAAAATTACGTCAGTTACTCAGACGTTTTTCTGTACTGATTTTGATGTAGGCTTCCTGACTAAAAGAGAAGATTAAATAAGTAATATGTACTTTTCTGGTGCAAGACTTTTTGTTTCCGTGGAAATGTCATTGCCTGGAATGTTCCACAATATGACATTTATTATGCAATTTAAAATTTAAAATGCAATACAGTGGATCAAAAACATAATTAAAATTCTTTGTTTACAGTTTTCACATTTCTCTACGTCTACAGGGCTGTAAATTGTATACGAGTACATGTAGTTTTGATCTGTTTGAGTGTTTTCAGTTGTACTTCCAGACACCAGCCCCAGTGTAACTCTACACCTCTACCCCAGGCACACGCACTCACTTGGGCATTAAAAAGACCTGACCTCCCCTTACTCTGCTCTCCCTCCTCCTCTTCCTCCTCCTCTCTCGTCCACCACACCCTACTACAGGCCTGACATCACTCTTTGAATGTAAGGAGGAGGAGAGAGAGACAGAAAGGAGGAAGGGTGAGGAAGAAAGAGGAGGAGAGAGGGAAGGAAAGGTAGGAGGAGAAAGAAAGAAAGAAAGAAAAAGAGGAAGGGAGAGAGGGTGAGAAAGAGAGGACTAGAGAGAGAGAGAAAAGGGGGGAGAAAGGGGGAGAGAGAGAGAGAGTTGAGTGTGAGGGAAAGAGAGGAGGGAGTAAGAAAGAACAAAAGACAAAGAGAGAAAGAAAGGGAGAGAGAGAAAGAAGGAGAGAGAGCGGGAGTGAGAAAGGGAGTGGGAGAGGGGAGAAAAAAGAAGATACAGAAAATAGAGAGAGAATGTGAGTGAGAGAGGCGGTGGGAGTGAGAGAGACATAAAGTTGTAAAAGAATGGAGTCATGCCGTAGCTCCATTGTTCCTTTGGCTTTAAAGTGGCTGAGGTCAGACAAAGAGAGGAACTGGGACGCACTCTGAGTTAAATGGCTGAGCAGCTGTGAGAGTCAATATGAAGTAATCTGAAACCAGAAGCTTACTATGGGAAAGTGTGTTTGGGAATTTAGATATAGATGTAAAAACAGCAGATTGTAAAACACAATACAGGCATGTTCTAGATGTAGGCTGATAAGAATGCATGAATAATGGACTTTTCACAACAACACCTAAACACCATCAGTCAAAAAGGACAAAAACCTATTTCTTACAGCATTAACAATTACAGGTGGACTTCTCTGTGAAGATTGTATAGCTTTGCCTAGAATATTTCAATGTATATTTAAGCAATAAAACACCAATAATTGAATAAATGCACAACAGGTCAGTTGATTTAAACAGGTTTGTCACTGTCTTCATATGTTGGAGGCTAGTGAGCAGTCGAAACTGTCAAGTATGAAAACAAACAAACCTTGGTCAGAAAAAATGAATCTAATACAATAAATTATTAGAAAACCTGCACAACAGACAACTTTAAACGCCATACTGTGGAATATTTCAGGCAAAACAAGCAGGAGATACACCCATAGTAAACTGACCTGCACTTTTTGTATTGAATCTAAATCCTTCTGTGATTTGTTGAAGGGTCGACTTGGGTAGGCAAAGTTTTCGGACCCATTTCAACAAAGTCATTTACGGTCAGAATCATACAGTAACTGGGACTATTAAAACCACACATGTCAAGAGTAGAAAAGGTGCTGTTATAATGCTGAACCACTAGAAGGAGCTACAAACTAGCGCAGAGTGAAATCTACATGTTACCATAATTGCCAAAACAAACATGATTCATTCCATCACAATCAAGCTGTAAGGAACATTTGGAATGAGAATATTTGATCTTTGCACTGTTTCTTCTTACCCACCTCTTGTATATAGCTGAGGTGTATTTTATATTACTATATTTCTACAGTATATTCTGGTTTTACTTTTTATTTAGAATTTATTATTACCGTTACTACATTTATTCACCACTATAAATACTATCTGCACTGTGATGGGAATACTTTGTTACAGAATACTGACATTAAAATACCTGTATTAAAATGTATTTTGTAACATATTCTGATATATGGGCCAATTAGATTACGTACTGTATTCTGAATACTAAGAATACTTTTACACAGTTGCATTTAAATTATGGAGTAAAGATGCACAGTATTAAAAGCAGCCTTATATTTGTGTGACCGTTATTCATGTATTGTATGTATGTATTCTCTGTACATGTATTCTGTTACTTCCTATCAACTGTTTTTCACTGTAAAAAACTCTACACCTTCTACTGCTGACATAATTATACAGGCAGGCCTCTTGTCAGAACAAACGTCTTCTTGTATTTTACTGTAAAAACATTACCTCATGCTACTGCCAAATGTACAACAAGCCTTACACACACACGATTGGTCCAGTTTTATGGTGGGACCGACCCAGTCTTTTTAAAGGTCCCATATTGCACAAAGCAGACTCTTGTGAGCTTTAAGTCATGCTATAATGTTGTTACCTCATCAAAAACGTACCTGGAGTGGAGTTGTGTTTTGTTTCAGTGGCAAATGTCTGAGTAACTTTTTATTATTAGTCCGTCTACGTCTCCAAACCTCAAAATGTTCTGTTCCACCTCGTGATGTTACAAAGCTGTAGTTTTCAACTTAACAGCTGTCTTTACCTTTAGTTCAGTAGAGATTGGCAACTCCAGTTTGTCCAAATTATCCAAATGTTTCTAGTGAAGGTGTATGAAGTTTAAAAACACAGTGGATTGTGATGAGGAAACAACAGTGTAACCTCATATGGGCCCTTTAAAGATTGTATGTGTAACTTGGATTTTTGTAGCCATTTTTTTCCACGCGAACACCGAAACCTGTTAACATATTCTTGCTTGGTGTGCAGACTGCTAATGTCTGCGTAGTTTGCGATTGCACTTCCCTTGTACGTGTGTGTGAGGGCCCAGTGGTGGTGGGGTGCGGTGGTCTCAGAGGCGTTTCCTGTCCTGCTGGGAGTGGGACAAAAATCTGTTTCCTCTGCCTAAGCCCTCCACATTGTCTGGGTTTGTCTGTGTTCTTTTATGGGGCAATACAAGTGAATGAGCGTGCATGTTTGAGGTACACAGTAACTGAAAATAGAAGTATAGAGGATCACATGAAAGTACTATTGTCAATTCCATGTGTAAGGGCGCATACACCTACTACTACTATTACTACTACTACAAAATTTCCAAGGACCTGAATCAAAGTAAATGTCTATTCTGTTAAAGGGCCCATATTACGCTATTTTCTGATCTGTTATAATGTTGTTTCTTCATCACCAACATACCTGGGGTTGTGTTTTGTGATGTCATGTGGTAATACAGGAAGTGCTCCACTGTATTTTTAAGCTCCATACATCTTCACTAGAAACATTTGGATAATTTCAGCATTGGAATGGCCAGTCTCTATTGACCTAAAGGTAAACGATAGCTGTTAACTTGAATACTACTACTTGATGACATCACAAGGTGGGGCAAAGCATTCTGAGATCTCTGGAGATGTAACAGACTAATAATAAAGTGTTACTGAAACATGAGTGAATGAAACAAAACAAAACTCCAGGTATGTTTTTGATGAGGGAACAACATTCTAACATGGTTTAAAGCTCACAAGAGTATATTTTGTGTAATATAGGACCTCTAAAAGTACATACAACTACTACAATTAGGCCTACCATGACTATATGGCTGCTGCTTCTGCTTATCTAAATAGTGTTCAGGTAATTTTATTTTACATCCCAAACCAGTGTTGAAAAATGATCATTGTTGGCAACAAAGTGAGTAAGGTCGCCGCTCCACAGACCTGACATGTAACTTGGCCTGGTGATAGAGTACCTTCTATCAGAAAAGTCACAGAATACATCATTAATAATAATAATAAAAATACATCATGAATGTACCATCACCAACTACTACTAGTACTACTACAATTAGATAGGAGTAAAATGCTTTTCCTGTCATTTATCACTTGGCATTGTTTCCTAGTTAACTGGTGTATTATGTAAATATATGATTTGTATTTTTAGGGTGGGTGGTGAATAAGAAGGCTGATTACATTCAATCTTTGACCTTGCCTGAATCTCTTTTTTAGCTGACAAGAGTATAATGTAAAGTTGCAAGCATGAATAAACATAATGTGCAGAAGTGCATAAAAAATGAATTCCAACTTGGGACGTCCTCAAAAAGTGACCAGAAACAAAATAAACACAGTTGCTATTCTCCCAGTGTACACCATGTCCTCTTGATATCAATGCAGCCGTTTACACGTCTGACTCAATGTCGCACACTGGGGTCACACACTCTTTTGTTCTTATGTGCGCCTCCTCTGTTGTCCTGCACTAAAATAGCTTTGATAGCACTGACACATTTGCTAACAAAAGACTCTGGCATTGATACTATAGTGTGTGTGTGTCTGTGTGTGCATGTGTGCGTGCGTGTGTGTGTGTGTGTGTGTGCGCGCGCGTCCGTGTGTGTGTGTGTTTGTGCATGTAGGAGCGAGTATTTATCACATTGTGGGGACTAAACACACTCATGGAGACCTGCCTCTCTTATGGGGAAAAAAATCAATGTCCCTGTGATGTAAATTCTTATAATCATTATTATTAGATCAACAACAT
The DNA here is from genome assembly GCA_029959045.1 of Taenioides sp. WSHXM2023. NCBI lineage: Eukaryota > Metazoa > Chordata > Actinopteri > Gobiiformes > Gobiidae > Taenioides > Taenioides sp. WSHXM2023. Next base: position 19,230,057 of record CM057102.1, read on the forward strand.
GGTTTAAAGTTCAGATATGGGTTAAAATAGATGCACCATGTAACTTTTCAGGTGGAGTGTCGGCTACATGCTTGTTTCCATGGAGAACTTGTTATTACTTTGCCTGAAATGTTTCACACTAACTTTTTCTTATCATCGTTGAGACAAGCAGTTGATGCCACCAGATAAAGATACAGATCAGATCTGTGAAGAGAGGAACTCACTCATGGTAAGAATGCATGTTGTTAAAAGTGTTTTCAAGCAATAAAAACATTGTAGTTAAATAAATAAAAGACTTATAAGTTCAATGCCATACTGTGGAATATTTCAGACAATAAATACTATCTCCATGGAGACAACAGGTGGCAACCCCTCTACCTGCAAAGTTACATAGTGCATCGTTAAGGTTAGGGTTTAGGGTGGGCAAATAGTGACTATGGTTAAGTTTAGGATCAGTCTCCAGAAAATTAATTTAAAGATATTCCATATTACTCTATTTTCTGTGTGAATGAAATAAAACTCAACTCCAGGTATGTTTTTGATGAGGTAACACCATTCTAACATGGCTTAAAGCTCACAAGAGTCAATTTTGCTTAATATTGGACCTTTAAGTCAATGTAATGTCCCCAACAAGCACGGAAACCCAACATGTGTGTGCGTACTGTATGTGTAGGAGATGTTGTTATCTGCTCTGTTTTGGACGTGACGTGACAGCAGCAGTGAGGGAGTATCTCTACGTGGGACTGTTGGCTCTCAGGTCCGTGTGGGATTGTAACACTTGGGAGCTTTTTGTTCCTGGAATTGCTGACCAGAAATGCTATAGTGTCAGAGAGATAGTGGTGCAGGTTAGGGAGGGAGAATAGCAAGAATTTTTTTTAAATAAATAAGGTCAAAGGTCAATGGGTTGTTTTTGTCAGAACCAAATCTGGATAAATGGAGAGATCCAAATGCAAGTTGTAACAATAAGTAGCACTAAAATAACATAATGTAATGTTTAAAGATCCTATATTATGGAAAACTGACTGACTGACTGTGAGCTTTAAGCCATGTTAGAATGTATTCAAAACATACCTGGAGTTGTTTTTGTGTTTCATTCACAGATGTTTGCGTAATCCTTTATTATTAGTCTGTGTACATCTCCAAAGCTCAAAATGCTCTGTTCCACCTTGTGATGTCATGAAGTGGTAGTTTTTAAGTTGACCCTTTTAACTTTAGTTCTGTAGAGACTGGCAATTCCAAGGCTGAAATGATCCAAATGATTTTAGTGAAGGTGTAAGGAGTTTAAAAACACAGTGGAGCACTTCCTGTATCACATGACATCACAAGGTGGAACAGAGAGTTTTCTGTTTGAGAGAAGAACTCAGCCTAAATATGCAGGGTTTGTGTGTTAAACATGTGTGAATGAAACAAAACACAACTCCAGGTCTGTTTGTGATGAGGAAACAACATTATAACAGAGCAGAATACAGTATAGTGTAATATGGATCCTTTAACTGATAACTCCTTATTTCCAACCTTTAATGATACCAGTATTGGCTATATACATACAAGTTGGTTAGAACGTAAATGTTATTACCTACCACACTATGGTAATTGAGTGACAGGGGGCAGTGTTTTCCAACTCTTTTAAACCTCGTTGTACTGAAGTTGACTAAATATCAGATGGAAAAGTCATTAATTTACACTTGAAACCACTGAGGTCAATACAAACCAATACTGACTTTTTCACAAAGAAGACACTGACATTTTCTACTTATTCATTTTTATCATTTAAAGGCCCCATATTGCACTGTCTTCTGATCTATGTTATAATGTTGTTTCCTCATCACAAACACACCTGGAGTCGTGTTTTGTTTCATTCACACATGTTTAACACACAAACCCTGTTGTGTTCTTCTCTAAAATGGAAAACACTCTGTTCCATCTTGTGATGTCATGTGGTAATGCAGCCCTGGAATTTTTGAGCTTTGGAAATATAGACAGAAAAATAATGAAAGGTTACTCAAATACGTGTGAATGAAACAAAACACAATTACGGGTATGTTTGACGTTATAAGTACATTTTTTGCATAATATGGGCCCCTTAACTAACTTACTGTACCAAATAGTAGACTATATTCAAAAATCGCAAAAAATATCGTTATGGCAACACTAAACATAGTTATTAAATACTGCATCTTTATCATGCAGTCCTAATTAAAATAATGAGGTAATATATAGTGAAACAACAGAGGTTTGCCAAAGGGGACTATATTGATGTTTTATATGTATGATTAAAGGTGCATTGTGTAACTTTTCTGAAGGAGGGCCCGTCAAATGCTTTTCTCCATGGAGATGTTATTGCTTCATCTGGAATGTTTCACGTTATGGTATTAAACCTTTCTATCTTCACGGAGACCAAAGCAGACCAAGTTACAGGTCAGATCCATGGAGAGTCAACCCCGCTCACAGTTAGAATGCATGTTTTTCTAGGTATTTTTGAGCTCTAAAACCACCTGTAACTGAATAAATGTAAGGCGATGGAGAAAAAAGTTACACAGTGCATCTTTAGTCACAGTACAAATACCTTGAGATGCTGCAGTTGCCGGCGGTCATCGTCTAGCTGTCTCCTCTTGTTCTCAATCTCTGTCTGCTTCTTCCGTTTCTCCTGATACAACACACACAATGAAAGCATGTTACTCCTCTGTCAAATAAATAATGAAATAATAAAACAATGGTGATATGAACAAGAGGCAGCCATGACAGTAACCGATGATACAGGAAATGGTGTTGTGTAGAGAAAATATTTAGTTTGAAAAATGGTATGTCAGGGGCCTTATTGATACAAATGAATATGTTCCTTCCATCCTAATGACAATATCCAGTAATATGGCGATCCATCACAAATGTGTTAAATATGCCTGTCGTGGGTTAGGTTGAACTATCACACAAAACACAATATATATTTTTTTTTTATTAAACAATATACTCACATCTCTATACACCCTTTTTTATGTCTACCTACCTGCATACTTCTAAAACAAAACATCATTGAAATATTATGCATCTACTTGGTACAATGCAATTCTATTTTTGTAATCGTTTTGAGATTGCGACAATGCCTTGGTATAGGTCTGAACTCTTACAGTAAAAGGTTTTAAGAATGAGCATTTTAGTTCAGTCAGCAGTCTTTAATGCTGACTGAATCTGATAATCTGATATTAATTTCTTCTGGTTGAGATAAATGTTTTTTTTTTTTTTGTTGTTTTTTTCTTTTTAATATATATATTATGCAGTGTATTGTAAATCTAGATAAGAAAGACATAATCGATGCATTTTATAAAGCATTTTGTTGTGTAATAGTAACTACTAGAGAAGTTACTGACAGTCACTCCCTTGTTTGTTAAGAATCATGGGAAACAGCTTCCAGACAGTTAGTTCTCTGTCATGGTTCATTTTCAAGAGTGAGAATACAACACTAAGAGGGTAGATATTGATGGGAACCACTTGGAAACAGCTATGAGACTATTCCAGACAGTCATTTCTGTGTCAAGGTGCAATACCGAAGTGGTAGATAAGACTAGGTGGGCGGGGCTACAGTTCACAATCAAAAATGTTCCTCACTCATGGTTAAAAGTCCTATATTACGCTAAATTTACTCTTGTGAACTTGCTAGAATGTTGTTACCTCATCAAAAACAAAACATAACTCCAGGTATGTTTGATGAGGAAAGTGAATTATAACATATAGCAGAAAATAGAGTAATATGGGCCCTTTACAAATGAGGACCTTGAACAAGTACATATCTGAGCATTTCCTTGATGTATGCCTGCATATTAACTAGTCTGATCCGCTGAATTGAATGTAATGCAATGTAAAGAGGATATACAGACAGAAGTAGTGGATGAGAGTGAGACTGAGGATAGAGACAGTGAGGCCAGCACTGAGAGTCTGTCTGACTGATGCTCTAATGGGCCAGAGGAGATGGAGCTAAAAGGTTGAGTCATTAAGGTCGGCCAGTCGCATCCTGACGGGTCTCAAATCATCTGAGCTTCCCCTGAGATGCCCCCAGACTGAAAGAGGGAGGGAGGAGAGAGTAAGAGTAAGACAGAGAGAGAGAGAGAAAGACAGAGCAGAGAAAAAAGCTATGAAGGGGAAACCAGACTGTGAGAGAGAGGGAGAGTAAGAGAGGAGATAAAGGGGAGACAGGGAGAGAAAGGAACAGATGGAGGGAAAGAGAGAAAGGAAGAGGGATGGTTGAAGAAAGAGAGAATAAGAGAGTGAGAAAGACTTACAGCGATGGCCTGGAGTCGCTCCTCTTGGGACACCTCAGCCATCCTGAAAAAGAGCAAAAAATCTGTTGGAATGATGGAGAATTATGGTCAATTAAAGCTCCACAAGCTTTCAGTGTATGTTATCAGAACCAGCAATAACTTTTCTCCTCTCCCTCTGCATCACCTGGCGTTTTTGGGGCTTGTTACTAAAGTAAATGATCAGGTTCAACATCTGTGAATTTACCTTTTGAATATTTCATGGCAAAGAACAACATAATCAACAACACATTTTAGAATCCACCAATCCACCACCTGATCAGTGTACAAGAACAACCACTTGAAGTTCCATATAAACTAACTGGAATTTCCCACACTTTCCGACAGTTACAGAGCCAGACTTATATTTGTTGGATCAGACCACCCAAGGCAGCGTTCACTCCCCTGCACTGTTCTTTCACCACATTTCAGATAATCTGACTACTACAGAACCCCCACTGGAGATGGAGTTTTGAAATAGCTCATCTAGCCAAAACAAACACTTGCTTTTTCTTACTTTTAATAGTTTGAGATCCATCACCTTCTTGTTTCTACGGATTTATTATTGCTCTGCTTCAAATGTTCCACAATATGACATTAAACAGCTCTCCCTTACATTAATTCAATTACATTACACAGTACAGGTGGTATAGCTCAAAAATACCTAGAAAAACAGGCATTCTGACTGTGAGGAGGGTTGCCTCTACACAGATCTGACCAGTAACTTGGCCTCCATGGAGAAAAGGAGGTGGCGGACCCTTCACCAGAACACACTGCACCTTTAATATTGCCGTATGTCTTTGTTTGATTTCACCGGTGGTCAAAATGCCATGATTTTATTTTATTTTTTATATTTTTTTAATTTAATTGATGGCATTAAGCCCAGTAGCCAGCGCTTCCTGCTTCCTGCCTGTTATCTGCTTAGATAACTTCAATAAGAAAGAGCAAAGGTTCACTGTGAATTATTGCACGGTTTGACAAATGACTTTCCTTTTAACAGCAGTTACAGCTTCCTCGGGACTGGGGTGAAACATCTGTCTGTTAGTTGTAAATCTCTGTCCTTTTTCCTTTCAGAGGGAGTTAGCGCAGGCATGCTAATGGGCTAGCTGGGCGCTGCTGGAGATTCCTGTCCTAATAGGTTCCAGACCAGGGCTCCAGGATGGACGGTCAAGAGGAAGCAGCACTCAGAGCCAGAGGGGCATAAGCAGTGCCTCCTGCAGTGAGATGGGACAAGCTATTTCTATATGACGATAAAACAAATAAAACTGTCTTTAATACATGTGGTTAGTGAACTGATCCAGGGCATGTCAAGCATCAGCTATAAGTAAGGCAAGGCTAAATCAGGGTTGCCAGATTTTCAGCAAGAAATAAGCGACTAAAAAAAAAATAAAAAAAAAAATTGATATGACACTAAAGTCTAAGCAACTAGTAGAAAACAAGTCATGTAAATAGGCACAAATTAGTTGTACTTATATTCAATCATATATAATAAATAAATAAATAAATAAATAAAAATAACTGCCAAAATTAAAATCACATAATTTGTGAAGTCAAAAGTCACTATAAAGAAGCAGATTTGGCAAGTGCAAGCAAAATATTGTAACATCTGAACAATATAAGTGGTAATTGTAAATATATAGTATTAAAAATAGTCTTTTTATATAGCGCTTTTCCACCTTCAAGACACTCAAAGCAGTTTATATCAAGGAACCACTCTCCCATTCACACACACATTCATACACAGTGTACACGGACACCACTTACTTTGTGGATTCAAAAAAAGTTTTTGAAAAAGCTTTAGCAGAAACACTAATCCTAAACTGAAATGTGTTCATAAATGTTCTTCTAAATAAATGGAAAATGTAACTATACTTTTTTATGGGGACATTGCTGTGCTTGGTAAGGAGTTGCTGGTTCAGCAGAATCATAGTTTTTGAGATATGTTTTAGCACAGGTAATTAAAAAATGCGGTTGAATATGCAATTAGTGGTTCAAGTCTCAATCTCAGCACGTTTCAAATGATAAAACAAAAACAAATTCAACTCTGCATACTCCCACTGTAATAATAAGACCACGCATTAGCAGAATTGCCAAAGAAATAACCAAAGAATAAGAATAACCAAAGAAAAACACATTTATTTGAGCTTCAAGTATCACAAAGCGGTCTTGCTGTAGGAAATCATTATGCTTATTTTTGAACACATAAAGCTCACCATCCAAACAATACTACCTTTCACTGTACATAATGAACTCCAGATTCTCTTTCACACTTCTTTTATAACCTCTTATTCCCTGAAGGACTTTGCGAGATACCTCAAGGCAATAGTGTAAAGTATGATTCATGGTTTTCTCAGTAAATCTATACAGTCTGATATCTCATCCCTCTTTCAGTGGCTCGCCCACGCCCTCAGCGTCACATGGGGATCCTGTGGAGAGAGACTACGGCCACAATCATCTGATCAAACCACAAGGACATCAACAGAGAGATTGTGCTGCAGGATACATTCTTTCTAATGTGAAAATATCAGGAGCTGTGCTAAAGTTCAACAATGCATGACGAGAATGATGTCAGTAATAGGCTGGTTGGGTGCGTTCACATGGGAACTAAACCCAGAACTAAACCTGGAAAAATCTTTAAAAAATAAATAAATAAAATAATAATAATAATAATAATAATAATAATAATAATAATAATAATAATAATAATAATAATAATAAATTAAAAGTGAATAAATAAATAAAATAAAAAAGTAAATAAATAACTGAAAAGTAAATAAATATATGGTGTAGTTCTTTGAAAACTAAGCTTGTGTAATTCCTCTCCACATCTGCACACTCAGCTGTCCTGTGGTGACTCGGGGGAGGGAGGAAGCCCTGTGTCTGAGTGTTGTCCCGACTCAGAGAGGTCACAGAGGAAAACAAAGTATTTGGAAAATGGACACCCACCACCACCAAACAATAACAGAGCACAATCATATTTATTGTTATTTTCACAGATTAAGAGCTGAGCAACTGGTGACATGTCTATTATTTGTGTTTAGAAAGCAGTTGTCCCTAATGTTTTACAGAAATAAACTATGACGTCATGTTTGTTTATCTCACGGTGTTAAAACTCTTTAGGGACAAACAGGCAAAGACGCTGACAGGCATACAACATGAGTGATGGCCTATTAAATGATTTAGCTTCAGCTTTAACTTAGTTCCCAGCAGGCAGAACTATCAGCAGTGTGATTAAGGGAGAATTGAGGCATAGACACTGGTGGTGATGAAGAGGAGAGGCTGAAGGGGCTGAAGGTTCTGCTGCTGCAGTGAAAAAGGGACAAGAGTATTTTCAATTCATCTATATCATGTCAATATGTCATGTCATTTTTAGGGATGCACCGATCTGATACTGGTATCGGATATCTGCACCGATACTGACACATTTGCTGGATTGGATATCGGCTTCTAAATATCGGTTTAGCAGATATTCTGGTTGGACACATGAAATGACGTAATAAGACAATTTCCTGGTCATAATTGGCCAACAAAATCTCAGAATGTTTGAGATTTTTTTACACAGAGCTGTTCTGTGGTTAGTTGAGAGATAAATAACACCTACATACATGTAGATCAGTTTTGTCTTGTTTAATTTGTGTATAAAGGAAATATACAAAAATATCACTGGTATCGTTGATATCAGGTATCGGCAGATAGTTAAGCCATAGTATCGAAAACAGTATTGGAATTGAAAAAATCTGGATCGGTATCATTTTAATATGTATCAGTACTAGAAATACTAGTAATCCCATCAAATTGACTAAATGGTGGCCCTACTCCAGACTAGGGCTTTGACTTTTGCCCCAAAATCATATTCGAAGTTCGTTTGTTTATTAATATTAATATTCGAATATATTCGAATATTAACCCGTGGCCCGCAACCCGCGGCTCCAGAGCTGCATGTGGCTCTTTCATCGTTCTGTCGTGGCTCCCTGTGACTTTGGAAAATAATAATGAGTATTTAATTACATTGTATTTTTATTTTAGTTTGTTCGTTTTTAAATGTAAATCTAAAATTGTAGATAATGGTAATCTTGTAACATTTAAATAAAACGTTTTTAATATTTTTGTCGCTCAAACATGCGTCAAAGCCGCTGATGTGCGCCACTGGCACACACTGGCAGCCCGGACTTACCGGACTTATTTTCGGCCCAATGATGGATAAATCCAAGAAAAGAAAAGTTTCTGAAGAAAACAGAACGCTTAATGCTACGTGGGCAGATTCATTTGCTTTCGCGGCTGATGAGACTGGTACACGCGATACACGCGATAAAATGATGACGGAACACAGAAGCAGACGCATTTTTGGTTCGCTGCGGGTGGATAATTAGTTTGGATTTTTATTTCCTACAAGGAGGACTCAAATAATAATGTGTTTAATGCAGCTTTGCGCACATTTGTTTACGTTTTACAGAAGCGAAACTTAAAACCACATGGCTAATTTGCATAAATTATAAGCGCTGAAAAAACAGCTGCTCCTTAAGGGCAGGACTAGGTGGAATATGCGTGTTCTTTCTGTGACTGAGGGATGTTCTGCCTATGGTGAGTCTGTTCTGTGCTTCTATCGCGTTGGAGATGTTCATGTTAAACTTTTCGAACAGGTTCGAATATTAAGGGCTTCGTTCGAATATCTCCATTTTGAAATATTCGAATTATATTCGAATAACGAAGTTCGGAGTCAAAGCCCTACTCCAGACTAAATAAGAGTCAGGTTTGTGGAGATGCAAGCCCGCTGACAGTAAGGACATATGTTTTTGGCAAAAAGTTACGCAGTGGGGCTTTAAAGAAACTAATGGTTCGTGCTGAAATTTATATCCTATTCTACTAGTATTTTCAATTTGTTTGTAATCATCATGGCAGTATTAGAAATCGCATTGGACATTTTAGTATTGTGACAAGACTACTGTATATGCAACGACTTAGTGTGTATTTACTTTATTTGCTAGTGTCTCAGAGTGCTATGTGTCTTGGCCATTAATGTAATTACTGTTCTGTATACCACAAACACTAGTCTCTCTATCACTTTCTCTCTTCGTCCATTATTGATGAGACAGGCAGCGTGACAAAAGCCCCTGATGTTCGTACATGAGGCCGACTGATATTTCCACAGTGTTTTTAAAAAATTCATCACAACAGAAGAGGTAATGGCGATCGCCGCTCGGTCAGATGAACTTGATGTAAGAGCTGAGAATGCACAAGTCTAATAACACAGAAACCTCAGGAGTGCACTAGACTCTAATGTGTTTGCATCAGCAGTTTGAGCAACTTACGGTGTCCAGCGGGCCACAGGCTACTATTAAAACTAATAACAACTACCCTGACCATAAAGGAACCAGGGTTATTTCATATTCAGAGTTGATTGCTTTTATTATTCATATTCAAAGTTGATTGCTTTTATTGTAACAGATGAGGATAAAATGAAACAGTGAATAAACAATGATGCATTCAAGTAAAGTAATTATTGTTCTATTCAAGCTTTTCCCCATGGGTTCCCAAACAATTAAGTCTCAACTGATTTTTAAAACTGTTATATTATTCTTGATTATTTTCATTCTGAGTTTGATTGAGCTGATTTCTTTAGCACTTAATGGTTCTGCAACAAATTTTGAACCATCACCAACTTAATCCATTCTTTCACTCTTATGATGAACCATTACAGCAAAACTGTCTGGACCTGGACCACAGAGGGGGAAAATCCTCTGTCCAAACTTGAAATGATCCAACCACAGCTGCTAATTTGTAGCACGTGTCTCTCAAATGCAGAAGACAAAATACATAACTTCTTTTACCTGAGATGAGTAATAGTTTCGTGTTTTGATAGTCGATTCTGCAAAAATCTGCGCAGTCCTTTATGTTGTTTTTTCCCCCTTTTTTACGTCTAAACCGCCATGTTTGTTTTTGACGCGAACAGAGCATGCTTCTCTCTGATTGGTTAATCTGCCTGTCAATCATGTCCTCTGAAATCAGGGACACAGGATATGGCTCCAGATCCACTCGTCTTTGTAATGTTTTTTTCAAAGCGTGTGGTTCTGGCTGGTCAGGTAAACAACTGTCTGGGATAGTCACAGGTAAGATTCAGGTCAGGTCAGATTGGACAAAAATGTGTGTCACGGGCAGTTGCTTCCATATTCCAAAATGCCCTTTATAATGCAAATGTGATATCCTTCAGTTTTATTATGATTCTCCAATATCTGCTTTAACAATACACAGAATTTAGTCGCACAGTTTATATCACAATGAATAAACGCACATTCTCTTTCTGTGTTTTGATCTGATGGGGCTTTTAAATGCGATAAAGATGAATGGGAAGGATTTACTCTCAATATCAGGGCTCAATTCATCTAAACATTATTGACATATTGTAATAACGTGGCCCTGGCCATTATCCAAAGTGCAGCCGCTTGGAGTCCGATAATGACAAACTGTCAACTGTAAATGAACTCTCTGATATAATAATATGGGACAACATGTGGGAGTAGTGTTAAGTTATAATGATAGAGCGGGAATTATGGCTTAAAAAACAACAAAACAAGTTAACTAGATGCATTTTTTACTCTTACAGGGTCCATGTTACACTATTTTCTGATCTATGTTATTAAAATGTTTTTTTCCTTATCATACCTGAGACATACCTGAGTTGTGTTTTGTTTCATTCACACGTTTTTTAGCACACAAACCTTGCATATTGCAGTTTCTCTCTCAAACAGAAAGAGGAAGTGTTCCACTGTGTTTTTAAACTCCATTCACCTTCACTAGAATCATGTGGGTGATTTCAGCCCTAGAATTGCCAATCTCTACTGAAATTAAGTCCTTTAATGTATGCTATGACGCCTGTTTGAGTACTATCATACTGAAGTTGGATTTTCTTGGATTTTCTTTCTCTCTAGTACTTCCTCCCTGTACTCCATATGAATTGGTCAATACTGTATAAAAGCAGGTGCATATAGAGAGGAGTGGCAGAGTGGACTAATGAATGAACCAATCCCCCGAGGACAGCGTTACTTTAGCTGCATTTCCAGGAACACATTAAGTCCTTCTCCATCCTCTTTTAAAAACTCAATACTCAACGCCACTCACCCACTCTGCTTTCAAATGTCCCAAATGGAGGAAGGGTCTACTCTCCTATAGCAGGGCACTTTAGTTTAAATTACAAAAACTCAGCACTGTTACTAACTACTAAACCAGGACATTAAGCTGGGGTATCCTGACTTTTTTTTTTTTTTTTTTTTTTGTAAATGAGTAAATTCTGTGATTTCCCTGAAAAAGAGCATTTTGTGACATGATGTTGCTGTCTATAGTACGGGTTCCCAAACTATTCAGGTTGGGACCCTAAAATAACCATATAACGGACTTGAAACCCCCTATGACCCATGGCTCAAGAATCGTGACGTACCATAGAGACGCACAATAAAACTGAAAGGAATTATTTCAAGGCTTAAACAATTTTGCACCAGGCTGTAATGTTGTTAATTTGAATAGGTAATTGTGTTGTTAGACATAATTTATAGTGCTGCATAGCTATAGTATCTTTATTTCTCTTCAAACTGGACATAAGCGCCGAAAGCAGTGCTCTGATTGGCTACGCTTGGTCAGTCCACCTCAGTTTCATCTTGTTGTCTCAAAAAATATGTTCTAAAAATGAATACACATACATATTGTCAATATGCCAAAGGGTTTGTGAGAGCTAGGGGCAGTTTTAATCAGAACTAAAAATATTAAAGTATGTGACATATTTTCAAGAGAGCATTCACCAGGAACTAACCCAGGACTAGAAAATGCAGAGTTTAAACTATAGGGATGTACAAGTCATATATATTTTTTACTTGACTTAAAATCCAGTCATGTCAAATAGTCATTTATCACCTTGGCGTGTTTTCATGTAGAGATTTTCAGCCAATCCTCTGTCAGTAACATTGGACGATTTTTGGGTTAAATGACATTGATTCAAATATGTATTGAAAATCTTGTTACTGTACTTAAAAAATAATACTGAAAGACATTTTTGGTTGTTTTTAAAACAAATAAGAACCAGAACTAAACCAGGATTAAACAAATGAAACAAATGCTAGGACTACTCCCCAAGAATAATGCATACCACATTTTGAGAAGCTCTACATTTGGAAGTGATCTTTTTCAACATGATTTCTACAAAACTATGATGCAACTGAGCGAGATTGTATTTCAAAGCATGTTATGGTGGAACATTTTTGCAGTCCATTTGCATTCATGTGAACAAAATTGAAACTATGCATTATTCATATGACAGGCTGGAAAAAGAGAGGTCACCAAGGCCTTGACGAGCTCTGTGTGAGTGGGACAGTTGGGGTAATCTCCAGCAGCAGGAGCACAGGGAGAGTATCACTGGGTTTAATCTGGATTATTACAACAAACACCAAAACATCCTACAATTGTGGTTTTAATCCAGTACTCAAACATATGGGTAAGAGCTTGTTATTACAGTATTGGATTTCAGACTTAGAACAACTATGTACAATAATATGAGATGGACAAAGATGGGAGGGGGATTACATGTTAAAATTTAGCTTTTTCTAGATATACACAACCAGTCACATGTTCGGACACACTTTTGTATTATTTTTTCTTCTTTATTTCCATGATTATTTACACTTCTCAGTGAAGGCATCAAAACTACAAATGGACACATATGGAATGTAGGAAGCAGAATTAACTCAAAATAAAGCAAAACTTATGTAAGATTTTTTTTTTTTTAAATAGCCACCCCTTTTGCTTCTGGCCCTGGTTTGCACTTTTGGCGCAGCTGTGAAGTGAAAACCATTTCAGGAGACTTCATCTAGAAGCTCACTGAGAGAAGGACAAGGGTTTGCAACGCTGTCAAAGCAAAGGGTAGATACTTTGAGGATTTGATATAAAATATAAAACATATTTTGTGTCATTATTTTACTTTTTTCTTTGCTACATAATTCCATATATCTTGCATTATATATTTGATGTCTTCTTTATATAAAAGTAGTTAACATACTACATACATATAGAACAGTGAATGGGTGTGTCCAAACCTTTGACTGGTAGTGGAGACATATTTACTGCAATGTATTTTCAAAAGAAATGTCGCAAGTAAATTTGCAAATGTTGAACCTGATCATTTCTATTTGTGACTAAACCCTAGAACTCCCTATATTTCAGCAGAAGTCTGCATCTTAACAATATCAATTTTAGCTAACTCCATACCATATTAAATGATACTGGCCCATAAAATTGTGATGTTATCTGAAAGCCAGTAATACACAGACTAGTATATCAATGGCACTTAACCAAATTGAAATATGATCTTGAGATTGGCCCATTTTCCAATTAAAAAGACATTTTCCCACAAAGACAAGCAGCTAAAGTGATCACCAGTGTGCTGTTTCGGTCCAATCAACATCATGCGGATAACTCACAATTTTATGAGACAATGACAATGTCTGTTTTTACTGCCGGTGTTAATGTAATACAGAGCACGATTATGTAACAGAAACAGCTGCAAAAATGAACAAAACACCCTCAAAGCAAGACATTTTTTTTTTAGGTAAAGTTGCTGGTTTGTCTGATTAACTCATCTTGCTGTAACAGCTCTGACCCACCATTTGAAAACTACAGTGTTCAAACAAATCCCTGTATGTGTAACAGTTTACCTTTAAGAGGCCGCTCAAGACTATATTGCGCTATTTCCTGAATTATGTTATAATGTTGTTTCCTCATCGCAAACAAACTACCACTTCATGACATCACAAAGTGGAACAGAGCATTTTGAGCTTTGGAGATGTAGACAGACTAATAATAAAGGGCTACTCAAATATGTGAATGAAACAAAACACAACTTCGGGTATGTTTTTGATGAGGTAACAACATTCTAACATGGCTTAAAGGTCACAACAGTCAATTTAATTATTATCCATTATTTAAAGATAAATTGCAAATGTAACCACAAAACTTAAACAAGCACATTTCGATATTTTACCCATATCATTCAGCCCTAATTGAAAGCCATTTTACTTGTAAAATAAGGCAAAAAATAAAAAGTAAACTGTGATGGTTCAATATGAGCCAAAAATAAGATTCATTTCTTTGTCATATCGCCCAACCCTACTTACAGAAGATGATAGATACAGAGGATAGAAGAGCCTCCTTGAGACTTTGATTAAAAAGTGAGGAAAAGGAAATCTGAAATCTGAAATCCCTTCCTCGTTAGTGCCACTTCTCTCCTCTCTCCTCCCTACTTCCTCTTCTTCCTTCCTCCAACTCCGTATGATCTCGAGACAATACAGCTCCTCCCTTATATTTTGCATGTTGACACTCACCATTGGGGCCCCTAATAGACTCCCATGTCCATCCTAACACACTCCGGGTCAAACATAAACAGTGCGGTGCCAATAAAAGCTGACGGATATCCTCTGAAGTCATGTGTTAGTATTCCAGAGGTCAAATGTCAAAGCTTCTTCTCCCTCTCACTGCGGCCATAAATAACAGATCACTGAGGAGGGCAGCGTTAGATGGACAGGGCAATTTCTAATAGGATTATAAGGGGTTGGACAAGAGTAATTCTGGGGTCACTGGGGAAAAAGTGTAAATTTAGTTTATAATAATGATTCATGAAGCAATTTTATATTCAGCTAGATGGATGTGTGGGATTTTTTTATGTGATCTATGGTTTGGGGGAAAGTCTGTTGAGAAAAACTGGAAAGTCAAGGTCACCTGCTGTCTGCATTGAGATGTTATTGCTTTGCCTGGAATGTTCCACAGTATGACATTAAACTTGTCGAACTCCATGGAGACAAGCATTTGGCGCATCCACGTTCAGTTCTGTGCAGAGACAAGCCTGCTCACTGTAAGAATGTTTGTTTTTATGGGTTATGGTCCAGCAATAAAAACATATATAACTGATTAAATGCAAGAGTCGAATACTACTGTGGAACATTCCAGAAAAGCAGTATCTTCCTTGTAAATATACAAAGGGCGTACTGCAGAGAAAAGTTACGCTTTAAGATTAACATACTGTAATTAGACTACACTACACTTGGACCATTATGATTTGGGTAAAACACACAATCAATCAAAGAAGTGTTTAAGAATACTGAATTTTAAGTCAAACTGTTATTGATCAGACAAAAAAAT
This sequence comes from Taenioides sp. WSHXM2023, assembly GCA_029959045.1. NCBI lineage: Eukaryota > Metazoa > Chordata > Actinopteri > Gobiiformes > Gobiidae > Taenioides > Taenioides sp. WSHXM2023. Next base: position 19,245,500 of record CM057102.1, read on the forward strand.
GTATAACCATTGTAACCATTTAGTAGCCATAATAAAGCTAAATATAAGCATAAAGCATAAAGTCAACCAGGAAGACGCCATTTTTGTATCTTCCGTAAAGCGGAAGAAAATGGATGGGCGTTTTGTTGATACTTTATTGTACTTAGCTCCATGGAAATGTCACTGCTTTGTCTGGAATGTTCCAAATTATGGCATTATTAAGCTTCTCTATCTATCTCCAAGTAAGTGCCACCACCAGGCAAGAGCTGTAGCGAGCCCGCACACATAAGAAGGCATGTTTTTGAGATACTTTTGAACAGTACAAACACCTGTAATTGAACACACTGTGGAATATTCCAGGCAAAGCAATAACATCTCCATGGAGACAAGCCTCACACCAAAAAGTTACACCTTTAGTGCACCTTTAATTGCCGTGCTGCTCGTCATTATTATATCTTGATTTTCAGAACATTTCCTCAAAGCCCAGTCTGCTTAATTCAGGCTGGTTAATTCAAGCTTCCTCCTCTGCATTCTCCACTTGACCACACTTGACCCCAGTACCCTGTTTGTTTGATTGTTTATGTAATCGTGGTTTGAACAGAATTTTAAAAAACGCATTTATTACATTGGCAGCAGCTCACAAACCCTCCCTGGTAGTCCTGTCTTACTGGATCCGATAATGTCTGTAATTTGGTTCAAGGCAAAGTTCAAGAATGACATGTGGTGACAACGACTTCAGCTGGAGGGAGATTAGGAAAAAGTGAGTAAGTTATAAATCGCAACAGAAGAGATGATGGAAGTACATTTTCAGACAGTGTGGATATTTAGTAACGATTAACGGTTTACAGTGAAAAAGTCACATAAACAGCACAGAATTGGACACTGACTAGTTTTAGAACAGTTTTCTTCTCATAAAAGGACAATATTAAATAAACATGTGTATATGTTTTGAATGATACTGCACACTTTCTGCTCCGCAAAAGCAAACCATTTGACTAATAAACTGTTTTTTAAAGGTGTACTGTGTAACTTTTCTGATGGAGGGTCTGCTACCTGCTTGTTTCCATGGAGACGTTTTTGCCTTCCCTGAAATGTACCATGGTATGACATTAAACACATCCATAGCATTTATTTTTTTTATGGGTGTTTCTATTGTGCTCAAAAATACAATAATTCCTTCTGTGAATAGGGGCAATTTTCCACAGATCTGAATTGTAATGTAGTGTACTGCTGTAACCTGTTGTGATAGATAGGCTTAATCTCTTAATCTACACTGTGGAACATTCTACAAAGTGATAATATTTCCATGGAAACAAGCAGGTACCCTCCACCAGAAAAGTTGCGCAGTGCATCTTTAATTCATATATCGCAACACTAATCTAATGTTTCAAACTAATTATAATATTTCAATTTAGACCCATATAAGGTTTACAAAAAGCTAACGAGATCAATTCTGAAGATGCCGGCCACAGTTTGTTTCACATTAAACTTGCTTGCTCTTTCCAGCATTCATCAAGGAACACAAAATACCAAAACGAAACTTGCTTAATACATTACTCAGCTTTAAAATGGTGAGTTGCAAATATGTCAGCCATTTTTTTTTAATCTCTGAAATGACCACAGTAGAAGTCACCATCTCTTCCTTTCGCCTGAGTTTGCATCTTCTGGCTAATACAGTACAACTACATTAGCATCATATTACTCCCATCAGCAGAGCATGAACCTATAGCGTCCATTTGTCCATCTACTGGCCCAGCACTGCCCCTGTGTCCTGGCCTGATCCCTGGTCCAGCTCCACACAGCCAGATATGAGAAAGCTGCAGTATTCCTCTAACTCTGTACTAAAGCATTAAGAGAAGAGGTCCACTCAAGGCTCTAAGAGGGCCACAGAGTGATCAGGGTAATTGTGTTTGTGAAGTCTTTCCTGTCCAATTGAAACATGCTGAAGTCTACATTTGAAAGAAGAATACAGGGGTGGACATTGATTTTAGTTGTAGTAGTAGTAGTAGTAGTAGTAGTAGTAGTGGTAGAAGCACCAATCCAGCTTTTTCAGTTCTGCTGATACCGATATTAGAAGATGGTATTTTCCTCCCTCAAAACTCCGTTAACTTATTACACAAGAGATCCAACTCAAATAACTACAGAGTCACTTTGTATGTACATTATGAGACGCTCTAGGTCAAAATCAGCCTGTAAATATTACCGGTCTTATTACCTCCAATTAAAGGTCATCTTTAGTATTCCTCCAGATACTCATTTCCCCCATCAACCTAAAATATAGGTAAAATCCCCCAACTGAGGTTTTCTTGACCAAGATCTGGAGATAGGTCCCCGGGGGCTGCACTGTGACGCCCACTGCTCCTGACAGACTGTCCCACCGGTATTGAAAGATGGAACAAAGATAGAGGTCAAATTTTTCCGAGGGGGATCAATAAAGAGTACTTAAACCTTATTGTTGTAGTCACTGTCATACTGTATCCATAGAAACAAGGAGGTGATGGACCCACAACCAAAAAGTTACAAAGTGTACCTTTAATAGCCTTGGTTTTGCAATAGATGGAGTTGATTTATTAGTTGTAACCATCTGTTTATTCTGAATAGAAAACTTTCAAACTCATGTCTTTCTCAAGTAATATATTTGTTGTGTCTTTTTACTGTTACTTTCCGTGTTACTTCAAACTCAAAACCCATGTACTTTTACTTCGGTTTCACATCTGGTTCTGTAGCTGAAGTGCGCATAGATAGATAGATATTTGTTGACTCTCTTGTGAATAGTGCTTTGATATGATTCTCCACTGGTGATGGTCATATGAGCTATGTGTTTGTGCTGCAGCTGCTCATAACACAAGACAGTATTTTCCCTTTGAGATTAAAAGAACAGAACTAAAAATGACATGTTCAGGAAAAGACAGTTTTTCTGCAGGAAAAACAATGAAAAAATTCAAATCCCATTCTAACTAATCCCTGTCAAAGCTGCAGAAGGGAGGGGCTGGTTATGTGAGACATAGGACTCAAAACCAAGGGACTATCCAAGAGAAAAAAAGAACACCAAATGCAGTCAAAAACACCAAAAATGTTTAATTTATGATTCAGCCTATTTATTTCATGCACCTGCAACTTCTAATTATTACCAAACAGGGAAAAATCTGTGGACCTTGTGAGACTGTTGAACTAGCACTGAAAGTTCCAGAAGTGAACGCTACATGCACTGTACGGCATTAAAATGATCTCAAAATTATCTATCACCATGGAGACAAGCAGGTTTCAGGTCAGATCTGTGGAGAGACGAGTACGCTCACACGGTAAGAATGTTTTTCAGTGTATTTTTCAGCAATAAAAACACCTGAATGCAAGATAAAAAAGTTTAATCCCATCCCACTCAAAGCAGTAACTTCTCCATGGAGACAAGGTGGCGGACCCTCTACCAGAAATGTTACACAGTGCATCTTTAACTTTTTTTTAGATATTTAATAATCAAGAGATATATCATGCTTTTTGTCATATTGTGCTGAATTTATGATAAGTTTTCCCCCATGATTTTTCAAGTGACTGAACATTTTAGAGTTGGTACTTGGTATGCACCGATCTGAACTTTTTTATACAAAGCTGTTCTGTAGTTTTCAGCCTCTGCAGATACTTAAAGCTATAGTATCAGAATCTGTATCAGAACTGAAAAAGCATTGCATCCCTAGTTGGAACTCTAAGCTCCAATTTCACATCATTTATTTCCCATGACTAGTTTGGCAGGATCTGATTTTGTAACCACTACCACTGCATCAATGGCTTCTTAATGGCAGCAAGGTTAATGAGGGTAACTGTCCCCGTCCATCACTGTAGGGCCATCGCTGGGGTCCAAATATGAGATACAATACTGCCCAAGACCATATGAGTCTGTACCGACCGGTTTCACTGGTGAACAGTAGAGTGAAGGATTGTGTAATACAGCTCACAGCGTTATCACATGTAAAGTAGGAGCTGCCGTTAACTCCCACAATGTCAAGTATGTGGCTGTGAGGCCTAACACATGTTCACTGAAGGAATTTACATATAGGATAAAAGCTGTTCCAAAATATATTCTGATTGCTTTAGGGTGATTTGATTGGACTGATTCTGGCACTGCACTGTTTTCCAGGTCCAAATACAACTAAATGTTTTTCTCATTACAGACTGAAGTTACAAAATTGGCCTTCACAAGCAATGTTGTTGCTCAGAGCCAAAACAAAACAGCATTTGAGTTTTATACAACTAAAACTTGGAACAGTCTTTCTGAACTGACTTGTTGACTATGTTGAAATCTCAACTCCAAAGGTAATTTTAATGGTTAATACCTTGTGTAGAAATTGTGCTCTAAAAATACATGTACTTTGTCATGATTTGCTGAAATATGCAGATTTGACATCTCAGGGTCTGGAGATGGGTTCATCACTCTCATAATCTGCCAATGACCAGCTGTGAAAACAGCATCCAAGGAAGGGTCAGTTGTTACCTGTCCAGCCAAACCACATGACAAAACTTTACAAAAGCGAGGTGAGTGGGTCTGGTACCGTATCCAGGTGGATTAACCAATCAGAGATACATGATCCCTTTGTTTCAAAACAAACATGACTTACATTTAAAAAAAAAATAAATGTGCAGAATCAACATTCAAAGGATTACACTGTTTATCTCAGGTAAAAAAAAAAAATAAAAAAAAAAATATATATATATATATATATATATATATATATATATATATATATATATATATATATATATATATATATATATATATATATATATATATATATATCAGGCAAGGTCAACTGCAGAACACAAGTTTCCCAACAAAGCAATACCAAATTTATGCTAATTTATGGCTTAAAAGTTTCTAATACTTGAGCTGGTAAGTATTGCACATATAAAAAGATAACAAGTTTTATCAGCCCTTAACACTGCCACTGCATATTGTATCTCAGTTAAAACAGCCCCAGTACCCCAGTGTCCACAAAGTCAAACCAGGACACACTCAGCAGCTGGTCCATCTTTTTGTTTCTCCACAATCGGCCTGACACTAAAACACACACAGACACACGGTCCACTGTCCAGGGCTATAACGCCGCGCTGTGATTGGACCAAAAGGAGAAGTGCTGTCAGCTCTGCTGTGAGCTGTTCACACAACACAGAGCCCCACACCGGATATAGGTCTGCATTAGCACTATGCAGGGGGCCAGTGGAGTGGACTCTACATGCCTCACACATACAAAACTGGACATGTGGTGAACTTTGGCAAACAAATGGTGGATGTGGATAGATGATTATTTTGTCTTAGTCGAATCTGTGCCACAATTACTACAAACCAAAGGGGAGTCGACTATGAACGAACAAGTTTAAGATACAATTTTGCAGAGAAAAAGAAAATGCTTATGTGGTAAAATGTGTGTGTAATCCCTCTGTTGTCCAGGTAGATCCATAATAAAAGCTGAAATCTGTCAACCAGACAACTCCAAGTAGTTTCTTCAATTCAGACGCAGCCATTCTAAGAACACATACAAGTCCCTTAACCTGAGCTGTTTGTCTGAAAACTTTGTCCAGTTGACAGAATTTAACCTTCCTTTCCCTATGTGAGAAAGTTGTAAATTGTTTCCATTAAAAGATCCTTTACAAAAGTACTCTAATAGCAAAAACAGCAAACACAGAGATCAAATAGTAAATAGAGCAAATAAATCCATTATATCATCGAGTTCTCAAAGCATTCACCTCATGACCAAGTAGAACCAAAGAAAATATTTAGCCTTTCAAGTACAATCAGATCTAAACCAGGTCTGAAATAGAACCACTAAACTGAGGAGGAGTCTGAGTACCACCAGAACAAGCTTGCGTTGTTTGAGAAACACTTATCATCTGGCTCATCTGCATCCTCTCTTCTCACACCAGCAAACGAACTCTCCCATACATCTCTGTCTCAATAGTCACAGAATACTTACAATAGTCAAAATACCCAGCATACCCAATTAGCCTAATCCGTACCCTCCCTTGTACATGTGGAAACCATGTATTATCTTAGTACATCTCTGGAGACATTTAACTTCACCCAACAAATGATATCCCTCTTATTTACTCATTCATAGCCATTCTCATGACAACCAGAGGGAACATTAAAATCTTCAGCTTTGCCACCTCCAAAATGTTTTTGTACCATCTGGCTATCCAACAGGTGTCATTTGCCATTTCATTTGTAAATCTTTCCTTCCTAACTTGTGGGATTTCTTGCTTAACCAAATGGGCGTTTTATGTTTATGCGCGGGCTCTGTCATCACAGAACTTAACCGGACATGTCAACAAAGGAATTATACTGAGGACTTACATCTGTTCCCGGCCGTGAAACAATGAGCAAAAGCCAAACAGAAACAGCGTGTGTCTAGTTTGTGATTGTACCTTCTGAACTGCGATCAAGAGCAAGTTGGTGGAACGGATCCAAATGATATTATAATGGCTATTCAAGCGAGTCAAGTCAAGTGGTGCTTATGTGAAGAATGAAGACACTTGGACAAATTATGAGCGCTCAATTTTCTCCAAAACCCACGAGATTCCACTTCTGTTGAGCGCAAATTCCAGACAGGAGTATGTAATGGCCATGGTTTATCATCCCGAGCGCGCCATGTTGGATCCGACCGCTCACATCACAACACTCCCCTTCTTTCTCTCTCCTCTTCCTCAGCCTGCCACCGTGCAGCAGCATCCCTCACGTACAACCCAACGCCACGACCAATGCATGACGGCGCCAACGTAACAAAACCAATCTCACCCTACACAGACTGTAACAAGCTTCTTTGGCAAAATAGATCAATAGTACACGAAACCATCCGCGTAAACACGACGTCCTGTTACACCTGTCGGCCTGGATACCAAACCTAACACTACATTACAGTAAAACAGGCCCAGTGGCATGTCTTTAAACATTTTTGTCACGTTTTGTTCCTAAAATACCCCCAACGAGCTGTCATCTGTGTAATTTAAATGTATCGCGTGTCTTACGATGTTGACAGTCACGCGCCGTACCCTTGCGCACTGATGCTGCCGTGTTTTTATCCTTCCCACTCCTATAACATCCTCCAATTGATGCTGGAGGGGTTGGGTAAACTTGACATATGGGAAATCAAAATATTGTAGCTGGCTAAAAATGTCAAGTCTTTACGCGCAAGAAAAATAAATCACGACTTACTCAGACGCAGATCGCTTCCCTCCTTTTTCCAAAACAGGCTTGGTTTTTGAGTGTTACTTCTTCGGAATAACCTAACACCCCCTCTTCCTCTCTCCTACCCCTCCTCTTCGCTCCTCTTCCTCGCTCTGGCACTCCTTGTGTTGTTGGGGCGAGTGATGCCAACGCGCTAAGCAACAACTGGAAGAACAGCGAGAGCGAATTGGTCTCGGCGGCAATGGGCGTCGTCTGTAGCAGGTTGTGTGTAGTGTACCAAAGTGTGGAGACTCAGCGCCGTGCAGAGGGGGAGAGAAAAGAGGGGAGAAGGATACGCCCCCTCCCCTGCCTGCTGGAGATAAAAAAGGGGGCTCTCTGACAGCACGCGGTGACGGAGATAGGCTGTTGGTTCGACGCTGCTGGCACTTCTCCACGAGCGCTTATCATATGACGCGCTCCGGACGCCCCGCGCTGCAGAAAAAAACACTAGCTCAACCTAATTTTGGGTTCATACAGAAGAATACATAGCTGTGTTTTGGTCCGTTGTTGCACAACTCCACCTACCGACCAAAAGTATATAAATCTTACATTAGGACTGCATGCGTGTTACACAATCATAACTGCTTAATAGACCAGATGTTTAGCAGTGGGTTTGTGAACACGTGGTTTTTATCACTCCAAGTCCTCATTTGCCCTAGAGAACGTACCAAATACAATCTCAGCCTTTAGTGTTTTCTATTGTCACTGACCCACATTACGTTTCCACATCTGCATCCAAAAATAGCAAAGCCGTACCTGCATCTTCACTGCGCAGCCACTAGATGGTGCTCGTGCTCAAGCGCAATGTCTTGTAAAGAAAAGGCAGAAAACGGGTTGTGGAGTCGCTTTATTATCAATTTGGGACCCATGTTCGAAATAGGCTTATAAGTTTTGAAGACATTTTAGTATAAGCTACATATTTACAAATATAATTATGTTTTTTTGAGATTTATTAATGAATTATTGTTTCTTTGACTAGAACGATAGCTAAAATAGTCACCTAATCTATCCAGACACAGCAGGAACTTCTGGTTGTGTTTCAACTGTGCCACCAGCAACTTTTACAGTAAATAAAGACCATTACATGTAAACTATTGGATCATTGTCTATGGCAAACCCGTTTTAACATGGGATAGAACAACTAATGAACAAAGACATACAGATACTCCATTACAAACCTTAAAAAAATCAAATTCAGCTTTAGCCCACATAAGTGACAGTTTTCATTATATGCATCCTCTATATACTCATGTTTGTAGATTTATTGAAAATAGGACTTGACATGCTGTTAGCTCCACTCTGAGTTTTATCTCTATTAAACAGACAGCACGCTTGTTCCCATTTCTGAGGTAACTAAACCACAAGGGCAATCCTCAAGGTTAAGGAAGCTGTAACCTGCTTTAGTTTGTTATTTTAGGGACCTGGCACCTGCACGGCTCACACACACACACACACACACACACACACACACACACACACACACGCACACGCACACGCACACGCACACAGTCAGATGTATCAGAGCAGGATGGTTGGCAGTCCTGGGACTATAATGAAGAGAGGTGTAGTTTGAGGAGGCCTTTTGAGACAGAATGGATTTAGTTTCAGCCTTTAGGAGATTCAGGTGCATGGCGGTACACAGAGACAGGTAGACAAAGACAAGCAGCTCCATTGAAACCTCTGAGTCCTCCTGTGTGCTGTCTGTGTTGACGTCTGATAAAAAAAAAAAAGACATATGTGGGTCAGGCATGTTGTGGTTGTGTATTTTATTCAGGAATATGTTGGTATGTCTCTCCTAGAGTCCAGAGGAAAGAAATAGAAAAGATGTGTGCAGAACAGGTGGGGAGTTTGGGGTTTAAATATATCATAGTATAGAGCATTTCACTGCAATGTGGGTTGAAGTCTGGGAATAACTAGCACAGGACTTTGATATATCCTAACTGTATTAAAGTGGGTTCAGTTTGTGATTGATTCAAAGTGACAATGATATATTATGAGCAGCTTCAGATATAAAGGTATTTATGGCATTGGAATGTTTTGGTTGAATGTGTTTAGACTGTTGGCACTTTGCAGCTGATGTCATCAACATTCCTCGTGGGTGTGATGATAACTGCAGGCACTGCTCTGTCTGAGGATTTGGTAGACTTTAATCTGAGGTTTATTTTGATACAATGTGACCTGAAAGAACTGCCTTAGTTGGAAGTACAACACTGAGCCTCTCACAGTCTCTCACATATAAAATTTCTGTCCCAAGCTGCTACGTTGGAACTAACTTTCTTTATTTGAAGCAAGCAAAGACGTTAGCTTGACAAACTTGACAATGCATTATATATTTTCTTTTCTGGTGGAGAGTCTGCCACCTGCTTGTCTCCATAGAGATGTTATTTGTATTGTCTGGAGTGTTCCACAGTATGGCATTAGCCTACTTGTGTCTATCTGCATGGAATCAAGCTAATGACTCCACCAAGCCAGTTCACAGCACAGATCTGTGGAGTGGTGATATCACTCACAGTAAGAATGTCTGTTTCTCAAGTTTATAATGATACAGTTACATTTAATACCATTATTCATTCCAGGCAAAGCAATAACATCTCTATAGTGACAAGCAGGTGTGCAGACCCCCTGAAAAGTTACATATTTCACCTTTTACTCTTAGTTTATGCTTTTGATAGTTGAGTATGTTGTGTGCACATTTACACAGTTTTGAGAATCTAAATTATTCTTATAAACTGTATAATTCCCATGTTTTTGATTTGTTGCTCTGTTGGATCACTATAAACTGTTTTGCACATGTCCCGACTCTAAATCTTCAAGGCACCAGCTCAGCAGTCGTCTCTTTATCTCCCACTTAGAACCTCCATCATGAATAAACATGGACCAACCCAAAATGGTAACAACTCATTTGAAATTTCGGGTAAATCCATGGCGGGGTGCGGTGGGGGAGGAGGGAGGTGGAGAAGTGAATGGAGAAGCTTAAGGGACAGGGTTGAAAAGCAGATTGAAGCCTGTGGAGAGCAATATAAAGACTTCCTCCATCCTGGGGTACCCACAATGCACCAGGCCAAAGAAATGCCAAAACGTTGAAATCTTTTTGAGTCTTTCCTCTAGACCCCAGCCGGTATGTCAGTAGTTTTACCAGCCATAGTTGAAACACAATTTTGAAAGTAATGTTCCTGTGTCTTATCAGGTGAGAATATTTGGAAGTCTTTGAGGTAGACTTTATTGCCCTTTAGGAAAAGTTGAGGTCTGCATTTGACCCATCTCCAGATCTTGGGTTAGGCTTGGTGGGTACTATCTCAGCTGGAGGATTTTACCTATTGTGCATGTTTTGGATACAGGTGGGAAACTGTAGAGCCTGGAGGAAACCCAGACACGGGGAGAACGCGCATAGTCACAGATAGAAGTAGAACATTGCATACATGCTGTTTGAATCCAGAAGGGTCTGGAATCGGACAATAGAGCGTGAAAAACCTCTGTCCAAACTTGGGACAGTCCAACCACATCCGCCAACACATTTCTCTCAAATGCGGAAGACATCTCCTTTCCAAAATTCTTGTATCATTCTGAACAAAATATATAACTTCTTTTACCTGAGATAAGAAAGAGTTTGGTGCTTCGATTGTTGATTCTGCAGAAATCTGAGCTGTTTCTCAGTCCTCTGTTACTTTCATCACAGTTTTTGTTTACATGTAAGCTGCCATATTCTGATTGGTTGATCTGCCTGTCAATCACACCTTCTGGAATCTGGAATCGTCTTTGTAAAGTTTTGTCAAAGAGTGTGGTTCTGGCTGGTAACTTCTGTGGAACATTTTCGAGCAAATCAATAATATATCAATGAGAGTATAGGTGTCAGTCATTCCAAAAGAAAGGTTAAAGTACAGCTTAAATATTTGGATGTATATCTATCTGTATATTTCTGTGTATCCTATGACCTCTTCCTGACATGGAAGAAGGATTTAATACCATAATACAGACACTTTGCACTTCCTTTGCCCTGCTACTTAATGAGCTCTTTTACTAAATATCAAAACGTCTCCTCTTTTCCTCGACTTCCATAAAATTCAGCGTTTTTCCTTCCTGTGTTTCATCCTGTCTCCCTCCCCGCTAATCTTTGTTCTTCTGCGCGGCGCCATGATACTAAACTCTACATAAATAATACAGCCAAGGAGTCTAGTCTCGATCTGAAATGATTTTGATTACAATGCCACTTTCTTGATGTTTCTGTCTTTTTTAATCTCTTTAAATGGACACCAGTGAGTTGCCATGGCGCTGTGGCTGTAATGAATACTGAATACTGAACAATTGGGTTTTCACTACAGGGAAAAGAAGCTTTGGCCTCATTAGTTCAATGTTTACTGTCACTGCCTAAACACCCACACAAACAGAAACTCAATCCATTTTTCAGTGGTTTGGAAATGTGTACAATTCTCATTTTTTGCAGTTAAAGTAATTTTAATACAGGAATTTTTAAAAATCCGTTACACGTTTTCTATCCTGATAGAGAAAAGCAGGTACCTGGAGTTGTGTTTCGTTTCATTCACAAATGTTTAAGTAACTCTTTATTCTTACACTGTCTACAAGGCTCAAAATGCTCCGTCCCACTGCTCTGTTGTGATGTCACAGAGCGATTTTCAACAACAACTACCATTTACCTTTTGTTTAGTAGAGATTGGAAATTCTAGGACTGAAATGATCCAAATTACTCTAGTGAAGGCGTATGGAGTTTAAAAACACACTTCCTGTATTACCACATGATATCACAAGGTGGAACAGAATATTTTTTGTTTAAGAGAAGAACTCAAGGTATGTTTTTTGATGAGGAAACAACATTATAACATAAATCAGAAAGCTGTGTAATATGGGCCCTTTAAATTGAAATAAATACAGACTTGGTTTAGTCTCCTTTTTATACCCAGTTCAAGCCAGCTGGCCTGTACAGTTGGGTCCTTATTTGGTCTTGAGATTGATGGGTTAAAACCTCTATCCCTCTTAGACTCTGTCAGAGCATCCTTTGGCGAGAGGGCCTGGCATCAGATGTGACAGTGTGTAAATGATAGAAAGATGCAGGTCAGAGAGAAGAGCCATGACGCATTCAGGGACACACAGGAGAGACAGACAATTGACACTTCTGTTACTTTTGCTTTTGAGTGTTGCAATGGCAGACATATCCTCATGTGAATATCTGCCTCTGGTGTTTAAATCTTTTCAGAGTCAGAATTATTGAAGCCATCTCGCATGTAGTGATCTTGACTGGGCTTTAAAGGTGCACTGTGTAACATTTCTGGCTGGGGTTCTGCCATTTGCTTGTGCTTTACCTCGAATGTTGAAAGTCCCGATGACAGGTTAGACTACCAATTTTAAAATAGTAAAACAGTTAAAGGTGCATTGTGCCATTTTTCTGGTTGAGGGTCCATCAAATTCTTTTCTCCATGTTATTGCTGGAATGTTCCACAGTCTAGAATGTTCCACAGTATGACATTAAACAACTCTACCTTACATTTATTAAATTACAAGTGGTTTTAGAGCTCAAAAATACCTAGAAAAACAAGCATTGTGACTGTGAAAGGGGTTGCCTCTCCACAGATCTGACCTGTAACTTGGTCTGGTTTGGTCTCCATGAAGATAGAAAGGTTTAATGCCATACTGTGAAACATTCCAGACAAAGCAATAACATTTTCATGGAGAAAAGCAGTTGATGGAAGTTACACTATGCACCTTTTAGGTCTTTATGTTTAAGATTTTACTAAAAAATAAATTATTTTCCCCAGTTTGACCATTGTTTATATCTAAATTTTTACTTGGAAATCATGACTCCACACAAGGGAATTTAATAACTGTTATTATTGTTTTTGGACAGAATCCAGTGTATTGTGATTTGATTGTCTTTCTTATTCTGTAAAGCACTTTGAATTACTTTGTGTTATGCAAATAAACTTGCCTTGCCTAAAGCCATACACAGTGGACATATCAGATGCCCTTTCAGTTTCTATAGTCAACTTTTATCCAGGTGTGGCTTGAGCAATTATATTTTTATACCAAACTACACTTTATGTACACATTAGCATTGTGCTGGTTTATAATATCCAGGTTTGATGATTCAAGTGTAAAAGTATAATAAGTAAAAGTAAAATAAACTTTACTTAAGTAAAATAAGTAAAAGTAAAAGCATAAAAATATCTTTAGTATAGCATTGTCTCACACCACAGGATCACACCTTTAAGTACCTGCTCCCCACAGACCAAACCACACTCCAACATATATTGTATTAGCTCTGTGGTGTTGCTCAGTTGGAGACCTGACATTTCTCACCTTTCAGCACAATCCTCCTTTACACCGTTGACACTGAACATTCTCTGCACTCAACTAACAGCCTGTTTACCTTGTCACTCGATACGTGCTGATACTGCACAACTGGAGTAAAAACACAGACTTTTGGACATGTACCTTTATATAATGTCAAATAAATAAGTCTTCTATTTGTCTTTGTCTTTTCAGTACAGCCATCTATAGTATTTAGTGTGGAACAGTATCTGCCCCTGAATAGTCTTAAGTTAAAGGTGCACTATGTAACTTCTCTTGTTTGAAGGTCCAACTCCTGCACGTCGCCATGGAGATGTTATTACTTTGCTTGTAATGCTCTACATCATTTATGTTTTTATTGCTCAAAAGCACATTGAAAAACAGTCATTCTGATGTAAGCAGAGTATACTGTCCACAGTTGGCTCCATACATGAACATGTACTGTACATTAAAAAATGAATATCATACTGGGGAACATTCCAGGCAGAGCAATAACATCACCAGACATACATACAGGATCAAGAGGTTCAGATGCAGTCCATATTTCTGCAGTTTGTATCTGTGGAAAGGGGCACAGTTGGACCATATATGTCACACCAAACAGTCCCATCATAAATATAGCCTCTTCCTTATTCACTGGTGCACACCAAAACATTCAGAAACACACTGGGAATGCGTACATATAAAACTGAATAAAATATATTACTATTAAGCTGTCATCCTGCTGTTCATACACTCACCAAATTACACGTACATGACTGCAAATGTGGCTCACTATTTTAGGCTCAGACATAAAAGCAGTGAATACAGTGCAGAGCATGGGTCGACATGTCTGTGCAGTCTTACGCATGAGTAAGGATGAGCCGTAGGCTTGATAGCCTACAGGGTCTACAAAGGGAGTAACACACTGACACACTTACCCAAGCACACTAATTGGCTGTGGGGCGGTGTAGTCGTCATATGTAATGTTAGATTCCTATAAGATTCTCTAACTGGCCGACAGCTCCAATGCACTCCAGATTGGTGCTGCAAAATGGAACAATGTCTTTGGTACAGTTGAGTGATTTTCAAGCCGTTCACATCAAGTACAATGTCAGAAAATATTTGACATGGAAGCAGGATTTTTATGGCTTAGATTCCAACCAGCCTATATAAAACAACAGATATCTTAGAAATTCTTGGGTCAAAGGTCAAAACACATGGATTATAACAAGATCTAAAACTGAACTAAACCATCATAAACTATAGAATTACAAACTAACAACACATTTAAAGCTGAAGTTAGCCAAAATGATTAGAAGCAGCTCACAACAGCCTGCTTCCCAAAAAATGTTCTATTTTATATTTCAACATTTTTGGAACATCATCGAAGGGTATTCGGTCATGACGAAGAAGCTGCTCTAAACTGATGAAAACAGGTTTGATGTGGATTCATTAATAGACGTTTACATGACAGATGCAAGTGCCCTGTACCTTTTGTGTTCAGGATGGTTTATACTTATACAGCGAGCTCCGTTCAAGATGTAATTCATACAATACTCCACACAACTGTACAACAACTCACCCTTATGTAATACATAACCCTTTGTCCTGTCAATCATCATATCATTTTTGGACCGTTTTCCTTACAACCTTTTGTATAAAGCTGAGATATTTTTATTACTTATTGTTTTTATTTTATTTTGACTTGTACATACACATTTATATAATTATCCCTTATTTGACACCTGTCTCTTGCTATCTTCTTCTTCTCTGATGGCGCTTTCTAAACTGGTTTGCCTGTATTCAGCCTCACATTTTACTAGTGTGAGTGTGTGTGTGTGTGTGTATGTGTGTGGGTGTGGGTGTGTGTGTGTGTGCGTGTGTGTCTTACTGTTTGGGTTGTTTGGTTGTGTGCGGTCAGGCAGCTGTGGGGGCTGGTTGGGTGGGTGGAAGGAAATGTTTTTAATCACTGTAAAGCACTTTGTGTTACATTTTTGTATGAAAAGAGCTTTATAAATAAAGTTTGATTGATTGATTGATCTTTTTTATACTTGAATTTATTATCATCATTATATATATTCATATATTTTTTCTCTTTGTTATTATAATATATGGTAATGTGTGAGCTACTGTGTCTAAATAATTTCCCTTGTGGATCAATAAAGTTTGTTTAAGTCTAAGTCTAAATCTAATTGCATTGCATCTATTCAATTACAGGTTTTTATTGCAACATGCTTTTTCACTGTGAGCGGGGTTGCATTTCCGTAGATCTAACCTGTAACTTGACCTGGTATTACATGAGATAGATCTGGTCTTCAGGCGTTGGACGACCCACCAGAAAAGTTATACAGAGCGCCTTTTAAATGATTTAAAATGTTTTGGATGCATCTTATATTGTTTAAAAGGTAGTGTCTTCCAAATGTCTGTTTAAAGCTTCACACATTTTGCAGAGGGCCAGTGCTTGGGTTTTCTCTGACTCCTGGAATAACGTGTTTAAAAGTCTGACCCACTTTCTGTCCCAGTACCCTTAATATGCTGGAGGATATTATGCATGAGACATTACAAACATATTTACCCTCCCTCTAGAATGGTAAAAGGGCTGTGTCTGCAAACATATTATTGTTGTTCACCCCCCCTACACACACACACACACACACACACACACACACACACACACACACACGCACGCACGCACGCACGCACGCACACACACACACACACACACACACACACACACACGCACGCACGCACACACTGCATGCCCATGTGTGTTTCCCAAATCTGCAAATAATCCTGTATTAAAGTAAAAAGACAAAGAGATAATTAATCCAGATTAAATCAGTCGTTTTGGGAGGATCAGTTTAATTACTTCTAGCTGCACTACACTAGTACTTTTGGTAGTCCACAAAATACTACTACTACTACTACTACTACTATTACTACTACTTTTCATTTTTTCTTCTGGAATGTTTAATATTTGATTATATTGTATTTTATTGTATTTGATTTCTAGGTCAGAGATAAGGGGTAATTATTACAGTATTATTATTACTGTATCGAGTAATATGCATGAATGAAGAAATGGTAAAATAAACAAGGAATTTGATCAAGGAATTGTGGAAGTATAAAGTACATAAGGTAACTGAGGTAATGAAGTAACTGGGAGTTTATAAGTTTTTCTTCTTCCCACTCCCTTTTAAGATACATTTGTTTTTGTATTGTTAATATATAGACAAGTCTTTATGTATGAAAACCTTTATTGGCATCTTTTTCAGTGTTATATCCTTGTTGTCATTGATGGAAGTTGTAGCATCTTGATTCAGTGAAGTTGGACTTTCACAAATGTCAGTCTTTGCCTCCAGCTCGGGCACAATACCACACACAAACCTACAAAGTTCACTTCAAGCTTTAAGTAGCTAGTACACATCATAAAAACAAAATGTATTACCATCCCAGTCATTTTACTATTAATAATTAATTACATTGCATCATATATTAAGCAAAATCAACTCTTTCAGCTTTTAACTATATTATAATGTTTTCCCCAAGCCATTAGCTGACTCAGTGTTGAACTTAACTCAAACATGCATGAATCAATTCATCTCGTATTGTGCGTGCATTTGTTGCTTAAGTGCCCCGAAGTTTTAAGTTTACACCTACCCCCTGTCTCCGCCCACAGCTCTGTACATAAATGCATGAATATGAGTTCAAAATATGTTAAAATACCACTGTGAAGAGGTGAATCAGTTCTACAGTTTTGAATAAGAAGTCAAAGGACCAGTTTATGATATCACAGGAAATGCTTGGCTCTTACAGGCTAAATGAAGAAGATTTAACAGTTTAATTCAACTTTGTAGGTCAAAGGTGAAATGTAAATGCAGATTATGTAAACATGGTACCTAACTTTATCAAACAATTCAGTTATTATCATCTGATTTGATTTCAAGAAATAGCACCTCCCTTGAAGTTCTGTATCTGCATCTTGATTTTAAGGACATGTTAGAATGTTGTTACCTCATCAAAAACATACCTGGAGTTCTGTTTGTTTCATTCACACATGTTTGAGTAATCCTGTATTATTAGTCTGTCTACCTCTATAAAGCTCAAAATGCTCTGTTCCACCTTGTGATGTCATGAAGCGGTAGTTTTCAAGTTAATAGCTACTTTTTAGTTCACTAGAAATGGCCAATTCCAGATCTGAAATCATCCAAATGATTCTACTGAAAGAAGAGTTTAAAAACACAGTGGAGCACATCCTGTAATACCACATTACGAGGTGGAACTGAGGTTTTCTGTTTAAGACAAGAAATATGTTTGTGTGTTAAACATGTCTGAATGAAACAAAACACAACTCCAGGTATGTTTTTGATGAGGAAACATCATTATAATATAGGGCGCTTTAAACTGTTGCATTTTTGTTGCCATTTATTTGTATATAAACTAGAAAAGTCCCTAACCTCAGCACATTTAAATCCAAGGCGTGTGTATATTTAACCAAATGTCCAGGGAAAAGTGCTGACATTCTATTGAGGCCAATTCTGCACTGCTGACCATCACAAAAGCCTATTGTCCACATGTCCCTTTTATCTGCTTTGTGCTGTACCTTCTGCCTATAAACTGCCCAGCGCCTTTTGAACTCCTACATGCACAGAAAGAGGATTTGAAGCTTTGAGGGCTTATATCGCTTTTTTTTTTTTTTTTTTTTTTCCAGCTCGTAGTTTTATGAATAAGGGAGCAGGATTGTAAAGGGTCATTCGGATCATTTTACTCACAGCAAGATCAATATATGAGGCAATATTTCCCTCATGTCAAATATTGATTAAATCTGAACATTACAATGCCGTCATAGCATGTATATGTATAAGGATATGCATTAAGCCTATAAATAAGTGCCTTAATATAGATGTGGTTCTCAGTCCAGTCTTGACCAGTCTTGGGAATTTGTGAAGATAAAAGGTATTACGTTAAATAAACCTCAAATACTTCAAATAAATCCTTAAATTTAAGTCATGTCGCTTTTTTTATTTTTTTTATCTGGAACTGGTATCAACTGGAAAAAGTGAGTTAAAGGTGCAATATGTAACTTGTGTGGTTGGAGATGTTATCACTTTGCCTGGAAGGTTCCACTGTGTATGCCAAACAAAGCTATCTCCGTGGCAACCATCACTACCAAGCAAAGTTGCAGGTCAGATCTGTGGAAAGGGAAACCTGGTCACAGTAAGAATGCGTGTTGTCAAGGTATTATTTTAGCAATTAAAAAAAAAAAAAAAAAACACTAGTAAATGGGTGAATTAAAGATAGATAATTCCAATGCCATACTGTGGAACATTTTAGGCAATAGCATCTTTATGGCAGAGAGACAAGCAGGTGGTATGGACTCTCCAGCAGAAAAACTTTTTAACTTAAATCCTTTTTCCTGAATTCCTATGGGCACTTTTTGCTCATTATTTGATTTCTATCTAAATCATCAGCGAGAACTAAGACCCAATCAATTCCAATTAATTCCTCTAATCTTAAGCGTCTCATTCTATTCACCTTATTCCGGAAGCTGCAGTGGGCGCCGCATCTGCATTCAGCTTGTATTATTTTGCAAGAGGCTGTTCTATACGGACTACAAAGACATTTTAAAGCCCCCAGAATCAGTGCACTGTTGCTGGTGCAGATGAACACTGAACATTTTACACAAATCCACCTACTTTCTATCATATTTTGGCTATGAAACCGCCCACTTAACTGGAAGTACCATGACAACCAAGGTGAGGTTCAATAATAAGATCAATACAAACACCAAAATATGACCCTTCTAAATCATATAGTATCTTACTGTAGCTATTCACCCCATTCCCAAAAACACTGTAACACTATGCATGTTGTATTTTGTTTCACGCGACCACAGGGGGTGAGGGGAGGTTAAGGAGGGCGGTGAGCCGTGAGCCGTGTGCTTAGTATGAGTCAGATATAGGAGTAACCGTCCCGGGGCAACGGTGCACCATCTGTACCCCCCACCGCCCCTCCCAATCACACAGCTCAGTGCTCCACAGTGCAGGGCTGGACACATTGCGTAGTTATACACACCTCACTGTATCTAGAGCATCACTTTCGGCTCAGCTCCAGCAGATCAGATTAAACCTCAAATTGGGTTAGAGAATTGACCCAGCTGCTTTCTTCTCATTTTATAGAAGGTGTAACGTTATCTTTTATAAGCAATTAATTTCAAAGAGCACATTTTCGATTAAGATTGGGGGTCATGCAGTCACACATCAGCTATAACATTCTATCTAGATCTATTGAGATTTTAACATGTAAATTTAAGTTTTTAGCCGCAGACTTCGGGGCGCTTCCGGCTCCATCGGCTCCCATTCATTTTGTATTGAGAAAGTAGCGCTGTCAGGCTCCTCATTTGGTCTTAAAATGTTTGTATTTTAACCAGCGCTACATGATCCGGGTGTTTTTATTTTGTCTGTAAATGAATTCCTATTCCTAATATTAACTCGGTCCCAAATTCGCCCCCTAACTGCTAGCCACATGAGCTTCATTTGACACTCACTTAGTCCACTTCTTTATACAGTCTATATGGCATGTAGCTTAGACATATCCATCAAAACTGGTCCAGCAAATAAAAGAAGTTGGCAGGCTTCTTCTGTTTACTTTTTAAAATCTTTTTGTACCTTATCTATTCCAACCGTTTGTTTCCTATATGGACAGGAAACTGCATTGTCTTTATGGAAAAAAGCAATGAACCAGTTAGAATGTAGGAGATAAAACTGAGTTGAAGATAATAACTAGTAGGAAGTGAACATGGAATAATAGCTTTGTCCATTGTCCATTTTGAGCCGAGTTAACTGCTGTATCAAATCTGACCCACTAACACAAAGCCAGCTCTCCCTCTCCACGCTCCGGTGCACAGACTGTGGAAGACACGTCCAACTTCTCCACAGGTCATCTGGGATTGTCCAGCATTTCTCGAGCTGAATTCATTATGGAAAAGTGACACCAGCAGCCCACAGGAAAAGCAACAAATGTTTCACTGCCAATGTGAAAGGGCCGATCCATCTGGTGTGAACGCTACAATCTGCGAGAACATGAATGAGAAACCGCTCAGATCAATGGACAAGATATAGTAGTACTTTTCATTACTACACGGTATTACTGTGACATTGACCTGGAGACTATTTTTATATATGAAGAACTACTGTAGTCCCAATGGTGCTGCATGATAATGTTACTATGTTCTTGCCTGATAGCACAGACTGTATAAGAAGGAATTTATTTACAGACAAAATAGTGAAATAAAAACAACAGAGCTAACTGGAGGCACTGCTCTGTCTGCAGTTCTGATACTCAAGTTAGAATTCAATTGAGCTTTGTTTAAACACAATCTGACTATAAAGAACTTACTGGAACTATATTGGGTGAGCAGATTTGTGCTGTTAAACAAGTCTTTCTCAAATAATATTACGGACACAGGCTAGCCAGGATTGACCAACAGTTTTTTCAAAATGTGCTACTATATACCAACCTAATACATACAGCAAATGTCAGTTTCAGTTTACTGTGGAGGGGCTGTTTAGCCATAATGCTCAGCAAATATGGGTCAGTGTGTACTGTATGTTTAGTTTGTATGTTAGTGTATGTGTATAGGAGACTGGCAGATGCTTAAAACCCATCTATCAATTTCAGGACTGGAAACGAATTTGTGCATAGTTTCAGTTTCCATTTTTAAGATACAATTATATAGTAATTTATTGTCAGTAAAGCACACATCCAGGACAGGACAAGATCAGCATTATTTCCGGTAAATACTGTAGGACATACATCATACCACACCTGTCCCTCCAACACTCAAAATCCACTCAAAAGTATTACGTTTTGTATTGAGACCTTGCAATGACATCACTCTGGGGATAATGTACATGTATGTATACTGATGGAATGTTTATTAGTTACCATGGAGGCACAATGCTCATAATGGCAAAGAGCTATCTGTCAAGAAACGGTCTGAAAACTCTAGAAAATCACAAAAAGGATTTAAATAACACATTTTCAAGAGTCTGTGATCAATACAAGTGTTCAAGGACCTGTTTAGGTGTTAGGTGAGAGTGACTAAATGAAAAACTGTTGGATAATGCTAGCTAGATTGTGACTAATGTTATCATTTAACAGCACTAATCACTTTACCTGTAGTTAAGTCTGTTCTTTATGATCATATTTTGTTCAATTTAAACTCAGATTAAAGTCTAACAAGCTCCAGACAGAGCAGTGCTTCTAATTAGCGTCACACCCCCAGGGAATGTTGATGTCATCAGCTGGAAAGTATCAATAGATAACAGCATTTATAGATTTATTTAGACATTATATTTACTATTTTGCTTAAACTATTTTTCCATTTTATCGATGGCCCAATGATACGAATGGAGGCTCAGTTACAAAGTTGTCCTTTTTTATTCAATAAGATTATTATAGTTACACGTCACCACAGATAAAAAACTGCAGCCCGTAAAAAGAACCACAGGAACAGCATTAATAAGATTAAGTCATATCAAGTATTGTACAATCAAAATGAGGGTTGAAGGTAGTACAATTTTCATCACCAGCACTGAGATGCAGCATGTCCGTCAGTCAAAAGTTGAAGCACATCTTGGATTAAAAATACACGCCCGTAGTACACACATGCAGTACAAACCAACAAAACTACCAGCTCCACACACACAGAGCTGAACTACACAATACGACTGCCTCTGAACGCACCTTCCCTGGCACTTATCACTGTCACAAATATCTTTCAGAAGTCAGTCAGGTTAACGCACAGATTCAGGATGTGTTCTGAACTTTCATAGAAGCAAAGCACATTTCCATACAAAACTAACACAAAATATAAAATAATAACGGAAAAACTCTTTGTACAAAATCTATAAATTTTAAAGGCATCCGTGTCCCAAAAGACACTAGTATTGTTTTAAGCATTTACAGGGTGAACTGTTTTTCAGTAGGTTTCTGTATAATTTGTATTGTTT
The DNA here is from genome assembly GCA_029959045.1 of Taenioides sp. WSHXM2023. Taxonomy (NCBI): domain Eukaryota; kingdom Metazoa; phylum Chordata; class Actinopteri; order Gobiiformes; family Gobiidae; genus Taenioides; species Taenioides sp. WSHXM2023. Next base: position 19,267,988 of record CM057102.1, read on the forward strand.
GCCAAACCTTCAGCCATTTACTATCAGTGTTAAAGGTGCATTGTGTAACTTCCTTGGTGGAGGGTGCGTCAAATTCTTTTCTCCATAGAGATATATTCTGGAATGTTTCACAGTATGGTATTAAAACTTTCTATCTTCATGGAGACCAAACCAGACTAAGTTACAAGTCAGATCTGTGGAGAGGCAACCCCGCTCACAGTCAGAATACCAGATTTTCTAGGTATTTTTGAGCTATAAAACCATCTGTGATTTAAAAAATGTAAGGTAGAGCTGTTTAACGTCATACTGTGGAACATTCCAGGCAGAGCTATGACATCTCCATAGAAACAAGCAGGTGACGGACCCCCGACCAAAAACTTGCATAGTGCACCTTCAGTGAATACATACACAGAGTTGTAAATGTTATTGATTCAGTTACTGAGTGATGGAAAATTTGCTCTGTTCCTATAGCAATTAACAATTCAAAGCAATGACTTTTTATTTTGTGTTATGTGCTCTCCTCAAATTACAACTCTCTGTATGTTTTGGTGAACTGTTACATTCTTACTTGAAATGCTATCTGGAAATAAAGGCATTTTTCTTTTTTTTTCTTTTCCACAGATAAAAATGCTTGTTATTTTATACACTGTGACTCCAATCCATCACACTTTTATGCAACAAATGGAGCTCAACAGTGACCGCTAACTTCAAGGTTCCAGAGATAAGGTTGCCAATAATTTATTCCATAAACTGAAAAAGACTGAACGCTAGCTGGGGGCTAATCAGCTATATATTGTAACTATGACTACAAGACCTATGTATATTTTATTTGAAATCTGTTAAACTTTATGAATGACAAGTTAAAACAACCACGTTATGGACATTAGCTACCACAGGGAAGCCTCTGTTATGCCTTTAAACCCTTAAAGGTGCACTACATAACATTTCTAGGGGAGGGTCCACCACCTGCATGTCTCCATGGAAATGTTATTGCTTTGTCTAGAACGTTTCATGGTATAGACTAGACCTATCTATCACAAGCAGGTTACAGCACTACGCTACATTACGATTCAGATCTGTGGAAAGTCGCCCCTTAATGTAGGACTTAATGTATTTTTGATCAATAGAAACCACCATGTTTAATGCCATACAAAGGAACATTCCAGGCAAAACAGTAACATCTCTATGGAGACAAGTAGGTAGTGGACCCTCCAACAGAAAAGTTGTACACCTTTATTATGTCAATTTTATGACTAGTCTTTATGGAAAATGAATGGGAAATTTACTTCTGGAATATCAGCAGGGTACTGTTGACCTCCACTAACCATGTGCATATGTTTTGTTAAATTTTGTGAGATAAAATTGTCTGTACATAACTTAAAGGGCTCAACACACACATTTGGAATAATGAATACATTTTACAGGGCTTGAAACATGACTGTAACATCATTAGCAGCACACCCATAGAGTATGCATTGTAAGCGCTTGTTGCCATAAATGTTAACATAGATTTACACAGCCTGTAGCATGGTCCCACCAGGATCTTGTTCCGCCTGTTACATATGTGGTTTATGGGCTGCTGTTTCAGTGGATGGGCTTCCATTAAGACTCCCATTCTGAGGTACCAAAGGGCCAGTGCACAGGGCTACGGGGGGAATATCATACTAGCAAACAAACACTAATATCCTTACCACTGCTCCAAACTCCAAAGCAGGTTTTCTATCACTACAAAAGAACTGACTGCTTGAGTTGTTTTGCTTTCTTTACCTCTTCTCTGTAGGGACCCTCTCTTTGCATCTGGCCCCCTCTCAAACTATAATCCAATCTGTGAACAGACATTTTATGTATACTTTTATACATATTCCCACAAGCGGCAAGTTCTTTCTGAAATTTCTTGCGTACAAAAATGAAATTCCCTCATTTGGTTTGGTTTATTTAAAATGCAGCTCCAGTGCTGTTTATTGATCACAGCTAATACTTTAAACTACTACTTATTCATTCAGAGTTTCCATTTGGGTATAGAGTGTTATGTTTATTTTTCAAAGCAGTGGCACTACATGTGGAGAAGCTTGTACTGCCTTAATTTCCTGGTTTTCTCAAGGGGAATTTAATCGAGTAAATCCTAATCTCAATATCTTCTTCAAACAGCCTCAGTTATTTAAAATTTGAGTGTTGTGGTTGCAAAATCTGGGGGTAAACTTTGTAATTATCCATGCTACTTGACTTCCTTGTCTTGGTGATTCCCAGTGGGTGTTGTAGAGTCCGGGCTGTAGGCAGAACATGTGCATGGGGAAAACCTGATCTTCAGCTGTGTACGAGCTGTCTGACATCCCAACTGTGGTTTGCGTCTGCTGTCTCTTCAGTTTCACTTTTTAAATAAAGCTGATGTTGGTTTTCAAAACACTGACTGTCTTTTGTTGTCAAATGTTTGTTTTTATATATAAAAAAATGATACAGCCCCAAAAGTCTTGGTTCAGATCTACTATAACATCCGCTCATTTTGCAGCGTTTTGTAGTAGTGTTCTTGCTCCGTGTGGCTTCGGGCAGAGCCGGATGGCCGCCGTGGCAACGTGGAGCTGCGGGACATTGCCTGGCTGTGGCTGTCCATGAGTAGGTCGGGGTGAGGAGGAGGGGGCAAAAGGGTGGAGGGATGAGGGGGTGGGGGCATTTGGGAGGACGGGTGAGGAGACGTAGACATTTTGGGTGGGGGTAGTTGAGATGGGTGATAGTGCGATGAGGTAGGAAGAGGGGGAGGGGGCATATGAGCAGAGGGGTGGGGAGGTGGGGGAATGGAGTGAGAGGGGTGGTGCAGGTGGGAGGGCAGGCGTGGTGACGGGGGCATTTTGGAAGACTGCTGGGGCATTGGGGAAGATGAGGAGTTAGGAGGAGGAGGTAGGAGCGGGGAAGAGGTAGGGAGCGGAGGTGGAGGCATGTGGGAGGAGCCTGAGTGGGAGTGGGAGGAGCTATGGTGCGGTGGAGGAGGCATGTGGGAGGAGCTTGAGTGTGGCGGCGTAGGGGAGTGGGAGGAGCCATGGTGCGGTGGAGGCGGCATGTGGGAAGAGCTTGAGAGGGGAGGGGTGGGGCTGTGGGAGGAGCTATGGTGCGGTGGGGGAGGCATGTGGGAGGAGCTTGAGTGTGGCGGAGTAGGGGAGTGGGAGGAGCCATGGTGCGGTGGGGGAGGCATGTGGGAGGAGCTTGAGTGTGGCGGCGTAGGGGAGTGGGAGGAGCTATGGTGTGGTGGGGGAGGCATGTGGGAGGAGCTTGAGTGTGGCGGAGTAGGGGAGTGGGAGGAGCCATGGTGTGGTGGGGGAGGCATGTGGGAGGAGCTTGAGTGTGGCGGTGTAGGGGAGTGGGAGGAGCCATGGTGTGGTGGGGGAGGCATGTGGGTGGAGCTTGAGTGGGGAGGGGGAGGGCTGTGGGAGGAGCTTGAGTGATGGGGTGGGGGCAAATGGGAGGAGCCAGGGTGAGGCGGCAGGGGCATGTGGGCGGAAGTTGGCGGGGGAGGGAGCATGTGGGAGGAGCTTGAGTGCGGAGGGGGCGGGGTGTGGGAGGAGCTTGACTGAGGAGGTGGCGGTAAATGGGAGGAGCTTGAGTGTGAGTGGGCGGAGCTAGGGTGAGGAGGCAGAGGCATGTGGGAGGAGCTTGAGTGAGGGGGCGGTGGGGGTATTGGCGATGGGGAGGGAGGAGGTGGGAGCGGGGAGGAAGACAGCTGAGGAGGGGGAGGTAGAGGAGAAGGAGAGGTAGGTAACGCCGGAGGTTCAGGTGGGCCCTCAAGACTGCCCCCTGGTGAAGAGGAGAGGGAGTCTGTTTTGACCGGGAGAGTCCTGTAATCCCTGTACTGGCTCACGTTGTCCTGGCGCTGCAGAGCTCCACGATGCTTGTCTCCCGATGGGTCGGTACTGATCATGTTTCCGCTGATGGTGTTCCTCCATTCCCATGGTTTCCCATTCGGGGCGGACACTCGGACCACGGGGTGATGGGGGGCGTGGGCATCTATGGTGACGATGCTCCCACTCCCAGCGATGCTTCCCGGGTTACTCCCACTGCAGCTATCCCGGTCGGAGGGGATCCGATAATATGGAGACTCCGAGCAGGAAGAGCCGCCTCCAGATGACGAGCCCTCAGAGCCCTGCTGCTTGGACATCGCTATGACCTGGAAAAACAGATAGATACAGCAAAGATGAATACTAATGTAATCCTTTTCTTTTTTACGTAACTGAACTTAAACTGAACTGTGGGATGCTTCAACTTTGAATTCAAAATATGCGTTCTATTCTCCACTGCATACAACAGGATTATATGGTGGATAGCTGCAGGTTATTTTAGGTCGGTATCTAATGGAATATTGTGATGTTTTTTTCATGGTTCCCCTGGGCCTTATGCTGGGTGTGCTTTGTCAACAGCTTTTACAAGGTGAGAAAAGTGATCTTGTAAAAGACTGCAGAATCAACTAATTGGCTTGGTCACCACTGAAGGCACTGGCTTACACTTTATCGCCTATAATTTATTTTTGAAATCCACTGACAGTATAGTAGTGCATTGAAAACTCATTAGTGAAATGCCAGCTCCATGTTGTTGTGTGTATGTTTTATAAACAAAATTAATCACAGGTATGAAGCAGTTGGCAGAAGCACACCTCCTATTTGAACTGTATATTTTACCGCTGGCTGCATGCCACGTGATATTAAATTGAAAATCTATAGTAGCTGATGCTTGTGCTGTTCATGTGATTTGAAGTGCTCATTTAATGATCACCTGTGTGACTCGCTGCTGGCTGGGCGGCTGGCTGGGCTGGGTGTTGGGGACTCTGGGAGTGGAGACAGCGATAGGCCCAGGGCTCGGCTCCTTCGCCCCTCCCCCCTCCTGGAGCGACAGCCACTTTGCTCGGGTTTTGGCACTCTTTGGAGAGACAGGAGGTGGGCGAGTTGCCTCTTCAGGGATGTGGACCAGTGGGGGGGCCATGGCGACGCGGGGGGGTGTTGGAGTGGCGCTGCCTTTGGCTTGTATTGTGGGGTAGAGGGAGGAGGGCATGGCCTGTTCCGAGTCTCCTGCTGCTCTTTCATCTCCATCAGTTCTGTCAGGACCATCTTCATCCTCTCGAGAGCTCTGACTGCGCAGCTCCAGGGACCGCTGCTTCCACTCCGACACCAGCTGCCGTGACCTCTGGGAGTCATAGGGCACGTGGAAGGTCATGTGACGCTGTGTAGGGATTGGCTCATCTGAGGGTGAGATGGGGCTGTTGCCATTGGCAACTCGGGGTAAGGTGTTACTGAATGTCACCATGGTTTCCTTTCCCATGGGCCCCCTGGTGGCCAGCAGCTCTACGTCAGCACTGGCCCTTTTCAAAGACGCCAGTGATGCCTTCTCTCTGCGAACCTTACTGCGGCCCCCAGCCCCCAGCCCGGCCCCTAGCTCCTCTCTGCTCTCAGACGCCCTCGGGGTCTTTCTGTACAGGGAGTCATGTCCGCGCTGACTCAGCACCCGAAGGTCCTTCTGCTGGGACAGGGTGAGCCGGGAGACACACGGAGCGTCCTCTTCTGAGGCTTTAAAGTTCCCCACTGCATACACAGCCTACACAGCAGAGAGAGGAGGGAGACATAACCACGTTAAGACACAACACGAGTATGAAAGCCTCTCTCTAATCTGTGGGAGGGTAAATGCTTCTCCTATTCATTTACACCAAACGCATAAACAGGCTGTGCTCCCCTCTGCTGTGCAGTGTGTGGTCAGCATGAAGCACTCTGCTCTGTGATGATAGGGAAGAGCTGCAGAAAAGGGGTCTATAGGAAAGACAGGAAAGCATGGCTAATGGCTAAGACAAGTTTTCTTAAATTGAACTGAGAAATTGTTCCAGCAAATTCTTATCGGATTATTGCTTCACTCTCTCACGCCCCTTCTGTAACAGAAGCAGCTATATATAGGCTGCCAAAAAAACAAGAGAGAGCGAGAAGCATGGAGCTAATCAAAGAGATGAAACAAACAGGGCATTTGTAACACATGCTGTGATGGTGTGGAAAAATACAATAGCTCCGTTTAGTAACAGTCAAACATCTGAACTACGTTTGGGTAGTCAGTCATTATCACCTCTCTGAAAACTGACTCTGAGGGCAGCTGTGGAGTGTGGAGTGAATGAATAATGCTCTGTAATGAGTCTGTGAGTGTGCAGAGAAGCACTATATAAAACTGATCCATTATTATTATTATTATAAAGTTCCAACACTAATGAACTACAATAATATTTTTTTCACTTATTTTTCGATAACTGTGAGTTGAAAGGACTTTTAGAGGAATATGAATTAAAGATATCAGGTTTCTCTGTTTGATTACATCTTGTCAATCTGCCCTTCACAAATGATCCTGATCATTTATACTGGTGACAAGGTCCTTATTACACCCAAAATCAGCATATTATTTTATATATATAATTACTGACCAGATAGACTCCGATGCCTGCTCCGATGAGGTAGCCCACGTACACGTCTATGGGGTGACTGCGGTGCTGCGTGATCTGCGTCAGCCCGGCCAAACCTGCCGCCATACAGAACCCAAACACCAGCAGAGGCTTCAGGAGCTTAGTGGTACTGCTGATACTGGCATTGAAATACATCTGTGGAGAGAAACAAACATTTAGTATGACGGGAAGGGCATCAGCGTGAATACTATGTGTGCAGTATTAAAAATTTACTACAGCAGCTAGTAATGTGGAAGTACCAGCATTTCCCATTAAAGGTGAACTGTGTAACTCTTTGGCTGGGGGTCCATCACATGCTTGTTTCTATGGATATGTGATATGTTGTTGCTCTTCCTGGAATGTTCCACAGTATGACATTAAACAGCTCTACTCTACATTTATTCAATTACAGGTGGTTTTATCGCTCAAAAATATCCGGCATTCTGACTGTGAGAGGGGTTGCCTTTCCACAGATCTGACCTGTAACTTGGTCTGGTTTGGTCTCTATGAAGATAAAAAGGTTTTAATACCATACTGTGAAACAATCCAGACAAAGCAATTTGATGGACCCTCCACCAGAAAAATTACACAATGCACCTTTAATAGAGGAAACTGCTATGTTTGCCTTCCATAGTCTAACCTTTGCCCTTAGGTATGAAAAAATGTCATTTTTACTTGTTGTATTATCATAAATATATTGAAGTCTATTTAATATTTATTCAGCCCCTTCATACAGTATATTATCAAAGGCAATTTACTTCAAACATGAGTATTTGAATTTGTATTTGCATGCCTATACACATGCATTTTTTAACCAAGTTTAACCCTAAACCAACCAGATGATATAAAGAAAATCACCACAAATTTGAATAAGATAAACGTCAAATATTTATCGATTTTGTGAACACTATTTTGAAGTCTTTAAGTAGTAGTATCCATTTAGCCAACCACAAACCAAACGAGGAAAAGGAGCCCAAAAATGACCCTCGATGCCAGATCTTTGTAAAATCATCTCTTATGGCTCTTTTCAGGCGGTTTACTTTGACTGAAAATGTCTTCTTTAGCACTAACCGTATACTTGACAACTGTGGATTAAGATCTGACAGGCGCAGAAGGGCACATCTTTACATTCAGGCTGCACCATTGTTTGATTATATAAGGAGGTGAAGGACAGATGACGGACAGAGAGGCAGCCTATGCAAGAAAACTTAACAAGCTTGTCAATCTCCACAACACAATGGGGGGAGGCCATTTGCGGCTTTCCACATTTACAAAATCCCATGTGTTGCACTGTATGTAAAGCAAGATAAGTTTGGGATACTTTGCCTGAATTTTGACACCTCGTAACCATAGCAACGAGACCAAAATTGTGAGTTTTAATGAGAGTGCATTGGGCTCGGAGGAGCAGTGATGAGGCCAGTAGCTGCTTAAAGGAGCCAGAGGGGCCTGGTTAGTGTGTGTGGCCAGAAAAAGATGATACACGCACACTACTGTCCACATATTGCAACTGTCAGCGCTTATTTAATACTGAAGAAATGTAGCAGAGTCTGAAGTTGCAGTCTAGTTACACTTTTAATAGGAACTGGTCCAGGGACTGTCTGCGAAAAGACCACAAACTCCCAAAAGCCAAATAATGACATTTTAATATTATGCAGGCAACAAATCTATTGTGTCTAATGAGGATAGTTCAGACAAGAGTGCGAGCATTGGGAGAGTGATTAACATTCTAATTTCCAGGTAGGTTCCGCAGCAAAGGAAAATTGAATTCTGTCTCTTAAAATGTTGCCATTTGTGTATGAGACAATATAGAATTTGGCATAGCCTGCCTAAGACCCATGGTTGTAGATCCTCAAAGTTCCGATATTACACTATTTTCTGATCTATGTTATAATGTTGTTTCCTCATCACAAACATGCCCGCAGTGTTGTTTTGTTTACACACATTTACACATGTTTAACACAGAAATCCTGGAACAGAGCATTTTGAGCTTTGGCGATGTAGAGAGACTAATAACACAGGATTACTCAAACATGTGTGAATGAAACAAAACACTCCAGTCATGTTTTTGAGGAGGTAACAACATTATAACATGGAGTCAGTTTTGTGTAATATAGAACCTTTAGTATATGTTTATTGTAAAATACATAGGGATTTGCACAAAGGGGCAGATGAAAACTTCTCTCTGTTCCTTTTAATTCTTTCTATACTATATATCTACATTATTGTTTGTTTTTTTAATTGTTTTTTGTGTATTTTATTAATGAAATAAAAAGGTCAGACACGATAGATCTTGGGTATGATAATTTGCTGAATGTCTCTCCACTCTTCAACCCTTTAGACAGATAGATACAGTGAATATGGTACAGTCAAATGAAGCTGTAAAGAAGAATCTCCTATAATAGTTGATTCTACAGTGAAGAAAGAGAGAGAAATCTGTCACTCCTGCCTCTCTCCGTTCTTAGTTATATTTTAAGTACCAAATTCACACCGGTCCAACCATCTGTCCAAATATGTTTTAATGGTGGGCCCCACGTAAAGCCTAAGTATAACCATACCAGCTTTTTTAAGACACAGATGTTGAAAAGTATTAAATAAGGATTGCTTACGGAGATGTAGACAGCAGCAAAGCCCGAGAGTGTTGCATGCTGGGAAGGAAAGGTTTTCCTGAGGGCAGAGAAAGGGGAAATATGTTTACCGTTAAATAAGATGGATAACACGAAATTATGCCAAGATTAAGACTTCATTAAAACATGCAGAAAAAATAGATCTGATTGTAAAGTGTCAAACGTTTACCTTCTATTAGAGGGCCCATATTAGGCTATTTTCAGGTCTATATTATAATGTTGTTTCAATCACAGATGTTTAACACACAAACCCTGCATATTTAGGCTGAGTTATTTTCTCAAACAGAAAACAATCCACTGTGTTTTTAAAGTCCATACACCTTCACTAGAATCATTTGGATGATTTCAGCTCTAAAATTGCCCATCTCTACTAAACTAAAAACTAAAAACTACTGCTGCGTGACATCACAAGGTGGAACTGAGCATTTTGAGCTTTAGAGATGTAGTCAGGCTAATAATAAAGGATTACTCAAATGTGTGAATGAAACAAAACACAACTCCAGGTATGTGTTTGAGGAGGTTAAAGCTCACAAGAGTCAATTTTGTGTAATATAGGACCTTTAAGTGATTGCAATTAAGAGAGGTATATATGTTAATTGCACTAATACATTTTAATAGGCTGTTGTAGTTACTTTAAAACCTGTAGATTATGGGCAATGAATCCAATGAGGACTAGAGCCTCCAGTGTCTTTCCATTCAGACAGGATTATCTGTGTATCCACTCTATTAACATGGGATCCCAGTGCACTCTGCTCATCGCCTCATTTGTTTTTCTGCTGTTGCTCGGTTCAGTATTACAGTATGATTACAACAGAAATACAGCGTAAAGAAAGGTAATATAACTTATAATAGAAAAATTGCAATAGCAATTTAAAGCATGTGTCTGTTAATGTCATGTTGCTAAAAGCTGTGCTGCTAATTAGTGATTTCAACATTTATCTTCCTCATTGTTACCAGCAGAAGGCAACAGATACCTAATCCAAGTATTCGTTTTACAATTGTATTTATACAACTGGAAATGCCAATAATTAAAGCACAGTACTAAACTAAACTAGCCATAAACTCCAAAATCAAACCATTTTATTGTTACTTTAAAAAGCACCATACGGTCACATTTTAAAGATGCACTATGTAACTTTTTGAGGGTCTGCCATCTGCTTGCGTCCATGGAGATGTTATTGCTTTGCTGAGAATGTTTCACACAATCACACTGAACCTATTCATCTCGTATGAATTCAATTGCAAGTGTTTTTAATGCTCAAAAATGTATTCTTCTCATGAATACTTATTGTGAGCAGGGACACCTCTCCATAGACCTGCTTGTTTCCATAGAGATACACACGTTTAATTCCACACTGTGAAACAAGCACATGGAGGGCCCACTTCTACAAAAGCTATATAGTGCACCTTTAAAAAACACTGTACATCCCTTTTAAAAGCGTTTAGACTTTTTAACATGCCAGTTTTAACTTCCCCACCTCACCTGGCGGACATGATGGCGTACAGGTCCTTGCCCATGCAGATGTCCTGTGTCACGTAGGCGTTGTTGTCACATGACACGCCTGGAGCCGTGTAATTGGGCTGACACACAGTGAGGAAGAACGGGGCGTGGTACCCGGTCGCCAACTGGATGACATCTGTCACCAGGGCTGTCGCCAGGAGACCGAACACGTGCACACCTGAGGGACACACACAAAGCATGATGGGAAATTGTGGAGCTGTTGCAGTAAATGAGCTGAAATCCTCTGGTGGCTTCTTCACATTGAGACGGTTAATTCTGAGCACCTGCACTAGGATCTTGAGCTCACTCCAACTTCACCGAGTTATGAAACCTTTGAAAAAATCTCGGCAAGGTGAATTAATCATGTTTTTCACTTCAAAGCTAGTAGTCTGCCTGCAGATATTTCACATAAATGGTTGTATGTCATTACTGTTACACTTTCATAACACACTGGATTAGTTTATTTTACACCCCCGAGACCTGTGTAGCAAATGAGTTAAGCCTGAATGTAAGAGATGACTGGCGTAACATGACATCACCTCGCAGACAGTGAAGAAAGTGGCAAAATTACACAAAATTACCCCTAATTGGACATGCTTAACCCAGTAATCTTAAGAGAAGCTATATTGCTGTTTTCCTCATCATTTCCTCTTAATTAAAGGGCCCATATTATGCTTTGTTATTAGGCTGTTTCCTCATCACAAACATACCCAGAGTTGTGTTTTGTTTCATTCACACATGTTTAACACACAAATCCTGCATATTTAAGATGACTTCTTCTCTAAAAAAAGGTCATGCGGTAATACAGGGAGTGCTCCACTGTGTTATTAAACTCCATACACCTTCACTAGAATAATTTGGATGATTTCAGATCCTTGGAATTGCCAATCTATACTAAACGAAATGTAAAAGGTGACATCACAAGGTGGAACGGAGCATTTTGAGCTTTGGAGAGGTAGACAGACTAATGATAAAGGCTTACTCAAACATGTGTGAATGAAAACACAACTCTGGGTATGTTTTGATGAGGTAACAGCATTATGACATGGCTTAAAGCTCATAAGAGTCATATTTTAATACAACAATATTTAAACAATATTTTAATATTTTTTGCACCCATTAAAAGCTATCCTGAAAGTTAGAAAAAATATATATGTTGTGTTGAATTTTCCACAATACTGTTTGGATTCCCTGGATATTTTTGAGTGGCACTTTCTGTAGCAACTTTTCAAGCATGACATAAAATTGTAACTAAATTCCACTTTTTACGCACTGACACAAATCGAAGCACTCACCTACAAATCGCACGGTTCTCCTCAGAAATGAGTTGAAGCTGCAGCCTCCAGCGTTGATGCTGCTTTCAGACTTGGGGCAGGACTTGAGTCTAGACTGCATACAGTACATGACCCCCTCCCCGATCATGATCTGTGCACACAAACACCAGCTATTAGACCTTGGAAACCACTGGAAACCATTCAAGCCTATAAAGACGCACTATGGACAATTTCAAGTGGTTTTGCCCAGCCACAAGCCTCATTCGTTTTGCCTGCTTTGCCTATATATTTCACAGTCTGGCAGTACGGTGGTCCAGCCAGGTTAAGTTAATAGTCAGATCTATGGAGAGGCGAGCCCACCGCCCTCCATACACAGAAAAAAGGCTTGTTGTAATTGAAAAAAAAAAGCAAGTTAGCCAAGTTTAACGCCATATTGTGGAACATTCAAGGCAACATCAGCAGACATGCAGGTGATGGACCTCTTACAAATGACATAGTGCGTCTTTAATACACAATAAAGTGTAAATAGTAATGAAAGCGTGCAATAAAATAGAAAAGAATAATAAAATGTACATAAAAATACAAAATTGTAAAAAATAATCTATAGTTTTTACAATATTGACCAGAAACAACAAACAACATTAAGGTCAGAGGTTATGGTTGATGCACAGTGAGACAGAGTCCCGACGAGGCTGGGGACTAGGAGCTGTCATGTCCTGATCACTCTGAATGTGTGTGATAGATGAGAGCTGGAGCGCCTGTACGTTTCTATGGCTCTAATGGACAGGACCAGTGTGTGAGTGAACGTGTGCATTGATTCTGGGACCTCTGCTGTTTATTGCAGTGTCAGGTGAGTAATTATCAACGTGTCCATCGATCGTAGACAGAGATTTGCTTTGGCGTGGCAAATTGGACATTCTGTCTCATGGTATGCAAAGAACAAAGTATTGTGCTTTAAAGGATGTGAACAAATGCTAGTGTATAGGAAAGTAGCAGTTGGGAAGTCTTATATATCCTACTTGGAATCATACTTGTTATTCTATTTCAAAATCATGTATGTATTCATTCAAAATTGTAAAAACTATGAATTTTCGCAAGGAGTTTTCATCCCTCTCATTATGTAAACAGTACCTTTCATGAATCAGACAACCCAATAATGACATCATTTTTGGTGTGCGGTGTGTATTTGCACGCACAAAAGAAATCTGATCATCAAAAACAATCAGTGGATTTGGAGTAATTTTGTATTTGGAAAACAAAGACAATGTTATTGTATTAAAATAACTCAACTCAATCCATTTTCTTTTTTGTTTTTATTACATTAGTTTGCCATTTCTTGCATATTTTTTATTGTCAAAACCTGCACAGATATGAGCAATCAGACTAAAATCAGAATGCTCTCATCAAATGCAACTGTTTAGATGACATTTCAGTAATCTGATAACTCCAGAAATCAGATAATGATCACATTTTTGGTGTGCATGTAAACATAACTAGTGATGATCCATTATAGGTCATTATAAGTCTCATCTAATCTTAGTGTAGCTGCCATATTACGTTAAAATGTTTCTCAATAATATCTCAATAACTGATTATTTCTATATAATTTCTCCCCTGCTTACACTTAAAAAATATGTTTGCACTGTAATGTAGTAGCCTATGCATCTCCCAAAGGATCCTCATGAGCTGAGCAGACATGAGTCATTGAACTGCAAAGACTGTGGTTTTTGTTCCAGTAAACCTCCACTCCACATGATACAACAGCAACGCTTCCAGTATTCTGCGTTTTGGCTTAGTCTGCAAACAATTCTGTCAAAAAATAATGAAATAAATGATGGATTTAGAAGTCAGTCCCTACATTTATTTGCAGTTAAAGCAGGTTTGTACATTTTAAACTTTACTGAACATTGAACTTCTCCATCTAAAGCAGTTAGTTGTACTTACTAACATTCTGCTATTCACTTCTATTTCTTTTTGCTTCTCAGTCTCAAACAATCACATCGCTCATTTAGATGCACTCTCTCTCCCCTCTATTATCGTGCAATGTCAGCCTAACTGGGAGAGATATTCAGGGGCGTGTAGTAATTTAGTCATAGCGCTAAAACTTTCTTTCTATAATTGCTTAAAACGGCAATATAGATAAGCAAATACTCATCTGAATTTCAGAAATGCATTACTCATAAGTAATTTGCTCTCAGCAGCAAAAATAAACAGACTAAAGCTTTGGCAGTTTTACGTTTTCTCTTTTAACAGCGCACCAAAATAATGTAACAACACAAGCAAGCGCATAACCCACAGTTTGACTCTTCCCGAATCAAAGTTACATGTTTATGCATTTAAGGAATCATTTTCAAATTGGACTAGGCCAGAGGGCTGCAACTAACCATTATTTTGGTAATCAATTATATAGCAATTATTCTTTTGATTCATTGATTAATTGTTTAGAACGTGAAAAGCCTCTGAATGTGAGATTTTCACAAAATTTTACCCAGATAAAGCTAAAGTGAAGGCAATTCTGATTCGGAGTATATTTACAAACAGATAGAAAATGACCTTGGGATAGCAGTCAAATCATCTCGATTTCAAAAACATTGTACAGATTTATAGCAAAAGGAGAAATTTAAATTGTCAACTGGACATAGTTTATTTGGTTGAATACGTTTCGCAGCTCATCCAAGCTGCTTCCTCAGTTCTGGTCAGATGCTGGCGGACACTGCCTTATATCTGCCTGAAGGGAGGAGCTAATTACATTGTAATTAAGTTCCTCTTGTCCAGTTGACAAATTAAATTGCTCCTTTTGCTATGGATTCTACCTGGACGACTGAGGGATTCTACACATTTTGTACAGATTTGACAATTTGCAACATGCTCCTGGCATGTTCTGAGTCTGTTAACGATTTTTCGATTACTAAATTAGTAATTGAATCGATTAGTTGTGATTAATCGATTCACTTGTTGCAGTCCTACCAGAGATCCAGATGTATTGAGGGGTCCAAACCGCTTGTACTCTCCTTCAGTCCTACTATTGTTGACATTTATACTATTCAAAGTTCAGGTGCTCATACACTACACTACACACACACTACACTACACACACACTACACACACACACACTACACTACACACACACTACACTCTTTTTATTTGTGGTGTATTTATAACTTACGGAAGCGGCCGGTCCAGCAAAGGCCAAGCTCAGGAGCATGAGTAGAGGTATGAGCTCGTCGCCCGCCTCCACGTAGGGCATGGAGAGGTCGCGGTCATAGCAACGGAAGCCCACCATCGCCGGGGACAACACATCTGTCAGCTCCAGGAAGTACAGGGACACCAGGGAGGACAGCACAATGGGAAGCTGAACATAAAAAAATATATATATCCTTAGAAAATATTTTACATGTACTTAAACAATCTATAAATCAAGAAAGGTTAGTCAGGTGTTAAACCATAAAAAATAATAATACTATGAAAAACATGCCAGTTTAAAGGGCCCATATTACAGTATTTTTAGATCTATGTTGTAATGTTGTTTCCTCATCTTCAGACATACCTAGAGTTTAAGTTAAGACTTCTTCTCTCAAACAGAAAACACTGTTCCACCTTGAGATGTCATGTGATAATACAGGAATTGTTGCATGGTGTTTTTAAGCTCCATACACCTTCACTAGAATCATTTGGATCATTTCAGTCTGTAAACAATAGCTGTTAACTTGAAAACTCCCACTACATAACATCACAAGGTAGAATTTTAAGCTCATCATTTTAAGCTTTTGACATGTAGACAGACTAATAATAAAGAGTTACCCAAATGTGAATGAACAAAACACAAGTCTGGGTATGTTTTTGAAGAATTAAGAGTGCTGTAACGTGGCTAAAGATTAAATTTTGCGTAATATAACACCTTTAATACAGGTCTATGTGGAGGGTCTGCCACCTGCTTGTTTCCATGAAGAAGTTACTGCTTTGCCTGGAATGTTCAGCAGTATAACAAAACTCCTTAGCTTTTATTCACTTATACGCTCTTGTATAGTCCTGATTTAGTAAGACAGGCAAACGGCCAAGACATTTAGAGGACATATGAGGATCAAAGCAACTGCTATCAGGGAATTTGATTTACTTAACAATCCATAACCCCCTAATTGTGTTGTTTATATGCATGAAATTGTAATCACTTATTATAATATTACTATAAATTACTATAAATTGCCGTATATCCCCAGAGTCGCTAAAGTATAGGAGTGACTCAGAGTGTTTTCAGATGATGCATAACATTCAACATGAGTCATTAGGTAGGCGTACACTTCAAAATAAAAGCATACCTCTACAAAATAAAAGCACGGCAGGAGGGTCATGCTGTCTTTGGGTGGCTTCTTCTTGGCTTTGTGTTTGGGGGAAGCCATTTTGGGGTGGGACCATTCCGAACCTGTGGGTAAACAAGATGAAAATGAATGAATAAACAGGCAAATCAATAATGAAATATTTTTTGTGTGTTTTAGTTTCTGTAGGATTCAAAATTGTCAAAATTAGTCTGTGTAATTGCTCAGTCCATGATCCACAGCAAATGAAAAATTCAATTCTGTCAACTGGATAAAAGTATAAAATTGAAAATGTTTTGATTTTCATCCAAGCAGCTTCTTCAGTTCTTTCAGTTTGCTGTATAATGGAGAGTACGCTGCCTTGTCAAGACTGTGCAAAAAAAAACTGATGAATGTTTCTAGAATTGTGAATATTGGTTGCCTTTTCACAGATTTGGAGATGTGCAATAATAAGACATGTGTCATCTTTCCAAATAATTTGTTGTAGAAAAAAAAATGGAAAAGACTCATTTAATGTACAGCGAGAACCACTCCACCACTGAGCCACCAGTGCAAAGTGCAAGAGTGACATCACAAAGTTGAAACATGATCCATTATGCAGTATGTAGGGTGAATTGTATTGATACTTCGCAGCTGACGTCATCAACATTCCCTGGGGATGTGATGCTAACTGAAAGCACTGCTCTGTCTGAGGCGTTGTTACATTTTAATCTGAGTTTAATTTTACCGCAGTCTCATCATAAAAAAAATCTAAAAACTACAACAGATGAGCTGATCTGCTGTTAAACAAGTTAGCCAACAGTTTTTCGGTTAGTCACTCCCACGTTTTTGTTGAAAATCAAACACCTAAAGTTAAACAGAACCATGAACGCTCGTATTGATCATAGGCTCCTGGAAAAGTGCTTTTTAAATCCATTTTGGGTTTTTTTGTTTTTTCCAGACAATCTTAAAACTTATTTGACAGTGTTTGCTAATGTGTGCATTGCTTCTCCGTGGTAACTGGTGAACATTCTGCCAATACACATATATTAAGAACACCCCCAGCGTT
Source organism: Taenioides sp. WSHXM2023 (assembly GCA_029959045.1). Lineage (NCBI taxonomy): Eukaryota > Metazoa > Chordata > Actinopteri > Gobiiformes > Gobiidae > Taenioides > Taenioides sp. WSHXM2023. The sequence continues at coordinate 19,285,178 of CM057102.1, forward strand.
ATGTCTCTGCAAAGTATCAACTGTTTTGCAAGGTATTTTCAGTCAGATGCCCTCCCTTATCCAAGCAACGATGTAAACTAACATGGCTGAAGTACACTACAGACGCATGTTTATATTTACTGTGCACCGATACACCACCTTTCCCGTCTTTGTACACACATCACTCTGGAGATATTCTGTCACCAATGACCTGAAGGCAGTTACAGACTCTGAGAGCTGAGAGTCAAACTAAACAGTGTTAAGTATTCACTGCTGATTCCCTGGCAGCTCCTCGCATCAGCCCTATCTCCTCTGCTGCGTCCTTTACCCAATTTTCTCCTCCTCTGCTTTGCTCGCTCTCTGATTCCTCGGACTATGTCCCAGTTTATCTCAAACTGCATCTTCCTACAAACTTAAAAGTCCTGAACCCAAACTTTGTTCAAATCTGTTGGAGCAAAATTTGTCTTCCATAAGCAGCTCTTGAGGTCAAAATAAGTTCTCTGCATGCTGTCTACATCTAGTTACAAACTGTTTTATTGTCCAATTATCTGGAAGTGCACGTTTGCATGCTAGTTTTTGTTAGCGTTATCATCATTACAAACACTGCTCTGGTTTCTGAGAGTTGTGAAAAGGAATAACTTTTGGACCACTGTATTAACGTTCAAAATGTCGCTGTTAACTTAAAAACTCCCAGTACAAGGGTGACCAGAACATTTTGAGCTTTGCAGATGTAGACAGACGAATATTGCAGGGTGTGAAAGAAACTAAATCCATCTCCAGGTATGCAAGTTTTGTTAGCTTTATCATCACAAGAAAGTCCAACTCTGGTCTCTGGAAGGTGTGAAAAGTGCATATAAACTCATCACAGTGAATAATTTGGACAGTCAGTAAGATAAGTGAGGAATAACTTTGGACCTCTGTATAAACGTGTAAAACGCACTTGTATTTTTCCACATTTTTAAGACAGTAAAAGTTTGGTCCAGTGCCTTTATTTTATTAGTTGAGTTTCAAGACACCATTAACTGATCCTATTAGAAAGATTTAGCTGGGACAATTGCGGTAACTCACAAGGTAAAAACCATTTTCAGCTTGCATTTTCATTTCTTGGGAGCAGCAGTGGCCGTAAATAGCCCGCTCCAAAATCCTTAATAACAAAATAAGCCTTGAAGCAATCCTCGGAAAGCCAAATTCACCCAGGGCCGTGGAGGCATCTTTGCATCTTTTCCTGCTTCTGTCATCTCCAATCTCTCCCTCCACATGCACATCACATTGTACTGTCTGCAGGTCTATGTCAAGTACATTTTTGCCACTCAGATTTTTATACCATTCTTAAAGCTGCACTATGTCACTTTTCGTTTCTATGGATATGTCATTGCTCAGCCTGGAAGTTTCCGCAGTATGACCTTACATTGTGAGCGGGGTCGCCTCTCCACAGATCTGTAACTGGTTTAGTCTCCGCGAATGGTTTAATGCCATACTGTGAAACATTCCAGACAAAGCAATAACATCTCCATGAAGAAAAACATTTGACGGACCCTCAACCAGAAAAGATAAACGATGCACTTTTAATATTTTGGGATGTCAAGATTTTTTGTTCTCATCTGGCTGTTTGTGTCACATTAAAGGTCTGCTGCGTAACTTTTATGGTGTCGGGTCTGCCACCTGTTTGTCTCTATGTGACGAATGTTTGACAGTATCTCCATGTATCTGTGGAGAGGCGACCAAGCTCGGTGACGTCATCCATAGCGCTCAGCTTCAGTCAAATGAAGCTCACGAGGCTAGCAGTTATAAGAGTGAATTTGGAGCCGAGTTCAATATTAGGAATAGGAATTTATTTACGGACAACCTAGAGAAATAAAAACACCAGGATCATGTAGAGCGGGTTAATGCGAGGCTCACTGCAGCAGTTACAGAGAACTTTTTTCAATGTAAAGTAAATTGGAAACAGCTGATGGATCCGGAAGCGCCCCCATGCTCACTTCCTGTTTGGAACGCAGCAGCTAGCGAGTTGGCTATGTCCATTAATACATACAGTTTATGGTTTGGTTCCATAAATCTAGTCCAACATTTGACAATTGTAACTGCACTGCTGTTTGGACATGGAGTCAAAATCTGTGAATCATTCTAAAATTGTGACGTTATCAGATCAGTATGATAAGCTTTGGAGGTTCATGATCTGTGGTAGAAAAATACACTGTAGTAAATGATCAAAATGATGAGAAAAGCTACACAGTCTTACAGTAATATTGACTGAGGGACTTTTGATTGCTTTAAAGGCTAAAGTATTTCCCCTCAAGGGTCAAGGGTTACGTCAATATGCCGCCTATTGATCTGTATGCCTTTTATTGGGTGTCCAGTCTGTAACATAAGGGCATTTTCTCTCCAAAACCACAAATGAGTTCCTTTTGCATTATACTATTTAAGTCTCTGGCATTAAATGACTGTAAATTAACCAACTACTGCATAGTCTTGTCTTGAAGCTGGTTTTGATACTGATATTTTGCAGCTGACGTCATCAACATTCTCTGGGAGTGTAATGCTAACTGTAGGCTCTGCTCTGTCTGAGACTTTATTAGACTTTGATGTGTCCTTTATTTTTAAGCAATCTGATCAGAAAGAACTGAATGAGCTGGAACTACAATAAGTCAGCTGATTTTGTGCAAACTTTAAACCATTTATCAACAAATATCTTTTTCTTGTCAAATCAGTCAGCAAACATAAAACTACCAAAGAGGTTGTGGGTTCAATTCTCAGACTGATGTAATATGATCTGTTTAAATAGCGTTATCAGGTCTCCCCAGCACTGACATGGATTCTCTTGCTTTCTTTAATTGGCCAAGCAACTGGTCAAAATCCACAAAATCTACTCAAAATCTCTAACAAAAATAAACACACACACACAAATGTAAATGATCAATAATAACATCTTTTTGCCAGTTTGTACTAGCTTTTAATCCCTAGTCCCTTCTCATGTTGTTGTGTTGAGCACCTCGTGTCTTCATCGTTTTAATTTTCTCTCTAACCATGACCCCGGGCGGCTAAAAACGACCTCCAAATCAAAGACTTCTGCAGTAATTTCTATTTTGAAGGAAAGCGGAGAAGAGATAAGCACTGATCAAAGACAAGTAAAAAAGGCAAAATGATTACAACAAAGATGTGGCCTAAATGTGTAGAAGGCCTATGTATATATGTATATATGTATGTGTGTGTGTTTGTGGGGGCAGGGTACAGGGAGTGGGGGATATTTTCAAGTGCGGTTAAAAAGGGATTAGGAGGAAGATGGGTTTGGGGTCTCAGTAACAATAAGGCAATAGAAAACATGCTATACGTGAAATATATGGTGGACTGTAGCATATAAGTAAACTTTAAAATAAAGACTCGTACAAATGTATAGTTCTGGAGTCTAATAGTTAAACATGGCATTTTCTAAACTGGGACTAAGTCAGGTCAAAACAGGACTGTGCAATGAATCCCCCCCTTTTTTTTAAGATTGTCGATTTTACTCATCAAGGCCTGGGTGTTTTTAACTGAGGGGTCCACAGCCAATACTGGGTCAGCACAAGGATGTGGTCTAGAGCGAACAAATGTGACTATCTTTTGCATTAACTGGCAATAATTAAAAGTATACGCTGTTTATCTTCAGTAAATGTATATTGAATGCTTAACTTCATCTTTTCATTTTTATTTTCTTAAAAAAATAAAGAAATAAATAAAAATCAAGATGAATGAGAAAAATGTATAATTAAATTCATTCCACACATTATCAATCTGGGATGGTTCTTGCTGAAAGTGATCAGGAAACGCTGAGCATCATGACTAATATTTCAGTCTGATTGATCGAAGCGCTGCAACAGCAGAACAAGACGAAAAATCAAACAGTGGAGAGAAAAGCACAGACATCTTCCCTGTCCGCAAATGCACAGAGCCCTTACCTTCTGCACATTTTTCACCTAGATGGCTTTTCGTGAGTTTGTAAAGTAATATTGCCAGAATCCATTTTTACTGTGAGAGGTTAATATCACGCAACCCTAGACTAGACCCGTATACCCTGCGCAAGACAAGTTCTATCAGAACTTTAAGACATACGAATTAGAACTAAATCATAGTTATCTTTGGAGTGTTTTTGCTTTTTGTCTGTACATAACTGATCATGGCATATAGGTATGCACTGTGCAGTTCTATAGATCCAACTCTCCCTGACACTGGATTAAAGTGGTATACTTAAATCCCCACTTAAAGCTCTTCTCCTGTATCACAACACACACACACACACACACACACACACACACACACACACGTATGCACGCACACACACACTGGCTCTTAAAGAAGAAAGAGTGTTTTATCTAAAAGAGCAGCCCCCTCCTCTGGGCACATCATGTCTCAGTGTTTGTGTTTGTGCGTCTGCTAAACTGGCCTGTCTATGTGTGTATGCAAACATGAAAGGCTCTGGAAATGGGTAGAGCCGATCCACAGCATATACAGAGAAAACAGGTAAAGTGAGGTTATGTCTGCCAATACATGCAGGGAATCAGAAGTATGTCAACTATTGATACTTTGCAGCTTATGTCATCAACATTCTCTGGAGGTGTGAAGCTAACTAGGGCACTGCTCTGTCTGAAACTCTGTTACTCAAGTTGGACTTTAATCTGAATTTAATTTTAACACAATCTGTCCAGAAGAGTTGGCTTAGTTGGAACTTTTCACACGATCTTGAAACTTTTTTGTCAGTATTTGCTAATGTGCACATTGTGTCACCATGGTAACTGATAAACATTCCACCAGTAGAGATACATGTAGAGCACCCCCAGCATGATGTCACTGCATTGGTCACATTTGTCACGTTTGTCCTTCCCTGGTTTGAGTCCAATGGCTTGGTTTGGTCCTGCTCTGGCCCTGGTTTAGTCCTGGTTTTCTTTTAGATTTGATCAAAATATTATCACATTTTTTATGCAGCGTGAGCTTAAATTTCGCTTTGAAAAATCACAAAAATAATTCTAAGGCAATTTTTTATGCTTGATTGGATTTCAAGATTGAATCCAAAACCTTCTTGCTGTGAAGGAGAATTGCTAACCACACTGCCAATTCCACCTGATACCAGTCCTCTTATAATCTTCTACTATGTCATTTTCCAATTTACACAGCCGCGTGGTACTTTCAGGTTGACACATTACACCAGGGTGCTTACAAATGAAGAGAAAAATCAATATGTTGTGAATTACATTATAGTTACTCAATGCATAGTGAATTGCAGCTCGTCTGTCACAGGAAATAAGTGGATGTGTAGTGAGAGAAGATTGTAATTCATCTCCATGTGGCCAGTATGTACAGTATGTTTATGTATGCTAATGTATGGGCATCCGTATGGTGCAGGGCTCAAGTGGTGCCATGGACCAAAGCGACTGGAACTAGTATTTCTATTCACAATATTGTTAGATATTAATGCAAGCTTGTTTTGGGTTCATCTTCATCTTTGGGGACTTCTAGATGTTTATTGTTAAAGGTGCACTGCTCAACTTTTCTTTTCCAACTTGTCTCCATGGAGATGTTATTGCTTTCCCTGGAATGTCCATGGTATGATATTAAACATATCCATAGCATTTATTCATTACGGATGTTTCTAGTGCTCAAAAATACAATAATTTGAATAAAATGTGAATAGGGGCAACTCTCCACAGATCTGAATTGTAATTTAGAGTAATGTTCTAACCTGCGTGTCTCCCTTGTGATAACTAGACACTAGACAATGAATAACATCTCCATGGAGACAGGTAGGTAGCAGACCCTACACCAGAAAAGTTGTATCTTTAACTAAAGCGGGGTTCACAACTTGGTGCTGGTTTCAATCCAGTTTAGTCTCCTGATGGTCACTGGTCCTATCCAAGTCCTGGTTTAGTTCTGGTTCAGGTTAAGTCCAAGTCAACATCATTTATCATTGTGGTCCCAGTTTTGAATAAATCCAATGTGTAGCATCATAATCTAATCTAAATAACAGTGGGATTTTTAAATATTGTTTCGATAGTTATGGCAAAAAAGCATTTTACAACTAGAAGCCAATGGTTATTACACCCTTATCAAAGTAATCACAATCTGTGTTGAGTTTTGAACTGGAACTTTTGCTCATCATGACATAACCATGATGTCATTGTAGGTCACTGTACATCTCCTTATGAATCTCAATATGTTTCCATACTGTCCGTCACTTGCCAAAGACACATCTGCCTCCAAAGGTCCAGGCTTTCACACCACAGACACTTGACAAGCAGCAGTCCCCATTTATAGTCCCTCCCTATAGAGCAGTAACTAAGTCTTAAATCAAACACACCGCTCCCCCAATGACCCTGTGCTCTTAAAGATGGACTATGAAATCAAATACCAATGTATAATTCACAGCATAGACCCAACTGGACTACCTACTGTTTATTCTATGCAATTTAACCTGCCATTAATTCACAATCAAAGTAACTGTGCAGAGAAAGCTAGTCTATTCCCTTACAATTCATATATTTTACTATTATGGTCCTATATCTTTAAGAGCATCTATTGATTTTTAATGGCAACACGAGCAGGTGTGTAAATTGGCTTTTGAAAACGTTAAATGGGTGGATTTACCTATGCTAATTACAGGTTTTACGCAAACCTTTTCAGTTTATCTTACGTAAAACGACGTAAAAACCGTTATCAACATAGCAGCTTTTGCAGCAGACGCACACTGCTCTCATCAATTATAAAAACGTGAGAAACCATGTGCTTGTCTTATCTGCCCTCGTGTCTGGTCTGGAGGAGGATGATGATGATGTTGAGTTTTTGCTGGTTTTACGTGGGGTCTGCGTAAAGATGCCGCATGTCCGTCCACGAGCAGGGGACATTAGAAGTACCGGACAGATAGTACCGGTCGCACTCACCTCTGTCCCGCGGGCTCCGTGAATTCACCGAGTCCCGTCTCCCCCGTCCGCTCCGCCTTGCCCGTGCGTTCTGCTCCAGTTTGGCGGCGGGTACAATCCACGTTAATCCATTTTCAAGACTTCCAATACATAAATCCTAGTTTTTAACGTGCGCTTTTTGGTCCCTTGGATGCGAGAGTTGAGGTGTTGAGGGATGCAGAGAATTGGTGGTGCAAGTCCTATTCCTACTTACGCGTCACTCCTCGCTTTCTTGCGCTTATTTCCTGGCTTGGGGAAAAAGTCAAATATCCCGGTCCACACCTTTATTTGTATTGCCCCAAAATAAGTCCCAACACGATAAAATGTGCGTATTTCTCCTTGAATGGCCCCTCATATGGTGCTCGGGTACGCAGCCACCCTCACACACACACAAAGGCGTAAGGGACGAGTGCAGAGGGGTACAGGGGGGTGGAGAGAGTGGGTGAGCGTATGGTGGGGGGAGGAGACAGTCTGGTCCACACATCCACAGCCAGCGCCGACACTTTTATTTCTCCCGTGCCCCCCGTTGAATTCCTGATTCGGGGCTACGGCCAAGACAAAGGGCTCGGGGTTTTGGGGAATGTGGATGGTGTGTATAAACATGCTACCGTGCGCATGTGTGTGAAAGAAAGCGAGTGGGCGTTTTTTTGGACAGCATCTCAACAGTCAGTATCAGTGCAATTATAACGCTTGGTTAACTGTGAGAAGGAAATTATATCAACAATCCCATAATATTTCTGCACTTCTGCCCACCTGTCCAAAATCCGTCTCCAGATCTATATAACTCTTTGTTTACTGTAAAGGGTGTGGCAGTGGTGGGTGCCTGTCTGTCCACTCAGCTCCGTTTGGATTCGTCCAGCACCACGCGCGCACGCACCCCTAGGTAGGTGCGTGTGCGCGTAAGGAATAACACGCACGCACGCCTCATTGACTCATTATGAATGACACTGGGGCCATTAACATCTGAGACCACCAGACTGTACGTGCAAATGTATGTGATCGCGCGTAATAGTGCGTGACAAGGAAGGAAATGAGAAGGATGGATTCAACTATAAAACTAGTGTTGTTTTTTGTCTTTTTGCAAACTTGTAACGTTAGAATACACGCTAATACTGCAGTGTTTTTGTAACTACTATGGGCTATAGGTGGAACACATTTAAGAGCTAATAGTTTGTACTCACATTTTAAATCACTAATTACTTTTTTTTAGATGTCCAGTCTGGGGATTCAACCCAAAACCTTTCTGCACTACTATACTGTCATTGCAACAGCCTGCACTACAGTCTGAGGTTGTGTAGTTGCATTATGTAGTTAGTTAGTCAATTACTTGGGAAATTGCTTTTGGGATGTATGTCACTTAAGCTTAATGGTCCTCTATTACTCAAAATTGACTCTTGTGAGCTTGAAGCCATGTTAGACTGTTGTGACCTCATTAAAAACATGTGCTCTGGACCACCTTGTGATATCATCAAGAGGTAGTTTTCAAGTTAACAGCTACTTTTGACCTTTAGTTCAGCTTAGATTAGCCGTTCCAGGTCTGAAATTATCCAGATGATTCTCGTGGTGTATGGAGTTTAAAAACACAGTGGAGCAATTCCTGTATTGCCGCATGACATCACAGGGTGGAACACAGAAGAACTCAGCCTAAATATGCAGAGTTTGTGAGCTAAACATGTGTAATTATAACATCAGAAAACAGTGTAATATGGGCCCTTTAACAATTCAATTTTTATAGAGCATTTGTCAAAACCACATATTTCAGCGCTGCCATGGTAACAGTGAAATAATGGTATTCTTCTAGCAATGCCACAGTATTTCTCATTAGAACAAAGGTAACTCATCTCTTCTACTTTAGTTACTCATTGTTTTTGTGCTTTTGGGCAAGACACTTCACCTATGCACCCTGCTTGCATTGTACCAACTGGATGAGGTCATTGGCATCAGTATGACTTACAGTAGCAGTGAAATTCCAACTCTTTCTTTTCCTTACAATTGCGCTCCCCCTCCTCCTTTCTTTCTCTCCATCTCTGTCACTAAATTATCCGGGGCGCCCCTTTTACCGCTGGGCCTGTCCCGTTGTCAAGGAGCTCCTCTGGTTCTCATGAGGTAGTCCCCCGTCTGTCTACCCTCCACCTCCCTGCTCCCTCCTTTCTCTCCCCTCCTCCTCCCTCGCTCCCTCTCTCCTATCAACATTAGACACCACAACCAATAATACCCCAGGGTTTGGTCACAGCTGGCGGGAGCTAATAAAGTCATCATTCACAGCGCTGCATGGCCTCCCTGTTTACTCACCTCACACAAAAACGTCCAGACACAACCAAAACGTACCAAAACTATTCAGAAAAATACAAAAGTACTCCCTCAAAAGCGTTTTCACATAATATTTTAAATATACTTAATAATATCTTTCTTGGATTTTGAGACCTTTCACTTTTTTCAATGCATTTCATTTTACAATACCCAGAATACAATTTTGTAGTGTACATAAAATAACTCCCCGTCATTGTATTGGGTAAATCCTTATATACATATTTTAAAATTACTTAAAGGTGTACTATGTAACTTTTCTGGCGGGAGGTTCCATGAGCTCCTTGTCTCACAAATAAAATAAAAAAATACACAGAAAAATATGCATTCTTACAGTGAGCAGTTTTGCATCTCCACAGATCTGACCTGTAATTTGACCTGTCAGCATCATCTACTTTTCTCTACCAGGCAAAGCAATAACACTCCATGGAGACAACCATGCGGTGTACCCCCCACCACAAAACTTACTTAATGCACCTTTAAATGTGTGGAATAAAAGCCCAGTATAATATGTGTTCTACATTAGCCTTCAAATCACACCAGGTTCTCTTAAAAGTAAAAGTTATCAAGCTAATTTCAACTCTCAAGTCTGAAAAAGGTCTAAATGTCCAAATTATATCAAGATTATATATTTTTTCTTCATCTGGATTTGATTAGCTGGGTATATATAGCACAGACTATATATATTTAAATGGGCATAGCTAAGCCAAAATGTTGTTCTCTCCAACAACTGAAAAAGCACTGAAAAACTCACCCCTCTCTCTGTAACTGCCACAGTGAGTCTCGTCATTTTGGTCTTAAAATGTTCGTATTAACCCGCTCTACATGATCCTGGTGTTTTTATTTAGCTAATTTGTCCGTAAATAAGTTCCTATTCCTAATATGGAACTTCCAAATTCACCCCTGTAACTGCTAGCCTGGTGAGCTTCATTTGACTGGAGCTGAATGCCGTGGGTGAAGTCACGCTCCCTTCGTCCACTTCTTTATCCAGTCTGTGGTATAAAGTGAATCATCAGCCTATGTAATCTTATCCTCTGCATCGTCTTCCCTCACTCTTATGTCACATTATGTTTTTGCTACTTGAAGAATTACTAATAATCACTATCTCTCCTCAAATATGTCCACAGTGACACTGTATACGTCCTACATTGTCATACATTGTCTTAAACCCCTTATCAATGCCGTCTCTGATGTGTCATGGTCGCCATAGAATTTCTGACAACAGCTATACTTAAAGCAGTTTACGTAAGCTGCTCATTATTTTATGCCATGCTTTTTTACTTGAACGCGTTGGTTGTCATTGATTGCTGCAGGGGGAGCAGTGCATTGGGGATTTTGAGTTTGATTAAAATTCCTTTTGACTGCTGTTCACACGTAACCCACTTACATTGTCTGAGCAAAGAGCTGCCATCCTCACACACAAGCCTAGACGCACACATGTTCTGAATCTTAATGATACGACAAAACAGTTTATTACAGTGCAGGTGTATTTAAAGCACTGGATTTGATTTACAGGCTGGATTTCCCCACTAATAAAACCTTGGGATATGAATATGGCCATAGCGCTCTAATCTATGTTATAATGTTGTTTCCTCATCAAAAACATAGCTGGAATTGTGTTTTGTTTCATTCACGCATGTTTAACGCACAAATAATGCACATTCAGAGTGAGTTATTCCCTCAAACAGAAAACACTGTTTCCCCTTAAACTCCACACACCTTCACTAGAATCATTTGAATAATTTCAGCCCTGGAATTGCCTTTCTTTTTTAAACAACTTGAACTTGTTAACTTGAAAATAACCATATCATGACAGCACAACATTTTGAGCTGGTATGAATGAACAAAACACAACTCCAGCTATGTTTTTGAGGAGATAATATTCTAAGATGGTGTAAAGCTCACAAGAGTCAGTTTTGTGTAACATAGGCCCTTAAGCAAAAAAACAAACAAACAAAAAATGTACTTTGAATGTAATGAAAGATTATTCTAAACTGCCATATATTAATCTTTGTACCCATGTATTTTAGAGTAATTGAAAATTAACAACCTTGCCATAACAACTACCAAAGTATTATACCTTTCGAATTGTGAAAAGTACTCAAAATGGCAGCTACAAACAGAGAACTGAAACCCTTTAACACGACTAGACAAAAAAGTAGTCCCCGTTTGTTCAACAGCTACAAAACATTCATGAAACTAAAGCTCAGGTCTTGCAGCAGCCATATTGCATCAGCTCCAGAGGGCACATCCGCACACGCTCAAATGTCAGAGCATTTACCTCAAACCCACACACTCCTGTCCACCATCACACCACCATTGATTATATTACAGCCCCTTCAGTGCAGCCGGCCCAGCACACACAGGACAAAAACCCATTGTTTCTTTTATGACAATGCAGAGAATACAGGCGTGCTGGTTTATGGAGAGCCTGATTGATTGATGAGATTAGCTTCAGTTTATGCACTACAGCTCAGTCTCCAGTACTTCATCATGAGCAACTGCCTCCACCTATACCAAGCCTTTGAAGGACCTATATTACACAAAATGTACTCCTATGAGCTTTAAGCCATGTTGTGTCGTTGCCTCTTCCAAAACATACCGTGTTATTATTAGTCTGTCTACATCTCCAAAGCTCAAAATGCTCTGTTCCACCTTGTGATGTCATGTAGTGCTGGTTTTCAAGTGAACAACTACCTTTTACATTTAGTTCAGTAGAGACTGGCAATTCCGGGACTCAAATTATCCAAAATATTCTGGTGAAGGTGTGTGGAGTTTAAAAACACAGTGGAGCACTTCCTTTATTACCACATGACATCACAAGGTGGAACAGAGTGTTTTCTGTTTAAGGGTTTGTATGTTGAATGTGATGAATGAAACAAAACAGAACTCCAGTTTTTTTTTGAGGAGGTAACGACATTATAACATAGATCAGAAAATTGAGTAATACAGGGCCTCACATGCAAGTCACTAAGTCACATTTTGATGATGTCATAGGGTTGTGCCATGTGTAGAGAAAGCTATTGGCCGATGTGTAAAGGATGTCTAAATAACTTGTATTCTTATTGCATTAGGATGTACAATTAATAACATTTAAATCAAGACAGAGATTTATCTCTAATTGTCAATGATCAGTTTCATTAACTGAAAAGTCCACAGCCAATCCTCTGTCAGTAATAGTGGAGTTTAGACTTTGGAGGAAGATTTATTTATTGATTGATTGATTATGTTCAGGAAATGAACACCGAAATACATTTTTATTTGCGTCTGTTAAAGTCTGATATCCAGGTTAGGGCATGTTGTGGATAATATAGAAGAAGGTTACGTTATATAAGCATTCGGTGTCTGTGGATTTGGGATTTCACAATGATTAGAAACTTGGACTGTTGTCATAGCAATTAACAAAGTCCTAAAAATGGAGCCCAAAACAGAAAACTGAAACCTATGATTGTTCATTATTAGTCCATCAGTACCAATCTTGTATTAACAGCCATTCAAATGTTGCAAAACTCAAATTAAAACAATAATAAAAAAAAATATTAAAATTATAATGATCTTCGGCATAAATCCATGAGACCCTATTGTCTATTGGTCTAACATACATATTGGCTTCATCATAATAATATCACAAAAGCAGTGAAATCTTAATGCAGTGTATGCAACACATTGGTCAAAATTTGGCCAACAACCCACGCATTGTTGACTCTGAATTGTGCTCAAAACACATTCTCCTAGTATCAATTTTAAGCAGGCTTTTCTTTATATTGTAACACCTCTCTTTAGCCATTCAGTTTAGTAGCAAGACAATAATATCAATATCAGCTTACGTCTAATTACGTCTTGTAAAATCAAGCATGGGGCCAAGATCAATACAAGAGGGGTGTAGCAGCCATTAGGGATGTCAAGTTATTCACAAATTGACAATGTACAACTTCAAAAACACAGGAGCGTATCATTTTCCTCTCATAGCACCACACCTGTCAAGAGAGGTTATTTTTAGATGTATTATTCAGATATGAAGTCATCCCCTGCATGAATTTAGCCTATAGAGAAGTGCAGGTTATAGTGCCCCCGTGTGGCGGATAGGAGTTTCTGCAGCCTGGTTAACAGAGCCATAATCAGCTTGCCCTCAGGTGAAGCACAGGGAGAGCAGTCTCTGAGCAGGGCCTGGGGCGCTGTGGGTGAGACGGAGTTTTGGCTGAGAATAGAACTGATTATTACTTCATTTTTGAGATATCAACATATGGCATATTAGTTCGTCATTTCTGTTGAATCACACTGTGACAGTAAACAGCAATATTCTCATTCTTAATATTCATAACATTTGTATATGAATATAATATGTCAAAGCTGGCCCCAGGCTGTATGAATATATGAACAATTCACTCAATTATTAATATGAATGTAAATGAATGGCATGTTGGCAATGATATAATGTTGCTTCAGTTATAATGCATTTATTTCACTTGAGATGCAAATGGTTAAAGTCTGTAGCATCGGAAATGGCTTTAGGGCAACCCAGGCAACACTTTATTCTTTAAAGGTGCACTATGCAACAAAAAGATGTTAGCAAGTGCACCTGTCACTTGCTAACGTCCTGTCACACATCTACTCATTGCTTTTGAACAAATCTTACCCTTCAACGTAAATATGTAAATAGATGTTTATTTCAAAACATGAGAATGATAATTATGATAAATTTCAATAATATGCTGATACAATTTTATAAGGGATAAACTTTTTAAAAGTATTTGCTTAAATATTCCAGTACCACAAGCTCTTTCTCAGTAAAATATGTGTTCTTCGTAGACACCATGTGAACACGGCACTGCACACCACAGTTTGACACTAATCCATGGATCCAGCCACATACAGTATTAGACCTGTATGATACACTTGCATTGCTTTGTGTAGAAATTCAAAAAAGTACTATTCTCTTCATTCAAGCCAAAGGTAGCTTCAGTCAGTCTGTAAAGAAATGCATAACCTTGTTTTCCTCAGATATCTTAAAAAACAGATTCTCCTGTCTGTATGAGCTGTGGGAAGCAGAAATACAGCACCCTCTAGTGGCAACGGAATAGACTTTTGTGAAGTCAATCTGTAGTTCAGTTTCACTATGTAAAAGAGAAATGTATTTAAAATCAAGTGATAAGAAGAGTCCAGTGTGAGTAGCCTCTGTGTAAAGGGAGACTTTGCAGAATTGTTATTTTAAATTCCAGAAACAAGACCTATCTGTGTCCCCAGATACGAGGTAAACATGTTCAAATCAAATATAGCTTTTACTGTTATTTTATTCTTAACCACAAAAACAATAGATAAGATGTCCAATTTATTTACGTTAAAGCCTAATTTAGTGTTTGGGCTCTCGAGGCAATTATCAAATCAGAAAACAGAAAGAGCTTCACATGAGTCTCTAATTTGGGTTGCCAGTTTCAACGCTGAAATCCAGTTTGTTTAAACCTAAAATGCCTCTTTCTGATCTGAATGGTCAGTACCTAAACCCCAGCACCTCCAGCCAATCATAAATCTGCTAGTCTGAATGTTCTGAGCTTTCACATGAGGCATGGTCTGTCCATATACTGAGAATGAGAACAACAAACAACAATTTGTCCTCAATATGCAGGTTAAGGCACTGGCAACTCAGGCCAGTTCTGTAGAATATTTTTATACCACCAAGAGTGCAGGCTACATACCCTAACTTTAAAGAGATGATCCTTGATCTGTTCCAATTGTCAGTTTGAAACAACAAAAAAAACATAAACATGGACAAATGTGTATATTGATTTCTGTGTGAGAGGCCCAATAGCCAAATAATTCTCACAATTCTCACAGATCTGAACCATAAAATACCTTATTATCAACTGCTCTTAGCGTTAAATGAAGTGACTCTGCCAAAAGCCCACAGTAAATATATAATATAATGGTTAAACTTGGAGAAAAACACAATTAGAATTTTTGCTGTTTTCTGCCTCCCACAGCTGGCACCCCCCTCCTCTCTCGTGCCTCCGCTCAGGTCCGGTTCACAGTAGGCGGGTTTGTGTTCGTCCTGTCCACAGTGTTGAGCGCTCGTGTCAGGTTAGCCTTCTGTCTGTCCAGGCTGGAAGTGTTTCGTGATTGGACCATTCCCTGTTGGTTTCCATGGTTACGCTCCAAACTGGCGGAAGTACGCGATTGGACAGTCCTCTCTCCTGTTAGTGTATTCACAGAGCGCACCTCATTGGATCGCCCTCTGTCCAAACTGTTATTTAATTGGCTGCCATGTCCTTCCAAACTCGCTCCTGATTGGTTAGCCCTTGCCGCCACCTGCTGCTGATTGTTCAAAGTTTGGAGTTGGCTCGTCCTATCCCGGTCAGGAATTTTCGGTTGGACTGAGCTACTCCTGTCTGTGTTTATAGTTTGTATCCTCTGTCTTTCCAAACTTGTATCTCTTCGCACAAAGCCACTCCTCTCTCTTTCAATGCTGTTCTGGATCTCAGCTCGCCTGGCCAAAGCTTCTCGTAACTGGGTTCGGTAAGTTTCAATTTTGCTTTGCAATTCCTGGAGCTCCCCTTCCCATAGACTGGCCTGGCCCGTCCTGCTTCCCAACGGAGACAGAACCAAACCAGTGGAGGCCAGTGATGATGGTGGACCCCCGTTCGCATGGAGGCTAATGTGACTGGGTGACGCAAATCCGGTAAGGCTTCCCAGGCCAAGTCCACCCATGCCCAGCCCAGGTCGGCCCACCATCCCCGGGCGACCGCGGACAGAGGCGGTGTGGGTGCGGAGACGGTAGCTGTGAAGTGTTTCCAAGTCAAAGTGCACGCGTTTCTCCTTGTGGTCTAAAGAGGGGGAGGAGGAGGCGCCTGTGTCGATCCCTGTGAGCGAGGCAGGAAGTGATGTCGGAGGCGAGGGAGGCGGGGCCTGGTGCTGCTTCCTGTGCAGGGTGCAGTTCTCTGAGATGCAGGAGGATGGTCTGGAGGAAAGATAAGAGAGACATACTGAGTGTGATGAAGGATATCTGAAAATATTTACACTGAAACGGCCATGTTGCGTTCTCATATAACACCACTAGACGCCATCTACATCACTGCAGTCTGATAATGTGGCAGCTTTGGTCTGACAGAAGAAGACCAGAGAGCACAGATGAGTCTGAGCCAACGTGAGGGGAGGAGGAGAGGGGGGTATGTTTCATATCTGACATCTACTGGTGAAAAAAAAGTCAAATAAACTTACGAACGGCAGTTTTAAGGCTACAGAATATTGGAAAACTACATTTTAAACACATGAAAAATTTAAATATTATTATCATCAGATACTGATACTGACTGAGGTATTTAATGCAAAAAATATGCAAAATTATTACTAAAATTCTCCAAAAAAGTTATTTCTATATAAATTAAAATAATTAATATACAAGTATAAAATATTTACATTTTTTTAGATCAGTTGAAGCTGAGGTGAAGCTTAGATGAACCAAGGAAAAGCGCTTTATAGTAAAGGAGTTTCAATGCATTTTAATACAAAACTACCCCTTTCCAAGTCTCACCTCAAAACCCACCTTTAAATTAGTTTATTCTGTTTAATGTTCTAATTGTATTAATGCCGTTTTTTTTGGTGTTTCTGCGCTGTAAAGTGACCTTGGATGTTAGAAAAAATGCATTATTATCTTATTATTATGATCCAAACCGTATTACTTGGTACTTATTTCACTGATACTGCCCATCACTAACTGCAACCATTCAAATAGTGATTTCATATTCAGTGTATTCTGACTACAGTGTGACCCAGCAGCAAATAGGTTTGTTCCACGGCTCTTTTACTTGTTTTGGCTGATGTACCTCTAACGACTTCGTTTTACACTTTTTCAAACAAGACAGTGAACTTCGATCCTGATCTCTCCTCAAAATCATTCAGTCTTTATTACAACGGTGCTACGCCTTTATATTTGCTCAATAAATTTCTCTCTGGCATAAATCTGAACAGTTGACTCATTTGTTATTGGGAACTAAATGCCCTTTTAATGGCTCTTCTCAGAAAAATGGTTTCATGCTCGGAGTATTATGGTCTAGACGAGAGTTTATGATTGTCTTTTTTCAATGTCAGACACTTACATTGCGTTGCTAATGGTAACCGCATTGAAGAAAAGTCACAAGGCATTACTGCAGGTGAAATGAACAAAACAAATTCTCAAAACGCCCCAAAAGAGACACGTCAAATTGAAAAATGTTCCTTACTTCTCTTCAAAGCCTGTCAGCTCCTTCCCCACGTCCTCGTATGTGGCGTGCAGCGCCCGGTGGATTTTCTAGAAGCAAAAAAGAGATTCTGAATACACAAAGATTGCATAATTTTCAATCACTTCATCGCCTCCTTTGAACTAATGATGGAAAATTTGACTTGTAAGTGAAATCTTTCCACTCAGCTGCACCGTGACTGTGTGCTAATAATTACAAATGGTTTACTTAATTGCATAAACAGAATATCTTAAAAAAAAATTACAATCTCATGAATTTAGAATATTCATCAGTACTTGATTTCAGCGTTGTCCCTCTTTCCTCCAGGAGTGGTATCAAAAGTTTCCAATGGTTTTATAGTCATCTGGACAATGTTTTTAGCTTCTGGTTTGGTGGTGAAGTCATCTCGAGCTTATATGTCTACACCTATGAATCTTATTTTTATTTATTTATTTTCAAGAATATTGTGATATCTGTGTTGTCCAGGAAGGACCCGTAGAAAAAGAAAAATTCTGTTCTGTTTTTTGTTGTTTTTGTTTTTGGAGTGTTGATGTTTGGCTGCTTGAATTTGATTTTTCTTTTGTGTCTCAACAACGTTCTTTTACATACAGAAGGTGCAATGACATCAGCACTACACCTTTGAAATCTTTGATAAAAATCTTGATTTGAGACTGTTTTTAATATTTTGATGATTCTGCACCTGGAATATATTTGGCATTTATTTAATTATACAGGCATTTCATTGCTTAAAAACTTGAAAAACATGTATTCTTATAGAGAGAAGAGATAACTTTAATGCCATTCAGCTGAACATTTCAGGCAAAGAAACGATATAATGACGATGATATCTCCATGGCGATGAGCAGGTACCAAAGTGAATAAATCAAAATAATCCAAACTCTTTTTTGGCAGTGCAAAGGATGCTCTGCTGTCAGAATGTTTAAGTTTAGAGGAGTGTTGTGTTTTATTAAAATGCATATATCTTCTAAAGACAGGACAGATGAGTGTACAGGGAATCTAATCAGATGCCCTCCCAGTGGTGAGAGGTACAGACTGCATCAGAGTCCTATGAGAGAGATGTTCAAAGAAAAATGTCGACAGTCTTGATTTCCACTTCCAGTATTCACTCAAACACTGCCAAAGGCGACTCATTTAACAGCGCTGGATTTAATAAAATATGACATTCAGATGTGGGATCTCTAATTGTCCGCAGTCCATCGGCCAGATTAATTAAAGTGTCGCATGAAATATTTATATCAATGCACTTTTCACAAAAACTTTGGAGAGAACTTCTTGGGAACAGATTTGGTCTTATGACATTTCAAATAAAGAAACTCTATGTATTGTATTACATTAATGAGCTAATATGAAAGTCAGGAAATGGGCTGTGTTCACTGGACATCACAATATTTTAAAAAACTTACAGTTAACGGTCTTATATTACACAAATCTGACTCTTGTGAGCTTTAAGTCATGTTATTATACTGTTACCTCATCAACAACATACCTGAAGTTGTGTTTTGTTTCATTCACACTTGTGATGTCATGAAGTGGTAGTTTTCAAATTAACAGCTCCTTTTACCTTTTGAAATTTGCATTTCCAGGGCTGAAATTATCCCGGTAATTCTAATGACAGTGTATAACTCCATACACTGTCACTAGAATCATCTAAAAACACAGTGGAGCACTTCCTGCATTACCACATGACAACACAAGGTGGAACAGTGTGTTTGAGGATCTGCGTGTTAAACGTGTGAATGAAACAAAACACAACTCCAGGTATATTTTTGATGAGGAAACAACATTATAAAAAATGTAGAAAAAATGTTGAAAGTAGTAAAAACTTTTGACTGATAGTGTATGTGTATGCAATTTACACAAGTTTAACCTGCTAAAACCCGCCTTCTTTGCCTATTAATCATTTATGTAGCCTCGACATTGTACATACTGAATCACAACAGATGTTTGTTAATGTGCATGCATTACAGAAGGCATTATAAACATTGCTAATCTTATAAAAAGAGTGCTTTATATAGAAGACTTTTTGACATTTTGACTTTCCCCCTCTAACATGAAATATTGATGCCCTTGGCCCATTTTAGTGGACACATAAAAGTTTTAACTCTGCCCAGCTTACCCAGTGACAGATGGTAACTACAAAGTCCAGACCATAAACCACATGGCAAGAAGAGCAAGTCCTTACAAGTGACTACTAAAATAAAACTATTGCTATTTTTATTACTAGACAAACTCAAATAAGGAAGAAAGGCTTTGTAAAACGTGTTTGTACTACCATGGTAAAAATGTTGTATGTTTAAGTTTTGATTCTCTGTTAATGTTAATTTGATAATGATTATTTATGTTTTAATTTGTTTGTATTGTGATTTTAATATCTTTCTTGTTCTGTAAAGCACGTTTAATTACTTTGTGTATGAATAGTGCAATACAAATAAACTTACCTTACCTTACCTTGACTTGCCTTGATTTAAAGTTCTTACAACTTTGTCCACAGTCAAAACTACACTGCTTTAAAGTACTTATGACCTTCAGAGTTATGATAAATTATCCCAGTTGCCATAGCGATTAACCACTCAAAATGAAATATATCTTTTAAATGGGCCAAAGTCCTCAAAATGTCGCCAATAACAGAAAGTTGAAAGCTATTGTTAAACTGATACATTGCCTCATTATATTCCCTTTTACTTTTTAATTAAAACAGTATCTTAAATTAACTTGCGCTTTTAATACCCAATTGTAGAAACTATTTTACAAAAGAAAAATGACAGGATGAAGCTTTTATTCAATTTGCGTTTTGTTATTACTAAATCATAGAAATTATGCAGTTCCAATGTCTTTACACTGACCTATTACTTTTCTATCAAAAGCTTATAATTACAACATCATTCCAAATACTTCTGTGGAATTGACTCATCTGGACTTGTAGTAACACTTTTATCCCTATAGAGGGCGTAGTCTACCCATAGTTAAGCCTTCACTCGACGCTCAGCACATCTCCGTCCCAGCATGCTTTAGTGCTCGTCTGTGTACACGTGTTTGGACAAATTGCAGTCGTTAATACAGGGTCCCTGGTGTGTTCTTGTTCCACATGTTTATCTCTTACCTGGCTGGTGTGGAGCCAGTACTGCAGAGTATTTGCCCTGCGCAGTCGGGGGAGGATCAGGTGATAAAAGGTGTGCTCTCCCGCCAAGGTCAACAAGGCTCCGCCCACGCCCATACATAGAAGCACGAAGAGGCCTGAGAAGTGCTGGATGCCCATCTGCAGAGTCTGGGGGCAGAGAGGAGAGAGAGAGGGGCAAGGGTTAGTTATTTTGACTCATAATATACTCAGAAGGACTTTATTAAAGGTGTACTGTGTAACTTTTCTGGTGGAGGGTCCGTCAACTGCTTCTCTCCATGGAGATGTTGCCTGGAATCATAGACTGTGTAAAGAAGTCGATGAAACGAGTGTAACGTCAACCAGAGCATTCGGCTGCACTCAAATGAAGCTCGCGATGCTAGTGGTTACAGGGACGAATTTGGAGGATCATGTAGAGCCGGTTAATACGAACATTTTAAGACCAAAATTACATGGCTGACAGGAGCAGTTTCAGAGACAGGGGCCACAGTATTCCAGTATAAGTCAATGGGAGCCAGGGTCAGAAGGAGCCAGAAGCGCCCACAAGCGAACTTCCTATTTGGAACGCGGCGCCTAGTGCGTTAGCTATGTCCGTTTATATACACAGTCTATGCCTGGAATGTTTCACAGTATGGCATGGCACTTATTTATCTCTATGGAGACAGCGGGTGACACCAAAGGTCCAAGTTACATGTCAGATCTGTGGTGAAGCAAGCCCACTAACAGTAAGAATGCAAGTTTTTAGGTCATAGACAAAAAACGTTTAATGCCATACCGGGATATTCTAGACAAACCAATACCATGTCCATGGAGACAAGCAGGTGGCAGACCTTCCACCAGAAATGCACAGTGCACCTTTAAGTGTGTCATACCCATTACATTTGATACTGATACCATGTGCTTTTGTATAATGCTATCAGAAAGGAGGGAGCGTGTCCAGGTCAGGCTGTACTTCGCTGCTGGAGGCTGGAGTGGGATAGTACAAGTACAGATATGGTGATGACATCTGAACCAATCTGTGATCGCTGTAGCATTTAGAAGCACTGCCAGTGTGGGTAATGTCTGCAATCTTTGCCTCATTACCAGGCAGCAAAGAGGAGTGCTGGGAAAAGTTATATATGGGAACAATAAAACAGCTCCGGAGTCCCACGATGCAACTACGCACCAGTAGATGGGCCGTTACAGAAGTGGCTGGGTTGTGGTCCACACAGGGTGACAGTGATTAGTTGCAACTGATGCCGACAGACTGGGGAATGCAGAGATGGATGATGACAGTATTAACATAATTACCAGTTAGAAAAGACAATGTGCACTTTGTATTCAGTTGTAGGTCTTTAGTGTGGGCCCAAGGACCATAAATAAAGAGGTGGATGCATTCACTGTGAAGTTAGCTTTAAAGGGGCACTGTGTAACTTTTCTGGTAGAGGGCTTGCCAGTTGCTTTTCTCCATGGAGATGTTATTGCTTTACCTGCAATGATCCTGAGGGACAGAGGAGCTCATTCTCCAACAGGCTCCTACAGCTCCGCTCAAACAGTGAGAGATACAGGACGACATTCATACTATACTCCATACAAGTGTACAACAACTCACCCTTATGTAACAGATAATACTCCCTACAACTGTTTTAAATCTTAAGTAACAAATAACCTTATGCTCTGTCAATCAGTATATTATTGCACTGCCGTTCTTGTCTCTTGTATATAGCTGTGATTTTATAGTTTATTTTATACTTTATTACTTATTTTTCTATTTTATTTTGACCTATTTTATTTTGACTTGTACATATACATTTAGTTTTATAATTATGTCTCATTTGACACTTGTCTCTTGCTCTTTTTGCTGTACCATCTATGTTTGTTACTCTCTGTTATTATAATATATTGTGATGAGTGAGCTACTGTATCCAATCATTTCCCTTGTGGATCAATAAAGTCTAAGTCTAAATCTAAATCTAAATCTAATCTAAATCTGTCTAAATCTGAGTCTAATCCAAAGTATGGCATTAAACTTCAGTCATTCTCCATAGAAACAAGCAGGAGACACCACCAGGACAATTTGCAGGTGAGATCTGTGAAGAGGTGACCCCACTCCCTGTAAGAATGGATGTTTTTAAAGGTATTGAGCAATAAAAACACCCATAATTGAATAAATGCCTTGTATATAAGTTTAATGCCATATTGCATCTCAGTGGTAGCAGACCCCGAACCTGAAAAGTTACGCAGTGCACCTTTAAAATGTTAAATTTTCTATTCTGTGTGTGGATTGGATTCAGTGGTTAGCGTATAGATGTGTGTGTGCATGAGAGATTGGCGGGGGCCAGAGAGGGGCGACCAGTCAACCCCACCACCGGGTATGAAGTGAGTGAACCTTGATTCTAAATGTGTTGAGCTTTGGGAGACTTTTATTTTTCATTTATTTTGTAATTTCCTAATTAGAGATAGACTGAAGACGAAGAATTAAGACAAAGAATTAAGATGAAGAATTACACTAAATGTGACACAGGTATTTGTAAGGCTCTGAAAATAAATCAGAAAATAGCATAATATGGGCCCTTTAAAGATTTTGCAATTTTATTGTTTATACCACATATGAAATCTGGACATTTATTTTGGTTGAATTGAGAAATATTGTGATCTCCATGGAGACAAACAGATAGTGGGACCCCAGTAGAATAGTTACATTATGCAGCTTTACAGAAACCCACCAATACAATCTGTCTTCCTGTAATCTCGCTAAAAGGCAAGCACACTAACCATTCTACCAGCGCCACTTGAAGAACGAGAACCTTTTCACATGTTATTGGTATTTTATCAAATCAGTCCTTTTACTTAAGAACAGACTGTCTTTTTTTTCTAGCGGTGGAGAAAATGTACAGTCTAATAATGTAAGAGACATGAGTGGTCTGGCAGTGCGGGGCCTAAATCAGAGCCGCAGCAGAGGGAGGAAGAGGAAGGGGACAGGACATAATGTTTAATTGAAGAAGAAGAGTTTGTTCCCATTTGCACATCTCTGTTACAGCGTCTGTCTGTAAGGCTCTCCTCCTCTCAGGGCACCATTGAAAAAGCTTGCCCCAGTCTCATGTTCTATAATATCACTTCCACGGGCTCCGCTTCAATTCAGCATCGCCGCAAATGGTAATTAGCCTCATGCTGACTCGACAAATTCATCAGTGACAAGAGGTGACCCCGTGCTGCTCCCCATCCCGAGGGCAGTACCGCAATCCCGCTATTACACGGTGCCTCCAACGCGTCCTGCGGGCTGAACTTAAGGTTGTGGTTTTCTCAGAAGGAGCCACAACTGTGTAATTGCTTTTTTATAGGCATATGCTTTGATTGTGGAGTGAAGGGAGTATTGTGATGGCAGAGTGGTTAGCCCCTTGACACTCCATATTACGGGTTTATATTACGCTATTTTCTGATCTGCTATAATGTTTCCTCAACTAAAAACATACACGGAGTTGTGTTTTGTTTCATTCACAAATGTTTAACACACAAACCCTGCACACAATCCTTTAGGCTGAGTTCTTCTCTCAAACAGAAAACACTGTGTTCCACCTTGTAATGTCATGCAGTAATACAGGAAGTGCTCCACTGTGTTTTTAAACTCCATACACCTTCATTAGAATCATTTGGATAATTTCAGATCAGGGACTGCCAATTTCTATTGAACAAAAGGTAAAAGGTACCTGTTAACTTGAAAACTACCTCTTTATGGCATCACAATGTGGAACATATTTTGAGCTTTGGAGATGTAACTACTATGACTATGACTAATAATAAAGAGTTACTCAAACATGTGTGAATGAAACAAAAAACGGGTATGTTTTTGATGAGGTAACAACATTATAACAGGGCTTAAAGCTGACAAGAATTAATTTTGTGTAATATAGGACCTTCACGTCTAAAGTAAAAACAGTCTTGTGTGCATGTCTTGTATAAATTCTCCCTTAGCTGAAGAGGTTAATGTATCAACTCTAAACCAGACTAAAGAAAGCAGCTTAAATCTGGTAGGGCATCTGGCAACAAAACTACACATTACAATGCAAATCCCTGGATGCAGGCATTTTTTGCAGTGGTACAAACACTGGTCACTCGAAATTACCCTTTTATCAACAGGTTTCTCAGTGGAGTAGTTTTTAAACCCCACAACAGAAAGGTTTGGGGTTCCATTCTCGTGCCAGTCCTTTCTTTATGGAGTATGCATGTTCTGCTTGTGTCTGTGTAGTTTTTTCTACCACAATCTTGATTCAAACAATTTCATTATCATAACAATAATAATAAAATCCTAAAACGAACAAAAAATTAAATAAAAGCAGTTAAAATAAATAAATGAATGAATAAAATCATGTATTCAAATATATCTCACTAAATAAAATAGTCTGCCTAAAAAAGGAAGATACTGAGTTTCCCATACTGGGTTGCCAGATAGTAGCCTAGATTAACCTTATCTGATCAATGCAAGTCTGTCTTAGAACTTATATAACATAAAGCACCTATACACCACAGTCTCATAGCGTACGGTTGAGTCCAGACACTCCAGATCAACCTCTATTATCAGTGTAGTGGAGGAAAATGGAGCTTGGATGGTTTGAGTGTGATTCTGAAGAGATGGGCAAACAGACTTGTATAGCCCAAATAGGAGAGAGGGATGAAAGAGGGTGCCATCTTGAGACTTCAACTTTTCTAAAGAGGTGCAAACAGGAAGGGGCCCGAGAACGGTGAGTACTCTGCTCCGCCACAAATAAGTGTCTTCTCCACTCAGCTCTAAGTGTCTGTATCTCTGCTTAGGGACTGAAAATAGACCCAGAACTGTGCAATACTGGAGGGCTCCTGTCAGGTCACCTGTGTATGTGTGTGTGTGTGTGTGCGTGCGTGTGTGTGCGTGTGTGTGTGTGTGTGTGTGGGGGGGGTGCAGCCAATTCAGCCAATGTCCCTGAGGTAGAGACTCATTTACGGACATGCCACGGCTCTGGTTGGCACACACTGCACGTCCAAACAGTGCAACAAAAGTAAACATGCTCTCACTCTTTCTTGCTTTCTCTCCCTTTCATTCTCTGTTCCACTTTCTCTCTCTCTCTCTCTCTCTCTCTTTCTCTCCGTGTGTGTGTCTCTCTCTCTCTCTCTGTCTCTCTCTCACTCTCTGTCTCTCTCTCTGTCTCTTTCTGTGTGTGTGTGTGTCTCTCTCTCTCTCTGTGTCTCTGTTTCTTTCTGTGTGCGTGTGTGTCTCTCTCTCTGTGTGTCTCTTTCTCTGTATCTTTCTGTGTGTGTGTGTGTGTGTGTGTGTGTGTCTCTCTCTCTCTCTCTCTCTGTGCCTCTCTCTCTCTGTATCCCTCTCTCTGTGTCTGTCTGTCTCTCTTTCTCTCTGTCTCTTTCTCTCCCACGCTTTTTCTGCCCCTCTCTTTCTTTCACCCCCCCCCCCCCCCCCAAATACCACGAAGTTTGGATGAAATTCAATGCAAAATGTTTTTATGAACATAATAAAGTTCTGTTAAAAATTGAAATCTCTCCCTGTCTTTCTCTCTCTCCCCCTCTCTTTACTTCAGTCTCACCCTCTCTTCCATCTCTCTTTCTTTTGATTGCTCTCTCTCCCCATCTCTCCCTCTTTGACAGACACAATCAAAAAGTAAAAGAACCCCCCCTCTCTCTCATCGGCTCTCTCTCTCCCTTGCTTTCTTTCCCTGTCTCTCTATCCCTCTCTCTTTATTTATTTTATTTCTCTTTATTTCTGTCTCTCCCTCTTTTCGATCTCTTCTTCTCTCCCTCTTTGACAGACACAATCAAAAAGTAAAAGAACACCCCCCTCTCTTTTTTTTGCTTACCTCTGTCACAGCGAACACTCTCTTCCCACAGGGCACCACCTTGTACCATTTGTCGTGGAGCATGTCCATGAAGCCGTCAGACTTGTAGCGACTCACGAACTCTGACACGTTTCGAGTGAGCGGCGAGCCCTGGGGCAGTCCGATACCGTAGCCTGTATGGCACAAAAGAGACGGGCAATAAACATTTACGTAAATACAAAAATGACAACCTAAACTACCAGTAGGTACCAATTTGAATGATTTATTGATAATGACAAAAATTATAAAAGGACAAATTGAACCTTTTTAGAATTGTTTTAAAAGGACTTGATCAATAGCAGAAGTATTTAAAGACCATGGGGAACTACTTAAAGTACTTTCAATTATCTGATAGTTTTCATTGAAATTTTAGTACTGTGACAAAAGTTTGAGCCAATCACTGTTCGAGGGGACTCGGTATCTGAGCTTTAAATGGTTGGTAACATATTCTACTCCGTGAACCAGGAAGCCCTCTTCAATGCTCTCCATTTATTATTCAACAGTCTACACCAGGTTTGACAGATTTATCATTGGTTTGACAGTAAATTAAATGTTTTATCTGTTGCTATGTTTTTAATTGCCTCATTGTTGTCCTTCGGTGCCACCAAGGAAAACAATATATCATTATTAAAAAGCCAAACAAACATGCACCCCAGATGAGAATACAAACAGATTTTGATTATTTGCTTTCATCAATACACTAAAAGGTGCATCAGGTACACCACCTGATTGTCTCCATGGAGATAATATTGTCTAGAATGTTCCATAGTATCACAATCCCCAGTAATTTACCAATCTCTTCAAGGAGAAAAGCAGGTGGAACAATCAGATCAAGTTACAGGTCAGATCTGTGGAAAGGTGGACCAGCTCACTGCAAGCATTTTTCAAGGTGAGGAATAGAAACACAATGCTATCTATATATACCCTACTGTTGAAAATACCAAGCAAAGCAATATCTCCATGGAGACAAGCAGGTGATGGACCTTCAACCATAAAAGTTACATAGTGCACTTTGTCTGCTAGAGGGTCCATCACCTGCTTGTCTCCATGGAGATGTGTCTAGCATGTTCCACAGTATGGCCGTAAACTTAAGAATCTCCATGGAAACTTGCAAGTCAAATTACTGGTTAGATTTGTGGAGACGAGACCCCACTCACAGTAAGAATGGATGTTTTTTAAAATATTTTTGAACAATAAATAGCGCCTGTAGTTGAATAAATGCAAAACAGATTCGTTTAACACCATACTGTGGAAGTTAAAGCAAAGCATTAATATCTCCATGGAGACAAATTGGTTGCGGACCCCCTCCAGAACAGTTACACAGTGCACCTTTAAGCAGGGAAACTTGTCAGTAAAACTATCTTTATATTTCTGAACCCCAGCAGTGTGCGCAAACCACAGACTGAATGCCACCGGAGTGGGTCACGAAAAGGCAATTGCGGTCACCATATTGCAGCTATAAAAGATGAAAACATAAAACGTATCTAGTGCACTGGTCTCCTGCCTTTTCATAGCTGTATCCACCACAACAGTAAAAGTAACAGCCTCAGGACCATGTTGCGGGGATATTTTTCTACCTAAAACCAGACTTGTAGTTAGCCAAAAGGCAGGTACCCTCTGGAAAAAAGATTTACCGTTTTAAACTACTCCTCTCAGATCCCTATGTGCAGCAGACAACATTCGCCTCCTGTTCTTATGTAAGGAAACAAAGCTGGTCGGCGCTGTCCCTAGTGGTGCATCGCTGATTAAATTCTCATATTGTCTTTTGTCTTTTATCGCTTGCCATATTTCCTCCGAGTGTGTTGTCTCGGGAGCTTCGCACAACAAACTGTGAGTAAATCTAAAGCTGGTACAGGGCCTATATATTGGCAGTTATCTGTTTCTATGCGCTCACAATGTCACAAAAGGTAATGGCCAGAGCTGTAACCTGTGCACTGAACTAGACCGAGGAGACATTTTAGGAATAATGATCCCAAATGTGTCTCTTGGGTCCCTGGAAGAGAATTTAAAGTAATAGACAGAAATGTATTGCTGCTGAAGGTCAGATTTTTACAAAGTGGAATAAAAGTTTCATGTATAAGTTGAACTAAATTTAGGCTGAGCGTTCACCCACTTACCAGAGAGATGCCAGTTTCAGTATCATCATAGCCACTAGTGTTGTGTAGTAAGTGTGATTGGATGGATGGGCAATTGGCATAACAACAAAATCATCCAAATCATCAGCAAATGGTTTCTATGGCAACTCTGACTAAATAATGGAATAAGCAGAATAGCCTATAAAAATTAACATCCCTCAGCTTTTCAAATACTGTACAAAAACTTTATTATATTAAAAGTAGGGGTCTGAAAGTTTCCTTATCGATGGGGGTCCGCTACGTCTTTGTCTTTGTCTTTGTAGGATGTTCTACAAAATTCCATACTGTATATTCCTTGCATTTGTTCAGTTATACACAAATGCACTTAATAATCTCCAAGATGAGCATGTGGTAGAACGTTACATAGACCTTTAAGTAATGTCCTATAAATTAATACTAAAACTGAATTTCTACAGGGGTGTCCAAACAGTTTTTTGTCAAAGGCTACATAGAATGAGTCACCAAACCTTTATTCATGCTTTGATCCTCAGCAGAACGCACTAAATATATACTAGATATTGGCTTTATCAAAGTAAATGTTGAAAAACTAAAGTAAAGTAAAAAGTGCTGTTAAAGTAATATTTCCCCTTTCCCTTGGTCTAGCAGATTTCATAAAGACCTCTGGTGTGTTTACCTCTGCCGTTCATGTCTGGTGAGAATTTATCAATACATACAAGATAGAGACAAGAAAAACACAAGCCAGGGTCAAATATTCTGAAGCCACGAAACTTGTAGGAAGATAGAACAGTGTTGAAGAGTTTTTAGACAGTGCAGTTGAAATTTATGATTTAAACTTTAAGAACAACGATCACCTGGAGCAACTATTATAAAGCCTGGCTTCCATCCAGGTCACTGAAGGTTAAATAAAGCATCAAAGCAGCAACGGAAAGCCCAAAAAAGCTTTTAATGGCCATAGGCTTTTTACAAGATGGGTTTAGTTTCATGTGTTATTTGAGTCAAAAACATGGCCTGAGTC
Organism: Taenioides sp. WSHXM2023; assembly: GCA_029959045.1. Taxonomy (NCBI): domain Eukaryota; kingdom Metazoa; phylum Chordata; class Actinopteri; order Gobiiformes; family Gobiidae; genus Taenioides; species Taenioides sp. WSHXM2023. Next base: position 19,314,681 of record CM057102.1, read on the forward strand.
TACTCATCGTCACAATTAAAAAGACCAATCACCTTTAAATGTGGTATGGTGTTATTGTAAAAACTACCCAATTATAATACAGTGAAGAAGACTTATTAGACTGTACTTAAAAGTCCAGCCCAAACTGACTCCATATAAAATAATAGTAATAATAATAAGGCCTAAATATAACAGAACATATCAAAATAATTCTACATTCTTACTGTGGGTAGGGTCGCCTCTCCACAGATCTGACCTGCAACTTGGCTTGGAGATGCCACTGCTACTTGAGATAAGCTTAATGGATACTGTAGAACATTCTAGGCAAAACAGCTTCATCTCCATGGGGAAAAACAAGCGACGGGCACTTCACGAGAAAAGTTCCATAGTGCACTTTAAAATTTAAGATCTTACCTGCGTTCAAAATAATGAAACATATCTGGAAAAATACTTTGAATGCGCTGAATACAAATAAATAAATACAATAGCGATAGTAATTTCTTTCTTGACAATGTCCCTTTGTCCAAATGTAAGAATCTCTCTTTTTCTCTTTTGAAAACATTTTGATCACCTCCCAACATCCAACTCTTATTCTTCTGTTTCATTTCCTTTCTCACCCCCACAACTGTGTCCCCTGAAGCGAGTCTGTTCAAAATTAAAGTACATAACGCCTCATAATCGCTCCAACTACAGATGGTGCTCCCCTTTTCATTGTCACACTAATTTTTTTCCTTTTTTTTTTGCATTTTCATATAAATGTCAAGAGGATGGGAAATATTATTCTTTCTGACACCACTCTAAAGGATTCAGTACAAATTCACCCGCTTTGTCAGAAATAATTAGCTAGAGTACTTCTCCCGACCCCATATTAAACTCACTACACTAAAACCACTTTAAAATAAATGCTAGTTCACTTCAGTGGCTCCCCTCCTCTTGTCATAGATAATACGAGTTACCATTGTTTAAAGGCCAAATAAATGCCACTTTGAGTCGGCTGGAGAGAGGGAAGATAACAAGCTGTTTTAAAAGCAATACTGCTACTCTGTAATTACTGCAGATTTTTTTATTTTTTTTATTTTTTTTTTTTTTGTATCTGGTCCAAGGTTGAACCTGACCTGTTTGGCGTTTACAAAGTGGGCAATCGCAATCATAATCTGGACTCAAATGTTCCTGTGTGCTACAGTATATAAAGAGTAATGGGTTGTCTTACTATGTTCTATCGGGCGCTAATACAAAAATGTAATTCAGCTGAAGCAGAGGTGAGGGAGAGGCCATGTGCAAAGGTAAAAAAAAGGAAGTGGGAAAAGTTGACAATGTAAACTTTCAAGGCAACATGATGCAATAGAGTTTGGGAGTTGGGCAATGCTTGTATTCTCTTGTTGGATACTGCTAAAGAATGTATTCCGCAGTGTAGTGTTGCTATAGCATTTGCTGACGGATCAATATCATGTTATATAATGTATATCCAGACTTAAAGGTCTCATATCACGCAAAATAGACTCTTGTGAGTATATAGCCATGATTGTTGTTACCTCATCAAAAACATACCCGGAGTTACGGTTTGTTTCATTCACACATGTTTGAGTAACCCTTTATTATTAGTCTGTCTACATCTCCAAAGCTCACAAGGCTCTGTCCCACCTTGTGATATCATTAATTAAATAAATTAATTAATCATTGGATTTAGATAGCTCCTTTTGTTTACAGAGCATTATTCATTTACTCCACACTCTGCTGGAGTAATGACCGAAAAGACAAGATGGCAGATACAAGATGGCAGATACAATGGCTGGGCGCTCCCTTAGATATAAAGTGAGGAGCTCAGTCACACAGGAGGAGCTCAGAGTAGAGCCGCTGCTCCCCCACGTCAAGAGGAGCCAGCTGAGGTGGCTCGGGCATCTGTTCCGGATACCTCCTGGACGCCTCCCTCGAGAGGTGTTCCGGACACGTCCCACCTGGAGGAGGCCCCGGGGAAGACCCAGGACACATTGGAGGGACTATGTCTCTAGGCTGGCCTGGAAACGCCTTGGGGTCCACCCGGAGGAGCTGGAGGAAGTGTCCGGGGTGAAGGAAGTCTGGGAGTCCCTGCTTAGACTGTTGCCCCTACGACCTGGCCCCAGATAAGAGGAAGAAAATGGATGGATGGATGTGCGGGGGTAAACTATATCCTACTATACCTACTATAACTATAGCCACAGCTGCACCATCGGCCCCTCCAACCACCACCAACAATTATATAACCACAATTATATTAGGCAATGTAGGTGAAGTGTCTTGCCTCAGGGCACAACAGCAGTTTTTGCCACTGGCGCCCCACTCTAGCACCTGGTATTCTCAGTAATGAGCACTTTTCAAGTTAAAAGCTATTTAGTGTCTTGCCCAAGGACACAATGACAGTATTCATCTGTGGGAGCGAGATTCAAAACACCAACCTTCAGATCAAGGAGCAAACACTCTAGCAACTGAGCAACTGTCCCCAGCAAGAAGAGCTAGCCAACCAATCTGATTCTTGTATAAATAGACCATTAAGTTATGACTTTTAATAAGACTTTTTATAAGATATGAAATGAAAATTGAATGTTGGCAGTCAAAGATAATTATAAATACATATCATAAATATGTAAATTAAATTACCTTCTCCATCCATGTTTCACAGATCTGTTTTACAGTTCTGTGACCATCATCAAACTCCTCATAGCCTCATTAAACATTAGCTGTGCAGGATCTGGCTTCAAAACTGCATCTCCACATTCCCCTTGCAGCCCACACCAGGCAGCCACTGTATGAAAATCTGTCCCTTTCTGACATTTACTTCTGTACACGGACCTCCTGGGGTTGTTTTCTTGATTTTCGTGAGAGCCAGACGTGCCAACCAAAACACGGGCGCCGCTGCCTGGGTCCTTGGCATCTGTTTTGGGCTGTGGAGGTGTGAAGAGAGGGGGATGAGAGGGGAGAGAGGGAAAAGGGAGGTCTGGAGGGAGGAGTGTATTCAGGTAACTGTCACACTCCACTTGTAACATGACAAAGGCACTGGCAGCCAGGCATTTGTGCTCGCTCCATCCTTCAAAACTGCTTCATAATGTTTACAGGCTATGAACAAGGGTCCCATTGGCGGGGTGCAGAGTTCATTGACTTTCAAATAGTAGAGTCAGGTTGTTCTTTTGATCCTGCATCAGTGAGTATTTGAATTATTGATCACAGTTTAGTCTGAATTTCATCCTTGTGGTTCTGCCTTCTTGATGTAAAGTTATGTTACGCAAAACTGACTCTTTTGAGGTTTAAGCCATGTTGTAATGCTGTTGCGTCATCAAAAACACACCTGGAGTTGTGTTTTGTTTCAACACATGTTTGAGTAATCCTTCATTATTAGTTTGTCTACATCTCCAAAGCTCAGAATGCTCTGTTCCACCTTGTGATGTCATGAAACAGTAGTTTTCAAGTTAACAGCTACCTTTTACCTTTTGTTGTGAGTTTGACAATTTCATGGCTGAAATTATCGAAATAATTCTAGTGAACGTGTAAAAACACCATGGAACACTTTCTGTATTACCACATGACATCACAAGGTGGGGTATGTTTTTGATGAGGAAACATTATAACAGATCATGGGACCTTTAAAGAGACATACTATACTTATCTTTGTAAACGGCAATCTTGATCTAAAATAATAATAATAATAATAAATACAGATTTCCAGTGACTTCCTGTTCAAAAGCAGAGACACCCCACCTCTTCAAGGGACATTTCACTGTAACAAGCAGTATAAGCTTGCAATTACATGTTTTTATTGTTAAAATGGCTATGTCTTAGTCTTAAAGGTCTTGTATCCACATTTGTTCCCATGTATTTGCACAGATTTTGTCTTGATACCGATATTATCAATATAAGCAGCTCCTGAAGTCAAAATAAGAACACTGTGTACTGTCTGCCTCTGATTATAAAGCATTTTAATGTTGATTAATCAGGAAATTCACAGTTAGCATGCTAGTTGCTGTTAGCTTTATCGTGACAGCAAACTCCACTCTTATCTCTTAAAAGTTATCATAAAACTAATTAACTAATCATGATGAATAGTTGGGACGCTCTGAAGGCGCAAGTTAAGTGAGGAATAACTTTGGACCACTGTTTTTCACATTTTTAAGACCGCAAAAATCAGGAACAGCATAAATTACATATGTTTTGTTCATTAAGTTTAGTACTTTTTATTTTTGTTTTCCTTTTTCTGGGCTGTGATTCACTCTGTACTTGTTTGTCTGAGCCAGTCCACATCAGCTCTTATTGAGACAAACAGTATGTCTCCTATCAGCGACTGATCTGTACAATCATGTCTACAGCGCTCTGAGTCAAAAAGCACAACAGAAGTGGGCAGCTGCTTGTCATTCCTCTGGATGGGTTTTCTCACAGATTTGCAGATCCCATCATCGAAAACGTCACTCAAAACCCCCCGTACACCTACGAGAAGTTCCTCAGAAGACTATTTTTGAACAAACTCTATCGTTTTGTTTTGGATTTGTCTTTATCAAGTCCAAGAAAACTTTTGTTGAATATTGTTTCTAGATCCTGCATATTTAGGCTTCTTAGAGTTCTTCTCTCAAACAGAAAACACTCTGTTCCACCTTGTGATGTCATGTGGTAATACAGGAAGTGCTCCACTGTGCTTTTAAACTCCACATTTGGATAATTTCAGCCCTGATGTTGCCAATCTCTGCTGAGCAAAAGGTAAAATGACATCACAAGGTGGAACAGAGCATTATGAGCTTTGGAGATTTAGACAGACTAATAATAAAGGGTTACTCAAATATGTGTGAATGAAACATGAAGTAACATGAAGCTGATGAAGTAACAACACGCCAACATGGCTTAAAGATCACAAGAGTCAATTTTGCGTAATATAGGACGTTTAATGCCATGCTGTGGGACATCCAAAATTGAAAACTGTACTTAAACAGAACTGTAACTGACATGTTATAAATTCTACTACATTTGATTTGCAATTTAACACATTAAAGTCATGTAAGACTAAAATGAACTCAATGATGTGGTGAATAATTAGCAGCATTAGACTTGGTACTGCCCTATCTGGATCATTCTCTATGTAATTACATGAGTATCCTTAGTGTGCCATAATTGTACATTGGTTTGTAGTTTGAAGCTAACCCAACCATGTCCATGTTATTTGAGTGCTCTCCGCGGCTCAGACAGATGGTCGCTGTAGCGTGGAACAAAACTGCACAATGGCCCATGCATGAAGACAGATTATCCAGTCAGTCCCAATGATAAGAGCAGGAGTGGTCACTGGAGGGGGGTTTTCTATGTTGATAGTCTTTGGAAATGTTGCTTTTAGTTCTGTGAAAGCCATGCATAAGAAATGAGTAGGGTTTTGTAGGGCTGTGATGGTTCCTGTAATGTACTATTGATACTTTGCAGCTGATGCCATCAACATTCCTGGGGGTGTGAAGCTAACTGCAAGTACTGCTCTGTTAGAAGCTCTGTTAGAAGCTCTGTTACTCAAGTCAAGCTAGCATTATCCTTCAGTTTTTCATTTAGTTACTCTTTTTGTTGAAAATTAAACACCTAAGCAGGAGCATGAACACTCATATTGATGATTTGTTTTATTCAGTCACGTAATTTCAGTAATGTACAGTATTTATGACTTATTATTACATGTCCCTTCAAACAAACACAAAAAATAAATACATCTGTTTGTTCTGTCAGTCAGTCTTCTGCCCAACAAAACTGAGTTCCTGTTTGAAGAGAGTCTGTGCTCTTCAGTAATTACTTAAGACACTTTTAATAATACAATTTGAACAGTATTCTTTTTTTTTTTGGTTACATAATTTGAACATTTGTTTTCTTGCACTGCTCCTTCAGATGGGCTTTATTTTTGTTCTTATTTTTGTGCTCCTTTCTCTTACCATATTTTGTGCATTATTTAATGTTTTATCTTTCATTAGTTCCTACATTAACATCAAATCATATATAAAATAGCATGTCCAGACAGTTACTCTTACTGCATATTGTAATTACTCTAACTTGAGTAGCACTTTTCTTGGACCACTATGTTACTTGACTGACAGTACTCCTACTTAAAGGGTCCATATTACGCTATTTTTATATGATAACATCAAAATCCTGCATATTTAGGCCGAGTTCTTCTCTCAAACTGAAAACACTCTTTCAATGTCATATGATAATACAGGAAGTGCTCCACTGTATTTTAAAACTCCATACATCTTCATTAAAATCATTTGGATAATTTCAGCCCTGGAATTGCCTTGAAAATTACAAGGTGGAATGAAGCATTTTGAGCTTTGGAGATGAAGACAGACTAATAATAAAGGTTTACTCAAACGTGTGAATGAAACAAAACACAACTCCAGGTCTGTTTTTGACAAGGTAACACCATTATAACATGGCTTAAAGCTCACAAGACTCATTTTTACATAATATAGAATCTTTAAATACAATTACTGACTACAATACCCTCCTCTGCATATCTCAAAATACGAAAGTTTATCATTGCTGTCATTTCTGCAAAAAAAAAAAACATTGTACACAACTGAAATAAAATAATTTACTCCCAAACTGCATTTGTCTGAACAGGTGTCACACTGCCCCGCTCTCTTCGGCCCGGTAACAAACTCTATTGTCATTGGTGTGTCATTGTGGTCAGAGATGTGCTCCGTCCTGCTCGAGCTGGCTCCAACACACAGGAACAGTCCAGACAAACAGAGACCACAGTGCCGCAATGTTATTAATGGAGAGAGTCTGTGCTTTCGTAAACACCGCACCAGAGCTCAGTGGGAGAAGATACATCTCTCTCTCTCTCTCTCTGTCTCTTAACTAGCCCCCAGATCTCAACAAAAAGCCCCTTCCTCCACGACACCTCTGCACGTCTCAAATATAATGTTTTTTATGAATCTACAGGCTCCAGTTTGTGCCATGTAAACAGATCAACAGGCTCTAACGTGCCAAGGCAGTGGAAATGTGAGTTTGAAATAATGCAGGAAAAATGACAAAGAAAAATGAACAACGCTACAAGGATGTCGTCGCTATACAAAAAAACTACTATTATTATTAAAAAACACACACCACCACAAAATAATGACATTGCAACAGAAAATAGTAGTTTCCTTCAGGTTACCATGTGGCCCTATATTTGCCTGGCAAATCTAGAATGCTCTCTGTGTATTTATCAAACACTGTGGCTGTGTCCGCATCGGGAGAGACGGGGAAAACAACAGCGGACAAAGACAGGTCATTAACAGGACACAACACGACTTCTACGTGCTTCTAGGTGCTAGTGCTAACCACTTACCTTAGCTCTAGCTGTTAAAAGATCGATAATTTCCACATCTCAGACAAAAAGCAAAGAATCCAGTTTGTTTACGTGAAATCCAGCATGACAAAAATTTGTATTGTTATTATTATTCCATAAATACTTGTGTGTCAGTCTATCTATTATTATGATATCTATTTATGAAAGAAATCAAGTTTTATCAGAGTTCAGCTGACTTTTTTCACCCAAACACCAGAGTCACACGATCTAAAAGTAGTGAGCTGTCCGAATCACTCTGAGAATGAGTGCCCTATATCGTCCACTAAAGAGTGCAGACCTATGTAGAGAATGAGGGATTAGGGATTAGGGTGGACGTTTGGACAGCCTGTATATACACGTACATACATACAAATGGACATAGCTAACTGTGTTCCAAATAGGAAGTGTTCATGGAGGAGCTTCCAGGTCCATCGACTTATTTACACTGGAAAATTGTCACATTTCTCTGTAACGGCTACAGTAAATCTCATCATTTTGGTATTAAAATGTTCTTATTAACCTACATGATCCTGATGTTTTTATTTCACCATTTTGTACGCAAACAAATTCTGATTTCTAATATGGAACTCGGCTTCAAATTCGCCCCTATAACTGCCAGCATCATGAGCTTCATTTGACTAGAGCCAGCATCTAGTATGAAGTGAATGAGTAATGCGTTCAGTGTAGCCAGAGCTTTGAGAGCTTTGTCAAGCTTGTCAAGAGCATTTTATTTGATTTCTTTTATAACCAAAATGTAATAAAAGTACTGACAAGACCGAAGAAATGGACTGAACTCAAATACCAGGGCCGGCTGCTTTGACAAACGAAACAAGTACCAAACCAGTGAATTCTAAAATAAACAGGACACTTCAGAGCCCCCATGTTAAGCCACTCACCCCAGGCCAGCTCTCTCTCTTCTCTCTCTCTCTGTCCCACTCATCTTCCTCCATGTTTTCTCCTCTCTCCTCGCCCTCTCTCCATCTGCTGCTGGGGTGAAGGTTTGTCTTGATTAGGGGACTCTCTAGGCTTGCCTCTTTTATCACTGGCTGTGCAGAAAGACACCAACAGGCAGTGTCCAAATGGAGGCCCCACTATCTCTCTCTCTCTCTGTCTTTACTGCAGCGTCTTCCACTTCACCAAACCTCTCCCTCTCTCCCTGCCTCCACATTATTGTTACATACTCATTTTGCCTTCACAATGTGAGCTTAAGTCTCCTGTGTTTCTCCTCATTTGCTTGCTATAGCTCTTATTCTCACACTTTGGGAATATTGAGATGTTACACCAAGTCTTTCTTTTTCTCCCTCGCTCACTCCCTCTTTACATCTCTCGCTATCTCTATCCCTCTCTTTATCTATCCTCCCTTTCTCTCTCTCTCCCTCCCTTCTCTTTTCCTACTCTCTCTCTCTGTTTATAGTTTACTCTCCGTCACTCACCTTTTTTGTCCTTTCTCTCTCCCTTACCTCTTCCTCTCATATAAAATAAATACCGACAAAGACACTGGGCTTCTACCTGTCTTTGACAATAATTCCAGACATCTTCACACCGTCCTGTTTCCCATTCCAATGAGAGATATTCACCCAAGTCTCATTCCATATTCCACAGCGCTACCGTTTAAAATCCAAAGAAAGAACCCACCAGAAGTGAACCAGAACTGAACAAGAACTGAACCGAATCATTGATTCTGAATAAAATGCTTTTTCTGCTATAGTTCTAACCTATGAGTTTGACACAGTTATAATTTTACAGTTTTTTTTACATTTTAAATTGCAATTTTGATGTAAAAAGCAACTTAAAAAAACAAAAACAAAAAAAAAAAAAAAAACAGGAAATATATTCAAAACATTGCAACACTTTTTAACCGAATATCATTAATAAACTAAGAAAAAGAAAAACCAAAACAGAACTAATGGTCCCTGTAAATAACAAAACAAACAAAAATAAATAAATACACTTTTTAAAATAAAAATAAACTCATCATACAACTTTATGCGAGTTATTGATGGGAAACATTTAGAATATGATTAAAAGTTCTTACAAATTAAGTCTTTATTTTTAATTTTTTCATATTTCCAGATGGGACACTGTAGCATGTTGCAAGAGGAGGGGTAACCTGAGTGAACAAAGGAAACCTACATAACAAATCTATAGTTCACAGGGTCTAGAAATCCATTCTTGTTTTGAGACAGAAGTACTAGAAATGCATGAATCTTCACAACATGGTAAAGAACTTCCAAATCTTGTCTTGTAAAACACTGGCATAAAGTCTCAGAGCAGCAGTGAATGCAAGAGGAGAGAGGAGAGGGGTCTTTGGGAGGGTACGCTTTGAGTGACACAGATATTGAATCAAAGACAGGCTTTGTGTCTCGCTCCTATGTGTTTACAGCAGGCAGAAGCGCAGTGGGAATCAGAAGAGCTGAGGTACGTTGGAGCATTGTAAAGTCTACATGCAAGAGGGAATAAATACATCTGCAGCAACAATGGTCTGGGTTCAATCTGAAGAAAAAGATGCAGTTTCAGCTTGAGAACTGCATGGAGATGTCCTGATTATAGCAAAACAGGCAAAACAGGTTTAGTTATGACAATAATTTGGGATTTCAAAAACTTTTTATATCAGATTTACTTATTTTGTAAATGTTTATTAATTGTTTTATCTGTATAAAATCTACTAATCAATTTTTTTTTTTTTTTTTTACAATAACTAAATATTTTGCTGTACAAGTAGCATACACTCAAACAAACTTAAAAGTACTAAAACTCTTTGTCCATCTCTGTCTTTGTCTTTCTCTCTCTTCTCCCTCTCTCTCTCCCCTCTTTCTCCCCCCCTCTATCCCCACTCCCTCCTTACCTCCCCCTCTGTCTCTTTCTTCCCTTCTTTCTCTCTTCTTCCTTCCTTCCCTTCCTTTCTTTCTATTTTTCTCTCTGACACTGTCCCCTCACTCTCCTCCCTCCCTCTTGTTTGCCTAATATTACAAGGAAACTTGTCTGCCACCTCCTTGTCTCCATGGAGATGTTATTGCCTTGTCTGAACTGTTTCACAGTATGGCATTAAACATCCTGCATTTACTCCATAACAGATATCCTGACGCTCAAAAATCGTGAACAACAGACATTCTTACTGCTGCCTCTCCATATATGACCTGTAATTTGGCCTGGAGGTGTGAGATGCTTGTCTCCATGGAGATAGATAAGTTTGATGCCATACTTTCATCAGAAAAAAAAATACTAAGTGCATTTTTAAATATTTGAGTGTGTTATTCTAATAATATAAAGTTAAAAGATTGTATTTCTTTAGTAGTATAGCCCTCCTTTCATATTGTTAGCTTCACTTACCATACAGGGATAGTCTCTTTGGATATCCTCTTCAAGTTACTTTTAATACGCTTGCCCTCCCTATGCTTTTTCCATGGCTGTTTTTACTCCTGTGTGCATGTAGACTTTACAATGCTACTCCTTACCTCAGCTAATCTGGTCCCCACAGCGCGTCCACTTGCTGTAAACACTAAAGTGAGACCGCAAATCCTGACTTCAATACAATACACGTGTCACTCAAAGCGTACCCTCCAAAAGACCCTTATTCCCTATATACGCGCTTATACTCAAGATTACCTGGCAACTTTCAAAACATAATTGCAAAACAATAACCAGGGGAGAAAGGTATAGAGGAACATTGTAAAAACATATACGCCCACAGCAAGTAGGTGAAGACAGGAGAGGCTATAGGTTAAATATGTGCAAAAATCCACTTTACAGTCACCTTCAGAGGGCATACACGCAGAGGGACCGGGCTAGAAAACTAAAGACATCTAAAAAAGATAAAGCGGGTCTTTTATGAGACAAAATATGAAACAAAATGAGGTTAGATGTTTGATTTTAGGTAGATATAAAAAGATAAATTAAACGCACTGTTTGAAACATTTTAAATAGCCTATGTGTTTGTAATTGGTTACTTTAAAGGTGCATTGTGTAACTTTTCTGGTGAAGGGTCTGCCATCTGCTTGTCTCCATGGTGATGTTATTGCTTTGTCTGGAATATTTCACAGTATGGCATTAAACCTTTCTATCTTCATGGAGAACAAACCAGACCAAGTTAGAGGTCAGATCTGTGGAGAGGCAACCCCGCTCACAGTCAGAATGCCTTTTTCTGGACCCTCCACCATTTAAGTTTACATTTATTTGAACAGTGTATATTTTATTTATGGATTAAAGATTTGTGTGCACCCTAGCTAGAATAGTTATTGCTGCAGTAAAAATGAATGGGGATTCATATTAACGCTGCAGTATGTAACTTTTCTGGTGGAGTGTCTGCCCCCTGCTTGTTTCCATAGAAATGTTATTTCTTTGCCTGGGATGTTCCACTGCATTGCAATGAACTTATCTAACTTCATGGAGATGCCACCGGGCTAAGTTAAAGGTGCACTGTGTAGCTTTTCGGTTGGAGGTCCGTCACTTGCTTGTTTCCATGGATACGTCATTGGTCTGCAGATCTGACCTGCAACTTGGACTGCTTTGGTCTCCATGAAGATAGAAAGGTTTAATGCCATACTGTGAAACATTGCAGACAAATGAATAATATCTCCATGGAGAAAAGCATTTAATGGGTCCACCAGAAAAGTTACACAATGCACCTTTAACGGGTCAGATCTGTGGTTAAATATGGGTTCAGAAGATGTGTAGAAATCTACTTTACAGTCACCTTCAGAGGGCATACGTGCAGAGGGACCGGACAGGCTAGAAAACTGAAACATAATAAAGACTTCGATAAAGGAGGAGTTTTATGGGCGCTGGCGTCTCCATTGGCATCATCCACTCTATTTCCAAAAGCGCCACAATTTACTGCCTAAACCCCAATACTGCTACACATTCATAAATATAGCACTCAAATTAGCTTCAGTACAACTCACGCTAATTCAAGCATGGTTGTATATGGCTAGCCTAATTAACGGCAAATTAACTAATCAATCACATGCAAATCTATAAAAGAAAACTATAAACATATTAGTCATAGCATAATAACTCTGTATCTATATTTCCAGAATGGAGAAAGAAAATGACACTGTTACTGAGATTGTGGTACAGGGGAAAAACATTCGGCTGTTATTATATGGGGCTATAGTGTGGTATTGATTTAGTGCCAATGGTCCAAGTGCGGCATATGATATGGTTAGGAACACAAATGATTACAGCAGAAAATGCAATGTGAAAATAATGTAGTATAGAGAGCTAGAGGGGTTTCAGGTACTGCTACTTCAAAATATTTACTACGATGATGTATACCAATGATAAACTGCTACTACTGCTGCTACAGTAGTTCAGATTAGGGCTGGGAATCACAGGGTCCCTCACGATTCGATACACGATACATGGCTCATGATACGATATTATCACAACTGATACGGCGAGAACCAAATACATTTTTAGCAACAATATTTCTTTGTTAAACCACTACTTTAAGTACTGTTACTACTACTTGTGTATATTGTATTAGTTTCCTTCCACTAAATATCCAACAAAATTGTAGTTTGGTCACAAAAATATTGCTACAAGATTCAAAAAAATACTCTTGATGATATATTGATACAGCAGCCCACCAAATTTTTTATCACGATATATTAATATTTCAATATTTTTGCACACTCTGGTTAAGTTCCTGTAACTACCACCACAACCACTATACTTTAAGTACTATTACAGTTTGCCGCAACAGCAATATTTCTTATTTTTTAGGGAGATTTTATTAACTTTACTTTATACCCAGTTACTTCAGTTTGACAAAAGTAAAAAAATGTAAAATGTATACAAACTGCTATTACTATTTACAACAATTTTTATTACATACCATACCAACAAGCTATACTTATTGTATTTATTTATCATAGAGCCATATGTTTCTGCGGCTAAACGTGAATTTCATTTGGGAGCAATACCTCTCTTACTCTACTACTACCATTATATGTACTTTTACTACTACAAACTGTTTACAATACTTTCTACATTGTCACAACTATTGTTACTGTCCAGAAAAATATTTCCGTAAAAAAAAATTAAATAAAATCTGTATAAAAGTCTGGCTAATTTCTCCCTTTGTGTATTCAAGCATTAAATTGAATCTTTATTTAACAGAACCAGCTACTAACTTACACAGATCTTGTACTTTTGTAAGTACAAGTAAACCCAAAGTGGCTTGTTATGTGTTTCTGACAGACTTGGGTGTGTGATTGGGTTTGACTGCGAGTGCTAATCCTCCTGTTCTCAGTCTGACACTGTGTAAATAATATATAATGGCGTTCACTTCCCCTGCAGCGCTATAAACTCACACACTGAAGTCCAGTTTTATCTGCCAGTCAGGTTTGGACACGGGCTCCTTTTGTACGTCTGGGTATTATTAAAGGATGTCCTGTGTGGTTATTTTAAAATCATCTAGAGCTGCCAATCTGAGCACCTGTGTCTGTATCTGTGTCTTTTTTAACTAATATAGTTCATTTAATATTATAAGACAAAATATGAAGCAAACTAAAGGTAGAAGTTTGATTTTAGGAGGATATAAAAAGATGAAATAAACTTCGATTTCAGATAAACCAACTGTATAGAAAATATTTGAACAGTGTTTACTTTATTTACAGCTATAATCATTTGTGTGGACTCTAGACAGAACAGTTATTGTTGCAGTAAAAACTAATGGGGATTCATATTAAAGATGGACTATGTAACTTTTCCATTGGAACGTCTGCCAGCTGCTTGTTTCCATATAAATGTTATTTGCTTGCCTGGGATGTTCCACAGTATTGCAATTAACTTATCTAACTCCATGGAGATGCCACCAGGCCAAGATAACAGGTCAGATCTGTGGAGAAGTGACCCTGCTCATAATAGAGATAAAAAATGTCTGTTTTTCAAGGCATTTTTGGTAAGTAGATAAGATAAATACGTGTAATGCCATACTGTGAAACATTTCTGGCAACACAATGATATCTCCATACAGAGACAAGTGGTGTTTCAGCTATGTTCCCAATACACTTTGAAGTTGCTGTGAAAGAAAATTAAAATAGCTGAGTTCACATTTTCTGTTTTATGTATATCCCTGCAATTTTCCACTACATCTACTACAGACCTGATTCACCACTTGAACTGTTCTGGTCAGATGTAATGGACTAAGCGCTCACCCCAGTGAACTCTTTGAAACTATGATTATGTTTGATTCAGTGATTCATTTTTAGATCACAAATGCAACTGAACAACTTGGACTTTATAACAGTCTCTATACTAAAAAGGTTTGTTGCTTCTTTTTTTGAAGTTAACTTTTAGTTGTTTGCCATTAGTTTGTTCCGTGACTTTAACTTTCTCCATTTGAAAATGAGAAAAATTGGATACAGAGCTTATAAAAACTCTTCATACTGCTCACCTCTTTCTGATTCAATCAACAGAGTCGTTTAATACCCCAGCACTTCTCAAAGTATTCCCCAAGAGAAACTGGACTGATATTAGACCCTCGCAGTGTTTACCTTCTATAGCGAAGGGTTTTCCCACAGTCAGCAGTTTACAGTCTGCATCGATGGAGACTTCATAATCCAGAAGAGCCTTGTCCATGATGAACGCGTCCAGCAGGGGGGGATCTGTCCTTCACCGCCAACACACACACAACACAGAAGAAGAGACAGCACAGGAGGGGGGAACAACGTTAATGCAAGTATTTTTTTTTAGAAACTTTCTTTCTTTTCATTAGGTTAGTGCGTAATTATGAGTCGTAGCAGTAAAACTGTTATTTAAAAGAGGGACTAAAGACCTAAACTCTGCCCATAACCACATTTCTAATAGGCCCTATTCACGGAGCCGCCTGATTAGTTCTGCTTCTCTCAAAACTGTGGATCCGCACTTAAATATTAGATAGAGGACAGCAAGTACAGATACATAATCACTGACAGAGTGTTGAGACCTTTGCTACTATGTAAATACTTCACCGCTGTCTGATATTTAATTATAGATTTATCTTAGCATGACTCAACTAATTCCCAATACACAATGAATGGAGCAGGAAGTGTGGATCCGCAGTTTTTGAGAGAAGCGGAACTAGCCAGGCGGCTCTGTGAATAGGGCCTATAGAGATGATAAACTAGGCAGGACCCGGAGGAATAGAAAAAAAAAGTGAAAGGAGAAGTGGGGCGGGATCTGAACTTATAAAATACAATGTGATTGGTCGAACAGATATCCACACTTCACACTTGTTTGTATTCAGAAACACCTGGCTGTATCAGGGCAGTCTTCTGTGACGCCACCAAGCACTTCTTTTGGGCAAGAAAGCTGCAAATATACAAAGTTTGCACCAAAATGTCCACAAAAGTACTAGGGACAGTATATAATGGATGCTATTAAAACACATATACACAGTTTAGTGGTGTAAGTTAAAAAAGTTGATTTAAACTAACAGTTTAACAAAAGGGTTGACGGTTATTTGATTCAAACGGTTGTTGTGTCCTTGCGCAAAACCCACAAACCCACATTCATCATCTACATTAAAATCTATTTTGTAACTTATTCTTTTACATGGTCCAATATAAATCAGAAAAATGCGCGCACCACAAAACCTGCGTTATCCTTTTTCTCATTAAAACCGTAAATTTTGAAGTTAAACTAAATATTGTAGGAAATTAATTTTTAATACCACCAAATTAAACAGTAACTATAAATTAGTTTCCAGAACATGTATTTTCGATATGTATTTAGTTCCGAACACAGCCCACATTGCCTGTATGAACATGTCCATTGGGCCTTGAATTATTACAATCACTCTCTTCTCCTCCTGGCATAGCAACAACAAAAAATACTACTACTGCTACTACTACTTTGCCTTGTTTCCCCACTACCACTGCTATTCCACCGCTACAACAGACCTACTTGAGTAAGTCTGTGCATGAATAAAAATAAAAATAAATATAACATGTATTCTGAAATTAGCCTACTCCGGGGAATGCTCTCAAACCCGCAGTCTGTCTCCTGGAGTCCATTACACCTGGGATTAGATTAGCAGCATTCTCTCCCAGCACAAACACATACATCATTATGTGTTAGCGAACAGGCTCTGCTGCTCACTGATAAGACATGGACACACTGCCCACAGCTCTCCCACTGCGCCCGCATTGATCCAATTGACCCTCATTGACCCCTAATAATAGAGTAGTCTGCTGTGTGCTGACCAAGGCCAACTTTTTGGATACTAAGCACATATTGAATGGAAATATATCAAGACCTCATTCTTAGAAGAAATTAGATTAGCTGGGGCACATGCAGATTCATAATAATTCTTACAGATATACCTGGATTTGAATGTCGGACTGATAAATTCTAGAGTTAAACACAGTCGAATCGAAATCGCAGTTTGAATGGACACAAAATTTGTCTAGCACAGTACAAAAATATATTGTACTGATACTTTGCAGTGACATCATTCTGGGGGAGCTCTAATGTATCCCTAATGGTGGAATGTTTAGGAGTTACCATGGTGACACAATGCACACATTAGAACTTTTAAGCTAGTCTGAAAACTCAAGAAAAAATACAAAATGGATTTAAACTGCACATTTTCAGGAGCCTGTGATCAAATCAGTACGAGCGTTCATGGTCCTGTTCAGGAGTTTGATTTTCAGCAAAAAGATGAGAGTGACTAACTGAAAAACTGTTGGCAATAGTAGCTTTAATTCTATTTCTGGGAGACTTGTTTTAAGCACAAATCGTCTCACCTGTTGTAGGTCCATCTAAGTCAGTTCTTTATGATCAGATTACATTAAAATAAAGATCAGATTAAAGTTTAACTGGAATGTTGATGACATCAGCTGCAAAGTATCTGTATCTGTATCTGTCTGCAGCTAATTAGAAAGCATTTTATAGTTCTATAATCAGGAAGTGTAGGTTAGCATGCTAGTTCTTGTTGTTAGCATTACCGTCGCAGTGAAATTCCGCTCTGGTCTGGAGAGTTGTGAAAAGCAGTTCTAAACTCATCACGGTGAATGATTAGGATGCTGAAAATGCATGAGGTAAAGTGAGGAAAAACTTTGGACCACTGCAAAGAGTTTAAAATGAGCTAGTTCTGTTTTCATGTTTTTCAAACAGCAAAAATCAGATACAGCACTTTTAAAGGATGCAATCACTGACGTACCATCATTTTCCTCCAACAGAAAAATATCTTGTCTTTTCTGTATGAAAACGGCTAACCCTGTATTTATACCTTTGCAAACATGTTCTAAAATGCATAGGATTCTGGTATTATTTTGTATCTACAGACCTATTTCAGACCTGCGTCGTTGTTATTCAAGACATTAGCTGCTAAACAAAAGGTTGACTTTACAAAGAGTTGGGATGCTGGCGATGCACAAACTGTTTTTCTTCTGTCAAGGCTTGTCAGATATGAGCTCGGAGGCGTAGGAAGAGGAGATGTGATGTTTTAAAACGGGAGATACCTGCCATTACGTCGAGATTCAGAACAAGGGGAGGAGGGGGGCTGTAACCTTGCGTAGGATCTGCTTGAGCATGCATTATTTCCTCTGACCGGAAACGCTGTTGTGCCCCCAGGAGAACAGTTGAAAGATGTTTTTTCTTCTTCTATAAACAATGAATCCACTGTCCTCCTGTGTGTCGTGGCTTTGATGCTCTCACCTATGTGTGTTTCTGTCTCTGTTGGGATGTAGGCCTGTTAGTTTGGACAGTCTTTTTTATGATAAATTTGATGAAGATAATCCAGCAGTAAACTTTGTCAGACATTGGAAAAGAAGGTATTCTGTACTGCAAGACTGTACTGCTGTTGGTTACTGATTTTTATTTTGCAGCTCATGTTTATACGGGTTATAAAAGGTTTAGGATTTACAGGGTTTTTCAGTTACAGTATTAGTGGCATAAAGTGATCTTTAATAGCATAATTGATTGTAACATTTTTATAGCAGTACATTATTTGCCAGTGCCAGGAGCAGCAGCTCTACTCTGAGTTCCACCTGAGGGACGGTGCTACTCTTTATCCTATGGAGATGTTATTGCTTGGCCTGGAATGTTCCACAGTATGCCATTAAACTTGTGTGACGCCACCAAGTCAAATCTATGAAGAGCTCATCTGGTTTACAGGAAGAATCTGTGTTTTTCAAGGTATGTCATGTTTGGCTATAAAATAACCTGTCAAGATGGACAAGTTTAATGCCATGCTGTGGAAAATCCCAGGCAAAGCAATAGCATTTTTATTTCAATAGCTTAATAGCTTTGCCATTGTGTGTGCCATTTATCCCCTGTTAAATAGTGTCTTCCCTTGTAGAATAAAATGCGTAGCCCAGAGGAACAAGGCGAGGCTGGTGAGCTATAACCTTAAGTGTGACTAACTGCTTGACCATGCATTATCCCACACCTGATCCATTGGTTCTCTGTAGCACACATGCCCTGCAGCCCTCTCCTCCCAAACACTTGAAAGATGTGTGTTTTTTCCGCTAAGATTTGACTGCAGTATTGGGGTCAGTAATTTTGTCGACACAGTATTTTATTTTAGTCCTTCACTCAGGTCTCTGCACTGCCGTAGCTTCTAACTACTAAAGTCCACATCCCTCTCTCCCTCTCTCTCTTACTCACTATTTGCAAACAATGCTAGCTTCATCATCGGCGCCGCTCTCATCCTCTTCCTCAGCGTTTTCTATCTCCCCTCTTGGATCACATCGTCAGCACATGCACTATCTCCGCATCTCGACTGCATGGAGCTGTGTGGAGCTCTGAGGGACCGTGCATGTCGGGAGCTGAAGCTGTGTTAGCAAGATTGTACTTTTTTCCTCCAAGAATCTGCTCACATACACATTCGGATATAGCTGTCACCAGTGTTATAAATGCATTAGGTGTTTTGGAGGACGAGATAATTTGCTTAAAGTGGTGGGCGTAGCTACAGAGTTCTACATTACAGCTTAATTATTATATGGCGCGTATCTTCTTTCCAATTCCTGTTATTTGAATTTCTTTAAGTCATGTGGGGCTACACTGACATTGAGTAAAATATAGGGGGTATATGTGACATACGTGACATGTGGCATTACTCATTCCCTTTTGAGCACTCACGTAAAATTGCAGCTAGTGTAATTTTGCATTATAGATAGAGAGAGGTTTCATTTAAAATGGCTATAATTTGAAATGACTTCAAAAGAAAATACAGAACAAGCAGAAAAGGGGTTTTTGAATGTCACATCATGCACAAAATACTACAGTAGAATATTGTTTATATTGCACAATAAATTAAAGGTGAACTATGTAACTTTTCTGATGGGGGTCCGCCACCTGCATGTTTCTATGGAGATGTTATTGCTTTAGGGGAAGAGAAGGATTGGTTTGTTATTAATGTTCATTAATGGATAAAATTACAAATTAAATCATGTAGAGCGGATTAATATGAACATATTAGCAGCAGTTACCGAGAGATGGGCAAAGCTTTTATCAATAAAAATTGAATTGTAACCAGAGCTCGAAGGAACCACCGTGCCCCTGCTCACTTCCTATTTGGATCGTGGCGGTTAGCGGGTTAGCTATTTCCATTTCTATCTATCTCAGTCTAGCATTCATTTAATACATTCATGGCTTCTTACTGTGAACGGGCATGCTTTTCCACAGATTGGATAAAGACAAAACAGTCTAATGCTATACTGTGAAACATTCCAGGAAAAGCAATAACATCTCCATGGCGACAAGCAGGTGGCAGACCCTCCGCCAGAAAAGTTAAGCAGTGCACCTTTTTACAGTAATTGAGTATTCATTTTTACATACATTCAGCAAAACTACTGGTAGGTCATACTGTGTTATGTCTTAGGATGAAAATTACTACTATTATTTCCTTATTTGGCCCAGTGTGATTTCCTGTTGCACACACAAACTCAAGAAAGTAGTACAAATATAATGTACTGTGTCTTAGATTAGAATATATAGTCCATTGGTCACTTTATGCCGGTGGATAGTGGTTGATTTAAGTGTATTTTCCATTATCATCCCCAAATCACTATTGGGAAGTTAGTCATAGCCGAAATGGTTGGTGGCAAAAATGTGTCCCAGATTCGTTGATTTACTGTTAAAATACTACATAAAAACCTGCCCGCACTACCTTTAAATCAGTTTAATCTCAGTTTGTGTCCTTGCCCTTTGAATGAACCCAAAGTTGAATAACTCATTTATTTTACTCAGCAACTTTCGGCCATTTTCCTTTATATTTTTGTTATTCCTAATTGGTTATCAACTTAATAGGTTTGGTCTTGCCTGTCTCCTGTTCCATTCATTTCAGCTTGTCCCTGATCTGTTTCCACTGCATCACTTTTTAAAAAAACAACTAAACAAATCTACTAAAATGACTTCTCTACGTGGTTTAATCTCCGACTTCACTGCATATAAACCACCAACATAAATATTTTAGAATAAAGTGGAAACTACATGCAAATCTAGGATGAAAAATGCAAGCGGCGTACCAACTGATGCGATGCTATCTCCGCTTAAGTAAACTGTTTGTTCTCTATAACAAGAAAGCCTTCACCACAGGGCTGCATCATAAGCATCATAAGCATGATTAAAATAGGAGGAAAAATCTGCACTTAAGCAAAAATTGCTACAGGCTAAAAGGCAGTTTAATTTAATTTTAGACTTTGCTAAGGTAAACAACAACAGCTTAATGATAGCTTTGGAAAGACCTTTTTACCCCAATTTGCAGTAAATAATAATTTCCAACCACTTATCAAGTCTTAAGGAGACGCGGGAGAGGATAATCACTGGTTCATGCCGTTTAATTTCTTGAATATAGAGACAGTGACCACTAGCCTTTTCATTTATTAAGGACAATGAAGATTAAAGATTAAAATAGTATACAAAATTGATTCTTGTTAGCTTTAAGCCATGTTGTTAACTCATCAAAAACATACCTGGAGTTGTGTTTCATTCGCATGTTTGAGTAACTTCCTCTATCATACCTCACATCAATTATTGACTTAGAGTTGCCAGTTCAACTCCATATATGACTTTTAAAGTTGCAGTTAAAGGTGCTGTACCGGATTTTCACTTACCTTATACATTCCGAGCATCCTAATTAATCACTGTGTTGAGTTTATAAGCGCTTTTCCCAACTCTCAGAAGCCAGAGGGGAGTTTCACTATCATGGTAATGCTAAAAACAACTAGCATCCTAACCGCACACTTCCTGATACTCGCACAGCAACTCTTCATTATTAGATGTAGACAGTACGCAGTGGACTTCAACAGCTGCTTATACAATATCTATATCTATACTGCGCAAGCCAAAAGTTGCTCAAATTCATGTAGAACAATGGGGTACAGGCTTTTTAGAGGCTAACCACTCTGCCACTACACATGTTCCCTTGGTGTATTCATTGTATTTCACAGTTGCCCTAACACGTGCAAACATAGATATAGTTCCTATGGGATTTATTGTTAGCTTTTCACAGTCCACTTGTGCTGATCTGATAACAATGGCTACCCCATGTGGCCGTATTATTTACTATAGGGTACTGCATGAGTTGGTACACTCCTTTACCATCTGCCTGTATTTTTACTTCATACGGCACACTGGCCCAACAGTGGGGTAGAGGTTTAAAGCCAGTATTGACTCAAAACCACCAGATCTCCAGTGTCTATAGTGGATGTTTCATTATTTACAATGCAGTCATAGATCAACCACAAATGCTTGCTCCAGGAGTCTTATTGGGAGTTGCAACTGTAATTTAAAATTCAGCTTTGGAAGATTCATTTATTATATGTAATTGTCTTTCTGTGCTCCTCTGGGCCTGCACACAAGCTGTTTAAAAATATATGAGCTTTAACTCAATAAAAAATAACTTCACGTGTGTAAGACAGATGTTTCTCTATTCTCAAACACCATATCTGGACTAAAGTGCTACTAAACCCGGCCTAGACTAGGACTAAACCAGGACTAGAACAGGACCAAACTCAAGCCTACATCAGGACTAAACCAGGATCAAACCAGGACCAAACCAGGACAACTGTGAGCCAAAGTACACAATTCTTTTACCCGAATTAAAAAAATGTTGTAAATAAAACATAATAGTCTAGTTTAATGATGGATAATGGCAGTAAGTTTTGTTTCAGTCCGCTGAGATGGACAGACATACTAAAATATATAATATAATATACACAATGTATACAGAATGTATTCTAAAATATGAACATTTGATTTTTTGCTTAAGAATCATATACTTTTTAATACCTAATCAGTATAGGTATTTCAGTATTTTGGTATTGGTCTGCACATGTCTAGTACTATAGTAAAAGTAGCAGCAGAAGTGTTTGTTGTAGTGCTAGTGGTTGCAATAGAAGTACTCTATTGGTGTCAGCAGTAATAGTAAAAGTATTATGTGATATAGTTGAGGATTAGAACATTAGAAATAATTCGTCTCTGTATTAACTCAGAGAAGTTTACTTCTTTACCTCCGTGTACTCTTGACTTGAGTAGTATATTTGGAAGCAGCAGTAAAAAGCAACAGTCTGCCTTTGATTTCTAATAGTTCTCTAAATATATTTTAGCAATCAAGCTGAGTATTTTCATCGAGCTATGTATGAAAACCTATACTGTAGATTTTATAACATTACAGATTACAATAGCCTTATGTCTCGCTGATCACATCGCAATTGTGGCCCTGATTGGATCCTGTAATCACGTCTTCTATACAAATGTGACCTTTCTGTAGATAGTGTGTGTGTGTGTGTGTATGTGTGTGTGTGTGTCTTACTTTAGCATATGCACGCCCTCTGGGGTAGTGGGTTGGTTGAAGCGTCTGATGTAGTCGTGCATTTCGGGGAAGCTCTTTTTCATGTAGTCCTCAGCGCTGCTTTCTCTCACTGTCCCGAAGCGAAAGCCCAGGGAGGGGTGCTGCAACTGGGACAGGGATACAGGAAAATGTTTTACTAAATACATAAAAAAAAAATAAGAGAGGAAAATAGGCTTAGAACAAGTCAAAAGAAGAAGTGTAACCCTGAAATGTGAATGTATGAAGTATTGGCCTAAACAACCAAGTCAAGACCTGGACTATACCATGACTACATCACTAGTCCTAGTTAAATCCTGGTTTATTCAAGGTTTAGTTCAGATTAGTCCTAGTTTAGTCCCAATTTTGATAAGGGATATGAACATAACCAGAGACACTTGAAACCGAACTATCCCAGGTCTGGACCAGAACTAAAACATAATTAAATATAAGGTCTCAAACTGGACTAAACCTGGACTAAACAGCACAAACCAGTAAACCAGTAGTAACTTGGAGTCTACCTAAGAGGAAGTTATTTAAACCAAGTGAATTACATTTAGTTTAGGAACCTGTTCTATACCATGAATAAAAAGGGACTAAACCAGGATTAAATGTGGACTAAGACAAGTATAAACCAGGTCAAAATTGGACTAAACCACTGTATATAAACTATGTTAAATCACAAAACACAACACAATAATTTAACCAGGGTTAAATCAGGACTAAACCAAGTCTAAACCATTGGATATAAATTATGTTATGTGCAATGGCTCCAAATCACGAATAAACAGAACTTTTCTTAATCTAATACTAGAAAGGCCCGACTAATGTATGTATATAGTACCTAGACAAGTTGACACCCAATGACACAGGACACATCATGGACAATAGATACAGTGTAGGGTTCAGAGACGCCTTTATAAAGCACTCATGTGAAATTCAACGTGCCTTGACCTTGCTATAGGCCCATATATAGGACCCATAATCCTTCACAAACAGTTCAAGTCTTGGCTCATTAGTTCGTCCTTGTCTCTACAGTAGGCTATGTGTCAATATGCTCATGGCGACAATGACATGCACAAAGTGGTCTCATGTCCTTGAGAGGGTCCTAACCTTGTCGTCGTGGATACCGGAGACTTGTTCGAAGGTTTTCTCCCCCACCATGACTGCGGCCAGGTTTGCAGTGTAGCTCGACAGCACCAGTAAGCAGAAGATGGCCCAGAGGTTCATGAGGAATCGACCTGTCCAACATTTGGGAGTCTAAGGAGAGAGAAAACATGTGTAGTAAAAAGTCAACTCAGAATATAAAGTAACTGTGTTGTTTGTTTATTCCTGTGCAAATTCCTAATGTTTAAAACTATTACTACTACTACTACTACTACTAGTACTTTAAAACTAAAACTACTATAAAAAATTTAAAACCCCTGCATTATACCATACTACTACTGCCACTGCTACTGCTATTACTACTACTGCCGCTACTACTGCTTCTACTACTGCTGCTGCTACTACTACTAATCTACTACTACTACTACTACTACTGCTTTTACTACTACTGCTACTGCTACTGCTGCTGCTTTTACTACTACTACTGCTTCTACTACTGTTGCTACTACTGCTGCTGCTGCTGCTACTGCTGCTACTACTACTACTACTACTACTTTTTCTACTACTTACTACTACTGCTGCTGCTTTTACTACTACTACTTGTACTTTTACTACTACTACACTACTACTATGTATGACTCTTCCATTAATACTACTTTTATCACTATTATATCACTATACCACGATGCCGCCTCTTCAAACCCAACTTGTTTTATTACAATCAAGGTTTGTACAAGAAAAGAACATTTCAGCTACTATTTTGAGTACTTCTACACAACAATATTGGGCTCAATACACTGATAAAAATAAAACCACAGTCTGAAGATCCTTGTGACAATATGCTATTTTGGTGATGTTGTCATGTTGTGAATCTGTGGTTGTCTGTTTTGAGCAGCTCTATATTTAAATACAGAGACCTTTCCCCACCAGTCCCTGGGTGATTGACAAATGATTTTAACCAATCACAGTGTAGTGTGAAATGAAGGGGCAGATGGCTTTAGTTACACCTTCAAAGTAACATGACAATATGAATTTTTGTTTATATTGTCACCTATAGTTAAAAATCAAACTAAGACGCACAGTGTTGAAGTCCATTACAAATGCAGAATTTTGCGAACCTTCTTCTACTACTACTACTACTACTACTACTTTTATACTACTACTATCACCATCACAATCCCAACTACTTTTAATTACAACCAATAAGTCTTTGCATAAGAAACAGAAAATCCTGTTATGAGAAAAGTTTGCTGAAGCGATCTAATGTTGAAGTTGTGGTTTCAAAACGTGAAAATCACCAAAGATAACATGATGAGATAAGAAACCACAGGGATGATATCAACCTAAATAAGAGATTTGGTGCTTTGTTTAAACCGTATTAAAACTAAATGTCAGAAAATTGCGCTTGAGAGATATTTAAAAATATCTGGTGCTCCCCTGGGTCTCCTCACTTCCTCTTCCTTCCCCTCGCCCCAAATCCTAATTTAACCCCCTAGTACGTGTAATCAAGTGAATCAAAACACACCCTAAATGCACCACTAACATAGAGAAAACCATTAGAATATCTTTGCCATGAAATTAGCCACCTCAGGGAAAGACTCTACGTGAACACTAGTGATCATTTATTTATTCTCGCAATTAAAATCCACTTAACAGAAGAAAGAGATGCGTTTCTAGTGTTTTAAAGACTTGCCATTAATGAGGCATTAATTATACAAACAAGGTTGTAACCTGTTATTAGGAAAGTTTGTACTCTAATGCAGTATAATTACAGCACTGAGAAGAAAAGCACTCACTTCAATAACATTATTAACCAGTTTGCTTACTGGGCTGGGAGGATTATGACTTCTGACTTTCACAGTCTGCTGGGGCTGTGCTGAGGAGAGGCCCCAGGCGTTACAAAAGGTGCATAATTTAACATCAAGTTTAATCTTTACAGCTTAATTTTGGATTTTTGGATGACTTAACAGCAAAACTATTACTGTGAGGCCATCTATGCACTTCACACAAAACGAAAATCTTTAAGTTAGAATTACTTCAATTAATCCTCCCGTGGACCCACCACCTGCAGGAGGATCCATAGGGGGCCAGTGCAGGGAGATCTGGGTGGCAGTCGAAGGCAGGGGCCTCAACGACCGGATCTCCGGACATGGAGACTAGTTCTGGGGACATGGAATGTCACCTCGCTGGGGGGAAGGAGCCTGAGCTTGTGCGGGAGATTGAGCATTACCGATTAGATATCGTCCTCCACCTCCACACACAGCTTGGGCTCTGGAACCCAACTCTTTAAGGGGGGCTGGACTCTCCATTTCTCTGGGGTTGCCCGCTGGGAGTGGCGGCGGGCAGGTGTGGGCCTGCTCATTGCCTCACAGCTCAGCCCCCATGTGCTGGAGTTCACCCCGGTGAACAAGAGGGTCGTGTCCCTGCGCCTTTGGGTCGGGGACAGGTCTCTCACTGTTGTGTCGGCCTACAGGCCGAACAGCAGTGCAGAGTACCAGGCCTTCTTGGAGTCCCTGGGAGGGGTACTGAACAGTGCACCGACCAGGGACTCTGTTGTTCTACTGGGGGACTTCAACGCCCACGTGGGCAACGACAGTGACACCTGGAGAGTGGTGATCGGGAGGAACGGCCTCTGTGATCTGAACCCGAGCGGTGTCCTGTTATTGGACTTTTGTGCTAGTCACGGTTTGTCCATAATGAATACCATGTTCGAGCATCAGTGCACATGGCACCAGGACACCCTAGGCCGGAGGTCGATGATCGACTTTGTTGTCGTGTCATCTGATCTCCAGCTGTGTGTCTTGGACACTCGGGTGAAGAGAGGGGCAGAGCTGTCAACCGATCACCACCTGGTTGTGAGTTGGGTCCGCTGGCGGAGGAGGAAGCCGGAAAGACCTGGCAGACCCAAGTACATAGTGAAGGTCTTTTGGGAATGTCTGGCTGAGCCCTCTGTCAGGGGACCTGCAACTCACCTGGCTGAAGTCACTGAGGTGGTTGCAAGGCTCCGGGGGTGGATGAGATCCATCCTCTGAGTATCTTAAGTCTCTGAATATTGTAGGGCTGTCTTGGCTGACACGTCTCTGCAACATCGTGTGGCGGTCAGGAACAGTATCTCTGGACTGGTGGTCTCTCTGTTTAAGAAGGGGGACCGAAGGGTGTGTTCCAACTACAGGGGAATCACACTACTCAGCCTCCCCGGTACGGTCTATTCCAGGGTACTGGAGGGGAGAATCAAACCGATGGTTGAACCTTGGATTCAGGAGTGTTCAGTGTGGTTTTCGTCCCGGTCGTGGAACACTGGACCAGCTCTATACTTTCCATCGGGTGCGCGAGGGTTCATGGGAGTTTGCCCAACCAATCCACATGTTTGTGGATCTGGAGAAGGACCACAGGATCTCATCTCTGCTTTTTGCAGATGATGTTGTCCTGATGGCTTCATCGGACCGAGACCTCCAACGTGCACTGGGGCAGTTTGCAGCCGAGTGTGAAGCAACTGGGATGAGGGTCAGCTCCTCCAAATCCGATGGTTCTTGACTGGAAAAAGGTGGCTTGCCCTCTCCGGGTGTGTGGAGAGTTCTTGCCTCAAGTGGAGGAGTTCAAGTATCTCGGGGTCTTATTCACGAGTGAGGGGAGGAGGGAGCGTGAGATTGACAGGCAGATCGGTGCAGCGTTGGCAGTGATGTGGTCGCTGTATCGGACCGTTGTGGTGAAGAGGGAGCTGAGCCGAAAGGCAAAGCTTTCGATTTACTGGTCAATCTACGTTCCTACCCTCACCTATGGTCATGAGCTTTGGGTAATGACCGAAAGGACAAGATCGCGGATACAAGCGGCTGAAATGAGTTTCCTCCGCAGAGTGGCTGGGCCCTCCTTTAGAGATAGGGTGAGGAGCTCAGTCACACGGGAGGAGCTCAGAGTAGAGCTGCTGCTCCTCCACGTCGAGAAGAGCCAGCTGAGGCGGCTCGCGCATGTTCCGGATGTTCCGGGGATGTCCTATGGGGAGGAGGCCCCAGGGAAGACCCAGGACACGCTGGAGGGACTATGTCTCTTGGCTCGCCTGGAAACACCTTGGGGTCGCCCGGAGGAGCTGGAGGAAGTGTCCGGGGTGAAGGAAGTCTGAGAATCCATGCTTAGACTGTTGCTCCTGCGACCCGGCCCCAGATAAGCGGAAGAAAATGGATAGATGGATGGATGTGTATTAAACGTGTGAATGAAATAAAACACATCTCCAGGTATGTTTGTGATGAGGAAACAACATTATGAAAATAGCCTAATATGGGCCCTTTCAAAATGCGAAAAAACAGAACTAGTGCACTTCACAGCTTGCAGTGATTCATAGTTAATTCTCCTCTTACCTTGTGCATTCCGAGCGTTCTAATTCACAGCGTTTATGGCCCTTTTCACAACTCTCACAGACCAGGCACTTTTCTCTTTTACGAGTGTAGTAAGAGTTGAATTGTAGACTTTGGCGAATGAAATGGTCACTCTACAAAACACCAATTTGCAGAGGTGACCTTTTTTATATTTAATGTATGTATCATTCATTCATATATTAGACTATAGCATAAATACAGATTAGTACAAAGACTTAGACTTAAAGATGCACTATGTAACATGTTAATGTAACATGCTTGTTTCTATGGAGATGTCATCGCTCTGCTTGTAATGTTCCAGAGTAGGACATTAAACAGCTCTACCTTACATTTATTAAATTACAGGTGGTTTTACTGCTCAAAAATACAGGCATTCTAACTGTGAGCGGGGTTGCCTCTCCACAGATCTGACCTGTAACTTCATCTGGTTTGGTCTCCATAAAGACAGAAAGGTTTAATGCCATACTGTAGAAGATTTCAGACAAAGCAATAACATCTCCATGGAGAAAAGCTTTTGACACACCCTCCACCAGAAAAGTTACACAATGCACGTTTAACTTAGACGGAGTCAAACTTTATCAACCCACAAGGGAAATTATTTGAGCACAGCAGCTCACACATCACAATATATTATAATAACAAAGAGCAACAAAATGCAGTTCTAGTCAGTATCTGTGTACGGTATTTGTCAAGCTATCTTTATCGTTAAACTTTATCGTCTAAACTGTCAGAGTGCATCCTGGCATCTGTTAAATTGAATTGCAGATAATATTGTGGTGAGCAAGTGTGACCAATGAAAACATTAGCCTGGCTCGATGGGCAGTGCTACACAATAACAGTCACTCCTGTTACTGAGCCTGGTGTTTCTAAATAGAGTTTCATCACAGAAGCTTACAATACAGATTGTGAAATGATGCACAGTAGGAGGTGCAAACAGAAATAACACAGTTTATTACACACTTTAGTCAATACATCAGTGGCTCTAAAACTTTTCACACCAAAGAAAAGTTTTGGCTTTCCGTGTACCAGCTAATCAAAAGCAAGTATACAACAGCACTATTCAAGGTCTAATCTAGAGTTAAACTAGGTCTAAAAGTGGGCCACGTCATTTCCACTGTAGTTCTAAACAAGAAATTAGCCATCAGGGAAAAGAAACTACTACTTCTACTACTACTACCACCACAATATTACAAGTAATATACAAAACTTTTATAATATATTACTGCTAAATACTTGCCTTGGAAAAAAAAATTACTACTACCCCTACTACATGCTATAAATAATGCTTTCTACAACTACTATTACTACTACTATTATGTGATACTACTACCTACTTTTACCACTATAAACTACTACTACTACTACTACTACTACTATTACTACTACTACTACTGCTACTACATTAGTAATAAAGTAATCCAAGTAATATATGGAGCTTACTATATACCTTAATTAATGACAGAATAGCTTAGAGTTTGCCTTGAATAAAAAGGAAAAATAAATAAATAAATACTACCCGTTACTACTACCTACTTCTACCACTATAAACTACTACTACTTCTACCACTACTACTACCAACTAGTATCTATCTACCACAATAAATTCATTTTCTACCCTTATTAAGTCATTTGTCTAGTTAATATAGTTTGCTCAAGTCTATAACAAACATCTTAAATATTGCTACTGTAGCCAAGAGTTTCGCTAAAGTTTACCTTGTACCAACTCTTTGACAAAGCTGTTTAATAAGAACTGCGAGCACAAAGGTGACTCTGGCGAATTAAGCCTTTAGGAGTCGAGCGGTGTCACAGAATAAACAAGACTTGACTTCCACTGCCCGAGCCAGACTAGAAAGCCTACAGGCGACACTTAGCCAGGTCAGCCATCCACTAATACCCACAATCTGATAATTGACACGCTCCCAGTACTATAGGGATCAAATATACGACCCTTTTATTACACAGTGGTCTACCTAATCAGTTGGCCTGTGTCTGCCCCAAGCCAATTCGTCAATTTGAGTTCTGTGCGAGAGCGCTGGAGCTAGACAGGAAGTGAAGACTAACTTATAGAGAGAATAATAGAAATATATTAGCGATGATGTTTCAATATTCGTCACGAGAAGTTGTGTAGGAGCATACGCAGATGACAGATTCATTACTGTTGTGCTTAGGTGCGCAGGCCGGCTCTACTGGGGCTGATCTTTTTTAAAATGTGCTGACACTGCAGAAGCACACTTAATTTCAAAGGTACTTATGTGAAATCTAGCCCATCCAAGTCGAGGTATGTTTTTCATTTAGTGGATTTGTACACTACGCACCGCTGAACCAGATGTAATGGACTATGTTATTTATGGAAGTAATGTAGTCAACAATGAAAATGTTACTTTTGCTGAAGTGAATGTTGTTAAATTAGGTAACTTAAAGATTCATTTTGTAACTTTTCTGGTGGAGGATCCATCAAATTCTTTTCTCCGTGCAGATGTTATTGCTTTGTCTTGCTTCAGAGTATGGCATTAAACCTTTCTACCTTCATGGAGTTCAAGCCAGACCAAGTTACAGGTCAGATCTGTGGAGAGGCAACCTCGCTCACAGTCAGAATACCTGTTTTTCTAGGTATTTTTGAGCTATAAAACCACCTGTAACTGAATACATATAAAGTAGAGCTGTTTAATGTCATATTGTGGAACATTCCAGGCAGCACAATGACATATCCATAGAAACAAGCAGGTGACGGACCCCCGATTTGCTGCAGTGGCAAAAGTAGAGGCACCACTGTCAAGTTATTTAAGAAAATGTCAATATTTTAAAGGTGTAACTTTTCTGCTGGAGGGTCGACATCTGTTCGTCTCTATGGGGATGCTGTTGCTTTCCCTGGAATGTTCCACAGTATGGCACTAAATAATAATACATTTTAGTTCTATGGCACTTTTCAGCACACTCAAAACAACTCATCTGTCTCCATGCAGAGAACCAAGTGATGCCACAAGGTCAAATTGCAGGTCAGATGTGGACTGGTGACTCCGCTCCAGTAACCACCATAAGAATGTATGTTTTTCAAGATAACTTTGAACAATAAAAACCTGCACTGATATAGATGTGTTTAATGGCATACTGTGGAGCATTTCAGGCAACACAATAACATCCTAACCTGTCTCTCTCCACACTGATATGTGTAGCCCTACATCAGTCTGGGAGGGCTCTCGTTGAAAACATTAGGAACCAATGATGAACTAAAGACTTGACGATGATTGGTCAAAGCGTCACTACAAGGGAACAAGACAAAAAATCAAACTTTAGTTAAATCCAGTTGAGAGAAAATGCACATACGTCTTACCCATTCACAAACACACATATTGCTCACCTCTGCACGTGTTTCTAAAACAAAATAGTCTGTGATGGGTCAGTTTCACATGGATCTATCACACCACATCACATGTAAGCCATTCAGTCAGAGCTTTTCAAGATGGTTTCTCAAGATTTTGTGAACAGACAGAACTTGTGAACATTTGTCTTGCTGGCAAGGCTAATAACATCTCCATGGAGACAAGCAGGTGGCCGTCTCCCCAGCAGAAAAGTTACATGGCGCATGTTTGAAATAGCAGTTGCCTATTTGCTGCTGTGGCGAAAATAATAATAGCAGTATCACTAACAGAAGTATTATGTTTTAAAGTAATTTTTCTAGATCAATTAAGACTAGAAGCAGTAACTGCCAATGGTAAAATTATGTAGAATTATTTATGTAATGTTCATTCCTCTTATTATCATATTATCTTGAAGTATAAGTAACAGTAAATCCTACTTCTTTATGTAACTGGTGATTTTCAGATTGTCATACTCCCAGATGTGATGCAATTTTTTCCTCTTATTTACATTGCACTTTCATAAGACATATTCAGAAAGTAAATTTGCAAATGTTGAACCTGATCATTTCTATTACTGACTAGACCCAAGAACTTACTGCATTGCAACAAAAATCTCCCATTTAACAACATTCATTTTAGTTTCCCCCATCTGTATTAAATATTATTGCCTTATGTTGTGATGTCATCTGAAACACAGCAATAGGTCTCTCCTTTTGTCTCACACTTCTGTCACTTATTTCATCTGCTGTCTGCCAAAATGCCCCCCTCACCCTCCCCTCTCTCTTCATCTCTCTCTCTCACTCCCTCCCTCTCTCTCTCTTTCTTATCTCCTCCATCTGCTCAGTTTTATCATCTTGGCCACTTTTCACTTTGTACTTATTACCCTTTCACCCCATCTGTCCCTTTCCCTGCAGCTTCCTCTATTCCTTCCCTTTGAATCCTGTCTGCAGATGCGCCCACTCACCTCTCATGCCCTGCCATTGGTTGGCTTGTCTTTGAATGCTTCCTTTCATCCTAGTTTCTCCTCCTCTCTCTCTCTTTCTCTCTCTCTCCCTTCCTCACTCTCTCTCTCTGTCTCTCTCTGCCTCCCACACCCCCCTCTCTCCCTTCTTCACTGTGTCTCTCTCTCTCTCTCCATTTGGGGATCTAACCCTCGCTCACCCGGGCCTTCATCCATCCACACCAGCCCACCTGAAGTCGCTCATCTCCTACCGGGCACTTAGCCTTTGCCCCCTCCCCCTGTCCATGCATGGTCCTGCCTGCACCTGTCTCATTCATCACTGACAAACTCCATAACCTCGCTTCAATCCTTCTTTTGTGATCCTGCTGATCTCTTTCACTGGGAACATTAAGAGAACTGGGCAATTTGATCTCAAATTTGTCCAGGGTAAATGAAATCTGACAGTTTATGGTGTTCAGGTTAGTGAAGTAAAAGGTTAGTGAAGTAAAAGAAGAGTTCCTGCAAATAATAAAAAAAAGTCTTAACAGGCTTGCGCTTTTTTATTTGTATAGTGCTGTTTTCAAAAGCCCATAGATTGTATATATAAACGGACATCCCGCTAATAGGAAGTGAACGTGGGGGAGCTTCCTCCTCCATCGACTCTGGCTTCCATTGATGTTAAATTGAAAAAATGTCGCCCCTCTCTCTGTAACTGCTGCAGTAAGCCCTGTCATTTTCATTCTAAAATATTCATATTAACTCTCTTTTATTTCGCTATTTTGCCTGTAAAATAAATAAATTCCTATTCCTAATATGGAACTTGACTCCTATAACTGCTAGCCTCTGTGAGCTTCATTTGACTGGAGCCAAACGCTATGGGTGACGTCACACTCCCTTAGTCCACTTCTTTATACAGTCTATGCAAAACTCAAATGTGTTTTACATCAATTGAAATATTATTCCATCTCTCCTTGATAAAATTATTAGAATTTAAAATTATTTCCACTGACAAAACAAAACAGAGATATATATGTTTGCTAATTCAAGTGGAACTGGGTGTTTTTACTAGAATAATTTACTGTTTTTAGCAAGTTTACAGAAGCATACTGCGTACTGTAGTAAACTTGATTGTAATATCTCCACCGCAGCAGTAGAATGATCAGCCATCTCAGCTACTCCCTTTCCTCTTCACCACCATCAATGTCTACAGCCCAATAAGGGGAGATATTTTCCAAAACAAATCGTACTCCTCCCTCCATCAAACAGATACCCTCCTCTGTCTGCCAGCGTTTAAACTTCAGTAAAGTTCTCCTACCTTGACACACGATGCAAATAAGATTAACAGAAGTGTAGCTTCGTAAAAATGTTTCAGTGTGTCATAAAGGATTCTGGTATAGTGTTTATTCTAATATACAGCTGTTCAATTGATTACATTTTGACTGAGATCGAGATTTAGTTATTTCCAGTTGTCAGTGATCAGCTTGGGTCTTATTAATCGAGACGTCCAGAGCCAATCCTCTTTAAAACGCACACAGTTGGAGAAGAGTTCAGACTTGGGAAGAACAAATTTGCCTACTTTTTCAGTTACATGTAACCAAATCAACATTTGTCCATTTATGTTACCTGGAGGTGTGGTTTGTTTCACACATGTAATCTCCAAAGCTCAAAATGCTCTGTTCCACCTTGTGATGTCATGTAGCGGTAGTTTTAAAGTTAATAGCTACCTTTTACTTTTTGTTCAGTAGACAACAATTCCAGACCTGAAATCATCCAAATGATTCTAGTAAAGGTGTATGGAGTTTAAAAACACAGTGAAGCACTTCCTGTATTATCACATGACATCACAAGATGGAACAAGAGGGAAGAACTCATAAATTCAGGGTTTGTGTGTTAAACATGTGTGAATGAAACAAAACAGAACTCCAGGGATGTTTTTTGATGAGGAAACAACATTGTAACATAGAACATAGTGTAATATGGGCCCTTTAATAAGAAAAAATGTGGTTAAACAATATAAGCATTGGTGATTCATTTTTTTCCCATATCGCCAAGCCACACATTCCTCCTGTCCTTAAAGTTTAAGCCTTCCCCTCTCTTCCATCAGTGGAGACACAGCACATTCCTCTTTGTCCAATTATCACTGTCCCATCTGAGGTGGAGAGTGTAGGACGCACTGTTGAAGGGGACACAGTGGGACACTCTGAGACCACTTTAGTGATGTGCTCAAACACCTGTCTGTATGAGTCTGGCACCTGCTCTATTGGAAGTACAGGTGACTTGTCACTTGTTTTTACCCTCAAGGGGACCTGGGGGTGTATCTTTACCCATTGTACATTCTAATAAAAGCACATGTTTGTGGATAAAATATATGGAAATGTACTGTAATTATATGAAAAGATAAAGTAGAATCATGGTAAATAGCTGTCCGACGAGAGTATGCAGGTCCATTTGCTCTGAGTATCCATTAGCATAGAGCCTTTCAGTGGGAGTGAACAATGTGGCTTTATGTGAAAGAATCGTGCCATAAGATAATCCCATTTAGCTTTAGACACAAATAATGTACAGCTAACTGAATTATCAAGATGAAAGCACACATAATTAAGTTTGCTTTGAGAACTCACAAGCATGTAAGTGCAGAACATATTAAGTACATACCAACTTTGATACAAGTTTTTAATAGGCTAAGTACTGTAATACAATTTAACACTAGAGAAATGAACCAAACTTTGAAATGAATGGTATCTGTACTGTTATTAGGCTGTTAATGCATAAAACAGAACTATATCCACCTCATATTAAAGTTGGAACTTTTCCGGTAGGGAGTCCGCCACCTGCCTGTTTTCATGGAGATGTTACGGCATTGCCTGGAAAGTACGGCAAATAATTTATTCTCCTTGCATCTATGCAATAATAGGTACCTGCTTGTCTCTATGATACTGAGGTATAACATCATACTGTGGAACATTCCAGTGAAAACATAATAATCCCTCTTGTAACAAGCTAGTGGTGGACCTTTTACCACAGTTACTTGCACCTTTAATATACAATTTCATGAATGCACCAAACCCTTTAAAGGCCCTATATTACACAAAATTGACTCTTGTGAGCTTTAAGCCATGTTAAAATGTTGTTACCTCATCAAAAACATACCATACCATGTTTTGTTTCATTCACACGGTTGAGTAACCCTTTATTATTAGTCTGTCTACATCTCCAAAGCTCAAAATGCTTTGTTCTACCTTGTGAAGTTTTCAAGTTAACATTTACCTTTTATCTTTTGTTTAGTAGAGATGGGCAATTCCAGGGCTGTAAATATCCATATGATTATAGTGAAGCTATATGGAGTTTAAAAACACAGTGTAGCACTGTTTTGCCACATGACATCACAAGGTGGAACAGAGTGTTTTAGTTTGAGAGGAGAACACAGCCTAAAAAGAGCCTAAAGAAGTTTCAAAATTATAATAACATAGATCAGAAAATATTGTAATATAGGCCCTTTAAGAACCTGCAAAACCATGCGACTTTTGCGTAACGCCATACTCTGGAACATTCCAGTCAAAGCAATATCACTATGGTAACAAGCTGGTGGCAGACCTTCTACAAGAAAAGTCACACAGTTCCCCTTTAACATAAATCATAATGAATGCACCAAACCCTTTAAACACATGCAAACCCACAACATTTTTGCATATGCTACAACCTCTTCCTCCTCTATCTGCAAACACACACGCGGAGCACTGCTGTAGTGTATAGTACTGATTAATTACACTTGAAAGAGCTGCTTTACCTTGGTGGCCACTGTCCGCCCAAACAGTATGGCATAGCAGAGGTTGAGGGCGGAGGAGTAGGAGAAGACACGCAGCCTGTTCCTTCCGTGGGGAGTCATGCCAAACGGGCTGTTCCACTCGTACAAGGTGAGGAAGAGCGCGGTGAGGTGCAGCGTGACGAAGATGCCCACCCACATAGACCAGTGCAGCGGCCACATGAAAGCACCTATGGGAGCTGCCGTGTCCTTACTACGCACCTGAAAATAACAACGGAAACAGCTGTGAGGACAAGATGGCTGGCTCTGTGGGTTAAATAAGACATGTTTCGGTCCGCGGTCTTCTCTCTTTGTAAACTGGGGATTTAGCTTTGAAATGAAATGCTGGAGTCTGAGGATATTATGTGCTCCAATCTGTCTCTCGCAGAGGAAAGTATTAACTACCCAAAATAACTACAGTGCCTCTGAGTCCTGGGAGCAAAGATGGCTTATAAAACATTTGAACACTTGGTAAAATGGATTAACAAGAGAATAGTACTAGTCGTAGAAGTAACAGTAGTAAACATTGATATATTTATAGCCCAAAGATGAGTAGCATTGGTATAGTAAACAATACACACCACATCTAAACCAGGAACTAACTTGGACTAGATCTGGACTAAACCAGGACTAGACCCGGACCAAGTCTACACCTAGACTAAACTGGGCTCAAATCAGGGTAAATGTGAATGGACTTTTAATAATAATAAATTCTGAACTTTAACCATGGTGCTATGTTATTTCCTCATCAAAAACATACCCAGAGTTGTTTTCTTTTAGCAATGCGTGGCTAAAATGCCTCACTCTGGATTTCTGGAAATGCTTGGTCACACGTACAGTATATGATGTCATTAGGTGGTTATCCAGAAAGAGCTTCTCTGTGTTTTTAATGTTCATACTCTTTCAGCAGACTCATTTTAATGGTCAAATGATCTTCACTGTGTGTAAACAATTTGGATTTAGCAGTTGTGCTTACTACTAAAGAACAGGTTAAGTTGTAGCATCATGCATTATATTTTGAAAATGAACAAAACCATCTATGGTTTAAAGATACACTATGTAACTTCTTACATTCTTTATTTTTCTATTTTTCATTGCATTATTCAATTCCAAGTGTTTTTATCTTTAAACAATACTATTGGTACTCTGTGTGGG
This sequence comes from Taenioides sp. WSHXM2023, assembly GCA_029959045.1. Lineage (NCBI taxonomy): Eukaryota > Metazoa > Chordata > Actinopteri > Gobiiformes > Gobiidae > Taenioides > Taenioides sp. WSHXM2023. The sequence continues at coordinate 19,352,471 of CM057102.1, forward strand.
GACTTGCCCCAGCGTTGTCACATACTTGTCTCCATGGAGATAAACTGCTTGTAGATCCTCTACCAGAAAAGTTACATAGTGCACCTTTAATTGCTAATAGATTAGATATAACATCTTCAAACCAAGCTCTCTGGAACTAAACTGGCTCTCATCAGTATTCAGAAATGGAGTATGGGCACAGTAATTATGCACAGACTAATACTCTGTGCTTCTCACTGAGGAGCAGAATGAGAGGGACAAAATGAGAGGGTCAGAATGAGAGGGCCAGAATGAGAGGGGCAGAATGAGAGGGTCAGAATGAGAAGGGCAGAATGAGAGGGGCAGAATGAGAGGGGCAGAATGAGAGGGGCAGAATGAGAAGGGAAGAATGAGAGGGCCAGAATGAGAGGGGCAGAATGAGAAGGGAAGAATGAGAAGGGCAGAATGAGAGGAGCAGAATGAGAGGGGCAGAATGAGAGGGGCAGAATGAGAAGGGCAAAATGAGAGGGTCAGAATGAGAGGGCCAGAATGAGAGGGGCAGAATGAGAGGGGTCAAATGCGAAGGGCAGAATGAGAGGGGCAGAATGAGAGGGACAGAATGAGAGGGGCAGAATGAGAGGGGCAGAATGAGGGGGTAGAATGAGAGGGGCAGAATGAGAGGGGCAGAATGAGAGGGGCAGAATGAGGGGGTAGAATGAGAGGGGCAGAATGAGAGGGGCAGAATGAGAGGGACAGAATGAGGGGGTAGAATAAGAGGGGCAGAATGAGAGGGGCAGAATGAGAGGGGCAGAATGAGAAGGGCAGAATGAGAGGGGCAGAATGAGAAGGGCAGAATGAGAAGGGCAGAATAAGAGGGGCAGAATGAGAGGGGCAGAATGAGAAGGGCAGAATGAGAGGGGCAGAATGAGGGGGTAGAATGAGAGGGGCAGAATGAGGGGGTAGAATGAGAGGGGCAGAGGGGTGAGGCGCAGCCATGTTTGCTGATCACTCTAAAACATGTCATCAATAGAGAGGAGATTAACCCAATGTAAATATTTAATGTGCATGTCCAATGGATTATTTACACTGTTTGTATCTATGGACGTCTCATAGCACCAAATCGAATAAAAAATAGAGGGATAAAATAATCAATAATCAATAATCAATTTGTTGTTTTGTCTTCCTGGGTTTTGAACTTTTGGACCAGGTCTGAAAGCTTTTAAAATAAAATAACATAATAACATTAAAAATTAATGATGTTTATTATTTTAAATGATGATGGAAAAGAAAAAAAAAAAAAAAAATAAGAGCTACATAACCTTATAAAAGTGTTCAAGGTTTTTGAGGGGGAAGCAGGTGGATTTCAGGAGATATTATGTCTATTTTTGTACATTCAGAATAAAATGTAAATGGTAATAGTACATTTTAAATCATAACATTGAAATCGTAGATTTTCGTGAGCATACTGTTGGCAGACTACTAGCGCATTTCTATGAAAACGTCAGTTTTCATTTCTTTCTAACCAAAGGAGCTCCCTACTGAAACTTTTTGGGTTCTTTTTTAAAGACAATACAGTAATGTGTATTTACCTTGTTGACAGAACTGTTCTGAAGATGGCTCGCAGCTAGCAACCTAAACATGTCAACAAGGTAAATACACGTTACTGTATTGTCTTTAAAAAAGAACCCAAGAAGTTAAAGTACATAAGAAGACAAAATGAACATCTTTGGATCCCTACTGAGAGCCCATAATCAGAATACAAAGGTTAAATTTGCATTGTGTAACTTTTCTGGTGGCGGATCAAATGCGTTTCTCCATGGAGATGTTATTGCTTTGTCTCGAATGTTTCACAGTATGGCATTAAACCTTTCTATCTTCATGGAAACCAAACCAGACCAAGTTACAGGTCAGATCTGTGGAGAGGGAATCCTGCTCACAGTCAGAATACCTGTTGTTCTAGGTTTTTTGATCTATAAAACCACCTGCATAAATGCCTTGAATAAATGCACAGTAGAGTTATTTAATGTCATACTATGGAACATTTCAGGCAAAGAAGTGACATATCCACAGAAACAAGCAGGTGACAGACAAAGTTACATAGTGCACCTTTAAGAACCCCTTGATTAAACAACAAGGACTTACGCAGCTATCTATGTGGAGTCTTAGAACATCATGAAGCACAGTGGTCCAGAGTTATTCCTCACTTCCCCTACATCCTAATGATTAACGATTAAAATAACTATCTGCTTTTAGAATACAAATTTTGAGGGTCTAACTTATAACAATAGTTTCATTGACTGTACCAGGATGCCCAGGCTGGTGGAGTAGAATGGCGAGGTGAAGTCAATGACCCTGCTGCGCTGCGAGTTGATGGAGAAAGAGGTCACGGCCATGTCCGCGGTTCCGTTCAGCAGGTCCCCCACCAGGCCTGTCCAGCGCCCGGCCCCGCTCAAAGCTCCGTACTTCCCGTCCCCCACGATGTAAAGGTCAAAGGTAAACCCCATGTCCTCCGCCAGCTTCTCCAACAAGTCTATGCAGTAACCGTAGCAGCACTTTCTCACGTCGTCTGGTAAGTCTGAAAGGAGAATACATTTATAAATAAGACGTGATTTTTCTGGGATTTTTAAACTATAACATCCGTAGACCATAATTTTACATTTTGTTCACTGTAAACCTTAAAGATGGGGCACTGCACTTCTATGGGGTATTAACTGCTAGAATATAACACATTTAGTTCATGTTACCTTTTATTATTTTGAAAATGCTATATTCGCTGAAAACAAGAAATTGACATGTAACCATATGGAGGGCCCAGGAGAGACAACTAAATTACCCAAACATGGAAGGATGACATCTAAAATCTAAAAACAGGTTAAAAGTTAATAAAAGTTGATGTTATAGAATACATTTTTAAAGTATAGTTATTCAGCTATTAATATGCATGTTTTAAAGAGCAGAGGTTGCAACTTTGGCGAGATTTGACCCCGATTGAAATGTTGATGATCCAAGCTTAAGTCCCTGCCCCATGTAATAAAAAATCTCCAGCAACACCATCGTACGAGTTTTTCCCAATTCATTTTGTATCTCTTTTTTGCCAAGTCAACTTCGTTCCCAAAGCTTTTAAAACTTGGCAGTAATGACCGTGGTTGTTCTGTTTTAACACTATCTCAAAGACAATTTGGGAATTTGATATTTAAAATTGTATTAGGGTTGCCAACGCTATTAGTTTTACAATCATCGCTGTGACCATTAAGACCGGATATAAAATAAAAAAAGCTTCGTCATCCATAATGTTAATTTCAGACCTTATACTTTTAATCAAACAATATTAAGATGGTTTATGACTGCATTTATGATCTGAATGCCAAGTTTGAAATCTTTCACCAGTAAAAATATATATTCTTTGATGACCAAAGTCCAGATCTTGTGTTCATCCTTCTTCTTCTATGGTTTAGTTATGCTGCTTGGGGGGCCAGATGCATTGATATTCACTTGAGATATTGAACAGGACTGACTAGCCATGATCTCTTATTGATTTTGCTTCAGAAATCAACTTGAGTTTTGTGGAGAGGTGCTATTTGTGGTGCTGATGTCCATAATAATGAGACAGAGAGCTTATAAAACAGCAAGGAGCACTCAAGACTGGATTTGGCTTCTGAATTTTGAAAAATGGCTGTCCACAACAAATCTGTCTACTATTGAGGAGAAGAGACCAAAAAAGTTTCATCTACAGAAGTGGGTAGTTCTTATTACTATAAATTCTTTCTTCTTAGAATAGTTTTTGTAGGTTGAGTGCTCTTACTTGAATGAAAGTTTTGGTTACTCTTCTCATTGTGAGTAAAGAAAATCTTTATGTTGACAAGATCACTTGATTTGAACATTTTAAAGTTATTTGATGTTTTGTTCTTCCATTTACATTGATTTCAAATTATAAATTAGATGTTCTGTCTAGACAGCTGCTCTTGAAAATACTTGAACAGTACTTTCTCCAAATACCTTTTTAACTCTTACATGAGCTATTTAAGACTACTATGTAAATGTAGTACTTCTGTAGCGATACACCAATCCAGCTTTTTCAGTTCCCGTACCAATCAATACTATAGCAGACCAGAGCAGAGACTGAAAACAGCATTTATTTCCTTTAAACAAAAGTAACAAAACTGATTCAGATGAGTTCTGTAGCTGTTATTTATCTCTCATGTAACTACAGAACAGCTTTGTATAAATAAAAGTTCAAATATTGTGAGACTTTCTGGGCAAATTACGACCAGTAAATAGTCTTATTACATCAGTTTATATGCCCAACCAGGATATCGACTGAACCAATATTTGGAAGCTCATATCTGATCCAGCAAAATTTTCAGCAACAGCGCCAATATTCAATACCATTATCGGATTGGTGCATCCCTATCCTTTAGGAATATAATTTTGAAGTAACAGCACTCTGCTTATCTATAATTTAAAGTGTTTACTTGGTGGCTGCGATCATGCCCAGTAATAGGGACCATAATGAATAAAAATGTGTGTTTTGTTAATCAGATATTGGTCGAACTGATGTCAGTGTATGGCCTAATTGGTGCACCCCTTCAGCGTTAACTCCACCTCAGTTCTGCCTTGGTTAATAGAGTATTTAACATGAGCAGTCATATAATACTTACATCATTTGATTCAAAGACGTGGAAATATTGGGACAGGATAAATAGGCACAGTGCAAATTGCTTCCAAAGTTTAAGCAATTAAAAAGTGACTCGTGTAACTAAGGCAGCGCAATGAACAGATTACCACATGTACTGAGAATTAGCTGAGTCAATTCTAAAAGGTTTCGAAAAGAAAGGCTTGTGAAGTGAAATTATTTTAGATTATACAGAGTATTTTTTGGCAAATCTCACAGTAATAAGGTTGTTGCCCTGTTGTGTACTTTTTTCTCTAAAAACGCTGTAACAAGTGCAGTCATTATTTTCAGATTGGAAAAGATCAAGACAAAAATCGACTTTTTATGTTGGTTGTTCAAAAACGGATCAAAAGATGGTCTCTCTAACCTTTTTACTAGTACAAGTACAAGTAACTACCCCCTCATGATAATAATTTAGTGTCAGTGTGGCTCAGATTTTCTTGATAATAACTAAACTGAAATTAATGTTAATGAACAAAGACCTAATTCATAATGAGCATATAGTTTATTAGGAATCACACTTGGTAATTACCCTAACACTAACTGCTTAAGTAAGTAGTTAATAAGCCTTAATCATTCATTAATTGCTTGTTAACCTGCCCTGGGACTGTATATGGAAACTAGCTTTAATTAAATCTGGTGTAAAGCTTCTCTTCTTTTATGAGATGAATGTGTTTTCACAAAGTTCCTCGTAAAATAAAATGGTCCTATTTTTATATAGCGCTTTTTCACCTTCAGGGCACTCAAAGCACTTCAAAGAACCACTCACCCATTCACACACACATTCATACCCTAGGGTGAGATGGGTTAAGTCTCTGACCTGTGGGTCAGTAGTGGATCTGACCGCTCTACAAATGATGTTTATGTGGAGAGCGGGATTCAACCTTTGGATCAGTGGACAAACACTGACAAAAACGATAAACTAAATTATTCTCAACTCTTTGTTCATTTTGAGTTTGAGTTTGGTCATACTTGATTAAGGCTAATTAAGGTGAGGTTATAAAGTCTTGAGCTCTGGGCTGTACAGTTGTATGTCTTGTAAAAGCCTAACAGTGTGATGTAGGTGTGACTCACCGGGCCCGTCCCAGTCGGCTGCGGTGGCGTTAGGATTGTGGAGCTGGTTGAACAGGTTGTTGATGACATCACTGCGGTTGGTCCTTGGGTCCAGACACATCTGCCCCGCGGGACACTGGCCATCATCGTCCACCTCACGCGTGAACACAAACGGGTGCTCCACCAGTGTGACCACCCGCAGACGGTGCCCCTCCACAGACAGCCCCGGTCTCCACTTCCCCCACACCATCCCCTCCATCTGCCCCTCCCCTCCTCTCACCCCCGCTCCCAGACCCTGGCCCTGGCTGTTCCCAAACCCTCCAACCAATCCCAGAATGCCGTTCTCCAGCTCCAGAGTCCCACGGGTCCACTGTCCCACAGTGACCCAGGCTGGCTGCCCCAGAGCGCCCCTCTTCAGGCTCCACACATGGAAGAGCTGTGAGGAGAGCACCCGCGAGTGAGAGGGCTCCACCTGGATCAGACCGGTCGCCCCCGTGAACGAGGTGTTGGACAGGTACCTGCACAGACACACAAAGACACGGAGAAGTGAATGTTCACTATTCAAGACTAGTTATGACAAAATAAAAGTACTTGACATCACTTATAATATAGTTCAAAAGATCTATTACTGCTATTACTATTACTACTACTATTACCACTACTACTATTTCTACTACTACTACTACTACTACTACAAATACTACTACTACGAATACTACTGTGACTTTTCATCTGATTCAAAGTACTCCACATATAGAAACCACTGTGCACCGAAAATTACTACTGTTAAAATAATAGTTTATTCATTACAATAATAGTTCATTACTTCATTTTGGAGTGATTGGTGTATTTTTTTTCTTCAACAAAAATTAAGAATCTGTCTTGATGCTATTACAACTACTCCAAATAATCAGTGAATTTTTGTACCAGCAATTGCTACACTGTTTTACAAAACTGCGTCTAGCAAGTGTTTAACTCAAAAGGCAAGATTATTAGTAACATTTTGTCAAGATTTGGGACACAGAAGACATATAATTTCCTGGTGAAGTGGTGAAGCTAGGGAGCAATGGGTCTGTGACGAGTAATTGCATTTTGGAAGAAGTCATAATTAAAAGTTAATGCAGTGCAGTGAGGGTCCCCTTCTATCTGCCCAGTCCATACAGACGGTCATTGCTATTCGCCTCACTCTCCCAGAGGCCTTAGTCTGGTCTTTACCCAGGAATACATTAGGAGGAGCAATCCCCGTCTGGCCATAAATCTCCTCTGGCCTCTTGAACCAAAGCGGGGACTGCTAGCTGTTAGCTGTTAGCGTTTAGCTTTAGCCTCTGTGGAAACAATCAGGCATGGGTGGACGTGAACCAGTATTGTTTGAGCGCGCCTTGATTAGAACTGGGATTGTGTGCAGGTCAGTGTAAATGGTCAAGGAGCGAGTTTAAATGTTAAAGTATACGCCGGGCTCGCTGGATGCATGTGGGTATATGAGCTTCTGAACCGTGACCCAATTTTTGATTATGCTGGGGTCAAAAAGACAGCAGGAAAATGGTGAGTTTGCCTTTTCTGTTAATGAAAGAGGTTAGGGAAGCCGAAGAAACCTCCCGCGAACTGAAGAATGGATGTCTCCTTTCACCTTTTGTTTTATTCACTTTCTCTATCCTTTTAGTCCTCTCTTTTCTCTATGCGTGGAATGTAAGGTGCAGAAGTCAGAGCTGGTGGACATAAGGATTGTTTTATTAAATATGTGTAAGAATTTGGAGAAGGTAAAGACAGATTTGTCAGAGGGGTCATGGCCTACACAGTAAAGCTTGGCCTGGAGCTAGCTAACACGTTTAAAAGCTCTGTGAAATGTAGATGATAAGATAAAATGCTCCTGAGGGTATGAAATTAGATAATGTAGCCTATAAATGTGATATTATCAGGTTATCTACCCCCCTAAATGTTAAAGTAACACTCATTAGCTATCTGATATACTCTGACTGCACCGTGTACCTGTTCCTCTTTTGTCCTGCACAGACTTTGTCCTGTACTTTTTCATTGACGCCACATACATGGATTGTATATAAAAAGACAGATTTGCATAGATAACAAAATCTAGACTTTTTGGATGCACTCGGTTTCAGGGTTGTATAATATGTTGTTTCCAATCTATTTCTATGTGTTATGATTGATCAAAACTGAAAATTATGGTGTTTGTTATGGTGTTTTGCAATGAAATGATTAACTTACACGTCCAAAGTCTCTCCGTCCATGTCCCATCACATTTAACAACAACTCTTTCTAAAATTTGACACGCTCACTCTTACTCTATGGGTAAATCAACAGTACAATCTCCTACACTACTGACTAAAACAAGGGTCATTATTCCATTTCTTGTAAGATAAAATAGTGAATGTACTGTGTGTGTATGAATTTGATAATGATGTTGCCTCTTAAAGGTCCCGTATTACACAAAATTGACTTATTGAGAATTAAGCCATGTTAGAATGCTGTTACCTCCTCAGAAACATACCTGGAGTTGTGTTTTGTGTCATTCACACGTTTGAGTAACTCTTTATTATTAGTTGGGCTGCATCTCCAAAGCTCAGAATGCTCTATTCCACCTTGTGATGTCATGTAGTGGTAGTTTGTAGTGGTACCTTTTGTTTAATAGAGTTTGGCAAATCTAGGGCTGAAATAATACAAATGATTCTAGTGACGGTCCGTTGGGTTTAGAAACACTGTGGAGCACTTCCTGTATTACCACGTGACATCACAAGGTGGAACAGTGCGTTTTCAGTTTGAGAGAAGAACACCGCCTAAATACGTGTGTTTGTGTGTTAAACATGGGTGAATGAAACAAAACACAACTCCAGGTGGGCCCTTTGAAAGTTGAGTGCAAAAATGCTCCTCCAACATTTCAACATTTTTGAAAAGTAAAACTTTCAATTTGTCCACGTCACGTATTTTTTAGAGCTTTTGCTGACATCAAAATCCACTATCTTAAATGGAGCTCCATAAAGTTTACCATGTGATCATTTACAGTATATTTTATTATATCATTTCTGACTGTAAAAAAAAATATAGTCTTATATGCACATTCATCTTACAAAGTGTCTTAACTTTTTCTTTGGTTGTAAATTCCAATATTTTGGGTCACTTGGACAGCCCCCGTTGCCTCCTCTCCTCCTGATTTACTCCAAAAGAGCAGCATCCATTTAAAAACTCGTAATTCTCCGGACGCTGATTAAAACGGCTATGATCTCAAAGTCATTTGGTGTTAAGTTATATTTCCTCGCCGAGCCTGCCACTGTCTCACTGACCATAAAGAGCAGTGCCTTGTGCCTGTATCACTCTGCGTAATAGCCAGGCTGAATCATCATATCCGATAGACAGCAGATCCATCAGCTCTCCAGTCTGCTGCAGTGGATACATGCGGCTGCGCTAAGAAATTAAGTGCTTTACATTTCTTATCAAGGCAAACGAGTTCAAGGACTGAGCGGAGTATTTCGAGTAAAGGAGAAGAACTCAAAAGTGTTACATTCTTGAGTTTGAAAGGAATCACAAAAAACCTGTTCTGAGCTATTAATTGGATACAACCAGGGTGCTTCACAGTATAGCATGACTGCCAGGCTAGAATTGGGACTAAATCGGGACTAAACCCAGAACTAAACCAAGTATAGAACAAGGCCAAACCAAGTCTACATCAGAACTAAACTGGACAACACTGGACAAACTAAACAAGTAGACTGCAAGTGTTAACACAGTCTTAGATATATTATGCAAAATTGACTTTTCGGAGTTTTATAATTATTTTCCTTCTCATTTAACCTCTCAAAGTTGCATTTAGATTGATTCATGCATGTTCGAGTAATCTTTATTCTCCTGCTTTCAAAAAGCCATTGCTCTGAAAATTCCCATTTTTACCTACACCCTATACACCCTTAACTTTATATTAACTGTTACAGCTATTGCTAGTAAGATAAAAATGAGTACTTCTTATACCACAATTTACAAAACTACTTTCAATAGTCCTTTTTATATCTTTTTTACTAACTCTTATAAGAGAGAATTTACACTACTACTGTGTAACTTAACTAAAAATTAAAGTTAGTTACATTTTAAAGCCTGTTTTAGCATACGTTTTGTCATACTACATACTGTGTAACTTTCTGCAGACTTTTTGTTTCCATGGAGATGTTAATGCTTTGGTTTAAATGTTATGTATTGCTCATAAACATCCATTCTTACTGTGAATGGGGTCACCTCCCTCTCCACAAATCTAGCCTGTAATTTAGTTTGTAAGGTCCCCTTGGAGATTCTTATGTTATGGCCATACTGTGGAACATTCTAGGCATATCTCCATGGAAACAAGCTGGTGATGGACCCTCCAAGTTACACAGTGCACCTTTGACCTATGTTGCTGCCAAAATGCACCAATTCATGTCTGTCCGTTTTCCTTTTTTGTCAGCTATGGACTATAATGACCCCTTCTAACTCTGCTCCACAATGCAGTAAAAGATGAGTCTATATCATATGGCGTCTCCATCTCTCCTCCCTCCTTCTCGTCTTTCGTTTGGCTTTAGTTTACTCTTGTCTCCTTGCGTTCTGGAGGATGATACGGGCCCGGTTGCCTCAGCTGTTTTAATCTCGTCAGCGCAGATAGCATCAGTGTGACGAGTCTGTCAAGTTAGAGACCCGGACTGGCAGATCTCAGCACGATAACAACAACTGCACTTCCTTCTCCTCTCTATGCCTTTTACAGTAGCCCTTCAAAACATCCTGTACTCACTTCTCCTTACTTCTTTTGTCTTTCAAAACTTTAGAACTTTTCCTGGGCTTCTCTTTCCTCATTTTTTAACTTGGATGAAACTTTATATTTTAAAGGGTGTAACTTTTTGCCTTACAACATTGTTTCTTATCCCTAATTTGTAGTGACGATCATCTGGTCCAACAGTTTATTGTGAAAGATTTGTGCTTTTGTGTTTTTTGGTTCATTGGGTTTCAAACAGGCCCCATAACTATCCTATTGGGCGATAATGATACAAACTTAATTGTGATCTCATTCCTGTGACAATATGGTACTTTGGTCAAATTTCCATGTTGTGATTCATTTATTTTCTCTTGAAAAGCTCTATGCATTTTTACACCTTTTTGCCCACCCATGCCTCCTATTGGTCAACATCAGCGATCCTCTGAGTTAGCGACAGCTGAACTCAGCCCATTACAATGAACCAATTGCAAAATTTCAAAGGAAGCAAAGCAGCAAGAAAATGTGATATTGATATTTCAGCATATCACCCACCTCGAGTTTGTGTTACAATTTCAACATTCTTTCAGTCCACACATGGTTATGGTTCTCCTGTAGCCACAGCTGCCCTGGGGTAGACTAGCAGAAGAGAGGCCGACAATCTGCACCAAAAGCCCCTGTGACCACCACTAATCACACAGCAGAGTTATATGTATGGTGGGTGAAGTGTCTTGCCTAAAGACTCATGACAAGTCGAAGCTGGTATTGAACCGCCAACGTTTAGATTAGTTGGGGAATGGTCTAAACACTAAGCCACTGCCGTCTCAAGATAATAACAGTATCATCTTCCTATACAGTTTTAAGCATTTCAAGTTAAGGAAGCACATTTCACTATAATCACTCTCTAATCTCTATTTAATCTTCCTTATATATACATTGGTGAAAATGTCTCTAGCAGTGTCACAGCGGGCTCATATAACTTTGCGGCAAATTTGTGAAGACATCCTGGAACTATTTTTGAACGAGACATGAATCTACTGTCACTACTTCTCCCATGTCAAAGATGGTGACCCAATTACTGCATGTCAGGCAAAGAAAAAAAAAAAAAGGAACTTAACAATATAGGTGTCATCGACTTGTAGGACAACCCTGAATAAAAAAGATATATCTAAAAATCTGCACTATAAGTAATGATGACAGTTTGAGCTTATTGGGTCTGGCTGCTAATTTAAGACACACCTGAGATTTCCAAAGCCCTTAACAAAAAGAACAACAATACAAACTCGCTGATCAAAGCAAAACACCTTCCTATTTTATGTTCAGTTTGCTACGCCTCAAGGTGATTTTAAATATAGTCATAAATAAAATGTAAACTATCCCAAAACAAAATGAGGAGTGCAATAATAGCTTTTTATCTATAATGGGATCTGTAAACAACCAAACCAAATTTTGTAGTGTAGACCTTTAGGCAAACATGTTCTGAAATACAGGAGATTCTTGTATTAGTTCAGAAGTTCATGTTTTAGTCTTCGCTCAAATGCCAAGATGTGCCCTGTGAACTTAACTCTCATTTAAATTAAAGGAACGGTATGTAGTCTGAACTCTTAGTTGTTTATAAAAGGAAGAACAATCACAACTGAACCTTGGTTGCCAGTTTGTCAATCTTTATAGTGAGGACACAGTTACCTACATGATCTTTGTATATACGTATATGGACATTCTCACTGAACTCTAACTTGACTTGACTCTACACACCAACACTATGTATTCAGTTTATTTCCAATCGCTTTTAGTGGTAGGATCTGGCAATGAAAAGTTTGGGTCTCATTCGGCTTCTATTGGATTACTGACTTGAGAACCAATCAATAAAAGTATTAACAATGTGTTACCTTCATCTTTATGTAATAAGAATAAGTCAACGGTATTTGATTTTAACTTGTTAACCTCATATTTGGAGATGCGGATAAGTGTTCCTTAAATTTTAAATAAAAATACCACATATCTCAAATCTAATCACATTTGCAATACTTCACAATAAGATAAAATAATTCAAAAAAAGATGTGCAAAATCAGAATGTGAATCACTGCTCACTAGAAAGGAGACCATTTACTCTGCTGACCCCAGAAAAAGAATAAAAAAACTTTGAAATATGGCAATGTAAAACATTAACTTTTCTTTGACTCTTGAATGGCACCTTTCTGACTTCTGCCTAGCGTTATGCAAGTGAAATAAAATTGTTCACTGGTAGAAAAATGGCAAGTTTCTGTCAATTACTTTATGGTGACAATTGTGCGGGGCGTATTTTGAATCACATCCTCACTGTTGTGCATGAATGAGTTTGACTGACAACCGTCTCTGAACCTTGAGCTGAACTATGTCTAATGTTTATTAAAATGCACATTCATTAGCAATGCCCCAGTTAAAATCACCTTACTTATCTGTGCTCTATATCTGTGCTACACTATTTAAAACTCTACTCCTACTTTCCTTATGGGAATAGGTTGCAGATTTTATGCTATATATTCAGGTATATATTAAGGTAGTGGCCAGTACATTTCTTTGGATCATAGATTTTTTTTTAAGAAATATTCAACCAGAACTGAAGTTTTTCATATTTTGTTACACTGGTTGTCATATTAACCTTTGACAGTAATTACATGTTTATTTTTGAATAATGCCACCACGTTTTGAAGCTAACAAGCTGTGTGTGCCAACAGAGAAGACTATGCCAGTATCAGTGGATAGGTCAGTGGATAGGTCATTGCAGAGATAATAATCATATTTCTGCACATTGTCAGTGTCTTGCCCAAGGACACAACAACAGAACTTATGCTGTGTTCATGTGTTCCTCTGTAAATCAGGAAAATGTTTTTCCGAGATGAAAAATGCATATGAATGCTTGCGCAAGTCAGGAAAACATCTCAGGAACTAGATGACATCTGCTCTGTTGAACAAATGAACAAAAATCAGCTGATTTGTTTATCTTACACGTTTGAGTTTTTTGACTGAACATTACAACATTTTGGGGTTTAGTAAGTAGCTCCTTACAGGGGCAAACTGGGACCAAAAAATGGCCCTAGACTTTTCCCCCAAAAATCGTCCCATGATGGGAATTTAGGAGTGTGTGTGGGGGGGGTGGCCATTCTGGACTTTTCCTGAACGTACAGATTGCCAGCCCGCCCCTGGCTCATTATGATAAGAGCAAGAAAATCTGGGTAAGACAAATCCGACACAACAAGTCAATTAGTTAGTTAATTAATTACCAATATAACGGTAAGTACCTAAAGTAAACAAGCAGCCTAATGTTTAGTTTTTGAGAAGGCTAACAGCAACAAATTTTACTCTTTAGCTCTATTAAAATGCTGTTAATGAGCAGACTCATTAATTTTATAATAGGCAACATCAAAATCCTGACTTTCCGGCATAAAAGCACATGAATCCAAACAACTCGGAACCTTGACATCTCATTTTGAAATCCCGAGGAACGCCTAAATGCAGCATCAGTCCACGCAGGAATCCAACCTTCTCTTAAGTCCTACAGAGCTACTTGTGTTTTCTTATTGAGGACATTTGTTATAAAAACCCATCAAAAGCAACGCCTAATGTAGAGCCATTTCCCTGTTGCCTCTGTGCTTTGAGTTTGAAATGGTAATACACTGTCCTCCCTTCCATCTCCAGACAGACAGCCTCTCCTCTGCTGAACTCTGCTTTGTCCCCTGAGTCTTAAGCTGTTAATTGCCTTTTCCATGTTGAGGTCTCTCTATATATTTTTAAGACTTTGTTCGGTCTCTAAGGAGCAATGGCTATGAATTGTTGCAGAAAATAGGGATAAAATCAGACAGTGAAGAGGGCACGATGGACTATTGTTGAATGAGTTTGAATATTGTAACTTTATCAGTCCTGTACAGGCTCTGGGTGAAAGTCAGTGACACATTTGTTTTTAGATTGGACTGTTTTCCATCATATATCAATATGGAAAATCCAAAAAATTATTAAACAAATAATTTATATAGGCAGTTTGGTCAGATTTCTTGCATCACTGGGTGGAAGAAATCTGTACATTAACAATATTTATTTTGCCCTAAATCCCATATATGCCCATACAATGTTTAAATTTAATCTGATACTTTCCTGAAATCCACCACTCCTGGCTAGCTTGCCAATTGTTAAAATCACCTGCTAAAGTGAGCAAGTATTGATTCTGAATTTAAGTTGTTTTTTGTCAGTAATGTTGCTGCTACTCTGTAAATTAAGGAATAGCAAACAGTTATCTCACAGCAGACGCTAAACAGTAAGAAAGCAAGTCACATATTAACTAATAGTATTTTCTTGTTTCACACTAGCAAATGTCTTGTGAAACATTTTACTTGACAATTGTTTAAATGTGCCACCACCTGCTTGTCTCCAGACAATTTTAATGCCATATTGTGGATTATTCTAGGAGAGGCAATAACATCTCCATGATGATGACTAGGGCTGTGCCAAAAATTGAAAGACAGATAGATCACGATCTCAACTTTGGTCGATCTCGATGCACATTTTAATTGACAGGTCTACAGCTAATCGTGTGGCAGTGAGAGCGTGTGGTGCTGATGAGGATTTACTCTTTAGGAAAAAACAGTCTGAGCCACAGCACATCTCTTTGTTTCCTCAGGAGTCCTCATGTTTCACAAGTTTTGACTTAAAATCTGAACAATTTGACTAAAATCCATTGTCTCCTCTGTGTCTTTGCGTTTGTCTGTGAATACACCTGTATCTGTGTGTGCGGTGCCGTCGAAAATCAAGATCGATCAATATGGGAAAAAAAAAGTTATTCTTTTTTTTTCCATATCGCCCAGCCCTAGTGATGACTCTCTACAATAAAATGCAGCTTTAAGTTTAATGAATCACTCTTTATTGCTTAACTTTTTAATTTTTCATTCATCCATTTTCTTCTGCTTATCTGGGGCCAGGTCGCAGGGGCAACATTCTAAGCAGGGACTCCCAGAATTCCTTCACCCTGGACACTTCCTCCAGCTCCTCCGGGAGGACCCCAAGGCGTTCTCTTGGACATAGCCCAAGAGACATAGTCCCTCCCAGCGTGTCCTGGGTCTTCCCCAGGGCCTCCTCCCGGTGGGACATGACAGTTCCCGGGGGAGGCGTCCAGGAGGCATCTGGACATCATGCCCAAGCTACCTCAGCTGGCTCCTCTTGACATGTGACTGAGCTCCTAACCCTATCGCTAAGGGAGCGTCCAGCCACTCTGTGGATCGCGCTTGTATCCACGATCTTGTCCTTTCGGTCATTACCCAAAGCTCATGACCATAGGTGAGGGTAGGAACATAGCTTGACCGGTAAATTGAGAGCTTTGCCTTTCGGCTCAGCTCCCTCTTCACCACAATGGTCTGATACAGCGACCACATCACTGCTGATGCTGCACCGATCTGCCTGTCAATCTCACGCTCCATCCTCCCCTCACTTGTGAACAAGACCCCGAGATACTTGAACTCCTCCACTTGAGGCAAGGACTCTCCACCCACCCGGGGGAGGACAAGCCACCTTTTTCCGGTCAAGAACCATGGCCTCGGATTTGGATCCTCATCCCAGCCACTTCACACTCGGCTACAAACTGCCCCAGTTCACGTTGGAGGTCCCGGTCCGATGAAGTCATCTGGACAACATCATCTGGAACCAGCAGAGATGAGGTCCTGTGGTCCCCAGACCGGATCCCCTCCGGCCCCTGACTGTGCCTAGAAATTCTGTCCATAAATACAATGAACAGAACTGGTGACAAAGGGCAGCCCTGGCAGAGTCCAACATGCACCGGAAACAGGTCCGACCTACTGCCGGCAATGGGAACACAGTTCCTGCTCTGGTTATACAGGGACCGGACAGCCCTTAGTAAAGAGTTCTGGACCCCATACTCCCAGAGCACTCCCCACAGGACCCCACGAGGGACATGATCGAATGCCTTCTCTAGATCCACAAAGCACATGTGGACTGGTTGGGCAAACTCCCATGAACCCTCGAGCACCCGATGGAGAGTATAGAGCTGGTCCAATGTTCCGCGGCTGGGACGAAAACCACACTGCTCCTCCTGAATCCGAGGTTCGACTATCTGTTGGATTCTCCTCTCCACTACCCTAGAATAGACCTTACCGGGGGAGGCTGAGGAGTGTGATTCTCCGGAAGTTGTAAAACACCCTCCGGTCCCCCTTTTTTTCATTTTTATTCGTGTTATATCTTATGGACAAAACCCCAAGGGCTTTACCTATTGACTTATATACTTGCAAATATGGAGAGCTTTTAAGTATACAGGCTGCATGAAACTCGCAGTGCTATGAGAGAACATGTGTTTACGCTTTTCAGTTTGTTTTTCTGCACCTTAGTATTTCATGGCTGAGTAATCTCAATAGGTCCTACTCTGCTCATACACCTTGACCCAATTCAATAATGTATAAAGGTATACATTTCCATGTATTTTTGAAGATGCCTGCAAACCACTTTTTATCATTGTAAACTAAATGCATATTGATTACTACCATTTCAACCCATCTTCGCTTCATCCAATCCACTATACCCCTTGTGAATTGCATGTAATTTTAAATGCTTTACACTGTTTTTCTGCTCAGTTGGAGTCCAATAACACTGCTGTATGGTCTAAATGGTGACAGTGTAGTGTGTGAGCTGTGGTTGATTATATGGCTGCTGCCGTTGATGATAGCTCTCCTCTGACAGTCTCTATGTGCATTAAATGTTTGCTCAAATCACAAATCCCTCTTTCCAAGCTCCACATGACACAAAAGCTGGTCACATGCTGTGTTATCCGTCGCTACAGAAAAAAAGGGGGAAAAACACATTCTATGTCAACCGGCGGACAGACTGAGCGAGTTTGAGTCATATGGCACTTCGGTACATCCCTCTATATATTCCACATATGGATTTAGAGCAGATGTTCATTTTAGCAGAGGGAGGAGTGCACAAAATCTGCTTATGGCATTATACAAGTTCTGCCTGAAGGTAAACTACGTGAAAAGCATAATATTTGCTCCAATTGTACTAACTAGTCAAAGAAGACACACTATGCTTTTTCCTCATGACTTTAAACTGTTAAACTAACTGATTCTCTGCTGTTGACGCATATTATTTATGTATGTATTTATTTGTTATTTAAAGATGCATTTTTTTCTGGCTGAAGGGTCTGCCACATTCTTCTCTTTATGGAGATGTTATTGCTTTGCCTGAAATGTTCCACACTATGACATTAAAGTATGACAAGTTCTGGGTCAGATCTATGGAGAAATGAGAGTGATTACTTCTCAATTTTTTGTGGTATTTTTAAACAATAAAAAACAAGATAGATAGATGGCAAACTGTGGAGCATTCCAGATTAACCAATAGCATCTCCATGGAGACAATCAGGCGGCGGACCCTCCACCAGAAAAGTTACATAGCACACCCTTTACATTTTTAAAGCCTCTATTTTCAAATGCAGGATTAGTCAAACATGTGTAAATAAATCAAAATACAAAGTGATGTGTGTTACCTCTAATTTTATTTTACTTTTATCATTTTTATGCAAATAGTTACTAATTCTGATAACTAACAACTACTAACGATTAATATAATAGTAAGTACTAGCTGTAAGTTCCCTTGACAAATCTTTTGTTATGCATAGATATATTTTATGCTTCTCTGCAGGTGTACAGGTGCCGTAGCAATAAAACCTGGCTAAACTCTGGGATGTTCCTGTCTCCGTCTGCCATAAAGACCTCCCCCCTTCTCTCAGTGTGACAGCAGGACTGAGAAGAAGCTACCTGGCAGAGCAGAGGACAAGCAAGGGCAACCACCAGAGCAACTCATACTAAAAACGTACTGAAAAATACCATTCCGACCCCGCCCCAGCGCTAAAAGGCTTTGGACGGAGCGCGATGAACATTTTAATCACCGTTTTTAGTGCAGTCATTTGGGACATTGTGCAAACATTGTACTCGATAGCCAGCGGTAGTAAAAAAGTTCGGATAAAAGAAGTAATTATGAGCAGAACTGTACTTGCGGCTATGTTTGGGTGCCTTGTAAGTTCAACATAAACACTATTAATAATTTTGTAATTACAGTGTTGAAAGAAGTACCCCAGTCAAAAATGTTCCAAAAGTAATAAAGAAGAAATGTATGGCACTCTAATTAAAAAGGATAAAACATGACTTCTATTTGATTGCATTTGTGACATTTATGTGGGCTTGTAGGGGAAAGTTAGGGATTACACAGAAAACACATAAATAAATAGGACACTTTTGATGTATTTTTCCTAACATAGAACATTGCAACACTAATAAATGTTCAGTGTAATGGCAAGGTCAGAGCACTTAAATAGGAAGGCCAAGTGACCAATGCAATAATTCCTGGTGTATCAAAAGATCATAATCAGATTTGATCATAAAACTGTAATAATACAACTGGCATAAAATTGTTTTCATATTTCCCCATGAAGACACAAACCTTTAACAAGCCTAAATTAGTTTGACCTGAGTAACTTGGACTATTCATGTAATTAATGCACGAGGTCAAAGGTTATTATTAAACAGTATTAATGATGTAATTAGATAAAAGCAAAATCAACTTAATGGGCTAAAGTTCAGCTTGACAATTTGACTGAAAAACATGCTGCAAAAAAGTGACAAGGTCCTGTTCAAACATTTATTATTTCTAGTTCAGGTAAAAGCACAATGAAGTGTAATGTATAATGAGCTATTTGAGAAAGAAAATAAGACTCATGTATATAGACTATGCATTTTACAAAATGTAAAGGCAAATAAATGCCGGGGACTCTTTAGTTTTGTCCTATCAAAATAAGTCAAGAACCATGTACAGTCTGTGTCTCTCATATTTGAGTGAGAGTGCGTTTACTTGTGATTCAAAACTGGAAAAAGCACTTTTAATTGAAAACTATGAGGATCTGATTCCTAATTCGTTGCAACAAACATTGTACTGACTAAGGTCGGAGTGTTAGTGTTAGGGTGTTCATACCTGGCCAGATAGGGTCCCGAGGAGGGTCTGTCAGGTCGGCTGAGTTTGTCATAGCAGCTCACCATGCTCTGGACCAGCGCTAGGTCCGGCCTCACCATCGTCGCCGCGGTAACAGCCCGACTCAACAAATGCAGAGCGTCCCTTATGTAGAAACTAAGCGGCTTACGTCCCACCTCCCCATAGGCCAAAAGTCCAAGTGGACCTCCAAGAGTGTGTAGGGCATCCGGGGACATAGGGTATCCCATGATCCACTGCAGCGCCGGCAGAGTGGGCGAAAGACGTTGGGCGGCGCGTAAAACAGATGAGAGACATTCGGGGTCAGATCCGAGCAGGAGGACAGAGGAGATAGGAGACTGGGAGCGAAGGAAGCGACTAGAAAGTATCCTTAGTGCTTCCTCTTCCCTCTGGTCCTCCCTGGTCTCCTCGCTGGCCTGTCCTCGCCTCTCGCCATCGCCCGTGATGTGGGTAAGGTCGATGATGTCCCATAGGTGCCAGTTGGAGCCGCTGTGCATCTGGAGGTGGGACAGTACGCCCTCTCCCCCCTCCTCCCAGCCCGGGCACACCACAGCTGCCCCACCCCACCCGCTCCGGTCCCTCTCCTCCTCCCCTCCCTGCAGGACGGCCAACAGAAGGCTGCCCAGAGTGGAGGGGGGCACACGGGCGGACATCTGCAGGTGGAACTGGTTCTGTGGAAACAAAGAAAAACAAAAGGGTCAGGGAAGGTATAAAATAAATGCATCTTATATAGTGCTTAGTATGTCTTAATCAAAGTTTGCCTTAATCAGAGTATGAAAAATAGCTTTGTGATGGCTAAATGTGTAGTTTTGTTTGCTGCTGCCTGATTAAACAAAGCTGCACACACATCACATCAAAATTGGGATTAAACCTAAACCTGGAAAACTACTAAACAAGGACTAAAAGAGGACCAAACCAAGTCTACATCAGGACAAAACTGTGATCAAACCAGGATTAAAAGGAACGGAGAGATAATGTCCCTGAAGTAATTTTGAGATCATTTGTCCACTTTTCTGTTAGTTTGCACAAAAAACACTTTTCTTCATGGAACCGTAACTGCTTTGACTAGAATGGTTCACAGTATTGTATTAAACCTTTCTATCTTCATGGAGACCAAACCAGACCAAGTTACAGTCAGAACGCCTGTTTTTCTAGGTATTTTTGAGCTGTAAAACCACCTGTAATTGAATAAATGTAAGGCAGAGCTGTTTAATAAAAAGCTGTTTCCAAATGACTTTGGAACATTCCAGGCAGAGCAGTGACATATCCATAGAATGAAGTTATTGATATTGATATGGGGAAAATAGTGGTTACCTGCTACAACAGTAAAGGAAATATTGGTATCACTGAAAAAAAATATCCTCATCAGTTACAAAAGTGTCCTTATTTACCAGTATTGTGTCATCTAAGGTAAAAATAACCAATGAAAAGAGATGGGGAGGAGGATTTGAAGAGGTAAAAATAAAATAGACATAGCCCCAAACGGTTTTCCCAAGGTTGAATAACCCACAATCACATTTTTACACTGTGCTTTTTATGTGAGCAACAGGACTCCAGTCACCAGCGCTACACACAACAACACTGAACCAAAGCGATCCCTCACATAAGTTCATTATCGGTGAGAAAAAGAGAGTGGAGCGACTACAGACAAGGAGTCAATGATCCTCCCCTAATCTGCCACATCACAGTTGGGTTTGGCAACGCAACAGTAGCATTCACAGTCCATCCACAAGCTTGCATCTCCAATAAAGCTCCTCTCAACATACTGGCTTGTTTCATACTGTTCCAAAATGGATAACAGTGCTGTCCTTGAACGCAGCTCACAGATGGACCAGCCATCTCCCTTTTTCCTTTGGGAGAGCGTTCATTTTTCATCCTATCAGCGCTCCAGGCAAGGTGGAAGAGGGGTAGAGATTGTTTTAAGATGCCCATTTTAAAGTTAAGCAGGTGAAGCTGGTGGACATCTTCATCTGCATAGCCCAAGTTTTTGAATCTTACAGTAGCATGCAATACAGTGTAACTGCAATGAGAAATTAAAGTTTTGCGGTTTAAAATATAGAGAAAGGTAATAGAAATAGCAAAATAAAGAAATTCTTTGCTGATGCTTGATCAAATTTGATGAAGGTTGAAAAGGTTGAAATTATGGCACAAAAAGTCAACGCCACCCTATTGTATCAGTAAGGATTATTATTATTCTTTCTCCGCGAAATGAATCACATTTTTCAATATGTGAACATACTTGAAAACCTGTGAAAATTGGCACGCAGTTAAAAGGTCCACTCAAATTTAAAGTATGTGAAGTCACAAAGTTACAAGATGGCTATTTGGAACTCTGGAATTTTAAAATATTTTTTTCATCATAACAGGATGAAACTTGGCAGGTAAATAGAGCATCCCGAGACAAAAAAAAAGCATATTATGGTCCCACCCTGAGCCCCACAGGACATCGGCCATATTGATTCAGACTGTGTCCAAAATGTAGCTCCTTAACAAAATAGTCCTAGAGTAAATTATCTGACAGACTCCAAACTTTGGCAGAACCATCAGGACATACTGTATGTGGGATCAAAAGTCTCAGCGCCTAGTCATTTGCATGTAAGTGACTGGTATATCAGTTACCTGACTAGCCAGACACACGTTTTGACAAAACTTGACAAAGACAAGTCGATGGTGCTGTGTCCTATCTCCCTGATTTCAGAGGGCTTGATTGACAGGCGGATTAACCAATCAGGGAGACGCATGGTCTGTTCCCATCAAAAACTATCATGGCAGTTAAGTAAAAAAGGGGAAAAAAACAACATAAAGGACTGAGACAGCGCAGATTTTTGTAGAATCACCAATCAAAGCACCAAACTATTATTTCACCCTCTATTGTACAGCTTCAGTCCCTTCTGGATTCGAACAAAATGTAGACGGGACCGGCTTGTCAGTCAAGTATATCAGTACAAGTGTAACCAGGACTCTGGACCTTTGGCCCTCTCCAAGTAACAGTTTCTTAATATGTCCTCTTCATATTAAAACTTTGGCAGTGTAACCCATGTGGATTTTTAAGCATATACTCCCATAAACTTTAAATTTCACACACGCATTGTATAGTACACCTGGCACTCGGCCTGCATAGAAAACCAGTGCTGCGTGCCTGAAGATGAGACATTTCTTCCCAGCTGCATGCGACGCACACATTTATTCAAATGGAAATATCCCACCAAGGAGTACAAAGTAAACAGAGCGGCCCCTTCGCCAAAGTCCTTGAGTCCCTTAAGAGCAGAGGAAAAAGTGTTCTACTGAAGTCTGGGGAGACATGGATGAATTAATGTGGAGTATGTATTTATCCTACTGGGAGATAGGAGGGCGCTGGGGCTGGCTGTTTGAACTCAATGGGGAGGCAGGAAGTCAGTGCTGGGTGAATGAGAAGTGACTTATAAGTGAGATATTATTGAAACAAAGATGGAGGAAGAGCAGACATGCATAGGGGCGGCAGGAGGCCATATTGGACATTGATTGTGGAAGGATTCATACACTCAATAGAATATACTATGTGATGTGATGAGAGAAGATCAAAAGTGAACCGGACCCTGAGGCGCTTGAAGAATTTTTATGTAAATCCAGCTGCAGCCCTTTCATGTGTCTTATCTGTATTATATCTATAGGATTAAAGCCGAGAAGGAAACTTTTGGGGACAAAGGAGTTGACTAAGAATATTCACAAATCTGGACTCTGGAAAAAAAAAAAAAAGTCCCAACAATGTCCCTTTTCTATCTATCTATATTTGATATTAAAATACAATGAGCATTTATACTTTTCACATGAATTTCCACAATGTCACATTGCAGTTTGACTATTATATATTCTTCTATACTTCTATATTCTATATTAAGGACACAAATTATGCATAAGCATTATGCCATTGTTCCCTCATCAAAAACACACATCTAGTTGCTCCATTCATGCTTGTTTCAGTAATCCTGTTTACAAGGTCCATTGCCTCTGATGCTAAAAAAAACCACACTTGGTTTGAATTTTCACAGAATTGTGATGCCATAGATAAAGATCCTGTGCTAATTTTAAGTCCATACATCATTGCCAGAGTTGTACTAAGCATTTCTTATATCAAATCATTACAACTGTGTGCTTACATTAGCATTTTGGGACATGGTAATTCCCTCTGTTGCCAGTAGGTGGTACTAACAACACTAACAAGAAAACATTTTCAAGAGCATATTAAATGGGAAAACAAATAATGCATAATAGTGTCCTTTCAATCATTTTATTATTTAAATGCTGTACCAAAAGCAAATTCCACTAAATTATTTGTGTTAATGATTTTGATTTTACTTAAATTTTGAAAGTAAACGACAAAATGTATTCTAGACCACAGCTGATAAAATGTACAATTTTCAAAAAGCATAAATAGTCCCAAAGAAGAAAAATTTACAGAAGAATTCACAAAATCTGGATTTCCCGAGAAAACAAACCAATGGGAATTTTAATGGAAGACCATTGTTAATAAATCATTACGGGGGTTAGCCTTGGTTTTGAATCTTGCATGTGTAAAGCAAAGGGTAAAACAAGCACTGAATCTATGTCAAACCACCAGTCTGTTTTCAAGTCTGACATCACCTCAGTGCATCTTTAAATATTTATAGACAAATTGTCCAAGTCTGAGCCTGTAAACACCAAAATATTCTAGGAAATCTTTTAGAAAAATAAATCTTTGTCAAATTATCTGAACAATGCCGATCTGCAGCTGCTTTGAATGCTGTTGCCTTTCTATTTCCACCAAACAATTACAGATGCCTTCATTTCTCTACTTCTTGAGAATCTTTCACAATTACATCACATTACCACACTGAAACTATCTAGCGTTTATTGGGAGATTTTTGCATTGAGCACAACCACCAAATTACACCAAAAGAAAGACGTGAGCACCATATAAACAGACTTGGTTCTCCTAATGGAAGAGGGAAAATGAGAGCGATTGGAGCAGAGAGAGATGGAGCCGTAAACGTGGCTGTGATGATAGGGTGATACGAAGCTTTCGAGTCTGCACCATAACATCCAAGTCTGGCCATATAGAGAGGAATTAAATGCTAAAATGGACTGTAAAAGCGCATTACTTGCTCACTGTGACCACTTGATGTTGCATTAATTCCACTTATATACTTGAGTTAACCACAAGAGAGCCTTACAGATATTAAGGTGCAGTATGTAATTTACGGAGGCAAATAGGGGTGAAATTGCAAATCATTGGAACACACCAAACAAACTTTGCAAAACATAAATATACATGAGAAGTCCACTTGGAAAACAAATTTAAACCACCTCAGCTTTACTATCACAAATTTATATGTTTTTATTAACTAATCTATAAGTTCTGCCTTCATCACATCACTGAAAATAGATCAGGGGTTTAAGCCAAATATATTAAAGATGCACTATGTAACTTTTCTGGTGTAGTCCATCACTTGCTTGTCGTATATGGATAAGTTATTGCTTTACCTAGAATGTTCCACAGTACGATCATGAACTTAGCTATAGTATATGCCACCAGGCCATGTTACAAGTCAGATCTGTGGAGGGGTGACCCTGCATAGTAAGAATGCATGCTTTTGTTAATAATACAACATCTGTAAAAGAATAAATCGAGATAGATAATATTAATTATCCTGTGGTGTTGTTTCCTGCCAACTCAATACTCAATACATCTATATAATGCCATGGTGTGGGACATTCCAGGCCACACAATCACATCTCCATGGCAACAAGCAGGTGAGGGACCTCTAAACAGAAAAGTTACTGCAGTACTGTGTTCTTGTAAGATATGCAGATCAGAAGATTATAAATAGTCCCTTCCTCTTAGTGATCCTACAGCAATACATAAATTAATATAAGGCGTAAAATTTGAGGAAAAAGTGTTTTGGACAAGATTTACATTAAATTGAATTGAATTACTGAAGAATTTTCACATAGATATTTTAACAGACCTTTTTGGACTTGAAGGCACATTTTTCCACGTTGTACTTGAAATGAACTGTGCAATCTCCATAAACATTCACATTCTTCATATCGTTTCATATTGCCAAACACAAGAGTGAATATACAGTAAGTCTATTATCTGAAGAGCAGCCTTGAAGTGTGAGGCCATGTTGCTTCATTTCCCTCGAATGTAACTCCAGCTCAATACGATAATGGCAATCATACAGAAAATGTCAAAGCTGTGATTGGCTGCAGGCAGCACAGGCAACGCTTTGTAAATCTACTCCACCAGCCAATTCTAGTGGGCCCTAATGATTAAAAGGGATTACGATTGTACATTGTTTTAGTGAAATCCGGTAGAGAAGGCCTTTAGGATACAGAAATAATATTAACACGCCTCGTTACTATAAAAATAACAGTCAAATGTGTGTTCAGAAAGCAGCTTTGTGCACTGGAGCGGTGGGGCCATTTGTTAGTATTTGTTCGGCTGCCACAATCACAGAGTCCTATATTTAACATTTGGAGCAGCCGAGTGTTTTAACAACAATAAAGTCCCTGCCAGTCATCACTCCAGCTTAATCCTGCAGAAAGGTGCTGTCTGAAACACACTGCCAGCAATAGCCTTTATCTGCTACACAACACACTCGATGTATACGAGTGTACAATGAACAAGAACAGTACAATTGCTTCTGATGGCTTTCAAAGGGTGTGAGGGAGGTTCAGAATATGGTACCTCTGCTGGAAATTTGAATATGTTTTTGCACCGGCACAGAAGCTGGGCACTCACAGCAAGAAGGTTCTGGGTTCAACTCCCTGATGTGGGTACCTCACAAGGCTGGGTTTCACTTTGGTTTCCCCCATCAAACCAAAACGTGGAGGTAAAATCCTCCAGTTAAGGCAATCCTAACCAAGCCGAGCTTAAAATGTGGAGATGAGTTCCCGGGTGCTGCATAGCCCTGTCAGGTTGCCCCAGCAGCATTAAAGGATCAAATGCAGAGGACAAATATCTCTGTGAGGACAGTAAAGTGTACCTTAACCTTAGCGCTGCCTTGATGCTAGAATTTGTCAATCCAAATTATTTACTACTGTTCACATAATTAGAATTGATAATCTAATGATTAAAAATTAAATTTTATTAGTCTTGTAACTCTTTTCCAGATGCTCAAAGTCACTATATAATTGAATGAGTTTCAGCCATGGGATAGAATGATGTGGCTGCTAATCTACGCCATGGCAACACATTCACAAACAGGAGGATACAGTGTCTTGCCCAGTGACTTGTTGGAGCTTGGATTAAACCAGTTTCTTCACCATTTGGAGGCCAAACTTTCTTTCCACTTAGCCACTATTGCCTCAAAATACATGACTATAAATGTGCGGGTAATCCCTCAGTCGTCCGGGTAGGATCCATGGAGAAATTCAAATGTGTCAGCTGGACAAAAGTTTTTT
Organism: Taenioides sp. WSHXM2023; assembly: GCA_029959045.1. Taxonomy (NCBI): domain Eukaryota; kingdom Metazoa; phylum Chordata; class Actinopteri; order Gobiiformes; family Gobiidae; genus Taenioides; species Taenioides sp. WSHXM2023. Next base: position 19,379,324 of record CM057102.1, read on the forward strand.
GATCAAATACATTTCACAGCTCATCCAAGCTGCTTCTTCAGTTCTGATCTGATTCCTGGTGGACACTGCCTAGTTTCAGTGTAGTTAGCACCTCCCTTCAGGCAGATATAAGGCAATGTCCTCCAGCAATCTGACCAGAACTGAAGAAGCATCTTGACAAAAAAAAGGTTTAATCTAAGCTCCAAGTCATTGGGCAAGACACTTCATCTTCCTGTTTGTGAATGTGTTGCCATGGTGTAGATTAGCAGCCACATTTTCATCATTCTATCCCACGGCTGAAACGCATTCAATTATACAGTGACTTTGAGCATCTGGAAAAGAGTTACAAGACTAATAAAATTTATTTTTTAATCATTAGATCATCAATTCTCATTATGTGAACCTTTGCTATGACTATAAATGTAACCACAAGGGGCCACTGTAACATACTTACTTTGGCCGTACTGCATAAAGCATATATGCCAAATTAAAATGCAGATCACAGCACACCAGGAAGCAGATGATTTGCTGTGGAGACCCAGGAGGAGAAAGGTCGAACATAAGGAGAACGTATGCATTGTGTCTACATGATTGATTGGTTAAGGTATTTTATAATGGCCTTTAAAATATGCCTTTATGTGAACCTTTTAATGTTTGTCTTTTGACCCAATCTACTCAAAGTGAAGCACGGAGGACAAGTCAGAACAATTACAGGTAATTGATGTACTAAATAGATTTGTCACTAAATTAGATTGTCAAAATGCAGATGTTTGTGTTTGGTTTATGTATCTGTAAGTACTGGGTCTATGCACATGAAATAAAAACTGGTACAAAGTTCAAAGTCTTCTCTGTCAGAAAACACAAACTAAGTTGATTTTTTTCCAGAATAGCTTTAAAAAATGGTGACATTAGTTATCTACAAATCCATAATTCTTGTCGGTTAATACTTTAAGCCATATGGTAAGTTTGTTTACCCAATATACAACAATTACACATTTGGTTTAGCATTGGATTTTCAATTTAGTTATTTCTTGATATGAATTTCCCATAGAGTTATAATGACACATGCCCTCCATCTGAATATATGGCATCGTCAAATTCTGGACCATGAATTAGGGTTGTCAAAAGTCTAAAATCAATACTAAAATGATATTATTTGATTTATTGTATCTATACTAAAAAGTCATCTTCACAGGACAGAAAAGAACTGTTTCTGAATAACTTTTAAATGATCTTGAGCTGTATCAGAACAAGTAAAAGACCATTTAGACTAGTATAGAGCACTATGAACATACCTGGACGACTGAGGGATTACACAGATATAAGACCACTTGGTAATATAAAAGAAAGTACAATGATTTAATGTTGAAATGGCATTCTATTGTCTAAAGAGTGTTTTTTTATCATCACGGTATCAGAACCAGTAATGAGAATTAGTCTGTTCTGTAGTATAGAGTTTGAAATGTTAGTATCATGACAACACTGCTGTGACGAGTTAAAGAATTTCCAGACATTTCAATACAGTCTGTGTCTGTATGTATCTGCAGCAGGTTATTCTTTTAACCTAAAATATTGATACTATTTGTGCTCCCAACCCTGACATCACCTCTATAAAAATTCCAGTTGTATTTTTGTTACTGTCTAGACAAAGTTAAAAGAACCAACTGTCTCCGGCTTAGGTCTGCTGGCATCTTATTTTGAAGTTCTTTGGGGCCAGTGAGGTGCATTACAGCTACACACAGGTCAGACACAGGTAAACCTCTCTAAAGCAACAAAAATGGCTGAGGTTTTTTTTGTTGTGTAAATTTCTTCAAGATTCCTAGCGGGACACGTGTGAATCCTTTCTCTTTCTCTTATCTTCTTTTTATTGCCAGGTAAAAGTTCCATGTCTGTAAGGTTAGACTCCCACAACTACGGATGCCAGATAAGCACAGCTGATAAGAGCGTCAGCAGAATATGAATTAAAAAAAAGAAAAAAAACAAAGAAAAAAAATGTCCATACTCCAAATGAGAAACCTTGAACGAGACACAGCCTCTCCAACATCACACGAAATTGCGAGGGCTATTTGCTTGATGGTGTGGCCTGGAGATTTTGGCAAATAACTACCCGTGCATGTGAACAACAAAATGCTCCAGACACGTAAGTGAAAATACAGATGATGCAAAAAACATTGTGTTGCTAAAATGTGCTAAAATAGGACTTGTGTGTTATTATATTTTGAAATTGAAAATGCAATTGTGTATGGTGAGTGGTTTGCCCTAGTTTCTATTGGGTTTCTCACATTTTTTATTTGGGGTTGCCAGAGAAAACCAGTCATGTACAGGGAATAGAATAGAGTAACATTTTGCCTAGGGACACAGTGGCAGCATGCGCTTTGTAATGTTCACCCCGTACGCCTACATCATTCCCAGTCTCTACTCTTAAAACAAACAAAAAAAAAAGTATATTTGAGACTTGTGTTTTGGGTTTGTTTTAAATAGATGTATATGAATAAATACATATAAAGTTTGAAATAGAACATTTTTGCTGCCTGGAAATAAGGTACACCTGTTGATTGTAAATGAACTTATCTATTCAACCTTGGTTTGTACAAATAGACAATATTGTATGCTTTATTTCATGTGTGCATAATGGCAGGGTGGTTAGCGAATAATGTTAAAAGTAGCACTGATGGTAGTAGCAATGACTGGCAGCCAGCGGGTCTATTCAGACCTTTTAGCTTTCCTTTTCAGCTGGTTTTAGTGGTGGATCTGGCAACGAAAAGCATAATTTTCTTATTGAATGGAACCAAAACACCAAATGGCAGCATCAACAACTTGGCCATCATGTGTACAATGCTTTTTTTGTTTTTTGTAGTTTAGAATTAGTCATCATAATTACATTTGATTTGAACACATTCATCGCGTATCCAGAACGGAGACTGGTCTTGTTTATGAGATTTTAGATGCATATTTATACCATAGCTTTCAAGATAATTGTATTGTTCTGTGTGTGTGGCCACTGACATGTTTAACCTTCACTTTGTGTAGAAGCGTGTTAATGAGAACATGCAGCAATCCACCTCTTTACAAAAAGACTAGACAGACGTGTACACACACACACACACGCACACGCACACGCACACACACACACACACACACGCACACAGACACACACACACACACACACACATTGGGTTTCCATGCAGACAGGCAAAGACAGAGAATGCAGAGGCAGTCCAAACATGGCGGCTGCGTTCCTCTGGGAGCTGGAGGCGCTGTGGAGAGGTTGGAGCAGAGCAACAGGAGGGCATTGACTCACAACATGCTCAGAAACTCAGAGTTCACTCCTCAGTTCTTATTTAGGAATACATGAAACGCAACAACATTTGGTGGAAAAATCAAACAAAAAGCATGCTACTTCAGTTTCTAGTCTTATCAGAAGATTGGGAAATTAGGTTGAATTTTAAAGGTGCATTATGTAACTTTTCTGGAGGGTCCGTCAAATGCATTTCTCCATGAAGACGTTATTGCTTTGTCTGGAATGTTTCACAGTATGGCATTAAACTTTTCTATCCTCATGGAAACCAAACCAGATCATGTTACAGGTCAGACCTGTGAAGAGGCAACCCTGCACACAATCAGAATGCCCAGAATGCCTATTTTTCTAGGTATCTTTGAGCTATAAAACCACCTGTAAACTGAATAAATGTAAAGTAGAGCTGTTTAATGTCATACTGTGGAACATTCCAGGCAAAGCAATGACATATCCATAGAAACAAGCAGGTGTTACATAGTGCACCTTTAAGAATGTGTGTTTTAGTGGTTGCTTATGAAGTTTTGAAAAGGTAACTCTGCAGCTTGAGGTAGGGAGGTTGTGAAAACTTGAATTATTGGAAAAATCTCACAATGGTCCCAACTGGCTGTGACTCATTTGTAGAGATATTGTAGATGTAATCTTTGAGCTGTGGTCTTTCGTATTTCTATTTGATGTTGGTAATACAAACACAGTGGATGTGATTACAGCTTTGTGCCATGTTGTGAGATGTGAATCATATCATGCCCGAGTGGCAGAGACGAGGGCTCTAAGTTTTAGCTTCACCCCCTGAAAGATTGGCCCGAGAGGCAAAGTTGGCAGGTTGTGATTGGCAGACAGCAGCAGACAGGTGCAGGTATAGAGAAAATAGACTGGTCTCAGTTAAATTTATGCTTTCTATTCAGGAAAACCAAAACTATTCTGGTAGTCAACATGTTGTGATAGTGTAAAAAAAGGAAATCTCTTTAAAGGTCCTATATTACGCAAAATAGAAAATTAACAAAATATTACCACATCAAAAGCATACCTGGACGTGTGTTTTGTTTTATTTACAAAAGTTTGAGTAACTTTTTATCATTACCTTCATTACCAAAACTCAAAATGCTCTGTTCCAGCTTGTGATGTCACTTTGTGGTTGTTTAAGTTAACAGCTACCTTTTGCCTTTTCTTCAATAAAGATTGGCAGTTCCAGATCTGAAATCATCCAAACGATCCTAGTGAAGGTGTATGAAGTTTAAAAACACAGGGGAGCACTTCCTGTATTTCCACATGACATCACAAAGTAGAACAAAGTGTTTTCAGTTTGCGAGAAGAACTCTATCATAGTCTGCCATGTTTGTGATGAGGAAACAACATTATAACATCGATCAGAAAATAATGTCATATGGGCTTTTTAACTCGCCATGGCATGAATTCTCGGCACACGCTCGCTGTGATACCAGACGGTGCTTAACACTCTGGCTATGAATCATTTGCATCAGTTGGATTTGTCCCTCTGCTCAGATCCAGACCTGGACCTCATCAATGGAACTCTTTTGGTCTCCATTTTGGTCCAAGAACAAAGGCGCGTTCGGGGGCAGGACTCCAACCCACCACCCTTCACTGCACACATTAATATTTCACCACGCACTGTCACCTGTCTGTACGACGCCAAGATCAGCAAGCCAGATACGACCAAGGCAGATTGTAAGTATATGTTCTGAGGAAGAATTGATATGTAGTTTTAATATCCGTAGGTGAATAGAGTCAATTGATATTTTGTAGTGGGGGTGTTCTACATGCAGTTACCATGGTGACACAATACACAACTTAACAACCAGCCAAAAAAGTTTTAAGATGGTCTGAAAACTCAAGAAAAAACACAAAATGGATTTAAAGAGGTAATTTTCAGGAGCCTGACTTGTTAAAGCGCACAAATCATTTCACCTGTTGCAGTTCCAGCTAAGTCAGTTCCTTCTGGTCAGATTGTGTTGACATAAAGATCAGATTAAAGGTGCACTGTGTAACTTTTCTGGTGGAGGGTCTCCATAGAGATATTACTGCTTTGCCTTAATTATTTTTGTAATCACAATGGAGACAGGTTAAGGTCAGATCTATGGAGAAGCCATTTTTAAGGTATTTTTAAGCTATAAAACACCTGTAATTGAAAAAAAAATGCAAGGGAGTTATATTTAATGCCCTACTCTGGAACATTCCAGGCAGAGAAATAACATCTCCAGTTACACCTTTAAGTCTAATTTGAGTAACAGAGCTTCTGACATAGTAGTGCTTTCAGTTAGCTTCACACCACTGGGGAATGTTTATGACATCAGCTGCAAAGTATCAATGGGAAAACATCCGAATACCAAATGCATTTTCACATCAGGGATGCACACCTCACATTAAAAGCTACCGTATCATAACCTGCGTGACAAGTTCAAATATCAAAGTGATCTTGGAAATGCAAACCAAATCCAAGACTCCAATTTGTATTAACCTGAGCTGAGAGCGTGTCTGCTGTCAACGGAGCCAAAACGAATCACGTACTTACTGCTTCATGCATAAAATAAATAGCAAATATGCATGTCTGTTTATGCGAAGCTATAGCAGATCTAATTCTTGTGCAATGAATTCAAATATTCACAAAACCCGGAGGTCATGTGTGGTACTGCATGTTCCCTCAGGAAAAATGTAAAAGTAGCCTGACATTTTTACAGGTGAAAATATAACTGAGAATTTATATTGTTTTGCCTGGATTGGGACCCAGAGGTGTTCCATTGAGCTGGGTGCTGCACATCGTAGCTTGAAGGCGCCTGAAAGCCAGTTGCATATTTGACAAGTTATTTATTATTATATGGTAACATGAGCCCAAACAGAAAGGGCATGGAAGTTTTCGGGAATTTGCAGAATGAAAAAAAAAGAAGATATTTGAATCTCTGCATGTTACAACTAGGGATGTACTGCTCCAGTTTCGATACCGATGTCGATAAAATTTCTGCTAATACCTGATATGAATCGATACCAGTGCAGAGACTGAAAATATGATTTATTTCCTTTAAACACAAACGCCATATGGTAAACAATTATCCAAATGTGTTTTGTAACTTATTTCTCATCTAAAGTTCAATATTAAGAGGTGTTTTGAGCCAATATTGTCCAGTAAAATTGTTTTATTACACCAATTTATGGACCAAAATGTGATATCAACTGAAGCCGATATCCGATCCACCAAACTTTTCAATATTGGCGCCGATATCTGACACCAGTATTGTATCAGTGCAGCCTATTGTTACATCATTTATTTGGCAATGTAAACTACACCACCTATAAAAATCAATCGATCATTTTGAACTCAAGTTTTGTCTTTGAGTAAATGAGGAGGGTTATGTGAGGATGGGCATCTGATTAGTTCTGTCTGTACCAAAGTGAACTATCGGTATCATAGTACTGTGTTGTATCTCCACTCACATAATCCAGTAGCTCATAAAAGTGAGTGGAGAAGAGAATGACCTGTATTTGATTTTTCCGCCTGTGGTACACACTGTCCTCTAGCTCACTGAATCAGACTCTTTGGTCTCTGTCCAATAAAGATACCAAATATTATTCTGCATTATATTGACTTCTTTGTGTTGAACTTTACAGCCTGTTCTTCCATTCAGGCCCACTCATAATGATGATGAATTGGACAAATAAAAAAGCTAATATTGGGATTATCCACATGTGAATAAGTAACCCTGATTTGAGTGAGTTTTCTTACAGGGCAAATAAACACTGATTGAATAAGGCCAGTGAGCTGTTTGCATAGTTAATAGAGCGACTCTTAGCAGCTTCACTTAGCCAAGCAGACAGAGGTACTATGACAGTGTTTTGCGATGCAGTTGTGTAATTGTATGCAAATAGCATTGTTTAATTCTCTCTAATTTTCTCTCATCTCCTGGCAGTAAGAGCAATATGGGGACTTTAATCTCAGTCAGGCGTGCTGCAGGCGCTAAGCTCAGGACTGACTGAAAGAGCTGCCAGAGGTACACACATGTGAAGACACACACACACACACACACACACACACACACACACACACACATAATCGTGTTCTCGCAATACTAACATTTCAAACTCAATTTCTATACTAAGGAATAGACTTGATACTCAACAAGAATTCCAGTAATCTTTATCTAGACTGTATTTCTATATTTTAATTTTACTTGTGCATATACGTTTATATATTTATGCCTTATGTCTGCGTCTTGTCAGTTTTGCTACTTATTTAGAATGTATTATTACCATTTATATTTTTGCTCTTTGTGATTATAATATATTGTGATGTTTGAGCTACTGTATCCAAATAATTTCCCTTGTGGATCAATAAAGTTTGGCTAAGTCTAAGTCTAGAAATGTAATTTTCAGCATTAAATAATACTATATATTCAGCATTATATTACTGAGCTGCCAGAGTTACATACAATGTGAAGCACGGGCACTCAACACACATACGTAATACACAATATACACAGCACATGTGCACACCTACATATACATAATAGTGTTGTTATGATACTGAAATTTCAAACTCAATTTCCATACTAAGGAATAGACTCGATCGTCAACACCCATAACACAATGATATTAAAAACACTTGACATTTTCAACATTACATAATAGTAGTTTCTTTTATATTTCTTTTATAGTTAAATGTTATTCATGTAACTGTAACACGGGTTAAAAAGGTATGCGTATTTTGTTAACCTTGAGCTGTTATATTATCTCAGTAATCTCTAAGTCTTCAGGTTCCAGGTTCCATAGTGGTTCATGGGCATATACTAGTCTATGTGCTCTTATACTTGTTCTTATATAGTGCAAGATCATTCTAAAGCTATTCAGGAAAGGTTTATTTCTGTCCTGTAAATGTGACCTTTTTTAATAGCGGTGTCTGCTCAAATGAGTATCTAGTTTCAATACTATTTTTTTAGTATCAGATTTTCAATACTTTTGAGAACCCTGACACACATCTAATACACAACACACACAGCACATGGACACACACACACATACTACACAATATCCAACACAGGCGTACAACAAACACAGAGCTGCAGCAGAAAATTGCATTTATGTGACCACGCATGCATGAAAGCTTCGCCCGCTCACACACACCGCGACAGCCAAGCAATCAGCCACTTAACGCAGCAAATGAGGCTGGTTATCTGAGCAGAACAGCCTGTTGGCTCCAGAAATACTACGATAAGCGCAAAGATACACACTGTTAGTCGCCACCATAGAACTGGCCACGCACTGTAGGACGCCTACATCTGGTTTGCCACATCTGGTCACTGCATCGCTGGAGCTAGAATCTCCACTTGTACTCAAACAGTAATCAGGCATCAAGTCCTCCTGCCCAATGTGTAACACCAGACACGACAACTCTGTCTACTGTATTCTGACAGTTTTAGCTTTGTGGTTTTCCTTTTGGACTGGAAACATACGCAGTGGTGGAAGAAGTACTCAATTTTGTTACTTAAGTTAAACTACAGATACTGGAGCAAAAGCATGCTCAAGTCAAAGTAAAAGTATCGCATGAAAAATCTGCTAAAGTACTTGTTTAAAAATGTACTTAAAGAGTAAAAAGTAAAAGTATTTTGCACAGATTTTGAGATCTAATAAAGCTTCAAATGTAGTGATTTAGATACAGATTTGTGCTGTTTTTGTCCTACAGAAACAATTGAATCGATATTTTTTTCCAAGCTGTTTTTCTCTGTATATTTATTTATTTATTTATTTATTTATTGCTGAAATTATAAACGTGTTACAAATAAACCCTCAGCCTTTTCAGCAGGTCTCAGACAATAATAAAAAATACTTTTCATTCCAGTTCAAACATTTAGTGGAGTAGAAAGTACTGCTCTCAAATGTAGTGAAGTAAAAGTAAAAAGTATCCACTTTAAAATCTACTTAAGTAAAGTACAGATACCTAAAATGTATACTTAATGCAGTACTTTACTACTTTTACTTTGTTACATTCCACCACTGGACACATCTCAGTCTTTGCTCCCACTTGCATCACCTTCTGTCAGTTCACCGCTGTTCAATCTTCAAATCTCTCTTGACACTGACCACACCAGACTGACTTCAGAGATTGGTCGATGTTTTTGACTTATTTTCTCTCATCATACTTTTTCTGCCTTTAAATCCACTTTGAGGGCAAAATGTACAACCTGCTTAGACTCACCATTGCCGGATTCCTGCAAGCAAAATACTTTAAAGTTCATATGCCGGGTTTTCATGTTTGTCTAATTATGACTTGGTTTGGTGAGCTTGTGCCTGTGGTAAATATTTATGATAATTTTATATTAGTTAAGTGTCAGTTTGCAGTGAGTTCTAAAAATGTCATCAACACCAAAAGTTCCATCCGAAATACAGCGACAATTTACTCATTTAACACATTTTATGTCAGTTTAAACATTCATTTACTAAATCAAGTTTTAAAACGTATTGTTGTTTACTATTATGGTTGCTTGGTAACAGTTATGGAAATACTTATATGTATGTCATATCTGCTATCTATGTCCAACCAGAAAGTAAAATGATACAAAATTGATTCTTCAAAATGCAAAAATTAGCAAAAAGATTTTCTGTTGAATGTTAACTATGTTTTAGTGAAACGACTGTGCACTTTCACTTCATTTTAATTCAAATACAGAAAACAGTGAAATAGGGGAACGTGGGAACGTGCGAAACAGCCGGCGAAAGGTGTAAAACACATTGTGAATTAGGTCCCATCAGGAGGGGGAAAAATGTCCGCCTGCCTGTATCTGTCGCCTTCTCATAGCTCTGACAATTTGGCTGTGGCTGGAGGTGGGACAGATAAAGTGTGTGGAGTCCATTAAACATAAGGGCCTTGTTAGTTTGCTGCTGGTGTGATGTTTTGGGCTCAGGAAAGGCAGAGAGCGCAGTACCGTAGCGTCATAAAAATCCGATTGTACTCCTGAACGATTGTGAAAGTCGTAAAGTGTGCCGAGGCCATGGCGCCCCTTTCCCCGTCTGTCTGCCTTTATGGGACCAAAGAGCGGAGAGAAAATGGGATTTAGTCAATTTCAACATTGGGGCCAAACCATCTGTAGAGAGTAATGTGAGCATATGTGAAGGAACAAAAACTCCCGAACAACTGTCCTGGTGTCGAAGTAAATAGTCGCATTTTACATCACGCTTTTCCGCCTACACAGCACTCAGAAGGAACCACTCACCCATTCACACACTCATTCATACAGCAATGCGCACAGACACCGGGGGGCGAGGTGGGTTAAGTGTCTTGCCCAAGGACACAACAACAGCATTCACACAAACCAACTGAGCTCTTCTTGTCAATTAAACATTTATCTAACATTCATTTACCACTACTGCTCACTTTAAAGTTTGAAATCTGTGTATATTTTGAGCCATACGTTCAGTTCATTAATATGTAAAGGTTTACGGAAGGCCTTTTCATTGTGTTTGATTCCCTATACATGTCTCAATCAACATCAGTCAGCCCTGCAATGCACTCTGGGTACTAATTTACCGCTTTAAAGCCTAAGGACATTCATTCACAGATGAATGCATACTGCCATCTATTTAGCTCGATTTTAATAGGGTTAAAAGGCATTATGCAGCAAGCTAACTTTTCAAACCTGCCTCTGCGTGCTTCCTTTACAAATATTACCGTCTCCACTTCGCTGATCAGTCTAATTGAAACAGCACACACCACTGACGTACATGCCAATAAGGAAATCAAGTTTGCCCCAGAAAGTACCTCATACTACCAAGGATTATCTGACATAAGCAAACATTTTTACAAGTTGGAGGTGACATAATGAAATAGTATAAGATCAGATATTTTCCATAAAGTAAATGGAGGAGCAGCTTTAGGATTTATGTATCTGATACTGTATCTCTGCTAATCTTACAAACGCACGGAGTAAAAGTCTTTCACTGTTCTCTGGGACTCCTGAAGCTCCACAAACACTCAGCCAATCACATACGCCTGATGTCATGGAGTCCTAAGGGTAGGGGCTAGGGCCAATTTTCCCCCAAATAAAAATGAGTTCATCATTCAAAAATTATGCCAGGACACTAATTTGAAGTCAGACAGTTCAGAAAATATATAGAAATGAGATATTAGATTCTTTATACTCTGATGCTCATGCTACGAAGACTTAGCTTACATAAGCAATTTTGTTTTTACGAGTTGGAGGTGACTTTGTAGCGGGCATTTGGAGAGAGATTTTTTGCAGTCTTGTGTTCTTTCTGAGGATTATAGTAACAGAAGTGTTGTAATCTGTGGATTTGGGGAGGCGTGGGGAAGACTGTTGGCTATCCCTGGCTTTGTTTCAGTCGCAAATATCGACATCTTGCCCAAAATGAAATCACCTCGTAAACGACGGAGGTTCAGAGCCGTTTTAGACTTTAATTTGAGAACACAGAACTACTAGCTCAGCAGTTATGGCTACAGGCTCCACACTAATGGTCAGTTTAATTTCTCAATTTATTTAGAATTGATTAAGGAGCCAATACTGTTCTAATAGTGATATATTGTGAGGAATTGAGTTTGACTTTTGGCCATTAGCGAGAAACTGTTGTACTTTAGGGAATCAAAACTGAAGTATGATAGATATTGTGGTTGGATACAGTAGATTATTAGAAGCACTGGGCACGATAGCGTTGAAATATAGAGAGCTATTCTTCTCATGCAAGATGAAAGTCACATTTTTTATGATAAATTCTGCCAGTATTTAGTGCTACTTTGGTAATATCCATTGTCTTCAGTTATAATCATAGACTGTATAAAGAAGTGGACTAAGGGAGTGTTCGGCTCCAGTCAAATGAAGCTCACAAGGCTAGCAGTTATAGGAGTGAATTTGGAGCCAGGTCCATATTAGGAATAGGAATTTATGTATGGACAAAGTAGTGAAATAAAAACACCAAGATCATGTAGAGCTTTAGAGGTTAATTCGAACATTTTAAGACCGAAATGACAAGGCTCACAGCAGCAATTACAGAGAGAGCAGCGACAGTTTTCTTAAATAAAGTCAATTGGAGCCAGCAAGTGGAGATGATGGAGCCTGAAGAGCGCCCAACATTTCCTATTTTGAGCGCAGCCATTAGCTAAGTCCATACAGTCTATGGTTATAATAGTTAAAATATTTTAGGCAGACAGTTATATTAGCAAGATGTATTGACCTTGACATGTTTTGGCTGCTAGATGCAAAATTGTCTGCCTAAAAACATATATTATTTATGTGAATGAAATAATTAATTATGTAAAGTGTTCCTCAAAAGACTTAAAATACAAATTAGAACAAAACAAAAATACAAAACCAGAATGTCCCTTCAGGGCTTCCATAGTTGCCGCATGGTCTAAATATTTGTGTTACGAGGTGTGAAATTGCAATCTGTAATATCGCAAATGCCAGAATTGACCAAATGTTACCAAAAATATAGGCCAGAATTTTTAACATGTGAACCACTTTTCATGTACTGTGAAGTCTGATAATCCAAGTGTGATTAAAGGTCCCATATTACGTCAAATTGATTTAAGCCAAATTATGATGTTGTTATCTCATCACAAACATATCTAAAGTTTTGTTTCATTCACACATGTTTGAGTAACCCTTTATTATTAGTCTGTCTACATCTCCAAAGCTCGGAGATCGGCAATTCCAGGGCTGAAATTATCCAAATGATTCTAGTGAAGGTGTAGGGAGTTCAAACACACAGTGGAGCACTTCCTGTATTACCACATGGCATCACAAGGAGGAATATAGTGATTTTAATTTGAGAGAAAACCTTAATATGCAGAGTTTGTGTGCTAAACATGTGCGAATGAAACAAAACACAACTCCAGGCATGTTTTTGATGAGGAAACAACATTATAACATAGATCAGAAAATACATTAATATATACGCCCTTTAACATGTGAACTAGTTTTCATGTGTCGTGAAGTCTGATAATCCAAGTGTGAGAAAATGTGGACTTTTATAGCAGCCCTGCTTGAGATATAAGTCCTTACATAATGTATTAAGCCCTTTCTCACTAGTATCCATAGTAAGGCGGCCACCCCTGTGTCTTTGTTGGTGAGTTATTTTCCACAACCATGAGCGACTTCAATTATACCCCCCGGCCAGTCGCTCTAATGGCAGTTAAATGATTAGGAGGACCTAGTGAAGAGATTTGCCCCATTTACTTGATGTTGCAATTAATACGGTAGCCGAGGTAGCCAGATTAGTAACATCATTTGTTTAAAGACAAATTATATAATTATTACTGTAATTGGAGCTACTTTATAATAACTGCACCTTAAAGAGGGGGTATTTTACTTCTCTGGGGTATTAACTGCAAACACATAACAAATTAAGATCACCGTGTTACCTTTTATTGTTTTGCAAATGCTATATTTGCCTAAAACAACATAATAACATGTTTTATAAGTTTCGTTTTTGTTGACATTCTGAGCCTCCCCTCCCTTTGCTCCTTGTGTAAAGTCACTCCCCCTTCAGAGCGCTATCACAACACTTCTTCATCTCAGAATCAAAAACACTTATTGTGCAATGTTCCTGTGCCTTTTAGCTTAGCTTACAGTGTTGTGTTTTTTAGTTGATTGTAAATACTTAGTATTATTTATCTTGATTTGATGCATGCTCTTATTTTCCTACTGTTTCTGTAACTTGCGTTGTGACACTGCAATTTCCCCATTGTGGGACAAATAAAGGATTATCTTATTTTATCTTATCTTAACACAATCAGCGTGCATCCCGCTAATGAAACTCACAGACATCAGGTTTGTCAAGTTGTTGTGTGTAGTTTTGTATTATGTTTTGGTTTATTTATGGAGAACTGGGGAGCATGAATGACGTAGGCTTGTGGTCTGAGCATTGCACATAATCTTACAGCTAACCATAAGGAGGATTTGAACAGGGTCCAGGAGAGATCTGTGAATTATTCAAACATGCATGGATCTAAAACCTCTTCAGGCATGTTTTTGACGAGGGAACTTTATAACATGGTGGAAAACTCAAAAAAGTCTATTTCCATAATACCCCTTTTTTTATTATCCTTAATAAAGTATGAGGAAAAACTTGAAAAACTTGAAACTGCGTCTGAAATTAGATTAGCCGGTCCACCCCTGTTGTATTCTCACATGTCACCACTAGATCCTATCGACGTTACTGCTGACTGACAGTGTGCAGGTTTCACATCTGCCATCTACTGGTAGAAAATGAATCAAATAAACTTACAGATGGTAGTTTTAATTCAGTTAACAGTTACTAATGATTAAGCCTTAGTAATTACTTAATTAAGAAGAGAAGGTTAGGGTTACGGTATTAATTACAGGTGTATTGTGTAACTTTTCTGGTGGAGGGTCTCCATGGAGATATTATTGCTTTGTCTGTAATGTTTCACAGTATGGCATTAAACCTTTCTATCTTCATGGAGACCAAACCAGACCAAGTTACAGGTCAGATCAGTGGAGAGGCAACCCCGCTCACAGTCAGAATGTCTGTTTTTCTGTAATTAAATAAATGTAAGGTAGAGCTCTTTAATGTCATACTGTGGAACATTCCAGGCAGAGCAATGACATATTCATAGAAACAAGCAGGTGAGTTACCAAAAAGTTACATAGTGCACCTTTAAGTAGTTTATTAAGACAGAATCCTGCTTAATAAACTATTTGTTGATTTTGAGTTTGCTCTGTTTGTGCTTTATTAAGGCTATTCAAGTTATTGTGTAGTTATTATTAATCAATCATTATGCCCAGCACCTCATAGTGTAAATGGATTTTCAAAGTTGTTTTGAAATATCACTTTTCTCTTGATAATCAGAAAAACTGCGAATACTTTAAAGGGTCATTCGATCGGCTCTGAACTTTGCTTGGGGCAGTGCATAGTAGTGACGCATCATCAATAAAACCTGCCCTACAGTCAATGTTTTATGCAAATGTAACAGAAAAATGTACACGGATTTTGGAGCTTGGTTTTCCCATTTACCTCGAGTATAAATTTTACTGGTTTAAACTTTAAATCCTCTTCTCCCTATTAAGAATAACACATTTAAGAACTGATTGCTTCATAAATGCGGCAGACTCACAGTGGCATTTTGAATTCTAATAGCTGGAATTAAAGCTAAATCAAACGTGGCACAGAACAATGGATAAACCTAGACAATGCTGCGCCCCCCCATTACGTTACATAAGTTAATAGTTCTTCTAAAAACTTTATTTCACACAATATAAAAAAATCCATCCTTTACCAGATGAAAAGTCATATGTGGGCATTTTAATTGGTCTGGCATTTCAGATTTAAATGTTTGTGCGTTTAGTGTACGTTTTCAGGTTCTTATTTTCACAGTGTGCTTAATTTATGTATTGCAATTAACATAACTTATACTGATTGGTCAGTCTTTTAGGAAAGGTAGCTAGTTTCTTAAGATTTTGTTGCCTTACGTTTTCTCAGTATTGATCTAAAACAACTTAAAGGTCCTATATTATGCAACATTGAGCTTTAAGCCATGCTGTAATGGTGTTACTTCTTGTGTTTTGTTTCACTCACACATATTTGAGTAATCCTTTATTATTAGTCTGTCTACATCTCCAAAGCTCAAAATGCTCTGTTCTACATGAAGCGGTAGTTTTCACGCTACCTTTTACATTTTGTTCAGTAGAGATGGGACATTCCAGGGCTGAAATCATCCAAATGATTCTAGTGAAGGTGTATGGAATTTTAAAACACAGTGAGGCACGTATTGTATTACCACATGATGTCACAAGGTGGAACAGAGTGTTTTTTTGTTTGATAGAAGCCTATGAGGAAACAATATTATAACATAGATCAGATAATAGCGTAATATGGGCTCTTTATTTAAGTGGACTTTAGTCAATTCTGCCGATTTACTGTACGTCATTGTAAACGTCATCACAACAATGTGCAACATGCTGCTATAGGCCTCTCCTATATCTGCAGATCACGCTTTTTTTTTTTTTTTTTTTTTTTTTTTTTTTTTTTTTTTTACATTTGCACCAAAATGGCACTGATCAAAAACATAAAATTGGAGAACGTAACTGGTGTGGGTGAAAAGGGGAGTAAATCGGGGCAATGACGACTTGAATGCTTGAAAATAAAAGCTTCCTTATTTGACACCGTCTCTTGTTACTTTTGCTACTTATTTAGAATTTATTACCATTTATATTTTTGCTCTTTGTTATTATATTATATCGTGATGTGTGAGCTACTGAGCCCAAATAATTTCCCTTGTGGATCAGTAAAGTTTGTCTCAGTCTACTCACACATGCATGAATCACTCTAAATACAACTTCAGGTCAGTAAATGAGAAAGGAAAACAAACTGCTTACAAAACAGTTACAAGCTCTGAAGTCGATTTTGCGCAGCGTGTCTTGTTTAAAAAACAGATAGACTTTTCTTTGCTTTCCCACCTCTTCTTATAAAATGATCTGTCCACACACTCCAAGGTGCTGCATAAGTTCCAAAAGATTCTAAGTGATTTCATAAAAAAACGATTAGAAACTTGTATTTTTGTCATCAATTTCTAGAGTTTTTGGAGAGCACTTCAGAAATTACAAAACTGATTGGGACCTTGATTACATTTAATTCATCATAAATAAACAGCTTTCAAAACCAAACACTGACACTGTGGGCCTTGAGTGTGCCCTTGTTACTGCTATAATCCACATATAATGCAATATTCCACATATAATACATCATTATACAATTTTGTTACTTATCCCAATGTACCCATTTCACTAAGATGTAATTATATTTAAAAGTTTGCTAAAAATCTAGTCAGATTTTTGGGAATTGTATTTACTTCCTGGTTGGACATGAGCAGTACATAAAACAAATAAAAGCTAATTGTTCTTTTAAAAACTTCAATTTCACACAATAAAAAAAAATCCATCCTTTACCAGATGAAAAGTCGTATTGTGGGCATTTTATTTTATTTCAGATTTAAAGTGTAACTGTGTAACTTTCAGGTGGAGGGTCCGCTACCTGCATGCCTCCATGAAAAGTGCATAGTTTTGCTTTGGAATGTTCCACAGTACGGCATTAAACTTATCCATCTTGCATGTATTCAATTACAAAGGATTTTATTTCTCCAAAATACTTTGAAAAACTTGAAAAACCTCCTCAGATTTGACCTGTAACTATAATGTTTGTCTCCATGGAGATAGATAAGCTTAATGCCATACTGTGGAACATTCCAGGCAAATAATAACAGTCCATCAAGGCAAATAAGTAAAAGTTTGTATCTTTAGTACACATTTTCATGTTCTTATTTCACAGTAGACTTTATTTATATATTGCAGTTATCATATGTTCTATTAATTGGTCAGGATTTTCGGATCGGTCAGTAGTTTCTTAGGATTTTGTTGCTTTACACTTTGTTAATATTGATCTAAAAAATTTCAATAAATCAAAGTCTGATAAGGTGCAACAGAGAAGTGATGACCCAGGATGGCTACTGCATAAGAGTAATGCCGTCACGATGCTAAACTCCACACTGTTTACGAGGAAAACTGAAAGATAAAAATATATCACAGAGGACTGAAAATCATCGCAGATGTCTGCAGAATCAATGAGCACTAAACTCAGAAATTTAATTCTGTTGCAATATGATAGGTGACCAGTGAACGCCTTGGTTTCACATGCATCACTGCAAAAAGCTAATCAGATTGCACTGTTGTGTTTGAGCCTGGAGGGCGTGGGGACCAGACTAATCTTCCTCTGTATAAAAAAATACACATAGATATCACTATGGACTCGCCAGGCAAACTTTTTAGACACTACTGGATTTTCCACACTCACACAGACATAGAAGCAACACTTTTCAGGAAAGAACTGGAATAAATCAAATTTAGTCGACTGTATGTTTTTTCAGTGTTCAAATGAGTAACTATCTACTTTTAAAGTAGATAGTTTACTTTTATATTATCAAAAATTGACTCTTGTGAGCGTTAAGTCATGTTAGAATGTTGTTACCTCATCATAAACATACCATACATTTCATTCACATACGTTTCAGTAATCTGTTATTATTAGTCTGTCTACATCTCCAAAGCTCAAAATGCTCTGTTTACCCTTGTGATGTCATAGAGCAGTGGTTCTCAACCTGGGGTCCGGGCCCCCCCAAGGGGGGCGCTAGAGATCGCAGGGGGTCCGCCCAATTTCGTCTGCGTTGAGGTTGTGACTTTACCAAAATTATATTTGTGCACATTAAAATTATAGAATCCCAACAACACACCCAATAGCCTAATCAAAATTTGGTGTAATTCAAATTAAAACATATTTTTGGTCCACATTTAAATTCATTAAGGTATTTATTACCTCTGACCTGAACTTGCGCAGGCAATCCTCAGGTCAGCTAGCGGGCAGGTAATTCAGCCTAGGTAATTTATAGTTAAATGTCCTTGCTGTTATTTCTGAAGATTTTATACACCTGGTGACACACAGAAGAAAAGAAAGCCATATAGATACTGATATATCTTAACAATGAATCATTATTTTTCTGTTGTAATGGGGTATACCTATTCTGTTTGGCTGTCAAAAATTAAACTGTGTGTGTGTGTGTGTGTGTGTGTGTGTGTGTGTTAGATACACTTGATAACATTTAAGGAAGAATTTTTGCAAATAAAAGTTTGTAGTTAATCACTTTTTTCTTTTAGTGCGTATATGCAGGTAGGATTTGGGGTTAGGGGGGCCTGGCTTGTCTTGGACACAGGCAAGGGGGGCTTCAAGAAAAAAGGTTGAGAACCACTGTCATAGAGCAATACTTTTTTAAGTTAACAGCTCCTTTTACCTTTTTTTCAGTAGAGATTGGCAATTCCAGGGCTAAAATCATCCAAATGATTCTAGTAAAGGTGCATGGAGTTTAAAAACACAGTGGAGCACTTTCTGTATTTCTACATGACATCACAAGGTGGAGTGTTTTATGTTTGAGAGAAGAACTCCTAAATATGCAGGGTTTGCGTGTCAAACATATGTGAATGAAACAAAACACAACTCCAGGTATATTTTAGATTAGGAAACCACATTATAACATACAGTAGTTCAGAAAATAGCATAATGTGGACCCTTTAATACTAGTTCTAGTACAGATTAAATATAATATAGGTATGGTAAGGTAAGATAAGGTACTTTTCTAGACCTAAAGATGTACCATATTTAAACTTCATGTGGAGAATGAGTCAACATAAGAACTATTAGCAGGAGAAATGGGACTTGGGGACCACCAGTGCAAAGTCTCTATAATATAATATTTGTTTAGGCACCACTATGCCTGCTGAATATAAAAAAGAATACCACTTACAGCAGCCTTATGGCAAAAATCCTGTTAAATGTTGTGCACACACGTTTAGCATTACAAATCCGCAGGAAAGTTTTGCTTTGACTTGAGGAAAAAAAATAAAAGATTTAAATTCCTCACAAAGTCGTATTGTATAAATCTGGGATGCTGCACAGTGGTTAGCTGATTGAATCGGCAGGCACTGGGGCACGGCTTTTGGGTGACAACAGAGCAATGTAAAGTGTTTGTTTTTCTGCTCAAAAGATAATAATTCAAACTTTTGGATACAGGTTTCAAATGTGGAGAAAGTCAAACGGAACACAAGAAAATTTAAAATGCCAAACAGAAACAGAAAAGATCTCAAATGTACCTGCGCTTTTTTGACACCCAGAGCACAATTTTCAGTCAATATTAGTCTCTTCTCAAAATATGTCTCCTCCAGTACAGATATATTGTATAAGCAGCTCTTGAGGTCAAAATAAGTCTGCATCTAATTAGAAAGCATGTTATTGTCTGATAATCAGGAAGTGAACATTACCATGCTAGTTGTTGTTTGCTTTACTGTCATGGCAAAACTTCACTCTGGTCTGAGAGTTGTGAAAAGTGCTTATAAACTCATTGAGGTGAGTAATTAAGATCCTCGGAATGCATAACGTGAGTTCTGTTTTTTAAGATGGTACAGCACAGTTAACTATGTCGTGAATATAGTGTCAATTGTAAATCATTAAAGGTCTCTTACTTGTCTGGTGGAGGGTCCATCACCTGCTTGTCTCCATGGAGTTGTGCCTAAAATGTTTCACAGTATAGCCTTAAAATTAAGACTGTATGGGTGGGGACTAAAGCAACACTGTTTAACTTTCTGGGGCTGACACATCACCTGCATGATTCTAGAAACAGAAAGTTAAAACCATACTTCTTACTGCTACATAAATATAACACTCCAGTAATATTGTCAATCAAGTAGTACACATAATCATTCAACAGCCAATCCAAAGTCAATTCATTGTTTCAAAACTGACAATCGTGACCAGTGAGTGAAGAAGTAATGTAATAAGTAAATGTTATATTATACACAAGCAGTTTTCTCAAGCAAGTAAAATATAAATCTGCAAAAGTGTGTATATGCTAATTGACTTTCAGAATGTAGCAGACTTAGGGATTTGAAAGCCTGCGGAGTCCTTGCAAGACACTTAAAAAACACTTAACCTGTAAACTTGCTCTGTGGTCAAGGCCTGCTCGTGCCACAGCTGTTTATGAGTGAGCTAATGTATTTTCTGATCTATTTTATAATGTTGTTTCCTCATCACAAACATACCTGGAGTTGTGTTTTGTTTCATTCACACAGTTTAGACAACTGTGCATAATATAGGACCTTTAAAGTCTGCTATAAGGACACGCTACCACACGCATAACAGATCAGCCAGGGAGAAAATTAAATATTAATGGTGTTTACAGTCAATGTAGAAACACTACTAAATCAGACGCAGTAACTCATTTTTATATATAGCATGCTTTTGGAATTAGCTCAATTTATTCAAGGTTTATGGGCAAATGAAGCTAAAGACAGGCCCAGATGTGGTGGATTTATGTGGGCATATGCCTTATGTTGGACCATGCGGCTGCAGCAGGATGGGAGCTGTAATAGAACCGCTATATCTCCCATTCTCAGGTCCAGGCCCTATCACGTCTAATACATCATGTTAATAGTAGCAGACAGAGCTCGGAGGAAAAGCTTCAAGGGAAGTTTGGGTACTATACTGGTCACAATAAACCTGGGACGTATAAAGATTATGAGTTACAAACAGCAGGATTTAAAATATACTTAGGGAATAATAGGCCAGGATAATACTTTTTAGACTTTATGGAATAAGACTAAAGCAGGAGGTATGGTGGGTGGTTTGAGTCGTGATTCATGGCCATTTGGCGCAAACTTCTATTTTTGTACTTGTGTAACTTTTCTAGTTGAGAAAGCACCAGCTGTTTGTCTGAATGGCGATGTTACTGCTTTGTCTGGAATGCTGCACAGTATGGCATTAAAGATGTGAACTTATCTTCTCGAACATGTGACGCCACCAAGCCAACTTACAGCTCAGATCTGTGGAGAGGTCGCTCACAGTAAGAATTCATGGTTTTTCAAGACAATTAAAACCTGTAACTAAATAAATGCTAAATAGATTGGTTTAATGCAATACTATTTATTTATTTGTTGATGTATTTATATATTTATTTACTAACCTTATTTTAACCAGGTGAAAAGACCCACTGAGATCCAAATCTCTTTTTCAAGAGTGACCTGGACCAACGTGAAAGTACAGCCGACATCATGAAAAAACATTTACACATTCGCACTATGAAACAATTAAACCAAAACAAAACAGTTACCGTAATTAACATATCCTCTACCAGATGAATATGTCATTGCTCAACCATTCATCTGTTTGTTCTTATTTGAACTTTGAATATTCAGTTTAATAATATGTAACAATTAATGCAATTCCAGAAACCCAAAGATGTTTTATGGAAGGTTAAAAATAAATACAAATTGTAATAAAAAGTAGTATCTGCATATCACTTTTGCGCATTAATGTAGTGGGGGACAGGGACTTGGCCTGAGAGCTGGTTTGGAGACTTCTCATGGCCACTCTCGTCCATCATTGTTTAAATCACACAGACACAGAAGATCTCCAGAGGTCCTGCTGGCCTCCTGCTCTGTCCAAGGACCTGCAGGAGCTTCCAAAAACATGCTCTGACCACTATGTATCCATTAGGCATGAGAACAGGCTACGGGAGGACAACTTTGCAACTGGCAATAGAATACCAAAGTTTAGTGATTTCTATACTAAAAAGTAAGAATCACTTTTAAAGCTACCATCTGCGAGTTTATTTGATTTTTTTTAACCAGTAGATGGAGGTGAAGCCTGTTCCCACCTCCACTCGCCTTGTTTAGACTCACCTGTGCTCTCTGGTCTTTTTTGTCAGGCTAAAGCTGGTACATTATTAGACTGCAGTAATATAGACAGCATCTAGTGGTGATATGTGAGAATGCAACAGGGGTGGGTCAGCAAATTTAATTACGGATGGTAGCTTTAACTTTTATTATGAGGGTTGGCAATACTAATCAATACTGCAAAACTATATACTTTTTTGAACAAAATAACAATTAAAATAATCAGATCAATTGAATTGGACTTTTCCTGAACAAGTTTAGAATGGTGTTGAGCTACACTGCAAAAAGCAATATCTAATTAAGTTAAAATAACTTAAATTAAGAACATTTTACTTTATTTGAGTAGATTCAACTTGAAATGTAAAATTATTTACCAATGGAATAAGTGTTTTTCTTATTTCAAGCAACATCAGATGTACTTATATTTATAGTAATAAATATAAGTACATCTGATGTACAATATTAGTACATCTAAGTACTAATATTTTAAGTACAAATTGTCTTGTACGATTGGTAGATAATTTTACATGTGAAATTTACTAAAATCATAATAAAATTTCCTTAATTCAAGTAATCTTAACTACAATTTTAGCCAAACAGTATATATCACAACTAGACATAAATGAGACTAAAGAAACATTAAAAAATGACGTTGTAGTGACTTTTTTTTCTTTTTTTTATCATTTGTCGAGGAATTGAAATCAGTATTCTGTATCATGCTTTTTCCTTAGTGTTGAAAGTGAGTTTAAAATTTTAGTATATTGACAACTACTTACTTCTACCTCTGTGTACCTTTGGATAACCTGGGACATTTCTTCAGGGACATGGAGCTATAGAATCCATCCATCACTAGACTGTCATGTGTCTTGAGTTTGACGTGTAAGTCATGTGAGGAAGAGACCAAAGCTACCACAGGGTTATCGATTATTCACAAGGTTGTGCTCAAAATCAATAGATCAATATTTAACAATAGTTTTTCACAATCACAAGTCCAGTGATTTATATATATATATATATATATATATATATATATATATATATATATATATAGTATATGTATTTTCATAATCATTAATCTTCATCTGATTTAAAATACATTTATGTGTCAGGCAGTTCCAATGTCCTTGTTGGGTAATTGTCCTCTCCATTTGACCTGTTTTTCAATGTCACTGCTAAACCTGAGGAGCAGTGAGTGACCACAAAAAAACAACAACATCTCCAGGTTATGGAGAGTCATATTCTGTCTTTTATATATATATATATATATATATATATATATATATATATATATATATATATAAATCATTTTGGTCTTGAAATGCTCGTATTAACCCGCTCTATATGATCCTGATGTTTTTATTTTGTCTGTAAATAAACTCCTATTCCTAATATGGAACTTGGCTCCAAATTCACTCCTATAACTGCTAGCACCGTGAGTTTCATTTGACTGAAGAATGCTATGGGTAATGTCACACTCTCTTAATCCACTTCTTTATAAGGTCTATGGTTTTAACCATGTTATAATGGCTTTACCTAATCATTAGTTTAATTAAAGTTGTATTTCAATTGACTCATGCATGAGTAATTCACGTACCCCCTGTATCCCACCAATTCACTGCAATTATGTGATTATTCAAAAATATCAGACTGGGTCATACATGTAGGGTTAAGAAATGTTGCAAATAATAAAAAAAATAAGAGGTGAGTCCTTTCAGGAACTTCTGAACAGGAAGTCAACAGATTGGGGACCATTACTATTACTTTCAAATCATGATTGGTTATACTTTAATTCTAAATACTTGACAAATTTCCTCTTTAAAGTTGATAAGACAAACAGTGGAACCCAGAAGAAACTAGAAAAGCACTCAGAGAGCGCAGACCTCCGCTAAGCAGCTAACGAAATTTTCAAAGTGATCCGGAATCCAGGATTTCTTCTGGATCATCACCAAAATTTAATCATCTGTTGGATTTACCATTCGGAACATTTCCTGAAAATTTCATCAAGATCTGTCCATAACTTTTTGAGTTATCTTGCTAACTAACAGACAAACTCAGGCGAAAACATAACCTCCTTGGCGGAGGTAATTATACAAACAAATAACTCAAACTAATACACTCTTTGATAGCACTCCACTATTTCGTTTGCTCTTCTTGTAGGTTTACAAGGACACATTTTTTTCAATAACTTCATTTTAAGAATAGAAATAATGCGTGACTTGTACCCCTTTTGGACATTTGGACATTTTCGAGATTAAACTTGACGTAAAACAAACAAATCAGCTATCTTAAAATAATCTCCTCATCTGCTTTTGTGGATGGTAGCGTTGGACAAAAGAGCACCCCGCAAGGACATTTGCAGATACTTTTCATCTCATTTGAAAAGCTCATACTGCATTTTCATTCACTAGGCAATTCATTTCAAGCTCACAATAGCTCAGGTTTGAAAAGCAATTCTATTAAATCTAATCATCTATATGCCCCAATTATTCAAATTAAATATTACAGAGAATATTATTTGAGTTTCTAGTACATGTTTGTAGGCTACTGTTGGAAAAGTACAAGTGTGTACAAGATGTTCAGAAACTTTAAGCAAAAGGGTGGCAGTTTGATTCCCACCACTGTTTATGGATACAGATACAGACATCGTTGAGCAAGACACTTCATCTACCTTCTTTAGAATGTGTGTGGTCTTGAATAATATGCCAAAATGTAAATTACATTTGAATGTCTAAAAGTGCATTTTTAGACTCAATTAGCACGTATCTTTTCCTTGTTAGCAGGCTGCCATGTTGGTTTTGATACAGACAGACCCATGCATGTCTCTTATTGGCTTATCCACCTGTCAGTCATGTACATCTAAACTTGGGCTGATAAAACTAGTACTAGAGTACACAGTAAAAGAATCACATGAAAAATCTACTTCAGTATTAAAGTAGGTTACCTGTACAAAAATGTACTTAGAGAGTAAAAAGTACAAGTACTTTGCACAGAGTTTGAGATCTAATAAAGCTTCAAATGTAGTGATTTTGAAAAAGATTTTGTTAAGTAGATTTTTGTTCAATAGAAACAATAGAATCAGCTGCTTTATTTGTATATTTTTGTTTGCTAAAACTATGAACTTGCCTTTTCAGCAGGTCTCACACAATAATAAAAAGTAGTTTTACTTTTCAGTCCAGTTTAGTTAAAAAATGTAGTGGAGTAGAAAGTACAAACAGCTGCTCTCAAATGTAGTGAAGTGAAAGTCTAAAGTATGTACTTAAGTAAAGTACAAATACCTAAAATTTAGTACATATTTAGTACAGTGGTTGAGTACTTTTAATTCATTACGGTCCACCACAGCATTTGGAGCACTTCTTTTAACCACTTAGTAGTCTTAGCTGAAACATTATGTAGCTTCTCATGCAAATTACAATAGATTAAACTGTGAGACTGTAGTTTTGCCACTATCTCCTCAACTCATCCTCCAAATGTGGCCCTTAATTAGCCCTTAAACCACTTGAACTAGTCCTTTCTGGCATTTCCCCATAGTTATATTGCTCCCTTCCATCTCTCCGTCATCTTTGCCTTTATAAAGATGGATGAAATGGGATATGGGGGAGTCTGGCTGGAGAGCACAGCTGATAGGCCGCATCAAGGCAGCTCATTTACTGCAGGCCTGACCCATCCATCCTGGAGTGCGTGCACACACACACACACACACACACACACACACATACATACATCTACACACACATACACGCTAACTTTAGCACACTAACTTTAGCATCCACACTAAATGACTCCGCAGAGTGATGTGTACTATTCAGTGGCGGAAGAAGTACTCCATTTTGTTACTTAAAGGTGCATTGTGTAGCATTTCTAGTGGAGTGTCCGCCACCTGCTTGTCTCCATGGAAATGTTATTGCTTTGTCTAGAATGTTCCACAATATAGATTAAACCTAATACAAGGGAGACAAGCAGGTTACAGCACTACACTACGTTACAATACAGATTAAAGGTGCACTATGTAACTTTTCTGTGAGTCTGTTGTGTCCATGGAGATATGCTGGGGAGATTGCTTTCGCTGGAATGTACCACAGTATGTCATTAAACTTGGTAAAATATGTATTCTACTGTAATCGGCTCACCTCTCCCCAGATCGGACCTGTAAATTGACTTGGTGCTTGACTCCATGGAAATAGATACGTTTAATACCATTCTGTGAAAAATTCCAGACAAAATAACAACATCTCCATGGTGACAGATGCTTCACCTGGAAAGTTACACAGTGCGCCTTTAAGTATAGTACTTTATTACTTTTACTTTGTTACATCCCCCCACTGGCACTAAATGACTCCATAGCGTAAGGTGTACTTTTATTTCACTCTTGGGAAGTCTGCAATTTCAGTATTCAACCCCATGCAGCTAGCTAAAGGGATATTTTGAATTTAAAGTTGTTTGGTGGCACGTTACTCACCAAAATAAATACACTCGAAGAAATATCACACCGGTAAAGGCTAAGACGCAACAGTGCCCTGTGCCCAAAGCTCCAGACACCTCATTACTGGCTGGGTGTGCTTTCTTCACTGGGGTGTTGTGAATAAAAATGTTCCACAAAGTTTTTTTTTTGGCAGTTTTCCCCGCAGGCCGAGTGTTAATGACATCACGCCACTCTGCACTGCTGCCAGGGGACCGCTTTGATTCATGATTCTCCTGGTAAATAAAATAATTTGCTTGTTTCATTGGTCCGTGGAGCTAGCATTACGTGTCACAAAGAGGTGATATTGTGGGTAACCTGACAAGCTCCAAAACACATGATTTTACCCACGCAGAAATGAAGGTATGATTACAGTAAACACTCCACCTCCAACAGGTTCACAAAGGGCCAAAAGAAGAGATGGAAAACAGGTGCAGACATGTTGTGACAGTTTTCAAGTCTAAATATAAAATAATGAAGAGGAAGGAAGAGGATTCATTGTTTGAGACGTGCTTTACATGAGTGGATTTCCTCGGGTTATCCTGCTTAGCCAACTGAAATCATAAAAATTAAAACATGAATATGATCAATTTCCATACTAAAATCATGGCGCACACAAAATGATTGTGACAAAAGATAACAAATCGTTTTAGTATCTGTTTAATCCCTCAGTTGTCCAGGTAGGATCCATAGCAAAAGAAAATTAAATTCTGTTAACTGGACAAAAGTTTAAAGAGTAAAGACGTTTCTCCCACTCGGATGTATGACTGCCTTAGATGTGTTTAGTAAGACATGTTTGAAGGAGCGCCGTGTTATTCTGGTTACACAGTATGAAATTAAACATATCTCCATAACAGGTGTTCTTATTGCCCCCAAAATACCTTGAAACACGCATCTTTCTGTGATTGAGCTTGCCTCTCCACAGATCTGACCTGTAAATTGGCCTTGTAGCGTCACTTGCTTGTCTCCATTGAGAAAATGTAATGCCATGTGATGGATCATTCTAGTAAAAGCACCAACAACCCAACATCTCCATGGAGACAAGCAGTTGGCAGGTTACATAATGTACTTTTTCAGTATTACTGCTGAATTTCCTCCGGGTGCTCCACTTATCGAATTAATCAAATCCAAATGATTTTATTTATCTGTGAGGAACTTCATTTAGAAACAGAGTGCCAGGACAAACAGGGACACAACACATCCACCAACCTAGAACAACACAGTGTGACCACAATATTGTGTGTATATTGTATGTAGAAGAGGCCCTGGGTATTATAGGGATGCACTGATCTGATACTGGTATCGAATATCAAATACCGATCCTTGAAAATTTGTTGGATTGAATGTAATCACCTCTAAATGAATGTAATCGCCTCTAAATGAATGTAATCGCCTCTAAATGAATGTGATCGCCTCTAAAATATTGGTTCTGCCTATTGGTTGGGCCTATAAATTCATGTAGATTATTTACTGGTTGAAGTTGGGTCAGAAAGTCTCATAATGCTTGAGTTTTTCTGTAGCTACATAAACATTTTGTCATACAATATTTTTTTTTGCTTTTAGGAAGAGTATTTTTTCAGTCTCTACACTGGTATCAGTTGCCATAAAAGCTATAGTATCGTAATCGCTATCAGAACTGAAAAATCTGAATCGGTGAATCCCTAGGGCATTACTGTGGACAGATTGCAAGAATGAAGAAATGCAATAGGGCAATATATACTTTGTTTTATCTTATCATTTCTTCCCGCATCAACATTTATCAAGGCTTGGGACTGCCACAAAAGATAAAATGACATTTGAAAACCACAGTACTTTTACTTCAATAGAAAAAAATACAAACATGGAGTACTTCTTCCGATACTCTCTAGTTCCTCTTCAACACAATACAGAGTTAACAACATTTTGTTCTCTGACAAGTTCACAAACAGCTCTTTTTATCCCCCGATACAAACCATGATTACTCCAAGCGCTCAATGCCAGCTCCAGCGGTTCACAGAGGCGCAGAAAGATGAAATAAACCTGCTATAGAGCGTTATGACGGCCAGAAATCAAAGTGATGGGTCGGGAACTTGGACTGTCTTGTGCGTTATTGACAGATGTGCTTGGTAATCAGTAAACCGGATGTAGGCACTGGCAGCAGCTAGCAAGGAAAAACATGATTACCTTGACGATCATAATAGCGATTAGCCTTTCCGTGCATCGTAACACAAGAATCAGTCATCTGCTCTAGTGATGTGAGGTTCCTTAAATGTGCATTGTGTAACTTTTCTAATTTCTATGCATTTTTATCCTGATTAACAAAAATCAAAAGATAAGCAGAATAGGAGACACAAGTGAGAGCTTTGTACACAAAAAAAAAAAACATATCTGGGATCAAGATAAGTTTTTAAATTATTATTATAGTGTAACATTTTATTTAGATTTTCATCATTTCAAAAGGTAAACACACTCCTGCTCTCCATTTGTCCATTTTAAGCAGACCTTGATGATTGAGTACTGGTCATTTCTTCCTGTGATTTGTCGGTAAATAAAATTTTTCTCACATTGGCTTCTGTTATATAAATAAAAAGCCGAAAGTCATCACTAATCCACGCATTCAGCTCATTTCGTATCATGGACAAATATTACTCTACCTGTGTGGGAGAAAACAACATTGTCTATGTAACGCAAGGACAACAGCGTCCTCTTCAATAAATAATTTAGCCTATTATGATCACAAATAGCGAATAGGCCAGGGGCTGTTTGTAGAAATAGGGGTGGGTGATGCGTAATGATACATGGGTCCATTCAGCATTTTGGAGCTTTGGGCTTGTATCTGGGATCAAAGAGTTTTGGGGGTTTTTTCCTAACAAAAGAGAAGCCAACGCAGCAAGCTGAGATGACAGACTTCACCCATGCTAACGCTACCCTCAGCAATAACAGGGAGCAAAGCCATGGCTAACCAGACCACAACAGCATATTTAGTCCACCCCCAACCGCTATTGTTATTGATGACACCAGGACACTCACAGGCCCGTAGAGACTCATTAAAGCACAAGTGAGGAGGTAATGAAAGTGAACATCAAGCATTGGATTACAAGATTTAGTCTTCACATTAAGATACTTTGATGTGCACTTGTGTCGTGGTGGCTCCCGCTGGAGAGCGTTTTGGTTTAACATGGTAGTGAAACCATGTAGCAAATTGTTCTGACTGGGAAATGACCTTAAAGATGAAGAGAATGCAGTTTTTGTTATTCTCCCTTTGGGGTAGTTACAGAGAACTAATATTACATTGGGGATTAAGAGGAAATCAGATGTCCTTCAAGATGAAACTGGCAACATATTTTGACGACAGTAAGGGCTATTTAGGGTCGGGTGTCTTGCCTAAGGACACAATGAAAGTTTAATTTGTGGTGAGTGTGTTTCCATCTACTGTCTATCATCCCACTGAAAATCAAGTACACTGTATGGGGCCTGTTGGATACAAGCTTGAACTTCCTTGAACTTCCATTTACATATACAGAGGTGGGTGTAGTACTCAGTTTTTACTACATATATACTAAACAGAAAATGTTCTTCTCAGAGTATAGTACCTTCTATGACTCTGTGGTGGCATCAGCCATCCTGTACGGTGTGGTCTGCTGGAGCAGCAGCATCACAGAGAGGGAGAAGAAGAAGCTGGACAAGGTCATCAAGAAGTCCAGCTCCGTCCTGGGCTGTCCTCTGGACTCAGTGCAGCAGGTGGGGGACAAGAGGGTCCTGGCTAAGGTCATCTCTATGCTGGACCATGAGTGTCACCCCCTGCAGGACGCCCTGTCTGCTCTGGAGAGCAGCATCAGTGACAGACTGATTCACCCTCACTGTGTGAAGGAGAGGTTTCGCAGGTCTTTCCTTCCTGCTGCTGTCAGACTGTACAATGAACACTGTTAACACTGAACATGTGTCATTCAACTATATCTATGTGCAATACTGAAGACCTCGGGTACAATTCACTTGTCACTTACTGATATTTATCCTGTCTGTACATAAACATAGTCATATTACTGTAAATAACATAATATACTGAAGTCACTTTACTGAGATTTATTCTGTTCATATGCTGCACTGTTACTTTTATTGTACATAATAGTTTTTTTGGTATTTTATATTTTTGCTCCACCGGAACAGTGTGTTACATTAGAGTCTATTTTTAAGTCTATTTTTAAATTATTTTTAAGCCATTATCTATTATCTTGTTTTATTGCATGTTCCATTTTCCTGCTGTTCTTGAACTGTGCGTTGCAACACTGGAATTTCCCCACTGTGGGACTAATAAAGGCATATCTTATCTTATCTTATCTTATCTTGTACAGGCCATTTGACAGGCCAAGCCCACCCACATCTCAACAGGCCCACCCAAAACTTTTCTTTAAAGAATAAGCTTCATAATATATTTTAATTTTGTCAAGAATGATTAAAAATCACAAGATAATCACATAATTTGTGCTAAAATAGTCAAAATATGTTTATATAATAGGTGGTTATGTTGATGTTTTCGCACAAGTTCAGCAGACAGTGGCTAGGCTAAGCTAGTCATCTGAAAGAGTGAAAATCTTTTCCAATAAAGGAAAATGTTACAGCCATCCTTGTTTAGGTACCTTAAACGCACACGAACTGAGTCATCGCTGTAGCCAAAAGATAAAGGAGAGGCTGTTGGAGAGCTGAGACCAGCACATCTTCCTCTCTGCCGCCCCAGGATGCGAGGGCGGCGAGCGCGACCCTCACCAATGCTACTGCCTCTGCCTGTGACTCGCGAGTGGATGATGGTCCTCCTGGTGCCCTAGTCATAATATGGACTGGCCATAACTTTCAGATTTAAGTGGGAAGTAGGATTTAGACCAGTTTTACCACCAGCTCGTGCACTCGGCTCCCGGACCTGACTGGACAGGGACTTGGACCAGTTTGATCTCTTCATATTGGACAATAATAAACTGTTGGAGACAGAACCAAAAGGACAGTAGATAAAAGATACCTTCTCCAGAGGACTGAAGTAGAGAGAAAGAGGCCTGTTTTCGTTAGTTTTGGGCAAATCTGAGGACAGAGCCTCACAGGTAAATAGTGTTATAGTGTTAATAGTTAAATAGTGTTATAGTGTTAATAGTTAAATAGAATAGTGCGTAAATGAGCTTGTGGGTGCGACGGAGCTGCTCCGGTGTTCTGCTGTGTGCTGTAAGAGCAGCCCTGATGCCACATGTTCGTGTTGTGACCATAGCCTCTTATTGTAGTTTTGCTGATGTTGTTGGGGCTGGTTGTGCTCTGATATAGTTCAGCCACTAGTGACCAAAATGACTGTTGTCTGTTTCTGGCATTTGTTAGAATACTATAAGCGCTCTTCTTCAGAACCAAGGAGAGCGATCGCGGATAGGCCCGTTCTATGCACCAAAAGTTTTTATTTAAATGAGCATGAAGCAATTAAAATCTCTATTATGCACAGATAATTTAACAGCATATTAGTCAGTCATTTTATTAGGTTTTTATGACATTTTTAATTTAAGGCCCACCCACATTTGGTCGGGCCCATCCACAACTGGAATCCTGGCACCGTGCCTGATGCCGAGGCCAAAGGAATCGATCCAAAGTGATCTGATCTAACTTAGTAACAAGCAGGAAATGGTGTAGTGAACCAGTCAGAATTAGTCTCATCAAAACCTCATCTCTTTTATTTCTTAAGTGTAAACCCCGCCCAGAGATGAGAAAGGCCAAAAGGTAAGAACCGCCTCCTCTTTGCTGTGACATTTTACATTCTGAATTTTGACTGTTGAATTTGAGGGCTTGAAAATATTTGTGCTGAATATTTAAAAGGTGAAATTTTTACTTTGAATTTGAAAAAGTATACTTAAATTTTCAGCAACTCAAATTCAGAATAAAAATAATTCAAAACATCTTTTTTCAGAGTTAAAAAATTCAAAGCGAGAAATTCAGTGGCACAAACTTAGTGGACTTAATAGACTTTGAGTATCACAGCCATGATTTAGCCTTTGTTTTTCACTGAACCGTATTGAAATATATCGTATCAAATCCAATTGAATCGAAAGTGCACTGTATCAAAAAACGTATCGTATCGTGGCCTATGTATCGAGGCATGTATCGTATCGGGAACTTCTTAATGATACCCTGCCCTAGCTTGAGTTTCTGGATTTACATATATAGAGATGAATAGTTAATTATACTAACCTTCTTAACAAAGTGGAGGGCGTGCTACCTGCTTTTTCTTTGGTTGGAATGTTCCACAGTATGGCATTACGTTTCTATTGGAATGTAGACAAGCAGGTGATGCTACTAGGACGAGCTACAAATCAGATCTGTGGAGCAGTGTCCTTTTTTTCCCAAGCAATAGAATCGCCTGCAGTTGAATGAATTGAAATAGCAAACTGTGGAACATTCCAAGCAAAACAATATTTCCACAGAGACAAGCAGGGATCTTGTTTACATCTTTAAAAGCCATTGTATTGCTGTAATACAGACTTGCATTTAGATTAAGATATTTCAGAATTTAATAAGCGCTTGCATTAGGGGGTCTGTCATAAAAATCATTACTGCAAACATGGGGTGACCAGTGAAACAGGCTAAAAGTGTGAGCTCAGTCTGCCATCATTTTTGAGCATGTGATTTGTTAAATAATGGTGTTAGAATGCAGCTTCTGGGGGTGAGGCGCTGATGAGCTGTCTCTCGCTATTATTTATATTAATTTTTGTAGCTGCCCGCTGAGCACCCAATTCTGTCAAATGAGTTCTAAATTAAACACATTTCTTCACTCAAACGTATTTACTCGCAGACACAAACTGACAGCACTATTCATAAACATATGTACTACATTTCTCATTAAAAAGCACAATTACTGTGGAGAAAACACCATTTGGAAAAACTAATCCAATGGTACTACTATTTAAAGGGCCCATATTACACCATTTTCTGATCTATGTTATAATTTTGTTTCACTGACACGTTTAACACAAAAATCCTTCTTTCAAACTGAAAACTCTTGTGATTCCACCCTATGATGTCATGTACATACAGGAAGTGCTCCACTGTGTTTTTAAACACCTTCACTAGAGTCATTTGGATAATTTCAGCCCTGGAATTGCTTATCTTTACTGAACAAAAAGTAAAATGTAACAGTTAAGTTGAAAATCACCACCTGATAACATCATAAGGTGGACCAGAGCTTTTTGAACTTTGGAGATGCAGAGAGACTAATAAAGGATTACTCAAACATGTGTGAGCGAAACAAAACACAGGTAACGACATTCTAACATGGGTTAAAACTCACTCACTCAAGAGTCAATTTTGCACAATACAGAACCTTTAAACATGTCCATCGTTTAATATTTTGTGGAAAAAATAACACATAATATGTTTCCATATTATTGCGTTGCCTGGAACATTATGGTTTTTTATCAAATGATTTTAGACCCTCCAGCAGAAAAGTTCCATAGTGTACCTTTAAAATTGCAGAACAGGACCAGTGCCTTGTCAGAGGTCTATGCTTTGGCTAAATCTACCTTTGATATTTGTAGCTCTCATTTTTACATCTTTTATTCAGAGGATTTCTTACTAAAAATGGCCTGGAGACTTACCGTACATATAGAGCATAATACAAGATATAATCATGTCACATTATCAATCTGATTTTGATTAACGTTGAATGTTTAATTAACTTAACCGCGGCTCTTTGACTTGTCACGGCGCAGGCTGCATAGTAAACAGCTCCTCTCTCTTTGTTTTCCCTCCCTTCTTTCTCGCTTCCCTTTCTTTCTCTGTCTTATTTTCTCTCTCTCCTCTCTTAACCCTCCATCTTTTTCTCTCATCTCTCTTTTTTTATTATCTCTCACCACCAACCCCTCCCTTCTAGTTTTCTTTCTTTCTCTCCCACTCTCTCACCCCAACCATTTAATTTTTCTCTCTTCTATGCCTTTCCTTTCTTACTCTCTCTCTCATCATCTTCTTTCTCTCTCTTTCTCTCTCTCTCATTCTTTTGTTTTTCTCTCTTAGTCTCTCTCCTTTCTTACCCCACTTCTCTCACTCTCATCCCTTTCTTTCTTTCTCTCTCAATCCCATTATCTCTAATTTTACTCCCCTCCCCCCTCTCTCTCTCTCTTCTTTCTTTCTTTCTTTCTTTCTTTCTTTCTCCCTCTCCTCCTCTCTTCCACCTCTCCCTCTCTATTTCCCAGGTACACCTCGACTCAGGATGTGGGACAGAAACACTTTATATTAATCTCCGGGGATGATATTTGTGGGCTGCCAGAAAGTATGAATAATTAATTTTAGCAAAAACAATTGTAAATAGTCGTGTAAAAAACATGCAGTGAGCTCCTCCCATAGAAACATACGCACCTTTACAGGAGTTTCCACTTTGCTCCATTTTCATAATCCAGGCCCAAATGTATGCAATGTTCCCTGAAACTATATGCAAAGGAGTTCAGTGTAACTGTTTAGGGCCTGTTGGATACAAGATTGAACTTCCATATTTTATACATATACAGTGGTAGGTAGTATTCAGTTACATTTACTCATGTACACACTAGAATTCTACTTCTTGGAGATTTTTTTTTTTTTTTTTTACCATACTTGTATTTAGTGTATTTAGTGCATTAACTTACAAATATAAATCAAATATTATGTCCTAACAATCACTCTTGTCTAATTTCATGAGAATAGATGTAACATATAATTTTTAAGTCCTTGAGTACATTTTTGTGTACATAACACACATTGTAAATTGGCTGCACTAATATTGTTCAAGGGCTGTAACTCAACACATTATATAGTTGACCTTTAATGGTTAAGTAAACACTGTTCTTTAGTTTAAGGCGTCACAAATGCATTGAATGATTGAGATAATCACTACATGGGTGCAGCAGCAGAGGGGAATATTGTTTGGGCATGTTTTAGAAATAGAAAGTGGCCACATATTGAAGAACATAAAATTAACACTTGTTTGTGTCATCTGATACAATGCAATTTGAAACAGAGTTGTAAAAACAGATATCTAGATACTACTTGATAGAGAATCAAAACTATACACTCATTTTGTACCAGTCACCTTCATGTGACAGTTTTGAGGAAGACTTCAGGAAGTAGCCAAAACATGTAAAACAGGTAAATAAACTTTCCTGTCTGACAAAAAGAAATGCTAATAATTTCACAGAGCCCAGGTAGTTCTGGTTCTCTCAAAAAGTGCAGAGCCACATTCTTGCTCCATTTAGTCTCTATGAGGATTTAGCAAAGTCTCACGAAAATAAATCAGTTTTAACTATGAGGACGTAGGCAGGAAGTTACGGATGAATAATCACAGACATGTCAAGACCTTTACCACGATGTAAGTACGATGTAAGTTCGGAATCATACATTTAAAAATGAGTGGAAATACCCAGATGTTTTAGGTAGAATGTACACACCAGAAAGTCCCAATCAGCCATGGCAATCAGCGGTATTATGCAAATTCACACTCTTCATGAAAAGGGGATTTACAGGAAGTGTTGCCTAGTGACCAACATTCCATTCCTCGAAACTAGACTATACCATGCCAGCCTATGCCATGACGGCGCGGCCTGCACTGTGCACGTCTGCGGGCTCTTAAGTAGTGTGGAGAATAGTGCCCATGTGATAAAAGAGTCAGAGAGCCCCACACGACAAAGATTATGCCAACGCTGTGCCCATATATGCAAATGTGTGCGTTCATATGTGTGTGTATTTGTGTGTGTGTATTATGTTCGTGATTATACGGCACTCTGTCTATCGGAGACGTGTCTTTGAAGCTTAGGTTGGTGTACAAGACAAAGTAAGCGTGAAATTGACACAGAATCCTATTGGCCAGACCACAGCCAATACAGCACTTTAAGCAGGCTCCTAATGCTAAATCATCAATATAAATCTCAGCTTTCCAATGGGCATTTTTCACAGTCAAGTCAAGTAGCTTTTCCCCGATTCTCTTCCTTTCGCCTATAAACGTTTAACAAACAACAAATTAACAGTCCAAGACCAAGTGTGGATTTCAGGGATGTTTAAATCCAGTTGATACTTCGCGTGTTCTAAATGTGTGTGTATTGGCGAAACGTTCACCAGAGACAACATATTAGCAAACATAGTAAAAAAATCGAAGATGGTCTGACAACTCAAGAAAAAATACAAAATGGACTTAAACAACACATTTTCAGCAGCCTGTGATCAATACGAGCGTTCATGGTCCTGTTTAGGAGTTTGATTTTCAACTAAAAAGGTGAGAGTTTAACTGAAAAACTGTTGACTAACATCAGCTAGCTTGTGTCTGTAATGCTATTTGAAAGGGACCTGTTTAACAGCATAAATCAGCTCACTTGTTGTAGTTCATTCCAAGTCATTTCTTTATGGTCAGATTGTGTTAAAACAAAACTCAGATTAAAGTCTAAATGAGTAACAGAGCTTCAGACGGAGCAGTGTCTACAGTTAGCGCCACACTCCCAGGGAATGTTGTTGACATCAACTGGAAAGCTCATGGATTTAACCCATGGAACTATAATAAAATGATTATAGATCCATGGTTTAACCCCTTTGTATAAAATAGCATATTTCACAACATGTCTGATAGAAAACCGCGTGGTTGTGTGCATGCAGCCACCTGTGCTGTAGACTCGCCTCAGCCGGGTGCTCTCCTCTCCTCCAATCCTCTCCTTTTCCTCCTCCTCCGCATTACCTCAACTCTTCTGACCTCTCCTCCGCTCATCCTCTGCTCCTCTGACCTCTCCTTCGCTTATCCTCTGCTCCTCTGACCTCTCCTCTGCTCATCCTCTGCTCCTCTGACCTCTCCTCCGCTCATCCTCTGCTCCTCTGGTCTCTCCTCCGCTCATCCTCTGCTCCTCTGGTCTCTCCTCCGCTCATCCTCTGCTCCTCTGGTCTCTCCTCTGCTCATCCTCTGCTCCTCTGGTCTCTCCTCCGCTCATCCTCTGCTCCTCTGACCTCTCCTCCACTCATCCTCTGCTCCTCTGGTCTCTCCTCCGCTCATCCTCTGCTCTCTCCTCCGCTCATCCTCTGCTCCTCTGACCTCTCCTCTGCTCCTATATTATCTGTTCTTCATTGTAAATTGTTCTCTCATTCAACAACTGCTCCGTGGCCACGCCGTGAAGTCCAAGTAAAGTAAAGCCGTGCTCGAGCTTTTGTAAACATCCAGCGGCTTTACTTTACCCGATAAATATGTCCAGGAGAGACGCAAGCAAAACTGAAAACTAAATGGCCTGTTAGCTTCTTTTTTATAGATATTTTGAGGACTTTTGCTCATTCAATACTTTTGAATTGTTAATTGCTATGGCAACTGTGTTGGCTTTCCATCACTCTGAAACCCATACCCATGGTATTTACTACAGTATGTCCAGACAGCACCAGAAATACCCAGGCTTTAGTTGGAAAATGTGTCCTCTGAGTTTGACCCTTCCTTGCTGCTAGGGACAACCTGTCAGAGCAGTGGGTGACCGCTGTGCAGCGCCCAGGGACCCATCTCAAAATCTTGGACTGGGATCTTGGACAGCAATGACTCCCGAAAGGAATTGCTTATAAGAAAATCTGCATTCATGTCGCATAGAATAATTAATAATACGATTTTACCCATTCAAATTTTAAAAGAACAAATGATAGTTTCTAGAAGATTTAAACTGGATTAAGCCCAACGCACCATGTGCGTTCTTTCACATTATATTCAATGGTCTAATTGAATACTAATTTGAAATATCCAGTAATAGGTAAAATGCCCATACCAGTAAGAGGCAAAAAAAGGAGAAAATTTAATTTGTCAACTGGACATAGTTTATTTGGTTGAATACGTTTCGCAGCTCATCCAAGCTGCTTCCTCAGTTCTGGTCAGATGCTGGCGGACACTGCTTTATATCTGCCTGAAGGGAGGAGCTTAATTACAATGAAAAT
Source organism: Taenioides sp. WSHXM2023 (assembly GCA_029959045.1). Lineage (NCBI taxonomy): Eukaryota > Metazoa > Chordata > Actinopteri > Gobiiformes > Gobiidae > Taenioides > Taenioides sp. WSHXM2023. The sequence goes on from CM057102.1 coordinate 19,418,214, forward strand.
TACTCTGAGACAACACATATTTAAATACAGTTTCAGTTGGTCAGGTGATACAATATGGAGTTGTTAACAGTTTCTGTTAGTCATGTGAGTCTATTCAATATGGAGTGGGAGTGGGGGAGTAGTTAGCATATCCATTCAGGGCCATGATGGGTGTTTTCACACCTCTGGACCTGACCTGGCTAGTCCCATTGTTTTCCCAGTTTGTTTTGATTTAGGTTTGAGGATAGAGTTATAGATGGGAGACAAATGATGTCTGAGACCCCCATTTCTGTTCAAGGAAGGATTCTCTTTCTTGACAAAAATAGCTTCTTTAACTCCCCTCTCAAACCAGTTCTTTTCTCTGGCCAAGATCTGGACCTCGCTGTCCTCAAAGGAGTGGCCTGTGGCTTTTAGGTGGAGATGTACTGCAGATTGCGGCCCACCCTGGTTTTCCCGTCTGTGTTGATACATCCTTTTGTGAAGTGGCTGTTTTGTTTCTCCAATGTAGCGCTCACTGCAGTCTTCACTACACTGAATGGAGTAGACCACATTGCTTTGTTTGTGGCTCGGAGTTTTGTCCTTAGGATGGACCAGTTTTTGTCTTAAAGTGTTTGTGGGTTTGAAATAGACTGGGATTTCATGTTGTCTGAAGATCCTCTGTAGTTTTTCGGAAACGCCAGCCAGGTAAGGAATAGTTACACCCCTTCTCCTGGGCTCTGGTTCTCTGTTGTCCTGTTTCTTTGTTCTCTTCGTTTTATTGAAAGCCCATTTAGGATATCCACAAACGGAGAGGGCTTTCTCCACGTGTTGTTCTTCTTTCTCCTTTCCCTCTGCGCTTGTAGGAACCACTTGGGCCCTGTGATGTAATGTCCGAATGACTCCCAGTTTGTGCTGAAGTGGGTGGTGTGAATCAAAAAGCAGATATTGGTCGGTGTGTGTGGGCTTCCTGAAGACCTCTACCTGGAGTCGCCGGTCTTCTCTTACCAGTAAGAATTACGCAGATGAAACCTACACAACATGCAAACACCTCATAAATAACTCATCTCGCACTGAAACCTTTTACCTTTTGTTCAGAAGACATTAGCAATTCTTGGGCAGAAATCATCCAAATGCATTTAGTGAAGGTGTATGGAGTTTAAAAACACTTCCAGTATTACCACATGACATCACAAAGTTTGAGGGAAGAACTCAGCCTAAATATGCAGGTTTTGTGTGTTAAATGTGTGAATGAAACAAAGCACAACTCAAGGTCTGTTTGTGATGAGAAAACAACATTATAACAGATCAGAAAATAGAGTAATATGGGCCCTTTAAAATACTAAAAGATTAAATTAAAACTTTTAAAACGCACTGTTAAATCATAACTTTTTTTTGCCACAAGACTGGTGGTACAAAATCACTAGCCAAATTCTCAGCTTTCACATAGTGCATTCTTTCACATTCAAGTCAGACATATTTTCCTGTCTATTCCTCCACTCCCTCCCTCCTTCCTCTTCCTCCTTCTTCCTTTGGCTTTCTTCTCCGGGCTGGCATATACCCTGCGCCGGTCTGATAACGCGATTTCACGCCAAAGTCAAATCCTTCTCGTGTCTGATGTGTGCACCCAATCCTGCCCCACCACCCAAGCACCCACCTCCACCATCCCAACCCCCACCCATGGGCGATCACTGCTTCCCCTGCACCTGACATTTGTAGGGAGCTAGCTCAAAGGGAGAAGGGGTGATTTGTGGGACTAGCTGGGTCAGTGCGGAGTGGAGAGGAATCAATGAGGCTGGCAGTGTGGCAGGTGCGGTCTTCATATTTAAGAGAGACAGAGGAGAGACCAGATTTGGTAGAGGAGCTCGGCTAGCAGGTATGCATGTCTCTCAGGTAAAATGGAGGATTTGAAGGGTAGTGTAGCATTTGGGAGTACATTTAAAATCAGATTAAGCTTTTGACAGGCAAGGGGAGAGACAGGGAGGAGGCAAATGGCACCCCTAAGAGCCATAGACGAAGAAGAGATGCTTATTTGAATGATAGCCAAGAGATAAAATGACATTTACGCATCAGGACTTCACACATCCCCCCTTCATGAGACATAGGTGGTGTCTGGGTTTCTGGGGACAGAGGTGTCATCAGGGCCCGACTCACGCGAACAGGCTCTCAACAAGAACTATTGTACTGTGTGAATGGAAAAAAAAGGCACTCTGCTCTTCTGCACAGAAGACATTTTCAAAGATTTCAGCCTGGATGAAGAAGCATCGCGCCTTACTGCTGATAAGTATAGCTCTTTAACGGGAGCCGGATCTCCAGAAGTTGTTCATTTAAAAGAGCCGTTCAAAAGTCTGGCTTTTTAAATATTTATTTAAATATCAGAATCACTTGGTCCTATAAATAGCCATGTAAAATAACTCATATTACACTACTACAACAATCTGAAATTTGAATATTGTGACAACACTAAACTAATCTTGTACTATTTCACAGATTAAAATACAAAAAGACTAAATCATAACTTAATAACATAAATTCTCAGCTTTCCCATAGTGCATTTTTTCACATTCAAGTCAGGCATATTTCCCTGTCTACTCCTCCACTCCCTCCCTCCTTCCTCCCTTTGGCTTTCTTATATTTAAGAGCCTGCATGGAGAAGGGTTGCACCTTATTACTGATGGGAGGTATGGCTTTTTAACAGGAGCCGGATCTTCAGGAACTGTTCATTTAAAAGAGCCATTCAAAAGACTGGCTATTTTAATATTTATTTACATCAGAAGCCATAATTCACTTTATCCAGTAGATAGACACTGTGATGAAGGGTCAGATTTGACTAAAATTGTCTAAACTTGCAGTAGGAGTGTTTAACCTTTGAATTATTGATTGAATAAAAAAAACTATTTCAATTAAAAAAATGATTAATAATAAAAAATAATACATTAGTCTCATGTAGAGCTATTATAGACATCTTTACAATTTGGTGCATTATTCATTCACTCCACACTCGGTGGTGGTAAGCTACTATAGTCACAGCCGCCCTGGGGCAAACAGACGGAAGCGAGACTACCAATCTGTGCCATCGGCCCATCAGACCACCACAATTGCTCACGCATACACTACATTCGTCCTAGGCTTTGTGGGTGAAGGGTCTTGCCTAAGGACACAACAACACTCCACTCTGTGCTGCCCAAACCAGGCCCAGCCCTGCTTAGGTTCTGACGAGAGCTTTGACGTGGAGGTTTGGCCACATTACAGCTCATATGCAAAATAATTTTTATAGGCCAAACACTCTCTCAATCGTGTGTCCCGCTCTGCCTCCCTGCTGTTTCTTATATTCATTCAGAGTAAATGTGTGTTCAATTTCTATTCTAAACAATAAAAAGCGAAAGCTCTTGAACTCTTGAAAAAGGAGATCTGTTTCATACCGTTTAAAAGAGCCAATTCGGTCATGAATATCACATCAGAACACCTATTCAACCACATCAGGATTTATCTATCAAATTAAATAAAGTGAAACTAAAACACACATCATTGTTCTGCAATATTTCCCAGTACAGGTGCTGAACTCTCATCACCTGCTGCTCTTGACTGGTTTCCCCAACGGCAAAACGTGTCAAATGTGTTGGACATTTTTTTCCTGAGGGGACAATAAATAAATACCTTATATCCACCTCGGGGCTTTGGGGCTGGACAGAATAAGGAGGTATCCCTGAACTAGCTCTGGGCAATATATCTTTATTATAGTGAAATAAGAACTGCTTTAGAAGAAATATTGTCCAAGTCTTTGCTACTTTTTCTAAGTTTTTTTTTTTTTTTTTTAATTTTCATACTTAAAGGTGCATTGTTTAACTTTTCTGGTGGTCAAATGCTTTTTTTTTCATGGAGATGTTATTGCTTTGTCTGGAATGTTTCACAGTATGGCATTAAACCTTTCTATCTTCACGGAGACCAAACCAGACCAAGTTACAGATCAGATTTGTGGAGAGGCGACTGCACTCACAGTCAGAATGCCTCTTTTGCTCGGTATTTTTAGGCTATAAAACCACCTGTAATTGAATAAATATAAAGTAGAGCTGTTTAATGTCATACTGTGGAACATTCCAGGCAGAGCAATGACATATCCATAGAAACAAGGAGGTGACGGACCCCCAACCAAAAAGTTACACAGAGCACCTTTAACGCTACACTATGTAACTTTCCTGATGGGCATCTTTAGGTACAAGCTTATTGAGAAAAAAAAAAAAAAAACACTGAAAAGCATTCTTAGTGTCCAATGACTTGTAACTTGACCTGGTTAGGTAACTTGCTCGTCTCTATAGGGATAGATATGTTTCAAGGCCCTATATTACACAAAATGGACTCTTGTGAGCTTTAAGCCGTGTTTGAATGTTGCAACCTTCTCAAAAACATACCTGGTGTTGTGTTTTGTTTCAGTAACTCATGTTCTCTCGCTCTGTTCCACCTTGTGATGTCATGAAGCGATAGTTTTCAAGTTAACAGTTTCCTCTTACCTGTAGTTCATTAGAGATTAGCAATTCCAGGGCCGAAATTATCCAAATGATTCTAGTGAAGGTATATGGAGTGTAAAAACACAGTGAAGCACTTCCTGTATTACCACATGACATCACATGGTGGAACAGAGTTTTCAATTTGACAGAAGCCTAAATATGCAGGATTTATGTGTAAAATCTATGTGAATGAAACAAAACACAACTCCATGAGCAACATAATAACATAAACCAGAAAATAGACTCCACATTATGGAACATTCAAGGCAAAACCATCTCCAACATGTCTATGCTGACAAGCAGGTGACAGACCCTCCACCAGAAAAGTTACATAACACACCTTTAAAAATGCAGTAGTACGGTGGTATTTTATTATTTTTGGACTTCTGCAACTTCACTGCATGTATCCACTTTGAGAAATGATTCAGAGAAAGTTTATAGTCTGCCACAAGTACCTTTACATCACTTCACTTTCTCTTGCTCCCAAAATTGCACATTGTATACATTTTTTTCCTCTATTCTGGTGCTGTAGTCCTCCTGCATGACCAAATAGAGCTTTTATGATTCCAGCAGATGCTTTGAACAAGTGTGAAATGTGCAGAATGAAGAATAAGGAGTCGGAAACGGACACCTCAGCCTGGGCAGAATGTACAGTTATGAGAGCCCTACGGGGACCATAATCCTACGTTTCCGGCTTCTCGCGAGGTGGGGGGTGACCAACCGGGCTGGTATATATACACACACATGCCCATACACACATGCACACATACACACAACTACGAGTGTGTACAATATGCTACACTGGGATAATCAGTGAGGAAAACAGGAAATATGGCCTCTGGCAGCAGCACAAAGCGGTTCATCTGGTTGTGTTGTGGGGTACGTGACAGGGGCAGTTACTATGTATAGGTCCTGTAGAGCACAGACACCTCACTTCTTACAGGGTGCATTAGAGCAAAGAGCACCCTCATTTAACTTGCTGAGTGTACACAGAAGCCATTATACTATGAAGTCAGGCGGGTAAAATGTATGATATTATGAATGGACTAGAAATGTGCATGTGCTAAGTGAATGATGGGAAAATATGAATTATACATGACTGAATCGTTCTATGGTGAATATAACAGTGTATTTAAAGGTGCACTGTGTAACTATTCTGGCACCAGATTGTCTCCATGGAAATGTCATTGTCTGGAATTTTCCACAGTATGGCATCAAGCCAATTCTATGGTGAAAAGCAGGTGACGCCAGCAAGTCGAGTTACAGATCAGATCTGTGGCCTGCTCTCAATGCATGCATTAGTGAATGTTTTCTGCCCTCCTGTGGGCTCACCACCCGCAGAGGGTTTCATAGGGCTCAGATGCAAAGAGGTCCATGGGTACAGAACCTGGCTGTAGGGACGTGGAACATCAACTCACTGGGGGGGGACTGTTTAGATACAGTCAGGCTTACCTCCATGCACACCTTAAGTTCTGGTAGCCAACTTCTCGGGAGGGGTTGGACCCTCCATTTTTCTAGCGTTAGGCTTGCTTATAGTCCCACAGCTCAGTTGCCACGTGTTGGCGTTCACCCCAGTGAACAAGAGGGTCGTGTCCCTACGCCTTCAGGTCGGGGACAGGTCTCCCTGCGGTGTTAGCCTACGGGCTGAACAGCAGTGCAGAGTACCTGGCCTTCTTGGAGTCCCTAGGAGGGGTACTAGACAGTGCACCAACCGGGGACTCCATTGTTCTACTGGGGGACTTCAACACCCACGTGGGCAACACCAGTAACAGCTGGAGAGGGGTGACTGGGAAGAACGGCCTCTGTGATCTGAACCCTAGTGCTCTGTTATTGGACTTCTGTGCTAGTCACAGTTTGTCCATAACGAACACCATGTTCGAGTACAAGAGTGTCCATCAGTGCACGTGGCACCAGGACACCCTAGGCCAGAGGTTGATGATCGACTTTGTTGTCATGTCATCTGATCTCCGGCCGCGTGTCTTGGACACTCGGGTGAAGAGAGGGTCAGAGCTGTCAACCGATCACCACCTGGTTGTGAGTTCTCCAGGGCTGAATGAGAACCGTCCTGAGTATCTTAAGTGTCTGGATGTTGTGGGGTTGTCTTGGCTGTCACTTCTCTGCAACATTGCTGTGATAGTGCCTCTGGACTGGCAGACCGGGGTGGTGGTCCCTCTGTTTAAGAAGGGGGACGGAGGGTGTGTTCCAACTTCAGGGGAATCACACTCCTCAGCCTTTCTGGTAAGATCTATTCCAGGGTACTGGAGAGGAGAATCCGATCAATAGTCGAACCTCGAATTCAGGCGGAGCAGTGTGGTTTTCGTCCCAGTCACAGAACACTGGACTACACTACACTACATCCTCCATCGGGTGCTTGAGGGTTCATGGGAGTTTGCCAAACCAGTCCATATGTGCTTTGTGGATCTGGAGAAGACATTTGACCATGTCCTGTGGGGGGGTGCTAAGGGCTGTCCAGTCCCTGTATGAACAGAGCAGGAGCTGTGTTTGCATGGCCGACAGTAAGTCAGACATGTTCCAAGTGCATGTTGGACTCAGCCAGGGCTGCCCTTTGTCACTGGCTCTGTTCATTGTTTATATGGACAGGATTTCTAGGCACAGTCAAGGGCCGAAACTTGGTCCAATTTGGGGACCACAGGGTCTCATCTCCGCTGTTTACAGATGATGATGATGTCCTAATGGCTCTATCGAACTAGGATCTGCAGCATGCACTGGGGCAGTTCGCACCCAAGCGTGAAACAGCCGGGATGAAGAACAGCTCCTCCAAATCCTAGGCCATGATTCTCAGCATGCAGCATCTGCAGTGATGCAGGCGCTGTATCGGGCCATTGTGGTGAAGAAGGAGCTGAGTTGAAAGGCAAAGCTCTCAATATACCGATCAATCTATGTGCCTACTCTCACCTATGGTCATGAGCTTTGGGTAATGACCGAAAGGACAAGATAGCGGATACAAGCAGTTGAAATGAGTTTCCTCCACAGAGTGGCTGGGCGTTCCCTTAGAGAAAGGGTGAGGAGCTCAGTCACATGGGAGGAACTCAGAGTAGAGCCGCTGCTCCTCCACGTCGAGAAGAGCCAGCTGAGGTGGCTTGGGCATCTGTTCCGGATACCTCCTGGACGCCTCCCTGGAGAGGTGTTCCATGCACGTCCCACCGGGAGGAGGCCCCGGGGAAGACCCAGGACATGCTGGAGGGACTGTTTCTGGGCTGGCCTGGGAACCTGTAGAACTTTCCAGGCAAACCAGTAATATCAACATGAGTCATGTACTGTATGTGATGTACCCTCCACCAGAAAAGTTACGTATTACAGATTTTTTTTTTTTAGCAACCCTTTGACTTTGATTCGCATTTTGCAAGTGAAAAGTACCATGACTAATACTGTCTATCCTGGTGTGCCAGGGCTGCCACTTGAGGAATTACAAGCAATAATTGGCAGTCTGCAAATACTAATTAATTAAAAAGAAGTATTAAATTGTTACTTAAGTGAAAGTACAGATACGGGAGCAAAAAAAAAAAAAAAAAAATCTCAAGTAAAAATAAAAGTATCACACAAAAAAATCTACTTAAGTAAAAGTATTAAAGTATTTGTTTAAAAATTTACTTTATGAGTAAAAAGTAAGTATTTCATGAAGCTTTTGAGATCTAATAAAGCTTCAAATGTAGTGATGTTGATAAAGATTTGCACTGAATTTTGTTCAACAGAAACAAATGAATCAGTTATTTTTCCATCTGTTTTTATATATTTTTGTTTGCTCAAAATAAAATGTGTTAAAATAAACCCTCAGCCTTTTCAGTAGGTCTCAATAATAATAATAATAATAATAATAATAATAATAATAATAATAATAATAAAAAATCTGTCTAGTTAAAGTTCCAGTTCCAGTATCCACTTTAAAATGTACTTAAGTAAAGTACACATACCTAAAATTTATTACAGTACTTTGCTACTTTTACTTTGTTATGTCCCACCACTGGTATTCATAGCCACCAATGGACAGATTTCTTTAGAGAGGACATAAACAGTCCAAGGCCCACAAGCAAATTTGTATGGATTTGAAATTAGCAAACTTTCTGAATGAATTTCACAACATTTTCTAAAGAGCCCAACACTGAACATTGAAACTTAATGCTTTGCACCATCTGGCGAGTTTGTCCTTCACTATTCAAATGTTTTCTTTGGAATGACATTAACACTGATAGATACATTTAAATCCTATAGTATTATCACACCAAATATTCTTTTTTCTAAACATCTATTCAAACCAAAAAGCTTTCATTATTTATTACATGGATACAATAGAGAGTGTCTTTCTCAAGGACATTTATACAGCATGAACAAGTCTTGAGAGTGTATTTGTTTTAATAATAATTTGTCACAAAAGTCAATGGTAATTTCAAGTTCCGATATCAGAGAAGTTTCCCATTGTGTGTTTTGCCTAAGGACACGGAAGCACTGTGAACTTACTTAACTGTTTCTTATTAGTTTTATGTATTTGCAATTCAAATAGTTAAGAGACATTTTTTAATTATTGTTATCATTATATTTCTGATTAATTACATTCTCCCGCATCAGAACAGAGAAAATCAATATAAACAAAAGCAAAACAGAAAATATGTTTTGCAGTGATGGGCCTTTTGTCTTCATCTAACAACTATGTCACATCATCAGATGTTAGTGTTGCAATTATTCAGTAAAAAATGAAATTTAAAGAAAATTTGTGATAATTAATGTTCAGACCATGACCAAACAGAGAAGTCTAACAGCTGTGACCAGCTTTATAACGTCAAAATGATTAAAAAGTAAAGTTAAAGTGACATAAAAAAGAAAAAAAAAACATTTCACTTTTATGTTTATAGTTTTGGTTACACTGAATTGAAATGACCTATTTCTACTTGTAAAGTTGTCAAAGTTATACATTTTTCTTTGTTCTCATAATTATATTCTTGCCCGGCCAACCAAGAACCCACAGATTACAATTGATACTTTGCAGTGGCATCACTATGGGGTGTTCAAACATGTATCTCTATGGTGGAATGTTCAGAAGTTTTAAGATTGTCTGAAAACTCAACAAAAAATACAAAACGTATTTAAACAGCACATTTTCAGGAGCCTTTGATCAATACGAGCGTTCATGGTCCTGTTTAGATGTTTGATTTTCAACAAAAAGGTGAGAGGGACTAATTGAAAAACTGTTGGCTAATGCTAGCCAGCTTGTGACTTGTTTTAACAGCACAAATAGGCTCAACTGTTGTAGTTCCAGCTAAGGCAGTTCTTTATGGTCAGATTGTGTTCAAATAAAGCTCAGATTAAAGTATAACAGAGCTTCTGACAGAGCAGTGCCTACAGTTAGCATCACACCCGCAGACGTTTGGGTCTGGAACTGTCTCCTCTATCTGCCTCCTCAAAAACATACCTGAAGTTGTGTTTTGTTTCATTCACACATGTTTGAGTAACCCTTTATTACTCAAACTGTCTATATCTCCGAAGCTCAAAATGCTTTGTTCCACCTTGTGATGTCATGAAGTGATAGTTTTCAAGTTAACACTGTGAATGAAATAAAACACCCCTCCTGGTATGTTTGTGATGAGGATACAACATTATAACGTAGATCACAAAATAGCATAACATGGACTTTTTAAGTTCAAATGTGGTAGTGAGCTGATGCAGTGGAAGCTTTCAAAAAACTAAAGAGCCACTGCAGTGAGTGATTGTGCTGTCACCCCACAGACTGTAAACAGCAGAGAAATGAATCAGACAGCGCCTCCTGATGTAAATGTCACTGAGCAACAAAAGTGTACAAAAACTTCCATCGCTCAGCCTGTACCAAAGCCTGACCGTGACACAGCAGGATCCCCACTGCCCTGAACATACATTACGGCGCATTATCCCAATGAGCTTGTAGTTGTCACAGGGATGAGAAAACACAGAGAGATTGAGTGATAGTTCTGTTTTGGTGAATGAAAACAAACAGTCCCGGTTCTGGGCTAATGTGCACTCATTACTGACCCCACGCTAATGGACTGGCGGTGTGCTTTGCTTCTCCGTGCACCCCTAAAATTTGTGCCTTTGTCTTTTCTCCGGACGCCTCTTTAAATCTGGACTCGATTTGGACGATCCTGTTCACTTTACTCACAAAGTCCCCGCTCTATGAGGTGTGTTATGGTTTTTCATTTGCGATCGGAGATTGTTGTTGTTGTCTACTAATAATAATGTTATTTCACACTGATGTTCCTCTGAGCAGTGCAGCCAAATGAGGATTTCTCTGCATAGACCAAAAAAAAACTATATATTTGTAATGCACTGGTCATATTCAGTTTATCTATATTATGGAATACTGCTATTTACAACTGTTTTATGTGATAAAAACTAGGGATTGTTTATCAAGCATAAAATATATAGAAAATCAACATCATGGATAGAAGTCACAATATCACTATAAATGAAAATAAAATAAAATCAAAATGAATATCTTCATTTAAGATTACAGCATAAGTTTGCTCCACTCTTTTGCATTTTCCTTTTTGAGACAAATTAAACTATGCGTAGTAGCTAGAACAATTATGGTAAAAAAAAAAAAAAAAAAAAGTTGAATGAGATAGAGTTATAAGATTAGGTTATTTTTATTTAAAACTCTACTACTGAACCGAAAATTAAGTACTTTCACAAAATAAGGCCCCCTGTCCTTGTTTACTGTCCTATGGGCTTGTTTCCAGATCTCAGTGGATAGATTAAGGAGGCTATTGAGATCCAGTAATGAGCCCAGAGGACAACAAACGGAGACGAGGGGGCCTATCAACTTTCAAGGACCTGGGATGCTGTCCTGGAGAAGTCAGACTGCAGATGGCGCATTCCCCTACCAATACAGGTAGGAGAACGGCGCCAGTATTTGTGCAAATCAGACACGTCACTGTAACATCACATGACCCATCTGAAACATGTCAAGATATGTGTACAACAACAACACACTGGTCTGTCAAAAAGAACCTTTATTTGGATGTAAGATTGGAAGACCATGAACCTCGATGAAGTAACTTGTTGCCTTGTTTACAGACCTCTCGCTTTAAAACCAACAGCAGACCTTTTATGTGAACTTCACTTTATTATTGTTGTAGTGAAACAAGCCTGTGTATTTAGTGAGTCAGCACAAAGCACAATATATATTTTGGCCATAAAAAAAAGTCCAACAGTCCCTCTATGCATCAGCGTACACTAAAGGTGACACCTACGATCAATCACCAAAATTAAATGTATGCATAAGGCAAAAATGTGAGAGCACTTTTGCCATCCAGTAAGTACTTCGAAAAATGACAAAGAGGGCTTAGGAGATGGAGAGAGGGAGATAGATCGGTTTAGGAAAGTGTTTTTATTCATGCCAAAACACTACTGCAGACATCAATATCATTCATCAAGCTTGCAATCATGACGGAGAATTTGTGCCTAAGTGAATGGCCCTGCTCGGTCCTTTTTACGAGTTAGAATCGAGGTGGCAGTATCTATAAATAGCCCCACAGCAGCTTTTTCACAAATGGGATCGAGCGGTGCTAAAAAGAGGAAAAGGAAAGAAAAACACATCCAGACACACACGAGCCGATCCAAGTGGCGCGGGTTTCATTTTGGTAGCTGTCATAACGTCGCTCGGCCTAAATAACTCCGGGCAGGGCATTACGATACGAGGGCGCCATGGCTCTGAGCACCAATCACAGGCAGGTGGGGAAATGAGGGGCACACGGAAACAGCGGGCACGCAAAGTGGATGAGATGGATCGGGGAGAGGAGGGAGGTGAGGGGTCGGACATAAGCCCTCCCCTGGGTGTTTGAATAGAGTGTGACAGGGCAAATACTGTGGGTAATAATTACTATATAATGAGAATACCACTATATTATACGATAACATAGTAATAATTACTATATATCGGCTTATTGTTCAAAATATGAAAGCTGGGATAATATTTTTGGGGTTCAGTATCTATCGTGTGTACGTTTTTTGTATTAGTACTGGAAGATTTGAGCTGTAGGGTGTCAAATAAATAACTTCTATAACTAATTACACATATATAGATAAATACATAAAGACAAAGTGTTCTTACAGGTCCTATATTATGCAAAATTGACTGTGAACTTTAAGCTATTATGCTGTTACCTCATCAAAAACATACCTGGAGTTGTGTTTTATTTCATTCACATGAGTAAGCCTATATTATTATTATTATTATTAGTCTGTCTACAGCTCCAAAGCTCTAAATGCTCTAGTCCACGTTGAAACAGTAGTTTTCAAGTTAAAGTCTACCTTTTACCTTTAGTTGAGTAGAGATGGGCAATTCCAAATGATTCTAGAGAAGGTGTATGGAGTTTAAAAACAGTGACATTGTGTTTGAGAGAAGAACTCTGCCTAAACATGCAGGGTTTGTGAGTTAAACAATGAAATTAAACAAAATATGTGAATGAAACAAAATTCAACTCCAGGAATGTTCATGTTTAGGAAACAACATTATAACATTGAATAGAAAACAGCGTAATATGAACCCTTTCACTATTTTACATTTACAAAAAGGTTTGGGGTCATTATGTCAGTGGTACAGTTCCAAAATGATCATTTATCAGGATATTTTTTGTAGTAATATATCTCATTTGAACATTTGTATTCGTGACAGGCCTGAACCTAAAATGTCCCACAGACTTCATTTTATATGTGATTATTACTCTTGAGTTACTAAAAATAAGTATGACATTTCATCTTAGTTGTCAGAAAGATGTCTGCGTAATCCCTCAGTCGTGCAGGTAGGGTCCACAGCAAAAGAAAATTAAATTCTGTCAAGTGGACAAATGATTTTAACAGTGAATATGTTTCACTCAGTAAAGTCACATGACGGGTCGTTAAGGGCAATAATTAAGCTAAATATGATAGTTCACACCTTAGGGTAGTTTATTGGATTTAAAGGTGCACTGGGTAACTTTTCTGTCACCTGGTTGTTTCTATGGATATGTCAGTGCTCTGCCTGGAATGTTCCACAGTACTGAGCAACTCTGCCTTACATTTATTCAATTACAAGTGGCTTTGTAGCTCAAAAATACCTAGACAAACAGCTATTCTGACTGTGAGCAGGGTTGCCTCTCCACAGATCTGACCTGTAACTTGGTCTGGTTTGGTCTCTATGAGGATAGAAAGGTTGAATACCATACTGTGAAACATTCCAGACAAAGCAATGACATCTCCATGCAGACAAGCAGGTGATGGAGCCCCACCAGAAAAGTTATGCAATGCACCTTTAAGTAACAGCAGACTCTCCTTACTGTAAACAATAGGGAGTATTAGTTTCAGTGTAGTTGCATCATCATTTCAGACACATATGAGGCAGTGAGTCTTCAGAACCCAGTCAGAACTGAAGAAGCAAGAGGCAAAAACCTATTCATTCCTTAGAGTCGTTAGTATTGTCTCCATATAGTTGCTCAATATTAAACTTGTAGTACTATGCTAATTAAGGTTAAGGTACTCTTTACTGTCCCCACATGAAAACTTCCATCCATCCATCCATTTTCTCCTGCTTAATCCGGCTGGGTCGCGGGGGCAGCACGCTGCCCATTACTCTGTGCACCATAGACCCCTATGAACCCCTCTGCAGGTGGTGAGCCCACAGGAGGGAGGAATTCCTTGACGGTCCTTGATTGTAAACTGTTCATAGGGGTGTTACATGTTTTTGGTTGATGGGGGGAAACCGGAGTACCCGGAGGAAACCCATCCAGACACGGGGAGGAAACATGCAAACTCCACACAGAAAGGCCCGGGCGACCCGGGGATCGAACCCCATGAAAACCCATGAAAACTTGTCCTCAGTATTTGACCCATCCTTCAATACCCCTGGGGCAACCTGTCAGGAGCAGTATAGCACCCGGGGACTCATCTCCAGATGTAGAACTATACTGTATTGAAGACAGGTTTGTTCATTTACTTCACTTTAAAAAAAACACTGAACTAGACTTGGTCAGGAGTACCTTGGCGGCAACATTATACTTTTGTGCATATTTTCAGTTTAGTGACATTCGATTTGTGTTTTGCAAACCTGACAAAGCCTCTCAAAAGTACTTTATTGACATATGTAGTCACTGGACAATCGTGGTGGACAGCTGCTTGTGTGACCAAAGCTGCCCTGTGGTAGACTGACACAAGAGTGCCTGCCAATCTGCACCATCGTCCTCTGACCTCACTCATATTCAGACAAAAGCAAGGTGAATGAAGGAACTAAACAATATCATGCAATTGAACCAACAATCTAGATAGATTGCCCCATCAGTATTGAAGGATGGATCAAATTCAGATATTTATTTCCCATTCTCACCTTAAATCAATACTTTATATTTAATCTGCCGTTTGTTTTATGCATGTAGCAACCTTTATAATTTATACTCAAACTGGAATGAAGAAAAGCCTCATAAAACGGATTGAACCTTGCACAAAAAAAAAAAAATCCACTATCGCTGAAGGTAGTATAGGAGGAAAATGAGGTTGTGTAAATGTGGACTGTGGACAGGTCTCACAGCCTGCAGCCCAGCACTTTGGACAGATGGAATTACACAGCCCCATAACTGGCCACAAACACACACAAAGATGACAACAGTTTTTTGATAGCAACTTCTCAGGGCAAGGTTACCCCTCTCCCCACATCGTGATCTTACTACAGCGTATACAGTGATGCACTTTTAAAAAGCTCATAGTATGCCATTTTCTGATCTGTGTTATGTTGTTTCCTTGTGTTTTGCGTCATTCACACATGTTTCACACACAAATCCTGCATATTTAGGCTGAAAAACGAAAAGGAAGTAATACAGGAAGTGCTCCCCTGTGTTTTTAAACTCCCTGCACCTTCACTAGAATCATTTGGATGATTTCAGACCTGGACTTGCCAATCTCTACTGAACTAAAGGTAAAAAAATATCTGTTAACCTGAAAACTACCACTACGTGACACTGGCGGTGTAGATAATAAACCAGGATTATTCAGACATGTATAGATAAAACAAAATACAACTCCTGGTGTATTTTCGTGGGTGTAACAGCATTATAGCACGGTTTAAAGCTCACAAGAATCCATTTTGTGTAATATAGGACCCTAACCAACCTCTATATTGAGCTGCAGGTGAGAAAGTGTTTTGCCAATAGAGAGACAGAGACAGCAGGAGTAAAGGAGTTTGGGAATATAATAGTTTAGAGGGGAAATACCAGAGAAAAGCAGTGCGCAAATCCAAATCAGGAAATAATGCATTTTCCGTTGATGCCAAAGGCCAAAAGATAACGATCCATAAATGTGATTTTAATTGTTTGTGGAAATTTGTCTCAGTTGAGTATTTTTCGATTTGTTTCTAACACAAGCTGAGGAAAAAAAAGTCAAATAATTTTCTTTTCCTGTGTCTTCTGGCGACAGGTTTCCGCATTAGTAGCACTTGTAAAAATGACTTTCTCCTGAGCAAGTTATCAGTATTGTTTTGATGATCTTATCGTCACATTCGTTTTCAGATTTGCGTGTCAGGGATGAAGTGCAATTTAAATTAATGTCCAAATGACTACAGATCAGATCCAGTGCTTGAGTGGCTATATTTGGAAATTTCACACTGTAATAATAATAATAATGCGTTGGCTACAGCCTCTTTCAAAACACCCAACAAGCTTCGCATTACATTTACACTCTATATGGTGGTAAGCTCCAATTGTAGCCACAGCTGCCCTGGGGTAGACTAACTGAAATAAGACTGCCAATCTGCACTATTGGTATGTCTGTCATTAGGGATGTAACAATATCCATATCTCTCAGTACAAATTTTCACAATATGCATCTCAAGATATGATATTTATTGCAATGTTTTGAACCAAATCGTGAATATTCTACTTTTTCCCTTTTAAAATGCCTTGGCAAGCATTTGGTACAGTATTACTGTCATAATCCAAAGAATTAAGATGTAAAAGTTTTAATAACAGTTATTTCTTCACTGAAACAGAGCAAAGGATCATGGTTTTTTAGCTATTGCTGCTCCAAAATAATGAATTTAAGCAAAGAGTCCTTCAATATATTGTGATGGCCGGCAATATTTTTGTGAGACTTTGACAATACGATGTCACGATATTTCAGTTATTGTTACATATTTACCTGTCATCGACTTATCGTTCAATATATGAAAGTTGGAACAATGGAACAGGCTCAACATTTATTGTGTGCATATTTTTAGTGCAATGGTAGGAAGGCTCTGCTATTTTTTATGTAATATAGTAAGCTTTGAGCTGTAGAGGAATGAAAAGGTAACTTCCAGGACTAATTATTTGTTTTTCTGCTGTTTAGTTGTTGTAGTTTTTAATGATGCAGCCTATAAAAATAGTTTACTGGGATAGTCTTGCTTTATTTTTATTGTGTCAGTAGCAGTAAGTAGTTTCAATATTATCCTTTATCGTGCTTCAAAATTTGTTATTGACCGCCATCAACTCTCTCACACACACGCCACATTTATACTAGACAATCTGGGCTAAGTGTCTTGCCTAAGGACACAACAACAGTCTCCATTAGAGCCACTGCTGTTGTCACATCTGTTATTCCCAGCGGTCTCCCATCCAAGTACTAACCAGACCCAACCTTGCTTAGCTTCTGAGATCTGGCATCAGGCATTGAGCTTCTGTATTTCTATACATAAGCTGACGTAAGGTGAGCTGTCAGTGCGTATATTTTTCGCTTCGTGGTTGACAATACACAGCCAAATATAGCTGGAGTTGAGGCACAGTGAAAAGTTCAAATGCGACTGATTTGGGCCAAAACACTGCATTTCCTGCCTCCAAAAATCTGAAATCAGAACTCTATTTCAGGGCGCTACCTGGAGGATACCAATATTTTAGCTTTTATGGCGTTTAATAATTACAATTCACCTCGTGCAATATTGTGACAGGCATTTTCTAGTGTTGCCGGCAGCAGTGACAGCGACTAATGTGCTGGGGCCTTTAGGCGTTCCTCCAGCTGCATGGGGACAGGAACCAACTTGAGTTATTGAACATTTGTAGTTGTAGTGTTGGGCTGGGGGCGAAATTGTGTTTTTTTATTAACGCTGATGTGAATCCAGATTATTGTTTTGATAATGGGTGGAAGCTAGGGGAGAATGTCGTTTCATATTACATTATATTGACTCATAATAATTAACGCGTTTGTATTTCTGTCTGTAATGGTGAAAAAGTGAATGTTTTTTGTGGCTCAATGGAAGGACAATCCTAGATAAAGACTACTGAGTTTAATTACAGAAGAACACTGCAAGAACCACACGCTTTGAAAAAACTTTACAAAGACGAGTGGATCTGGAGTTGCAACGTGATTGACAGGTGGATTAACCAATCAGAGAGACGCAAACGTGGCTGCTTACTCGTAAAAAAGGGGAAAAAACTACATAAAGGACTAAGAAACAGCGCAGATTTTCTTCAAAGCATCAAAGCACCAAACTATTCCTTATCTCAGGTAAAAGAAGTTACATTTTGTTCTGAAGAATTTTGGACATTCCACTTCCACTTTTGAGAGACATGTGCTACAAATTAGCAGCTGTGGTTAGATTGTCTCAGGTTTGGATGGAGGTTTTTCACGTTCTGTGGTTCATTTCCAGACCCTTTTAGATTCAAACTGAATGTAGAAGGGACAAGCTGATCAGGCAAGGCATGAACTATTGCATGAAATAACAAATGCATGGTTCATTTTTTTCAAAGGTCTTTTTATGTTCTGTAACATATGGTGGAGGGACTGTTTTTATTGCTCAATAATACCTTGGAAAACATGTCACCTGGGCCATATCTGAGCTGTGACATGGACTGGTGGTGTCTCCATGGAGAGGGATAAGTAAATGCTATACAGTGGGAAACTCCAGGCAAAGTTTAATTCAAGAGTTGAGGCTCGCTTCATGAATGTGTGTGGAATATCAAAAGTAGAACCAGTGTCTGCTTTGCACACACTACGCAGGCAGGCAGTACCTTATATACGGCTAATCGCTATATTTATGTCTGGACTTTGCAGGAAATGCTAAAATAAACTATTCGGAAAGGAGTATCTGAGAAAGCGTACATTTTGGGTCTCGTGCGGGGAGCTTACCTGCGTCATTCTTTCCATTAAAGCTCATACAGTACTGGCACAGGTATATCGTAAAAGCTATCACATCCCACTGCCAGGAGAGCCGGCCGGATCTGGGTGGATTTGGGCTTCAAGGACACTAGATTGAAGTCGTAAAAATGATAGATGACTCGCCGTTATGGAATCTCTCCCTCAACCTCCCATCGAGGCATTACTTACTGCTCAGACCCCCAGCAGCCTGACTCCCTCCCTCCCTCTCCCTCTTTCTTTCTCTCCTCACCTAATACTCCCTTGTCTCTCTCTCTCTCCTCCATCTTTCTGTCTCTTCTCCCTCCTCTTTCCACTCCTCCTCCTAGCTTTCTCCCTCTCTCCTCTCCTTTCCTCTCTCCCCCTCTCTCTTCTCTCTCCCTCTCCTCTTCTCTCCCTTCCTTTCCCTCTCTCTTCTCTCTCTCCTCTTTTTTCCTCTCCTCTCCTCTCTGCAGACGCCTTATCCTGCCAAAACACTGCCTTTGGTCCCTAACCCCTGAGGTGGAGATGAGGGGTAATTGAAAAAGTTGGCTCAGTGGGAGTTAAGTAAGGCAGATAAGGGCCAGTGTTATGGGAGTCTATAGAGCACAACAAGTACACAGGATGGATGGGAGATGGCAGTGCATACAGGAAGTACACCATAAAGTATCATTAAGATGGGCAGTATATTGAATTATCATTGTGAATGTTGTTTAGACAGTACGCAAAACTTGAACATTGGGTCTGTTGTTTATTGAAAAGGATTGCTAGTAATATTTTAGCTCTTTTGGGGGTAATGTTTCAGTCTTTTCACATTTGTATGACAATGTAATTAATTTAAATAAACAACACATTTCAGTTGGATTTTGCCATTATCTTCTAAATTAATTTTTGTCAATATTACACACACCCTTTAAACTACTACTACTTTAATAAGGAGAAATGTGTATAAAGAAACTTTGCATGTTCTCCCCATGGTTGTTCAGGTTCCCTTGCCAAGTTTCTCCTGACTGTAATCATAAAGATCTGGGTGCGATGAAGAATGGGTCAAATGCAGAGAACAAATCATCCTAATCAAACAATTTACTAAACCTTCTTCATGTCACAATATTGTATTTCAGTGCTACGATTAATGTGAAAAGAAACACAACAGTTTAACACAAATTCTCGAATACAGAAATTACGACGGAACAGCACTGAATATTTTCACGTATAATCACATTGACAGATTTTCTTTCCTCTAGTATGTGACCGGCTTTATGAAATACAACTTTCTGAATAAAAAGTAAAGTTAATGTGACATAGGCAGGCAGATAATATACACTTTCACTTTTAGCCTTACTTTTTTGAGTATAGAGTGAATTGAGATGTCTTGTAAAACTGTCATAATTAGTTTGTAGTTTTTAGGATTATAATGTGTCCTAAATCATCAAAATGGGTGCGCTTTTCCACCTTCAAGGCACTCAAAGCACATTACATCAAGAAACCACTCACCCATTCACACACACATTCATACACCAGTGTACACAGACACTGAGTGCGAGGTGGGTTAAGTGTCTTGCCCAAAGATACAATGACAGCATTTATTCATGGGAGCTGGAATCGCACCACCAACCTTTGGATCAGAGGACGGACACTACCCACTGAGCTACTGACGCCCCAGTTTTATCAATAAACTTTACATCTTGACATCCCCATAGTGACTACCATCACCCAGTAAAAAGGACTAAACAAAACAGCAAATACTGCAATGAAATATGTAGTCTCCCCCTGATGTTTACGGGAAGAAAAGACAATTTACAAAGGATAAAAAGAGGCAGAACAAAAGAAAAGGGATCGAGAGCAGTGAGTTCTTGTGCTGTAAATAAAAGACGGGCGGAAAAAGCTTTATCTACTTTAGCCATCGCTACTGTCCAATGGCTCACTGTATAATACCCACTTATGCAAATGCTCCTCTACTCCCCTGGTACTACAGTGGGAGCCTGCATGCTTAACAGTGTGTATGTGTGTGTGTGTGTGTGTGTGTGTGTGTCAGGCAGTACAGTAAAGTGCAAGTGTATTGTTATTGTGGGGATAGAGTCCAAATTACTCTGAACTTCATAATACTATTGTTTCAGTGGGTACATTTGGCAGCTTTCTAAATAAGCTTAATAAGATTTCCTATTTTATCCTTGCATTTCATAAAGCTGTTTTCACATAGTTACTTTTTTTTTCTAGTGGGGTCCATCACCTGCTTCCATCCATCCATGGAGATGCTTTTGCTTTGCCTGGAATGTTCTGTATCTATCTTGCGTTTATTCAAATTCAGTTGTGGGTGTTTTCAATGCTTAAACAAACAAAAAACTTACCATCACCGGTTTGTCCTAATGGAAATATAAGTTTAATGCCATAAAGTAGAATATTCAGTTGGCAGTTGGCCAACTCCTCCACCAGTTTTATCCTGCATTGAAATTGCACATGACGTGTGGGGGATCATCCAGGGAACACTATTTCCAATCAGTTTAACCAATGACATGATCCACCATATTTGGAGAGAACTTTTTAAACATGCATTCACAGTGAGAGGAGTCACTTCTCCACAGATCTGACCTGTAACATTGCCTTACAGCTATAGGCAAGTTTACAGGTGTCTTTCTTTATGGAGATGGATAACTTTAATGACATACTGGAGGACAGAATGTCAGAATTCTATGGAAGAAATAGCTATTTAGCTGTCAAAATGCAAACACGGGTTAAGGTTAATATATATGTGAAACAAAAAACTGGTGAGTGAATAAAAATGTGTCAATCCAAAAGTGGTGCCATTATTTAAACACATACTTAAAATTGCTGTCAGTTCAAAGGACCCTGTAAAGTTAACGTGGCAATTTTCTGGGTTT
The DNA here is from genome assembly GCA_029959045.1 of Taenioides sp. WSHXM2023. Taxonomy (NCBI): domain Eukaryota; kingdom Metazoa; phylum Chordata; class Actinopteri; order Gobiiformes; family Gobiidae; genus Taenioides; species Taenioides sp. WSHXM2023. The sequence goes on from CM057102.1 coordinate 19,439,647, forward strand.
AATGGCATACTGGAGCATTTCTCAACCAGAAAAGTTCCATAGTGCAGCTTAATCTTATACTACCAGTTCAATTGCAACGCTTCATCTAAAATAACTGCATGTTTTCTTTCATCCGCTCAGTGCACATTTTGCGTTGTATTTTTGGATGTTGTTTGTGCAGAAAACTCAGAAGTCTGGTAGTATTCTGACCACTGTCCCTCCCACTGCCCAGCCCACCGGCCATTCATCTCCGCCCGGCCTGCTCCACTCATCACTCACGGCCCTCCCCTCTGCCTCGCTCCGATGACTTACTGCTCACAGCGATGGGCAAAAAATGAAGCAGGTTTACACAGGACTACATGGAGCCAAGGTGTACTCTATCCACTCTGTGCTCCAAAGACAGGTTTCTTTGTATGTGAGAAGGTTAAGCTGTTATGAGCTCTGGAGGAGGCCGTGTACTGAAAATATATAATTGTCTCATGAAACACTTCACAATATTACACTCTGTTCATAGTTTAACATTGAACTGGAGGGTTTAGAATTCTATGGAAGAATGTCATTGTATTGTATTGTACGTTATTTACCTGCAAGGTACATGGTTTAAAGGGCTTATATTACGCTATTTCTTATCAATCTTATAATGTTGTTTCCTCATCAAAAACATACCTGGAGTTGTGTTTCATTCACACATGTCTAACGCGCGTTTTTAAACTCCATACCCCTTCACTAGAGTCATTTAGATGATTTAAGCTCTGGAAATGCAAGTCTCTACGGAACTAAAGGTAAAGGTAGCCGTTAACTTGTAAACTACCACTTCATGACATCACAAAGTGGAACAGAGCATTTTGAGTTTTGGAGATGAAGACAAACGACTAAATGAGGATTACTCAAACATGTGTGAATGAAACAGCAGTATAACATGGCTTAAAGCTCATAAGAGTCCGTGTTGCGTAATATAGGACTTTTAAACAACTTGTCCCATATTTGGATGTCCATTTCCAGAATTATATCCTGCAATACTAAATCTGTCATTTATGTGGCAACTACGCCTATCGCTGTAACAGCTTTAAGCATCGTCACAAATGTGCTTAAAACTGTTGTCAGTTGAAAGGACCCTTTTAAATAAGATTAACATGGTGGAGCTGACTCCTGACAAAAAATGATACCGTTCAATATTTGTCTAGTCTCAGTTTTTCTCTGACCAAATGTGTTACTGACAAAACAAATAGATAATGAAATTGGTGTCGAGTGATTTCTAATAGTTAATGAACAGATGGTGTCTTTTTAATGGAGAGGTCCATAGCCAGCCCTCTGTCAGTAAAAGCATGTGGTTTGCAGAGTTCATACTCTGAAAGATGATATTTGACATTTTTTATTTGTATTTCTAGTTTAAAATGGAAATGATTCAAAGTCTGTCATGTTTATGTTCAGGAAATTAACATTGGAAGTAATTTGTATTAATTTATAATGAATAAAATGAATAATCAATGTGAAGAAAACAAATGTGGTATTATAAAAGGGCCCATGTAATGCTATTTTCTGATCTACATGATAGAATGTTGTTACCCCATTAAAACATATATGTTTTGTTTCTTTAACACGCGAGTCCTGCATATTTCGGCTATGTTTTTCTCTCACTAAACACTCTGTTCCACCTTGTGATGTCATGTGGTAATACAGGAAGTGATCTCTACTGAACAAAAGGTAAAAAGTAGCTATTAACTTGAAAACTAACGCTTCATGACATCACAAATTGGAACAGAGCATTTAGGGCTTTGGAAATGTAGACAGACTAATAATAAAGGATTGCCAAACATTTGTGAATGAAACAAAACACAATTCCAGATGTTTTTGAGGAGGTAACAGCATTATAACATGGCTTAAAGCTCACAAGAGATAATATAGGACCTTTAAAATGTCTATATATTCTTTGGACATCATCTATCAAGGAGCCTCAAATGTTGCAATACTTACTATTTCAAAGAAGTAACTAAATAGCACATTTTCTAGTTATCCCCAAGAGCCTGTTGTGCATGTGAGTATAACATTGAAAAGGTGAAGATGAAAGCCTCCCTCTTGTATAAAGGCACAGGCTAAAAGAGCAGGTGTCAATGCGCATCACATCACAGGGACTCTCAGTACTATTCTGGGCAGCCTCGTCCCCAACAGCACTAAGAGATGTGAAGTACCCCTGCATCTGTCCCCCTCGTGTTCCCACCAGCCCGAAAGGGGAGCCAGCTGTGCCAGGACTCAGCATCGTGTGATTGGTGACAGAAATGGGATCTTCACCATCACGTATCCACACAGGTGTCCATGTCCTCTGCTGGTCAGTCTGGTAGGTGTGGACCCAGGTTTGTTTGGGATCACTTTGGTAGTCATGTTTTTTCTCATTCGGTTTACTGCCACCTTGAATGCATGTGGACGTTACAACTACAACCGCACAACATGGATTGTAGTGACAAAGGGAGTGTGACGTCACCCATAGCGTTCAGCTCCAGTCAAATGAAGCTCATGAGGCTAGCAGTTATTGGAGCAAATTTGGAATAGGAATTTATTTATGTACAAAATAGCAAAATATAAACACCAGGATCATGTAGAGTAGGTTAATATGAACTACTACTGCTACTACAATTACTACTACTACTCATAAATACACTTATTATTCCAACTATACTTCATTTCTTACTACTAATACAATACCCCGGGTTTACAGCAACCTTCAAGACACATGGATTTCAAAACACAAGTGATTGTATCATAATTTAAAAGTAATGGGTGGATAATGTACTATTACAACTACGACTACAACAACAGCTATTACTACTACTGCTATCACTACTGCTCCAACTACTACCACAAGCACTACTTCTATACTACCTCTTACCACAAATGCTTGTACAACTTCTCATTCCCTGCTACTTTTTTCTATCACTACTACATATTACTACTACAACTACTTCTACTAATGCCTGGCCCATCTGCAAATGGACTCTAGAAAGACTAGCGACTTGGGAAGCTAATGGGGATTCAAATAAATAAATAAATAAGTACTACAGAACTACTTCAGCTGTTTTGTTTTGGGAAAAGTCCAACCAAGGACAGGACTTGAGAATTAGCACCAGATATCCACTCTGTATGCATTACATCAGCTGCATGCGCTGCTTGTAAATACGACTGCATTGTCCCTGTCAAATAAACACATAAATACTACTACTACCACTATAACAACTACTACTACTGCTACTGCTACTACTGCTACTACTAGTACCACTACGACTACAACTCCTCCTCCTCCTACTCCTCCTACTACTACTACAACAATTACTACTACTGCTGCTGTTACTACTGCTACTACTAGTACCACTACCACACCACAACCACTACCACTACTACCACTACTACCACTACTACTACTACTATTACTACTATTTTTACTATTGTACTGCTGCTGCTGCTATTACTGCTACTGCCATTTACGACTACTTCTTATCACAAAAGCACGTACAACTTCTCTTTGCTTATTATGCTTACAAATACTACTACGACTACGACTACTGCTACTGCTACTACTCCTTATCACAAAAAATGTACAACCTCTCATTGCTCCTACTACTAGTAATACAACTATCACATCTTCTTACTACTGCTAATACATATTACTACTACCACGTATTCTTAGGCTTACAACTACTACTTCTACTGCTACTTCTAGTACTAGACCAGTGCTTAATACAGCAGGTTCAGACTGTACACTTTACACAATGTATTTCCACGTTGCTACAGTGACAGATTAACCAATATTGAGTCTGTACCAAAACACGCCCTCCTAAACTTGGCTCTCCAGACCTCAATAGTTTACTAAAGCTTTTGTGCACAGGGACTTTCTTCCTCCGCACCTGTCACTCTCCCCCTGCTCTGCTCCTGTCAGTCCCTTTGTCTCTCCCTGGCACCTCAAATGGCTGCAGATCAATCAGAGGCACTCCGAGGGGTTTGTTAGTTCGCCCGTGTTGTGGGTGAATGGAGCCGAGCACCCGTGGGCCCTGCCTCACTGATAATGAAATAACTGGAGGACTGAACGCTTCTCTCCAGAGGACGTCCCCTGCTTTCTCTCTCTGCTCTCTCTGTCTCTATCTCTTTCTCTCCACACACTCTCTCTATCTCTCTCTCCTCTGACAACCCACTCCAGAGCAACTTGTGCCAATGCAAAACTAATCACTTAGACTTGCTATCTTGGGTATTCACATAGACAGAGGAAGTGGGATAATATTGTGTTTTGGGAAATACATATTCTCTTAAAAATCTGTTGAACTACAGAGTTTGTCTTAATTTATTCCTTTTTGTCAACCATCTGATAAAAAGGAACACCCAGAATCAAGCTCCTGGGCATGGAAAACATGAAAGGAAAGCAGAAGCCCACTTATTTCCAGTTAAAGCGGCCATTCTGGGAAGAATCAGGACCCGTTTGTACTCTAATAACCCACAAATAAAAAGCCTAAAATTTACAACATTTAAAAAGGTCTTGCATTACTGCTAAAACCTTTAAATGGTTATTCCTCACAAAATGTATGCATTGTGAGCATCCTAATTATTCACCATGATGAGTTTATGAGCAGCTTTTTAAACAACTTTCAGAGAGCAGTGCAGAGTTTTGCCATCACACTAATGCTAACAAACATGCGAATGCGCACTTCCTGATTATTGGACAATAAAACAGTTCATAGTTAGATGCAGACAGCACACATATTTTGACCTCAAGAGCTTCTTATACAATATATTTTTAATTTGGTATACATTTTACTCAAACACATGGGAAAAAATCAGGTACAGGGGTTTAATTACAAGTCCCAAATCTCATTTTTAGCAAAATTGGCTTCAGCTTTGAAATGATAAGGACGAAGAACCCCCAAAAACGCTCAGTTTACTGTTTTACAGTTTACCCTCCGTACCTTCCAACAGCTTTACTTCTCCTTATATTTACCAAAAACTATCTAGGAGATATGAAATGTGATTTTCCTCTGTGCTGAGCTTGTTCCCTTCTTATAATTAGAGTAGATCGGACAGCAGGGGCCAAAATTACAGAGTCTCAGCTTCACACAGAGTCCAACCATTTGTTTGTAGTCCAAAGGGTCATTTTAGTCAGCTCAAAAGATTTCATGATTTGAAGCCTGAGTTAATCCACAGTTGGTGGGTTGGCTGGCTTTGAACTCAACCATCATCCATCAAAAGCTGATTTACATACAGCAAAGGAAATCTCCAGCACGCACCGATCAATACCTCATCGTTTAAGTGCAAGCCAAGACACACTACTGACCACTGCTTTGTTTGTTTGACCTAAATACAGTCTATATCTCCACTCACAACAGGGTCATGCACAAGGCTCATACAATTGCATTAGCTCCAGGAAACCAAATAAGTAGTTCTTTCAGAGGTTTAAACTCTAAAGTTAAAATTCCCATCCTCATAAATGTCATTATTGTTGCCATTAGATCGAATTACAGTGAGCAAAGTAGCCCTGTGGCGAATCATTAAAGGTACATTAAGTTTGGAGCCACAGGCAAAATAGCGGGTTCAATATAAGGTAAAAGATCATTATTATTCTTAATGGTTTTTTTTGTAAACACACATTATTTACTACATGCTCAAATTGTTAAAGAACACATGCGCCTGGTTTATAATTAGAATCTGCAACACCCGTGGATCATTATGTTATAATTTCCACATTTTAAATTGCAAAATTAATCTAAAACTAATTCATAAAAGAAAGTTTCTAAGACTGAAATCTACAGTTTCTAATAGAAGCAGATGAGATTTTTTTCATTCGAAAAGAAAAAGAAAAAAATTAAAATTGCACCGAAATGACTACGCAACGCTAACGAATCCTACGTGTATCACTAATTAAGAAAATAAAATTGGAGAACGAAGTGCAAGCAATGTGCTTATGCCAGTGGTGGTGAAAATGGAGGTTCATCGGCAAAATGGTGTCTTGAAATAAGCAATTAAAGATTACTCAAACATGCCCAAATCACTCCAAATACAACTTCAAGAGGGAAATGAGAAGGGGAAACTACTATAACATGGTTAAAAGCCCCAAAAAGTTGATTTTGCATAATAGGTCTGCTTTAAATCTGATTCACAGTGTAACTTTTTTTTTTTTTTAAGTTAAAACACATTGGAAAACGTGCAAAAAGCTCAATGTGCTCAATGTGCACCAAAAAATACTGATATATCTAGAAATATATCAACACACAAAAAATTAGTTGCTAAAAATATTATAAGGTGCTAGATCAAAGTCCATTGTTCAAACTTGTGGGAAGCATACGAAGAACACCTGATTGTCTCCATGGAGATGTTATTGCTTTGGCTGGAATCTTCCACGGTATGGCATTTGATGTATCTATCTCCGTGGAAACAAGCAGGTGACACTACTAGGCCAAGTTGCAAGTGAGATATGTGGAGAGGCAAGCCCACTCGCAGTAATGAAATAAGATAATAGACTTGAAGTGTTTCATTTCGTACAGAAATAACATTTCTGTGGCGACAAGCAGACCCCTTACAAGAAAAGTTCCATAGTGTGTCTTTAAACTGCATGATAATAATTGCTTCATTCCACTACACTGGGGCTGGTCTACAGCATGGCCTCTGTGCTCCTTTCAGTGTTGCTAATGCTTTTGGACACTGTCCAACTGTTCTTTCTGTCACGGCTAATTATTAGCGTGACACTTGAGGATATGTAAACAAACGTCTACTCGACGCAGAAGTGAACGTAATTAACTTTGGAACAACTTTATAAGCTATAACTGTCAACATGTGTTTAGGAGGAGGAGAATTTCTCTAGCCACAGACAGTAAGAGACACAGTTATTTTTGTGCCAGGGGAATGAATAAATATATATGCTGGTTGGGTCAGGATTGGTTTGACATGGTATAAAAAGGTTACACAGTTGGAGATACCTTAGCTTAGAGGTCTGCAATTTTGTTAGTTTGCTCACTGATAAAGAAACTGCACTGTTGTGCTGTACCAAAGACACTCACTGCCAGCTCAGACATTGTTATCTTGTCACTTCCCACAGCTGAAGCATAGACAGACTGAGAATGAAACTAGACTGTGACTGGATTGGAGGGTTCATGTCTCCGAGTCCCCTTTTACTTTGGTAAAAGCTCCACCTGTAGTACTCATATGCAATACTGTGAGATCATGTGGTACAATTCACACTACAAGGCACTGCTATATATTTATTGAATCTGTCCATACACGTCACTGTACCCTGTATTGCACTGTGGCCACTATAGATAACCATTATAACCATTTATTGTACAAATATCATATACTGTAGTCACTTTATGTATTCTTGTCCATATACTGCACTCTACATAACCATAGTCATAGCTAGTTTATAGATTATGATTGCATTTTCCTGCTGTTCTTGACCTTTGTGTTGCAACACTGTAATTTCCGTATTGCGAGGCAAATAAAGGTCAATCTTATAAATAAACTCCAGTCACATGTTTTTTTTCTCTCTTCAATTTATTCTACAATATCCACCAACCTAAATCATGCAAAACAGGCTTATAAGGCGCTGCACTGGCCCAAACATGTGGTACTGAAGCATGGGTCTTATGTAGGGAGTAAACATATTTTGTAGGGGTGATTATGATTATGGATCTCATTACAATCTGAACTATGTGTGTCTTAATTGAAATAATGATAATTACAAACAATTAAATATGCACCATCTGTAACCTCTAACCTGGAGCCTGTTTGCGACGCATCATTTAAAATCCACTGAGGCATCGTAGAACATGTGCCTTATCATTCACAACAGTTTTGATTTTTACTTCTATTACAGGTAGTCCAGCTAGTTCACATTGCAAAAGAAAATTGCGTTCTGTCAACAGAACAAAAAAAGAACAGAAAAAGAAAAAAAAACTTTTGTCTAGTTTTCAGACAAATTCAGATTCCATTTTCTTTTGCAATGCATTTCTGTAACTGAAAGAATTCATTCTAATCAAGTTTAATAATTTCACAGTACTTTAATAGCCTCCCTTTGGAGATTTTTCTGAACTAATTTCAAACCAATATCTGAAATCTTTTGTGTTTACCAAATTACTCTGCAGTTAGCTTGGGGGATGTTTTGGCTGGTGTACAGCTAACACGGAGTCCACTATCCTGCACAAAAGAACTAAAATTATATGAGACTGCATTGGCCAAACTCAGTGCCAACTCAAATCACCGTTGGAATACAGACTGTACCTCAGTATTTTCCACATTTGGGCTGTGATGTGGACATATGCACACAGACACCACTGGGAAAACCTTGGCAGTCAATGTAGAGCTCCGTCCAGGCCCACGCCATCATTAAAAGTGACACCAAATGGACACAAACGTACCACACACACACTCATCTGTCTCTCATCTTTTAACCAGGGCTGACAAGACTGCCAATTGAACACTACCGCTATAATACGCTTCCATTTTGAAAATTAGCACCGTCAAACAAAGTCCAAAAGAGACGGATGCCATTGAGTGGTCCAACGCAATCTTTGCTTTGCTGAGTCACAAGCTTTCTTCTGCCAAATATACGCACATAAAAAAAACAAAACAAAACACTGCATTATGAGATAACCATATACACTGGCAACTGGATCAAAGCGGTCTCCCTGATGATTCTCTATGTAAAATCCAACTGCGTATTGAGACAGAATAAAAACACATTAAGTACGTCTACAGCATTATGTTTCAATGTTCCTGCTTGATCTTTAATACGAAATGGGAGTTATTTTTTCATATACAGCCACCAGGGGAATAGTGAGAGGAATAGTCAACAGTTAGGCCGCCTGTCCCAAAGTGATAAACATGCGACGCTGTGTAACCCAAATGCAAACGCTCTTCAAGGTGGAGTCAAGAATTAAAATGGTTTACAGCTCATAATAAAGTAAATAAAGTGAAAATCCTCCAACACTAAACATCCTGCTGACCTAATTAAAAGACAAACTTCAAAGTCTGAAGTCTGAAATATCCGGTTTAACGCTTTCGTTTCATAGCAACAAGGTTTCAGGTTTGTTTCTTGGACTGTTGGCAAGGCAGGTTTAAAGGTCCTATATTAAACAAAATTGACTCTTGTGAGCTTTAAGACATGTTATAATGCTGTTACCTCCTCAAAAACATACCTAGAGTGGTGTTTTGTTTCATTCACACATCTTTATTATCAGTCTGTCAACATCTCCCAAGCTCAAAATGCTCTGTTCCACCTTGTGATGTCAGGTTGTGGCAGTTTTCAAGTAAACAGCTACCGTTTACCTTTATTTTAGTAGAGATTAGCGATTCCAGGGCTGAAATCATCCAAATTATTTTATTGAAGGTGTATGGAGTTTAAAAACACAGTGGAGCACTTCCTGTATTACCACATGACATCACAAGAGATATATTTGAGAGAAGAACACAGCCTAAATAAGCAGGTGTGCCTGGCCCTTTTACTATTCACTGATCTGTCAGAAGCCAATTAACCAATCACAACAAACTCATCACAGAGAGAAATGACCAGAAATGGTTCAAACTGAGAGTGGGAGTGTGTTTACCCATTGAAATAAGGCAGGATCTAAATAAAATGTTAAAAAACAAGAAAAAAAGAACATTTTTTTTATGCCAAATATGTTTTTTGTACACAAAGCTCTCACTCATGTTGTTTGCTTTGCTGGTTTTTGTGTTGGTTAAAAGTAAATCAGAAATCCGGCTCTTTTAATAAATAAGATCTGGTTCCAACTGTACACACTGACGAACAGTTCAAAAGAGCCGACGTCACTAACTATATCACTGCATGACACACTGAGAAAATGTTTTGATAAAGCTTAAAGGTGCACTACGTAACTTTTCTGGGAAGAGCACCTAGTTGTGTCCAGCGTATAGGTAAATCATTATGCTACACTGAATATATTTGTAACAGCAGGCTAGCCAAGGCTGTAGAATCATTTGTCCATTGAAGATAAATCGATTTGGGACAGCTTTGTGTGCAATTTTACAGTGTTCCAGAGCGTGTCTCCATATCGTAGGGGCCATAGAGCCATTCATCAAACCCCCAAACATCTATAGTTTCGTCCGTCCATTGGAAACAGTGGAAAACCATCTTTAGACACACCTTTTAAAGCATTTCATTGATGTCAGCAGCAGTGTGAAAAGCTATGGCCAATACAGCTCTATCTATTGTTTGAGTGACAACTATAATCATGCGGTCTACCGAACACACCTTAAAGCCATAGTTCGGTAGATTTACACTTTCTGTAGCATTGAAATATTTCTTGTCTTGTACATTTTTTTTCTTTTTTTTTTTACCTGACAAATCTGTGCTTCTCCGCAGAGCTGCCTGGAAGGAGATAACTCTATTCACCGCTCGGCTGTCTAAAGGAAGGATTGTCGAATGAACATTTCACCTGAACGCATCATCGCCAGTGCATTAAGACTCTCACTCAATACATCCTTTATCCGGGGAACAATTTACAGAAAGTCCAAGAAAATTCACAATTCCTTAATTAAAATATCATAATGGTTGTGTCTCTGTACTGTTGGCCATTTAAGTCATTGATTTTCTGTACTGGTGCTTTCTATAAGAGACTAAAATTATTTCTGATAAATGAAGGCAGCGTCAAACGGAAACAGTAACCAGGGACACTTATCTGTGGTTAAGAAAAACAGCATTTTACAGTAATGAGCCGAGCAAATGGAGATGAAAGCTGTGTTTAAAGGACTGCCAGTTTTATACTACAGGAAATAGAAGCATTATGGAGCTCAGACCTAAACAAAGGCATTGGCACTATCCTGCAATCACATGGAGAGATAAACTCAGTCAATGTTGTTTGGTACTCGCTTCAAACTAAAATACTGGAGTATGAAAAAAAATCCTTTCTTATAATTTTAAACTTTTCTTGAGGTGAGTAAGCCAATTTTTTGTTTCCATGGAAATTGTACTGCTTTGCCTAGAATATTCCACAGTATGGCATTACACTTATCTATCTCATTGTAAATAAGAAGGAGCTAAACTACAAATTTCAATTAATTTTTTACTCCTTTTTCCTTTATTGACACCATGTGGTTTGATTTTGCTTTTTACTCTCTTCCTTTGGTACTCAAACATTGATGCAACTGTTTCTAAATGTTAAATATTTCATTGTGGAAAGATTTTTGTTTTGTAAAGGTTAAGCTATGTGAGTCATCCTGTTTACAAATGCATGAACCAGAATCTGCATCCTTTCTTTGCACTCCTCTTCTGAATGTGACCATAGGGACCATCATTTTCCCATCTGACATACCATTCGTCACTATATCTAAATACATGCCCTGCACCCTGAATCATGACAAATAATACAAACACCGTTATAAATATGGATTCCTTTTTAGATCAACCTTTAGACCACGAGATACAGTTACTATATGTGATTCCTATATGCGCGGAGCTGACCTAAATTACAGTGAAAAATTACCCATCTTTACAGCGTGACTGGGCATTCGATAAGTGCTACAAGAAGCCATATCTGGAGGACGTTATGTCCTTTTGGTGGAGAAGGACGGAGTTGGTGGAGAGAAAATTGATCACAAATGTATTTTTTTTCCGCTTTTCTACGACATTTTATCCCCCCGTCTCGCCCGCTCATGTCAGACCACCCTGATGCTGTCACTTACTGTCTCCTCATTCACACATCCATACTTTTCAATGGGGTTCAACATGTATCTCTCTCTCTCTGCTAAGAATGTCTGGTACTACTCAGACTAGCATGTTCAGTTCATTTATTATTACACGTTTTATTACATTATGCTGCGCGACAAAACTGAATCAGCCACAAGAAGTAAAGAGAGAGTGTTGTATGAGGTAGGACATCTCTTGTAAAACCTTGCCAAATAGAATATAACTAACCATCTCATCTCACAGAAAGAAGTTGGTTGGTTGGATTCCCGTGCTGGTGGCTTTTTATTGTAGATAAAGCAGGACAAGGGGGCTTTTTTTACTCTCACACACCTGAGATACTGTACTGAAGAAGTTGGACTGCAGATGGCGCTGTTGTCCTGTTTCAACTGGTAGGAAGACGGCTCCAAAACCTGTTTAAATCAGCTGATCGGACATGTCACAGCAACATCACGTGACCACTCTGAGCGTAAAGAAGCTAGTGAGCAGTCGGCACTGTCAGGTATGAAAACAAACTAAACCTTGTCTGAAAAAAATACATAAATTATCGGAAGACCAAATGAACCCAGTTGGACTATTTTTATTGTAGAATTTGTGTGTCTGGTTGGGCCTGGTCCAAGTACTGACGTCCACAGCAGGATACTCCAGTTAATACTCCTTAGATGGGCACATTGGTTCTGACAGTTACCCAAAAAGTCTGGTAGAAAAGATGGGTCAAATGCAGAGGACACATTTCCTTCATAGACTGTATAAAGAAGTGGACTAAGGGAGTGTGACGTCACCAGTAACATTAGCTCCAGTCAAATGAGCTCATGAGACTAGCAGCTATAGCAGGGAATTTGGAGCTGAGTTCCATATTAAGAATAGGAATTTATTTACAGACAAAATAGCGTAATTAAAACATGAGGGTCATGTTAAGCAGGTTAATACAAACGTTTTAAGACCAAAATGAGGAGCCTGACAGCAGCAGTTACAAAGAGAGGGACGACAGCGTTTCAATATTAAGTGAATTAGAGCCAGAGTCGTTGGAGCCAGAAGTGCTGCCATGCTCACTTTCTATTTGGAACGCTGCAGCTAGTGGGTTAGCTATGTCCATTTATATATACAGTCTGTAGCTCTGACAGGTTTCCCAAAGACTCTGGTCGCTTTAGTGAGTTGATAATGCCAAGTCTCATCTGTTCTCAGAAGCTAAACAGGGTTGGTTATGGTTAGTGGTGGATGGTAGACACTGTAAGGAGCGAATGAATAATGCAATGTGAAGCATTTTGGTTATCATAACAGACGCTTTGTAAATTAAATGTGTCATTATTATTGTTATTAAAGGGACAATAAAGTCTACAAACTGCTCCTGACAAGTTGTCAACATGAAGCAGATAATGCAGATGACAAATTTGTAGACAGCAATAAAGTTAATTTGGCAGAAAAAATGCTACAAGTTGGATAATTTTGGTATAAAATGAAAACGTCAGAAGAACTTCTTGTCTTCTGAGGCTTAAAGGACCCATATTATGTTGTTTTCTGATCTATGTTATAATGTCATTAAAAACATACCTGCTGTTTTGTTTTATTCACTCCAGACACCTTCACTAGAATAATTTGGATGATTTCAGCTCTGTAATTGAATCTCTACTGAACAAAAAGTAAAAGGTAAAAACTACCACTTTTGTGACATCACAAGGTACAACAAAGCACTTTGAGGTTTTGGAGATGTACACAGAAAGGGTTACTCAAACATGTGTGAATTAAACAAATTAAACAAAACACAACTCCAAGTATGTTTTTGATGAGGTAACAACATTGTAAAATGGCTTAAAGCTCAAAAGAGTCAGTTTTGTGTAATATAGGACCTTGTGTTCCCCCACAAACTATTCACCCCATGTCTGGCACTCTTACTTGTATAAATCACTTTCCTTCTTGCCAATGGTCTTCAAAATTCCACTCTCTACCACTCACCTCTCTTTCCATGTATTCCACCCGCCCATAAAGTGTGTCTTGAATACGACGCGTACTTATATCAGATGGTCTTGACGCTTTCACCCAGCGCAGGAAGCCAGACTGGAATATTACTGTGGGTTTACCTGCTTTTTGCTCTGTTTTTAGAGGCTACACACACACACACACACACACACACACACACACACACACACACACACACATCAATCCAAAGAGTGAGAAGGGAAAGTCAGCCCAGACCTATAACAAATGACATTCGCTTGTATGATATATGCTTCGGTATAGTGACAGTGCTTGCCTATCTGTCTATACATAACAATGTTTCTAGTGTGTATTTTACAGTGTACAACTTGTATGGAAGTGATGCTATCGGAAGCAATATGTCTTTGTAGTAAATGGCAGCTACAGGAGATACCAGATGTGTTACAAGAAGAATGGGCCTTCTGCATTTTGAGCACAACCACACTCGAGATAGAGATCGGTAAGAGGAGTTTGTGGAGATGAATTGATCTCAAAGTGGCGTTGATGTACGACTTTGAGCAACCTGCTGTCGTTCACAAAATGCTATATAATATGCATCTAAAAGTCTATGTGCTGTTGTACTTTAGTGAGATAAATAAAGGGCATTGAGGATATTAGTCAGATACAAGTTTTCCTTTGCATCTTTAATGTAAACACTCCATGGAGGTTTTTGTGGGTGAAAACAGATTTTGACGTCTTTGTATCTTGGACAGTAGAATATATGGAGCAGATTTTGACAAAAAAAAAAAAAAAGGTTTATTAATTTATTTGTTATTAATGATTTTCTTTATTTTTCAGAATTATAAGTGTAAGTATAAGTGTATCAATCTAAATGACAGCAATTATTAATCAAATAAAGATTAGCAATATACATCAAAGCTCCTACTTTGGCATTTGGCATTAAACGCATCTATCTCCACGAGACGAGTGATGCCGCTGTGTTGAGTTACAGGTCAGATCTGTGGAGTGGCGACCTCACCTACAGTATAACAATGCATATTTACAAGGTATTTTTTCAAGATAAAAAAAGTTTAATGCCATACACTCTGAGATATAGTAGACATAGCTTTAACATCACCATGGAAAAAAGCATGTAGCCTGCCCTCCACCAGAAAAGGTACATAGTGCATTTTTAACTATCAGGTGAATCAAGGTTTTATATTTGCGGTTAATGTAGGTATATCCAAGAAAAAAAAAAAAAAAAAATCCATCTTTGATCTGACAGGTCCATTTTGAGATACTGTGAATTCAAAAGCTCTTATTTCTATGCAGGTGGCTTAAAACATATCAGATGGGGAGCGCATTAACAAAAGGAATAAGAACTAGAACTTGTTGCCATAAAAGATAAAATGGTGCAGTGACTATTAGTAACATTAGACCTAGGCGAGCACAGGCCTCTTTATATGAAGACTGCTTTTTGGAGAGAGAAAGTGCTGAGTGCAACTTAATGAACTAGAACTAATGAAGATATTTATTGTTTGGTATAAGTTCTGGCGAGGTTAATGGATTGTTGAGCACAAAGATTTCCTCATATCCCCAGTTTTCCTGCCTGCTAATATTTTGCCTCTTTGCGTTGTAATTAATAACTTTTTATTAGAAAGAAAGAAATGGCTGAATTACAGAGTTACAGCCTGGTGTTGGGAGATAATGTAATGTATGTTTATGTGTACTTGTAGTGAATTAAATGAGTGACAATGTTCCAGTCTACCAACATCAGAACAGTTTGATCAGGTCCTTATTGTACCATAAAGAATAAGCAGGTTCTTACTGTACCATAAATAACCAGAAATAGATGTTCAATCAATTTTGACACTACCCTAGTCCTGGTTTGGCGCTTATTTAGTCTAGATTAAATTATCTGAACATTTACTTTTAGCCACGAATTGTACCTTATTTACTTGTAATATCGTATCTCTTGATTTTACCCTGTTTCATCATTCAAAAGTTACAGTAATTCTTCTAATTTATCAGAGAATTCATACTTCATTTGAAAAAGCTGCAGCTCGTCAGTCTGGTGAGCCAAATTTTACTTTTAAAGTCACTTCAGAGTAAGTTTTCTGATGTCTCCAACTTGTCGATTAGCTCTGGCGTGTGGCATCAAATCAGGGCCACTGATGGTTAGCCAGGGAATCCAAACTCTTTATCTCATTAGCAGCTGCTTGTTCCACATATGTCCTTCACTTTAAATGCTGGAGTAATGGCTTTATAATTAGAATAGATGTGCGAGGAGCAAAGCAAGAAGTACTGGTTCAAAACAGCATTAATTTCCACTTAGTGTTCATTTGAATGAGTTGTATGTGGGTATTAGCATTTTAAATGACACCAGTGAATCTTACAAGCTTTAGTTAGGATCCAAATAGCTCCAGAAAGGTGTAATATAATGCAAAAAAAAAAAAAAAAAAAAAAAAAAGAATTTTAGCATCACTCACATATTGTATTTATATTAAATAACATAAGATCAGAGAACATGGAAATATGACTGCATTTGAACAAGAATGCAAGAATTTAAAGTGATAGTATGTAACTTTCTGGGGGGTGGAAAGTCAACTGGATGATTCCATGGAAATAGAAAGTTAAAACCATACTTTGGAACATTCTTCATGGAGATTGCCAAGGGAACAACATTTTCCACGGAAACAAACAGGAGAAAGCCCTCCTCCAGGCCAATTAAGAGTCAGATTTGTGGAGATGCAAGCCCACTCAGACTAAAAACACGGTTGTTTTATTCTATTTTTTGGCAAATAAAAAAAGTTACATACTGGGGCTTTAAATTAAACATAAAATAAGCTTGGAGAACATGGAGAAATGCCAAAATTGCACTACATAAAGTCGAGCACACACAAAATATAATCTAAGTAGGATAAATACATATGTCCTGTCATTATTTTTTCATTTTACAGTCAATGCATTCAACAAATATATGAGTAATTTATTTATGTCTTAATTTGTATCAACTTCAAACCATTTATTGTTAATTAACTCCCTACTTGGCCAACCTGGAGGAGAGCCAGAGGGTAAAACATCTGGCTGCATTCCCTTGTAAACCATGTAACGCTGCATGTTTATATGTGTCTCTACTCTCCAAACACACTCTTACAAATGCCTTCTGTGTGTCTGATCTATGAGCAGGTGGTGTTACAGTCACATCCAGATGGGCTTTAAATCTAACCTGTTTTCTCTCCAACTCCCAACATAAATATCAAGTATAAGTTTGGAGTTACCTTGGGGTACAGCATCTCTTATTGCCTATCACATAACTCTGGCCTGGGACAGCTCTCCTCCCTGTCCCCTCCTCTTTATTTCCTCTCTCTTTACTTCCTTGCCGTCTATAATCTGCCGGCCTGCCTTTCCTGCCTCTCTACCTGTCCGAATGTCTGCCTCCCACTGTTTAGTTGGCTTTTTCTTATCCAGGCTTCTTCAAAAGAGAGAAAGTTTGACAATTGTGGACAGCTGAAATGCAAAAACAGTTCAAAGAAAGAAATGGATTGACCGCATGAATTTGGCACGTAAGTACTTGGTAGAAATGTTTGACGTTTCAAGATTTCAAGATTTAAAGGGCCTATATTATGCTGTTTTAGGATCTATGTTATAATGTTATTTTAAACATTGTATTGTATCAAAAACATACCCAGAGTTTGCTTCATTCCCACATGTTTAAAACACAAACCCTGCCTATTTAGTTTAGCTTTTCTCTCAAACTCTGTTCCACCTTGTGATGTTTTTAAACTCCATACACCTTCACTAGAATCATTTGGAAAATTCCAGCCCAGAGCTGCCCATCTCTACTCAACAAAAGGTAAAAAGGTAGCGTTTAACCTGAAAATTACTGCTTTACAACAAAACACAATTCCAGATATGCTGTTGATAAGGTAACAACATTTTAACATGGCTTAAAGTTCACAGTCAATTTTGTGTAATATAGGACTTTTAATCTAAAATTCAAATACAAATGGAAAAAAAAAATGCAAATTGTTGATTTCAGGGGATTTGATATGAAATATACAAAAGCACTTCTGATGTGGAGGCTTTTGACTTGCTGTGGTAACCCGCACTATGCAATTTTACCTACTTCTCTCCGTGGAGACCTTATTGCTTTGCCTGTAATGCTCTGTGGTATGACATTAAACATATACATCTTTTAGCATTTACAGCATTTATTCATTACGGGTTTTTGCTCAAAAACAGAATAATTCCTTCTGTGAATAGGGCCAACTCTCCACAGATCTGTACTGTAATGTACCGTAGTGCTGTGACCTGCTTGTCTCCTAGTGATAGACAGGTTTAATCCTGTGCAAAATTCTAGACAAAGCAATATTATTTCCATGGAGATAAGCAGGTACTGGACCGTCCACTAGATATATTACGCAGTGCACCTTTAAGCACTGCGTAATATATCTAGTGCAAAACAGTAAAGAAATAAGAGAATTTGTAAAAGAATGTTGTCCTTCAGGTAAGACAGACCTTACTGTCCCCATAGGGAAATTTGTCCTCAGCGTTTAACCCATCCTTCAGGTTAACCTTCCATTCAATGCCTTTGGGGTGACCTGTCAGGAGCAGAGCCAAGGGAGCCATCTTGGGCATGGCTTGTTTGGAACTCCTTCAGATGGAGGATTTTATTGTGCATGACTTGAGTTGATTATTTGGAGTGATTGGGCTGAAACCAGAATGCCCAGAGAAAATACTCCTGGTTAGGGATGCACTGATCCGATACTGGTGTTGGATATCGGCGCAAATATTGATTCAACCGATATTCTGGTTGGACATGTATATAATAAGACTATTTACTGGCCCAGAAAGTCTCATAATGATTTTTATTTATACAAAGTTGTTCATGAGTGATACATAACAGCTCCATAACACATTTGGATCAGTTTTGTCTAATTGTTTTTTGTTTTAAAGGTGCACTATGTAACTTTTTGGTTGGGGGTCCGTTGCCTGCTTGTTTTGTATGGATATGTCATTACTCTGCCTGAAATGTTCCTCAGTATGACATTAAACAGATCTACCTTACATTTATTCAATTACAGGTGCTTTTATAGCTCAAAAATACCCAGAAAAACAGGCACTCTGAATGTGAGCTGTAATTTGACCTGGTTTGGTCTTCATGACGATAGAAAGCTTAACACCATAGTGTGAAACATTCCAGACAAAGCAATAACATCTCGATGGAAAAAAGCATTTGACGGACACTCCATCAGAAAAGTTACACAATGCACCTTTAAGAAACGAATTTTGTTTTCAGTCTCGGCACTAGTATCAGTCGATATCAGGTATCAGGAGATATTTAAAGCTATAATAGAAATCTTTACTGGAACTGAAAAAGCTGGATCAGTGCCTCCTTACTCTTAATATTATCACAGCTATTACCAAAATGAAAATGCGTGTAATGTAATAGATGAAATATTCTTCCATTTTGAACTACAAAACAACCACAATTGACTTTTGTTTGTACCGAGCGCTCTCTGGGCAAGTGTTCCTGGACACTTGCCCTGGATCGCTCGCTCCATCTTTGGGTTTGTTGACAAACCTTCGGCCTTGGTGCTCATTCAGCCTCATCCCACCATCTGCCAGCATCTGTTTTATCTCACCCACAAAACCCTCTTCCACCTCTCTCCTCTCCTCCCCCACTTCCTGTCTTTCACCTGTGACCTGCACGGCGCCTCCATGTGGTACCTATAGACCAGGCATGTTCCCCTTCCAAATCTGCGCTTATCACCGCAACACACCTGGCCAACATTTACACCATTTTGCTTCTCTTGTCACCTCCCTTCACGCAATACCAAATAGCTCCTACATTAGAACTACCAAAGAAACATCGAAGACAGATTTTCACTGAACATTTAAGGAAGAAGAGGTCCATATTTCCTTATCAGTTGAAGGTATGTGCGTATGAGAAAGAAATGAGAATGTGGGAGGGTGTTTTTCAATCATAGATAGCTAGTTATCTCTGGCTAATCCTCTAATGAACCAAACTGAGTCGTGATAAGGCGCCTCCATCATCTGCTGAGAGATGGAGGACTACAGGACCTGCAGTCATTACTCCTGCACTAACTCCCTGTTTGACAACCAGCGCTGGATTAACCCCAAACCTGGAGAAGAGAGATTGGATTCAAGTCAAACTGTGGCCATTTGCAGTGTTTAAAGGTGCACCATGTAACTTTTCTAATGGAGGATCCACTGCTTGTATCTAGGCAAGTTTATCCATTTGTAAAAGCATGTAGCATGCTGCTAGACCAAGGCAGCAGAAAAGCACTTGTGAGGTATAGACTAAGTATGTGTACGTGAGGGCACTACTCAAAAGCTGGTAAACAAAGCGCTAAAATGCACGTGGGTATTTATCAGTGCGTGTATGATAGAGAGTGACAGCGGTATCCAGCGCGGAGATGTCCAATGATTCGGAACCTGGTTGTCCAATGATTCAACCAGAAATATGTTAAAATCTATCCACTTGTTGTTGTCTTAAAGTAGCAAAATATAACTTAAAAATGCATCAGTAAGCTTTGCTAATTCTAACACTGGTTAAAAGATGGATCTGTGTTGTCAGGAAGAGTTAGATCTTAAGCTTAAAGCAACAATGCGTAACTTTCTGGATGATTCCAAATATTAAAAGTTAAAATTGCCTTGGAACATTCTCCATAGAGATAGAAGAATGAAGTTTAATGCCATACTGTGAAACATTATAGGCAATAGAAAAATATTACCATGGAGACAAGTCAGGTCTGTTCGCTCACAGTAAGAATGTGTGTTTTTTATGTTTTATATCGCAATAAAAACATCCAAAATAAAATAAAATGAATAAAATTAAATTAAAATTAAATAAAAATAAAAAAAGCTTTTTTTAGTTGGTTGAACAGTGAGGCTATTTCGAGGTATTCTTTCTAGTGAATAGAACTCTTCTCAATGTTATCATGTTTCCTGTTATTCCACAAATACTATCTGTTGAATCAGACACAGCCTAGTCTCCTCCTCTCTCCTCTCTCCTCCTCTTCTCTCCTCTGCTCTGGTAGTTTTCTCTCAGTTGCTCTTTCCTCACCTCTTCACCTCAACTTCTCCCTCCATTAATTCTAATAATCACTCCCAACCTCAGCTGCTCATGCTTCTGCTCCACTCCACCTGCTGCACGCTGCATTTCCCCCAAAATTTAAACTCCAAATAAATACAAAATCATATGTTATTTTGTTGACAATTTTTAGTTTTCAATTTTGTTCCATCAGGCCACCCTCTACAATCCTCTTTTTGTTATTCCTTGCTGTGCTTCCTTAGTCCTCTCCATCCTGATGGCGTAATTGTTTTTCCCCTTGAATGCTTTTTACCCTCTATCCTTTACCCATGTGGATTTTTCGAATTCTTCACATCCCCATCCCCAATCCCTATTACTAATTTATCCTTACTTACTTCTTACCAAAGTGTTCTCTGCTAAAACACAAACCATCGTGATAAGAAGAATACCAGATAAAGATTGATAGTCCAAAGTTGCTTCATTGTCTCCTCCCTCCTCTCCTGTCTCCTCTCCCCCTCTCCTCCTATCTGCCTTCGATCCCTTGCTTTTCCTTGCTGACACAATGATTGTCTTCCCATCAACGTTTTCTTTTTTTTTTTTTTTTTTTTTTTCTCACATCACCATCAACCTAAACCCTTTTTCAATTACTTCCTGGCTTCATCGTTCACAGCGTACACACCAAATGTCTACTTTGTTCAGAAGAATTGCACATCCTGATCAGATTTGGAAGACAGATTTTGACAATAATGATTAAAGAGATAGTTGGAAGACATTTACTTATTTTTAGGTTTGTTTCCCAATGCGATTTGACGGCAGAAATGCTCAAAGTGAGTCTGGTGATGATTTATGGAGTTAAAAACTGCAAAAGATGTTTAGATCTCTACCTATGATGGCACTCATTCATCCATTTTCTTCTGCTTATCTGGGGCCGGGTCGCGGGGGCAACAGTCTAAGCAGCGACTCCCAGACTTCCTTCACTTCGGACACTTCCTCCAGCTCCTCCAGGGCAGCCGAGAGACATAGTCCCTCCAGCCTGTCCTGGGTCTTCCCCGGGGCCTCCTCCCGGTGAGACATGCCTGGGACTCCCGAGGGAGGCGTCCAGGAGGCATCTGGACGCTCCTCATCCTATCTCTAAGGGAGCGCCCAGCCACTCTGTGGAGAAAACTCATTTTGGCCACTTGTATCCGCGATCTTGTCCTTTCGGTCATTACCCAAAGCTTATGACCGTAGGTGAGGGTAGGAACATAGATTGAGTAAATCGAGAGCTTTGCCTTTCGGCTCAGCTCCCTCTTCACCACAATGGTCCAATACAGCAATGGCATCACTGCCAACGCTGCACAGATCCGCCTATCAATCTCACGCTCCATCCTCCCCTCACTCGCGAATAAGAACTCGAGATATTTGAACTCCTCCACTTTAGGCGGGGACTCTCTACCCACCCGGAGAGGGCAAGCCACCTTTTTCCCATCAAGAACCATGGCCTCAGATTTGGAGGAACTGATCCTCATCCTAGCCACTTCACACTCGGCTGCAAACTGCCCCAGTGCACGTTGGAAGTCCTGGTCCGATGAAGCCATCTGGAAAACATCATCTGCAAACAGCAGAGATGAGATCTTGTGGTCCCCAAACTGGATCCCCTCTGGCCCCTGACTGCGCCTAGAAATTCTGTCCATAAATACAATGAACAGAACCCCTGACACAGGGCAGCCCTGGCAGAGTCCAACATGCACTGGAAACAGGTCCGACTTACTACCAGCAATGCAAACACAGCTCCTGCTCCGGTCATACAGGGACCGGACAGCCGTTAGCAAAGAGCCCCAGACCCCATACTCCCAGAGCACTCCCTACAGGACCCCTCGAGGGACACGGTTGAATGCCTTCTCTAGATCCACAAAGCACATGTAGACTGGTTGGGCAAACTCCCATGAGCCCTCGAGCACCCGATGGAGAATATAGAGCTGGTCCAGTGTTCCACGGCTGGGACCAAAACCACACTGCTCCTCCTGAATCCGAGGTTCGACCATCGGTCGAATTCTCCTCTCCAGTACCCTGGAATAGACCTTACCGGGGAGGCTGAGGAGTGTGATTCCCCTGTAGTTGGAACACACCCTCCGTCCCCCTTCTTAAACAGAGGGACCACCACCTCAGTCTGCCAATCCTCCAGTACTGTCCCCGACCACCACGATACTCAGGAGACGGATCTCATCCATCCCTGGAGCCTTGCCACCGAAGAGTTTGCCAACCACCTCAGTGCCTTCAGCCAGGGTGATGGACAAGTCCGCCTCTGAGTCCTCAGCCTCTGCTTCCTCCTCAGAAGACATGATGGTGAGATTGAGGAGATCCTCAAAGTATTCCTTCCACTGTCTGACAACATCCCCAGTCGAGGTCAACAGCTCTCCACCTGCACTGTAAACAGTGTTGGTGAAGCATTGCTTCCCCCTCCTGAGGCGTCAGACGATTTGCCAGAATTTTTTAAAGGCCGTCTGATAGTCCTCTCCTATCGCTCTCCGAAGTCCTCCCAACCCCAAGTTTTTGCCTCTGTGACCGCCCGGGCTGCCGCACGCTTGGCCCGCTGGTACCTGTCAGCTGCCTCACAAGTCCCACAATTCAACAAGGCCCTATAAGACTCCTTCTTCAGCCAGACTCCAACCTTACTTCCGGTGTCCACCACCGGGTTTGCGGATTGCCGCAGCGACAGTCACACATTTGGGAAATTTTAAACTGAGTGATTTTGTAAGGCTCAGAAGGAACATGTAAACAAGATTAATAAAACAAGAGTGAATGAAGCTGAATACAACCCCAGGTATGTTTTTGATGAGGGAACAATGTTATAACACGGTTAAAAGCTCAAAAAATATGTCCTTTCATTATAGAAATGGGTTCACAGATACTTTGTAGACATTCACTTACTTTTAAGTTAATTTCCCAATTTGGTGGCAGAAATGCTCAAAGTGAGTCTGGCAATTATTTATGAAGTTAAAAATAGCAAGAGACATTCAGATTTCTACCTATGAGGTCACATATTTGGAAAATTTGAAACCAAGTGATTCTGTGAAGCTTGGGAGGAGCTCGTCGACAGGATTACTGAAACAATGAAGCTAAATATAATTCCAGGATTTTGATGAGGGTACAATGTCAGAACATGGTTAAAAGCTCTAAGAATATGTGTCCTTTATTAATAGAAATGGGTTCATTGATTTCCTATTTAAAATCACAGAACTGACAGCCCCTGTCTCTTCATAGTGGCATTTCACCATAGCAAGCAGCAGATTAGCATTTTGTGTTTTAATTGGTGAAATTGTTGCCTTGAATTCAGGGCAATACATGTTTACTCCAACGAGGATGAGTCAATCGAAATTTCACTCTGAGTAGGCTAAATATGAAGGAACAAACATAAAAGTTGATTTTACATAATTCATGTTTAAAGGTCCTATTTTACACAAAACTGACTCTTGGGAGTTTTAAGACATGTTAGAATGTTCTTACCTCATCAAAAACATACCTGGAGTTGTGTTTTGTTTCACTTACACATTGAGTAATCCTTTATTATTAGCCTGTCTACATCTCCAAAGCTCAAAATGCTCTGTTCCAAATTATGATGTCATGAAGCAGTAGTTTTCAAGATAACAGATACCTTCTACCTTTTGTCCAGTTGAGATTGTCATTTACAGAGCTGAAATTATCCAAATGATTCTAGCCATGGTGTATGGAGTTTAAAATCACAGTGGCGCACTTCTTGTGTATGCAGGGTTTGTGTATTAAACATGTGTGAATGAAACAACTCCAGGTATGTTTTTGATGAGGAAACAACATTATAACATAGATCAGAAAATACCGTAATATAGGCCCTTTAATATTATAATAGTTGTGGAACTCAAGGGTTAACATACATTTCCTTGGCACCTCCATTAATCTCATACATTTTCACTTCAGGAATGGCTCTTCTACATGATCTGTTGACATGTGTGTGCTTGTACGGTCCTAATCCTTGGCCTAATTTCCTGTTTACTCACATAATGATTTCTCTCTCTCTCTCTTTCTCTCTGTTCTCTGCCTCCCTATCTCTCTCTCTCTCTCTCTCCATCTCCCTCTCTCATCCGCACACCTCTCTCCGTCCGCAGTTTGATTGTTTTTTCCTCTTCATTGGTCTTGTTGCCTTCACACCTGGTGCCTCCTCTTTCTGCCCCTAACTGTGGTTGTTTCCTTAACACACATTTCCACTGGAGCGGCACAGCATGGCTCAGGTCAGTGCCCGCTCCTCTCCACTGTCACAAGAAGAAGAAGACTGGTATTTTCCCAAAATATGTTTTATCTTCAGCGGTAAAGACTACAAATAATGATGCTTACTGTAGATGTTTGGTTATTTGTGTTTGATAATTATACTTTGATTGCATTAAAATGTATTTCAGCACAGTTAGTTATATGAATTTTGGCATTAAAAAAGAAATTATATCTGTAACACTTTGTAATAACGACATCTCAGTAGGCCTTAAAGGTGCACTGTGTAACTTTTCTGGCAGAGGGTCCGTCCTGTTTGTCTTCGTGGAGATTATATTGCCTTGTCTTGAATGTTCCACAGTATGGCATTAAACACATGTTTTTGGATTTATTCAATTACAGGCGTTATTATTGCTCAAAAGCACCACAGAAAACATGCACAGATATGAACAGTAACTGGCAGTGTTACTTGTTTGTTTCCATGAAAATAGAAATATTTAATGCCATACTGTGGAACATGCCAGGTGACGGACCCTCCACCAGAAAAGTTACATAGTGCACCTTTAATAAAGCATGAATAAAGACTGAAAAAAAAGTTTATTAAGACAGGCTCTCTTAAGAAAGACTCAATTCTAAAAGAAATGACTATTTACATGTGCAAAAATTACGTTCACTCTCAACTACTTCAACCACACAACTACCTCAACCACAGACACTATAATACAGTCACAGCTGCCCTTGGGCTGACTGACAAAAAACGCATACTACATACACACTGGCAAGGAGGGTGAAATGTCTTGCTCAGAGACACAACGGAAGTATGGACAGGCTAGAGCAGGATTTAAAGGTGCGTCGTGTAATGTTTTTGATGGAGGGTCCATCATATGCTTTTCTCCATGGAGATGTTATTCCTTTGTCTGGAATGTTTCACAGTATGGCATCTTCATGGAGACCAAACCAGACCAAGTTACAGGTCAAATCTGTGGAGAGGCAGCCCCGCTCACAGTCAGAATACGTGTTTTTCTAGATATTTCTGAGCTGTAATTGAATAAATGTAAAGCAAAGCTGTTTAATGTCATACCGTGGAAGATTCCAGACAGAGGTGACGGACTCCCAACCAAAAAGTTACACAGTGCACCTTTGAACCGTACACCCACCATCCCTTTAAGATAAACACTCTGAGTCACTGTGGAGCTGTTTTTGTCTGTTTGTCCTTTTGAAGTGATGCGGGGCAGTTCAGGGCAGTATATGGGACACAGGACTCTGCCACCTGGATTTAAATGTCAATGTTTATTTAGAACACTGTTTTCAGCTGACCCCAATATGCCTGTCAAAATTCTCTCCCAGCAGCACAAAGCATAGCTACATATACTGAGCTTCTATGAGGGATAACGCAAGGAAATTACAAGCACTTTAACCATTTTAGCCAATTTATGATTACAACTATGACTACACTATTCATCCTTAAAGGTGCACTATGTCATTTTTGGTTGGGGGTCTGTCAGTCTACCTTACATTTATTCAGTTTCAGGAGGTTTTATAGATCAAAAACAGGCATTTGGACTGTGAGCAGGGTTGCCTCTCCATACACTGTAATTGGCCTGGTTTAGTCACCGTGATGATAGAAAGGTTTAATACCAAACTGTGAACATCTCCATGGAGAAAACCAGGTGGTGGACCCTCCACCAGATAAGTTATGCAATGAACCTTTAATACGTAACTATATTAAAGTTCTATAGTCCTATATTACACAAAATTGACTGTTGTGAGCTTTTAGACGTGTTATAATGTTGTTACCTCCTCAAACACAGACCTGGAGTTGTGTTTTGTTTCATTCACACATGTTTGAGTAACCCTTTATTATTAGTCTGTCTATATCTCCTAACCTCAAAATGCGCTGTTTCATCTTGTGATGTCGTGAAGTGGTAGTTTTCAAGTTTACAGCTACTTTTAACTTTTAGTTCAGTAGAGATTAGAAATTCCAAGGCTGAAATCGTCCAGCTGATTCTAGTGAAGGTGTATGGAGTTTAAAAACAAGTGGAGCACTTCCTGCATTAACACATGAGTATTTCCAGTTTGAGAAAAGAAATCAGCTTTTAAATATGCAGGATTTGTGTGTTTAACGTGTGAATGAAGCAAAACACAACTCGAGATATACTGTTGTTTCCTTATTACAAACATAACACAAATCAGAAAATAGCGTAATAAGGACTGAACTCTCTCTCTTCATGTTTTAATACAGCTAGCTAATGTGAAGTTTTGATCAAATAATACCAAAACATTTTACTTATGTTGAACCCATTGAAACACACAAGGCACATACACAATCCCTTATATGAAAGCTTTACGCTGTATAGTTTGACATACTGAATAATTTTGTATTTCCAAAAAAGCAACATACCATATTAACGTTCAGATAAATAACCAGGACTGCCTTTTTTTTCAAACAGGGGCAGAAATGCAGGTTATAATTAAGTTGTTTAATTATTGATAGCAGTACTGATAATGCATAGATATTGTTAATAGTGCAAGTTATGGTATGGGAGGCGTCTATTATCTGTTTGACTCTTTAGCCTGCATGCACACTGGTTCTATTAAGCAAGGCCTTTTTAATGACATACCTCATTCTGCTTAGTAAAAGGGAGATTAGTACAGTAAAAACCCAATTTGCCTCTTTGAATGAAATTACATTTTAATCCGGGGAACCTGCTGAATAGTGTGGCTCACAGCTAGACCAGTGCGCAGAGGACACAGGCAGTAAAGGGCATAAGAACAATGTTATGTGTAAATCAGTGCTGCTAAACATAGAAGGGCTGTGTCAGTGTATCAAAGATAAAATGTTACATATCAAGTCTTCAGTTTGGTACAAAATACACCAAAAACAGGAAATTACAAACCTGAATCCGTTTTTCATGCTTTTAGGCGGAAATACCAGGACATCAGTGTATCAGTTTTATTTTATTTATTTATTTTTTTGTGGAAAAGTGTATTGTGTAACTTCTCTGGTGTTTGTCTTTGTGGAGATTATATTGCTTTGTCTTGAATGTTCCACAGTATGGCATTAAACACATCTAACTTGAATCTATTCAATTATAGGCGTTATTATAGCTCAAAAGTACCACAGAAAACGTGCATTTTCACTATGAGCGGGGTCGTCTTTCCACAGATCTGACCCGTAACTTGGCCTGGCAGTGTTGCTTGTTTCCATTAAAATAGAAATCTTTAATGCCATACTGTGGAACATGCCAGGCAAAGCAATTACATCTTTATGGGAACAAGCAGGTGATGGACCGTCTACCAGAAAAGTGACATAGTGCACCTTTAATATCTGTGGAAAAAGTTACAAAGCAAAGTGATTGGGTTTTTTTCCATTGCACTGCTGTACCAAGGACACTCCAGTTTGTCCTTGTTGACAGTTCTTTGTGATAGCTTTATCTGACCTACGTGAGGCCATAATACACTACAATAGAAGCATGGCCAGAAAAATGAATGGACAACAATACTACCACAATATGTTGAGTGTTCATTTCTCTGAGTCCTATACTGATGCTTAAATTATCTCTAAACCACGACTAATAAACATGTAGCTTTAAATGTCAACCAGAACTAAACCAGGACTTAAAGAAGATGTATATTCATTATATCATTACATTATAATCTGCAAATTTTAACATACAAGTCCTTTGACTTCTGTGTTAGAAAACTACAATGCCCAATGGGAGTAGACGTCACTGTAAACATCATCACAACAAGGAGACGTGCAGCTGTCAGCCCCTCCTGTGGATAACGGATTTGTTTTCGCATTTGTACCAAAATGACTTTGTGATGCTGTACAGTGCACAAAGGGTAAATGAGAAAGGAAACAATTATAACATGGTAAAAAGCTCTGAGAAAGTCCATTTTGCACAATAGGCCTGCTTTAAAGATGTCTAAGCCTTAATTTGGGTTTTTAATAAATGAGATTTTGACAAACTGCAAAATCGTGAAATCAAGGATTATTATGAAACAGGTTTACTTCTAAGCTTCTCATTTGCAAAGCGGGTTATGATGCAATTAAACAACTGACACTGAAAAAATCTAATTGTAATCTAAACTATTAAAATCAGATTGCATATCTATACAAATGTATCTGAAGGCAGTTCACAATGAGATTTTATTATTTGGCCATATTGCTCAGCCCAATTATCCTTCCTAGTACCACAAATGAAATACTTCCTATCCAACATTCAGCCCCTGTAAAGGTTATTAAGACTAACAAGGTTTCACAAGGTCACTGTGCCTTTAGCTTTTCCCTTTGAGAAGGTGGAGGAGGATCGTGCCCACTGTCAACACAAGAATACACGAGCGGGACAGAGCCAGAGCTGAAGGATACTGACATCTGTCTCAAGACTAGAAGCTTTCCATACTCAATGCAAAACAGCCTGTAGCTGTTCCTTTATCTGTATTAATGTTTGTGATGTTGCCGTCTTCACTGAGCCAGATTAAAAAGTCGCTAGGAGTCACTAAATAAACAGTGAGATTATTTAGTTTGGATTTAGTGACTGTTTGATTTTAGCCTCTGGTTCCACAAACGTCTCCAGTGGCTCTGAATCTCTCCAGAATATTTAAAAAAAACCACAACACAAAATATTAAAACTACAGAGCCACACGTATAAAGATTGATAGCTGGTTATTCTTGCAAGGAGCTAACTGAGGGGTTAGTGAAACAGATATAAGGGGATCAGGAGCTAAACCATCCATTAAGACTTAGTACTGAACGTGGTATTGAATATAAAATGAGAATAAGTGAAAGAAGGATCAATGCATAAAACAAATTGGAAATAAAGTCCGGGGTTAAGATTGGCTTTGTACGGATTGTGTCAATACATCAATTTGCATCAAGGGACAATATGGACCTGGTGTTTTTATTGAAGAATGGATGTCAGATTGGTCGAGAGCATTTTAAGTGTTGTGGTTCAATATGCAGCAATATGGAAAAGTCACAGGTTCAATCAACACCTTCCCTGTTTCAGTAGTGTATGTGAGAATAAATAAAGACTTAAAGAGCCCATATTATGCTATTTTCTGAGCTGTGTTATGATGCTGTTACCTCCTCACAAACATGCCCGGAGTTGTGTTTTGTTTCATGTTTCACACAGAAATCCTTTCACACTGAAAACACTCCACCATGTTCCACCATGTGATGTCATGTGGTAATACGGGAAGTGCTCCGTTGTGTTTTTAAACTCCATACAATCGTTTGGATGATTTCAGCCCAGGAATTGCCCATCTCTACAGAACAAAAGGTAAAACGAGCTGTTGAACTACCACTACATGACATCGCCAGGTGGAACAGAGCATTTTGAGCTTTGGAGATGTAGAGAGATTAATAATAAAGGGTTACTCAAACATGTGTGAATGAAACAAAAGACAACTTCAGGTTTTTGAGAAGATAACAACATTATAACATGGGTTAAAGCTCAATTTTGCGTAATATAGGACATTTAAAGGTGCTGTACCTGTACAACAAACTTCCTAATACTCAAACAATAAAACGCTTTGAAGGTTGATACAGATGGCAGAATCTTGCTCAACTTGGAAAAAAATAAAATAAAAAATCAGATACCGCCACTAAAGCATAAATTAATTTCATGTGTCAACATCTCGCCTCTTTCCTCTTTACCTCTTTAAAAGAAAGACACTGGCCTTTGTGAAGCATAAATAAATAAATCACTTCTTTTTAATTCAATATTAAAGTTGCACTATGTAACTTTTTGTTAGGGGTCCATCATCTGCTTTTTTCTATGGATATGTTATCGCTCTGCCTGGAATGTTCCACAGCTCTACTTTACATTTATTCAATTACAGGTGGTTTTATAGCTCAAAAATACCTATAAAAACAGGCATTCTGACTGTGAGCGGGGTTGCCTCTCCACAGATCTGATCTGTAACTTGGTCAGATACAGCCCCTAAAGCACAACTTGTACTGTATGTGTCAACGTTTAGTGTAAAAATGATATTAGGACTACACAGGGCAAAGTCCTCTAAGCCTATAGCTCATTATACCTCTGTAAAAGCAAGACACCGGCCTTTATGAAACATGAATAAATAAATCACTTCTCTTTATTCCGAGCAGTATTAAACATTAAAGAAAGAACAGAAGTTTTGTCTTTCAAACTCCACTTTAGCGAAGCGTAGCCCTGTTCTGTAATAAGGTAATTTCAGGGTACGCTCAGACTAAACGCAGGTAGAGGAAAAGTTACTCTGCACTTTGTGAGCACTGTGAAGAATGACAAATAATGAATTCGCACATCGTCCATACCACATCCTCACCTAATCATGTCGGAGAATCTGTGGAGCCATTTCCCCAGCTCCCCCTCGCTAATTTGCTTCCAGGGCACAAATCATGATCCGCAAAATAATTTTCTGCGACGTTATCAGCGAGGAGTTGAATAGTTTTGGCTCCGAACGTGCTTTAAAATGACTGGGTTTTGTTTAAAATGAGATTGGGTAGACTTTCAATTACGTAGAATAAATGATACCTGCTAACTGCACAGCTAATGCGTCATTGGACTGAGCAATGTTTCTTTGATTCTATGCACTGGATTATGGTCAGTGGATCAATATTATGCAATTATCAGTGAATAAATAACACCTAAATATATTCTGAAACATTGGTTTGAGCCTGCCACATTAAGATAAGCAGCTATTTCAATTTAGTGAAAGAGTCAAGACCCAGTAGGGAAGGACAGGTATTGGATGATTGGATGCCAAGGCTATGCAGTTTTACCTATACTTATATACTAATGTAATGACTCAATTACATGTTTGTTTGTTTGTTTTTTCCCCACAGATTTCCGAATTTTAGAGCAAAAATATTAAAGGTGCACTAACTAACCTTTCAGGACACCTGCTTGTTGCCATGGAGACCTCATTGCTTGTATGTATATGCATATGATGCCACTAGGCAAAGTTGAGTTGAAATCAAATCTCTGGAAAGGCGAGAATGCTTATAGTATTAATCACAGACTGTATAAAGAAGTGGATTAATAAGGGAGTGTGACGTCACCCTTAGCGTTTGGCTCTAGTCAAATGAAGCTCACTGAGGCTAGCAATTATAATTTGGAGTTGAGTTCCATATTAGGAATAGGATCTTATTTACAGATAAAATAGCAAAATAAAAACACCAGGAACATGTAGAGCGGGTTAATACAAACATTTTAAGACTAAAATGAGGAGCCTAAGCGCAGTAGTTACAAAGAGGGGGTGACATTTTTTCAGTACAAAATGAATTGGAGCCGGTGTCGATGGAGCCAAAAGCGCGCCTATGCTCACTTCCTTTTTGGAACTCGGCGGCTACCAGGTTAACTATGTCCATTTACATCTACAGTCTATGGTACAAATGCATGCAATTAAAACACCTGAAATTGAACAAATGCAAGAAATATAGGTTTAATGCCCTACTGTGGAAAGCAATAACATCTCCATGGAGACAAGCAGCTGGCGAAACCCCCAATATTATTTCAGCCACACTCTAGCCACACATTACACTGTGGCAGTTAATATGCAAAAATCCCTGGACTTCCCTGATGGCAGCTTCCAGCTTGTTACCATTGCGAGATACAGCCAGAGCCTAAACACCTTTGATAGTGATGAACAGATAACCTGCCTAAATGATCATAATTGCCCTAGTGGGATTTTCAAACGTATTTATTCTTTCTCTCTTCACCTTCACCTTCTTAACCTCCCAGTCCCTCTCTCCTCCTTCTTTCCTCCTCTCCTCTCCTCCTTTTCTCCTCCTCTTATCTCCTCCTGCCTAAAATCCCCTTATCACCCTACTGGGATTTCTAATTTCTCTCTGCATCTTTTACCTTCTAGTCCCTCTCTCCTTCTCTCCTCCTTTTCTCTCCCCTCCTGCCCTCTCCTCTCCACCTCTTCCCCTCTTCTCCTCTTGTCTCTTCTCTCCTTCTCTCCTAACCTCCTCTCCCTCTCTCCTTCTCTCCTTCTTCCTTATATCTTTCCTTCACTGATGAATGCATGCAGATTTACAGTCAGGGGTCACACTGGATCATCTCATTAGCTTAAGTAGGTTGTGGGGGATAGGCACTTCCTGGTCCGTGCACTTCTGTCTGAGTAAGCACAGAGGAGACAACAAACTGGTCCAGTCTGACCCTCTCTCCTTTTACTGTGAGTCTGAGTTTAACCTGCGCCAGGAAAACTCCCATTAACCACAAGAAAGAGACACTATGAGGAAATATGGAAGATGGGCCTTTAGTAGTACTATTACCATAGAAAGGGACACTATTTAAACCATAAGGAAATATGGAAAATTGGTCGGTAGCAGTGGTGGTAGTAGTAGTAGTTGTTGTTGTTGTAGTTATAGTAGCAGTAGTAGGAGAGTAGTAGTAGTCACAGTAATTGAAGTAATAAAAGGTGCAGTATATAGCATTTCTAGCGGAGAGTCTGCCACATGCACATCTCCATAGAGATACTACAATACCCATATTGTATTGTAGAAAATACTACAATACAATATGGGTATTGCAGTATTTTCTGATCTATGTTCTAATGTTATTTCCTCATCACAAACACACCTGGAGTTGTGTTTTGTTTCATTCACACATGTTTAACACAAAAACCCTGCAAATTTAGGTCTTCTCTTAAACTGAAAACACTCTATTCCACATTGCGATGTCATGTGGGAATACAGGAAGTGCTCCAATGTGTTTTATTAAACTACACACCTTTGCTAGAATCATTTGGATGATTTCAACCCTGGAATTGCCCATCTCTGCCAACCTAAAGGTAAAAGGTAGCTGTTAACTTGAAAATTACAGCATTACGACATCACAAGGTGGAACAGAGCATTTTGAGCTTTGGAAATGTAGACAGACTAATAACAAAGGATTACTTAAACATGTGTGAATGAAACAAAACACAACCCCTTTAAGACCTTTAAGCTTTAAACATATCTCTGTTTATCTACACCATGCAGGTGGCCCACGTCAGATCTGTGAAGAGGCAAGCCTGCTAACAGTATATTCCAGTATATAACAGTATATTTTAAGGGGGTTTTATGCAATAAGCTGTCTGTGTACACTGGTGTGTGAATGTGTGTTTGAATGGGTGAAAGGTCCCTTGATGCAAGCTGCTTTGAGTGCCTTGAAGGTGGAAAAGGGCTTGACCATTTACCATTTAAAAACACCCATGATGTTGAATAGATATGTTTAAAATCAATAATGGAGCCAAGCAGGTGAAAAGAAACATAACACAGAACTGGTTTTAAAAAATTCTAAGTATAATCTTTACTTCTTCTTTGGCTTCTTCTTAAACATAATACGTAATACTTCGTGGTACTAGGGACAAAGACAAAACAGAATTTTGTAGGAATCCAATTGACATTTAGACAAGCATAAGCACATTCAGAGAAGGTCAAAGAGGAGGCTGTATTGGATGTTTTAATTCACAAAGCTCTGATAATGTTCTTTTGCTTTCAATGTTAATTACAGTAAGTATGTGCAAGAAAGCCGGGGCCCTCACCTTGACCAGAGATCCCTCCCTATAAACAAACATCATTAGTCATCATCACAGCCATAATCCAATATTCTTCTATGTGTTTCCCACAGGCTATAAGTGCACATATGAGATGAGATATTATATAGAAAAAACAACATGGCGACGCTAGATTTTGGTGATTTTGATGGAGTCTAGAAGCAAGGACATGTTCATAACTTTGATTTATTATTATTATTTTTTGGTATGTGAAATTTAAAGGTGCATTGTGTGACTTTCTTTAGTAGATGGTCCGTCAAATGCTTTTTTTTTCAGGGAGATGTTATTGCTTTGTGTGGAATGTTTCACAGTATGGCATTAAACCTTTCTATCTTCATGGAGAGCAAACCAGACCAAGTTACAGGTCAGATCTGTGGAGAGGCAACCCCACTGACAGTCAGAATGCCTGTTTTTCTAGGTATTTTTGAGCTATAAACCCACATTTCTACCTTGCATTTATTAAACCAATTTAATAAATGTAAGGTAGAGCTGTTTAATGTCATATTGTGGAACATTTTAAGCAGAGCAATAATATATCCATAGAAACAAGTG
This sequence comes from Taenioides sp. WSHXM2023, assembly GCA_029959045.1. Taxonomy (NCBI): domain Eukaryota; kingdom Metazoa; phylum Chordata; class Actinopteri; order Gobiiformes; family Gobiidae; genus Taenioides; species Taenioides sp. WSHXM2023. Next base: position 19,474,572 of record CM057102.1, read on the forward strand.
TGTATTGTATGAAGCCATGGTGGGGCCAGTTTACAGACACTATATACAACAACATTTAAAGAAGACCTATTGTGCTTGTGTCTGCTATAAAGTTATAATCTACGAGACCTGTGGATTATAATTTGCACTTTTTAAATCACAATATTCATCAAAAACAGTTTACAGAGCAGTGGGTGTGCAGGTGCCGGTGAAATCGGGGGCTGAGAGAGATTAAATATTGCTCAAACATGCATGAATGTTTTTTTGTTTTTTTTTATCCTTTATTATCCTCTGCATTTCACCCATCCTTTTCAGGAGCAGTGGGCAGCACATGAAGGCGCCCGGGGACCCATCTCCACGATCTTATTGGTCAGGACCTGAGCTGGAGGATTTTTACCTAAGGAGTATGTTTTTTTGGGTTGATGGGGGAAACTGGAGTGCCCAGAGGAAACCCACTCAGACACGGGAAGAGCATGCAAACTCCACACAGAAAGGCCTGGGCAACCTGGGGATCGAACCTGGAACCTTCTTGCTGTGAGACATGAGTGCTAGCCACTCAGTCACTGTGCCGCCCTAATCACTCCAAAAACACTCCAAAAAACTTTGAGAGGGAAAACGAGAAGCAGAAACTACTATAAAATCCCTGAAAAAGCTCTGAAAGGTAAATTTTGCAGAATATTACAGAAAATTGAACAGCAATGTGTAATACAAATGGTACTATCGCAATATCAAGACATTACTACAGTACTATAAGAGATTATTATATTTCAGAATAGACATTTTGAGAAACTGCATTCTGGTACTGCTAATCTATCATATTATTCACAATACGACGTTAACGTATAGGTTAAGGTATATTGTGCACTGTCCCATAAATAAACTAAATAAATAAATAAACATAAACCTACCTCAAGGATCCAAGAAATACATAGAGGTTTATGATCACACAGTTCTACTTCAAACTGCAGGGTGTAGTGGGAGAAACAGAAAACAGCATTCTTTTAGTGAACGCAGGTGCAGAAGCATAAAGCACTTTTTAACCCAAGGATTCAGTGTTCTGTATCTGAAGTATACTTTCCAACACTGTTCGGTAGTACTTTGGTGTATTTCATGGCACATATGGATTTATTTTTCAGTCCTTTTTCACTTCCTAATTTTGTCCTCAAATGAAAAAAATAAAAAATAAAAATAAAATCTCACACTGTACCCTGATTGGGCCAAGTAAAATAAATGTTAGAAATAAAGTATGTTAGAAATTACATTAAAATGCAATTCTTCAGTATTTTGTAAGTATATTGTAAGTATTCTTCCCACACTGTTAGTTAGTAGTACTTTGGTGTACTTGATGACATATATCCAGCTTTATTCAAGTAAATGTCCTAATTTAGTCCTCAAGTGAACAAAATAATCATCTGCCATTATACCAAGATTTGATCCAGTAACATAATATATTACAAATTACACTTTAATGCAAGTATTACAGTATTCTTCCCACACTGTTTATCAGTAGTACTTTAGTGTACTTCAATCTAGCTCTTTTCTGTGAACATCCTAATTTAGTCCTCAAATTAACTTAATAATATGTGACACTGTGCTCTAGTTGGGTCAAGTAATGGAATATATTACAAAATACAAGTATTATTAGTAGTTTATTAGTAGTACTTTGGTGTACTTTAATCTAACTCTTTTCCTGTGAACATCCTAATTTAGTCCTGAAATGAACTAAATAATTATCTGCCATTGTACCAAGATTTGGCCAAGTAATGAAAAATGGAATATATCGCAAAATAATTTTAATTAAAGTATTATTAGTAGTTTAATTGTTTTTAATGTGTCTTAATTCCGGTTTGTACAGTGTCCTTGAGTGCCCAGAAAAGGCACCTCAAGGACACCGTATTATTATTATTATTACTATTATTAAGTAGTAGTAGTAGTAGCTTAGTCCTCACAGTATTCTTCCTGCCCTGTACTTCATAATCATCTGCCACTATACCAAGATTGAGTTAAGTAATGAACTCTATTATAAAATACACTTTAATGCGAGTATTACAGTATTCTTGCCACACTATTTATTTGTATTACAATCTATCTCTTTTCCTGTGAACGTCCTAATTTAGTCCTCAAATGAACTAAATAATCCTGTGCCACCGTACACAAAGAACACTGTGCCAATCCTAATGACTCCTTTGTTTGCGTGACCCTGTTTGAATTGCTTTTGCTCTCTCTTCCGTCGCAGAAAGCACAGCACATGCTCTGTAACGTTTCCTGGCATTGGACCATTTTCACAAACAATTTCGTGATCATTTGAAAAACAGTAGGTGCTTTTTGCATTTCCCTGTTGTATTGTAACAGGTTTGTGCATCTTCTTGGCTCCGATGTCCAGTGTGGATGTACAAACTCGAAGCTGGAGAGAAACTGGGCCCCTCTCCCGATACCCAGCAGAAAAATCACCACAATTTCAAGTGCTCCTGAGAAAACTCACTTCCCCGGTCCAAAACGAATAAAATCTCTCTTTTCTGTTGCATTGTGCGATGGTTTCGGCAGTTTTTTGGCAGCCATGTTTGTTTTGTTCGTGACGTTCCCCTCTGGAGATTGTCTTTCCCCCTGACTCTTGCTTGCAAATAGAAATTTTAATTAGAACAATATCTTTTTGTTTGCGCCAAAGCCAATGAGAATACCCCAAACAATTTACCATGCTGTTGACCCCGCCCACCTGTCACTGTTGCCTTGTGAACGCTAGCATCCTGTCCACCTCCTTTTATTTACATCCCACAATGCTTTGCTGAAGAGGTGCATCCACGGAGAAGCAGATAACCACAATGCATTGCGCTCTTCCCTATGATTTTAAACCTGGATGTTTATTGATATGTTTATTGATTAACCCATTGGGTGACTGTAGCTAATATCAGAAAATGGCACAGAATGGCGTTGACGGATCGTTTTGTACTGGCAGTGAGCTTTCTATAGACACGGGTCAATTTGCGGTTAAAAAAAAGGCTGTAAATCTCCAGACTGACAAAACAGAAAATGTCTAAGTTTGGCTGGACCCTTTGTATTGATTGGAGACTTTTAATTGGCTGCTCATTGATTAAACTGGAGCTTTATTGTCCACATGAGACTGTTTAGTGCATGTTACAGAGCGTTGTACAGGCTGAAAGGGAAGTCTGCATTCAGTCAAAACTGCAGTTTTGTGGGTATTATCTTGTCTTATCTTGTTGTCTATGTTTTTGCTTTATGGCACAGTGGTCAAAGCAAGGAAGTAGGCCATGGATTTGCAATCAATGGTTTTAAATCTCTCTAGATGGAAATACCAACATTAATCAAGTTTATTAAAAATAAAACAGTGCTGGCTGATGTTGGCAGGATCAATACTGAAATATTCATATATTGTAAGAAACTTGAAGTATAGAAAAGTATAAAGTAAAGTAAAGCAGTTTAATATATATATATATATATTTAAATAAATAGTTTATATTTTAGTTCTATACGCCAAGGTTAAATGCTTGGTAGTAAAGGAGTTTCAATGCATTTCATTACAAAAGTCATTGATATCAGTATCAGATCGATATTGTGATACTTGCCAAGGACTGAGCTTGTGTTTATAGTGTAGCTCCATAGTAAACTGAAGAATAATAACATTTGAATCAGTTTTGTTATACTGCCAGGTCCTGATATCAGAACTGAAAAAGCTGGATTAGTGCATATGTAATTCAGTGTAAAATTACTCGAACAAATGTGAAAGGTCTTTCTTATCTGTGACAAAAGCAGATTTTATCATTATGAAACAGCGCTGTAATTGAAATGTGTGTAACATTATGCCAGTGTCCTATTAAAGTCTTGTTATCATGCCATGCAAAAATGGGTATTGAAACGGGGCTCTGTAGGAGCTCTTCAAAACTACATCCTTCTGTGGTCCGGTTCAAAGTCTAGAGCTAATTGGGCCTGCTATTTTATGTTGATTATCGTGATGCAACAATGAGCAACTTTGAGCACCCCGTCTCTCTAAAGGGAAACGCTCCAGCATTTCAAACTTCTGAATGCCAAGATTTTTATGAATATTTCCTTTATGAAAGTTACATTTGGCATTGTCAAATTAAAACCTTGCTTCGGCATGGCACAAACCGGCAGAGTTACAGGTTAGGTTTGTGGAGAGACATACTCAAGCATCCTCAAGTATGAATCCATGTTTTTCCATTTTTTCTGTGCAATAAAATCTCCTATAATTAATCAAATAGTTTAATGAAAGTGTAATGCCATACAGTGGCACAGTCAAGGAAAAGTAATAGAAATAAGTTGGTGGAATGAGAATACATACTTCTTCAATACTTTAGAAGATGTGAATTTGATCACCACTGAATCTCCCTGAGTTCAGATGGCCATGATTGACATGTGGATTAGCCAAAGAAGGACATGAATAAAAGGGAAACGCTCCAGCATTTCAAACTTCTGAACTGCCAAGATTTTTATGAATATTTCCTTTATGAAAGTTACATTTGGCATTGACAAATTAGAACCTTGCTTCAGCATGGCACAAACAGGCAGAGTTACAGGTTAGATTTGTGGAGAGACATTCTCAAGCATCCTCAAGTATGAGTCCATGTCCGTATCAAAATAAATATGGCTGCTTATAAGGAAAAAACAAAGGAAAAAAGTATCACAAGGGACTGAAAAACATTGCAGATTTCTACAGAATCAATGAGCAAAGCAATAGACTCTGTTCATCTCAGGTGAGAGAAATGTCATTTTGTTTGTAAATGATAGATGACCAACGAGCTCCTTTGTTTCACATGCATCACTGAAAAAATAGATTCTGGAAATGCCACGCAAAGATGGAACGACAAAACTAGAAAAGTTCCACAGTGCTCCTTTATGAACATTTTGCTTATATTTTAAATTCATGCCTTGGATTTTCTGCCTCTATTTCTGGGTCCCAGTCAAACAGCTGTTGCCAAATATGTAAAACACATCACGTCCCACTGCACTGAGTATCCTGACACATGGGAAAAAAAGTCCTTTGTGAGGGCCATGTCTGGAGCTGGCTGACGCTGCATTTGGACCAACCACAACAAACATGTATGAAAATTTGAGCTTAAAACTGTTGAACAGCCATGTAGAAAGAATGGGCTGCTTGTTTTTCTGTTTTCAATCCGGTACTACTCGCTATTTGGCACAACTCATCCTCCCACGGTTAAAAAAATACAAAACAACAACAGTCTTTCTGGTTTGGACACACCCCTCCCTCATCCTTTCATCCTCCCCTCCTCTCCCCTGTCTTCCCTTATCTCTTTGCATTGGCGACGCATTTGTCAACTAGACTGACTTCTAATTCATGCATGCTTTATTGACATCGGAGAAGCAGTCCTTTCCTGGCAAAAAGACTCTGAACAGTACAAAGGTTTTGGTTAAACTATGGATCTTCTCTTGGCCTTTTCATCTTTGCTTTTTCCCAGTGCCGACTGTGTAAACTGAACTCAAAAAGATACAAATCAGCTATAGCAGCGGTTCTCGTGGTGGGAAAGTACACAGCTTGTAGGATGCAAGCTTCAGAAATCTTCGGATGTTCAATTCCTGGTTTAGCCTCAGCTCAGTAGTTCTGGTTTAGATTTAAAGTTCTTTTTGAGTCTTGTTTTAGTCGTCTGCCAAACACTACACGGTGTTGTAGTCTCTTTTTTGGTAAACTGCTACTGTAACCACAGCTGCCCTGGGACAGACTGACGGAACGAGGCTGCCAATCTGCGTCACCGGCCCTTCCACCAGATTCACACATTCATCCCTTTATGACAATGTGGAATTTTGGTGATATCGTTAAATAGTGATTTTCTGCTTTTGTTTAATGCAGCTACGACACGTTCCACAACCCACTTCTCCTACTGGTCAGAACCTCATCATCTGAGTGACAGGTGGATATGTATATGTACGTAGGTGTAATATGTAGCGGCCTTTACAGTACATTGCAAAGGAGCCTTGTACCAGCCCCTTAAGACCTAGTTCAGAACTTTGTCAGTGCTTTATTTTACTTGGTTTTGTCCTGAATTACTTGATGCATTGTCTGATTTGTAATAAGCACTTATTGTCAATGCAGATTTTGTTCTAGTTGCACCCAGTTTCAACTCATTAGACTCTCAGGGTGCATTGACACAAAATTGGGACTAAACTAGCTCAAGTTCAAGTTCAAGCTAAACTAGACCAGGACTAAAACAGCACTAGATCGGGACTAGACCAGGGCTAGAAGTGGACCAAACCAACTCTGCATCTGGACTAAAATGGTTCTCGTCCAACAAGCCCGACTGGACATGTGTAACTGGCTGTTCCTTCTATATTATTTTCATCCAGTGCATAAGGAATATGTCTATAAGGTCATATATTTCTAAAATAGCTGCTTACGTAGTACATTACAAAGGGCATGTACCTAAAATGGGCCTAGTACCAGTACTTTAAGACATAGTTCAGAACTTTTTCAGTCCTTTATTTTACTTGCCTTTGTCCTGAATTTCTTGATGCATTGTCTGATATAATAAGCACTAATTTTGTCAATGCAGATTTTGTTCTAGTTACGCCCTGTTTATGTTATAATGTCGTTTCCTCATCACAAACATACCTTGAGTTTTGTTTTGTTTCATTCACATTTGTTTAACACACAAACCCTGCATATTTAGGCTGAGTTCAAATTGAAAACACTCTGTTCCACCTTGTGATGTCATGTGGTAGCTACAGGAAGTGCTCCACCGTGTTTTTAAACTCCATACACCTTCATTTCAGCCCTGGATTTGCCAATCTTTGCAAAACAAACGTAAAAGGAGCTGTTAACTTGAAAAGTACCTTTTCATGACATCACAAGGTAAAACAGAGCATTTTGAGCTTTGGAGATGTAAATAGACTAATAATAAAGAATTATTCAAACATGTGTGAATGAAACAAAACACGACTCCAGGTATGTTTTTGAGGAGGTAACAACATTCTAATAAGTCAATTTTCATTATATAGGACCCTTAAACTGGATTAGACCAGGACTAGAACAGGACCAAACCAAGTCTATATCAGCACTACACTGAGCTCAAACCAGGATAATTGTGCATTTATCCTAAGTTTAGCAGCTGCTGGTGGGACCTGTTTTTGTCAGATCTGTTTTACTTAATTAACTGCCATTACATTGTTAACTGCACTGCGTGATTGCAATGCCTCTTCTTATTGTATTTCATCTATTTATTTGTTACTCTACACTGAAACTTATTTCATAAATGCATCTTTAAAGGGCCCATATTACACTGTTTTCTGATCTATATTATAATGTTTCCTTATCCCAAACAGTTCTGTTTCATTCACACACGTTTAACACGCAAATCCTGCATATTTAGCCTGAGTTCTTCTCTCAAACTGAAAACGCTCTGTTCCACCTTGTGATGTCATGTGGTACTACAGGACGTGCTCTACTGTGTTTTTAAACTCCACACATCTTCACTAGAATCATTTAGATCATTTCAATCCGGAATTGCCAATTTCTACTAAATTACAGGTAAAAGGTAGCTGTAAACTTGGAAAACTATACCTTCATGACATCACAAGGTGGAACAGAGCATTTTAAGCTTTGGAGATGTAGACAGACTAATAATAAAGGGTTAGTCAAACATGTAAATGAAACAAAATACAACTCCATGAATGTTTTTGAGGCGGTAACAACATTATAACATGGTTTAAAGCTCACAAGAGTCAATTTTGTGTAATATAGGACATTTCAACACTTTCCACATATTATTTTTCCTGTTTCACATCTGAGCATGGCTTGTTTGCAGTATAGGAAATCTATATGTTGTACAATGGGAAGGGCTGTCAGGCTCCTGGACCCGTATGTGGGAGACATGACATTTGTGAATCAAACATTTGCTGCTCCGCTGGATACACTGGGATCAAACCTGGGACAAACTGACTGACTACCAAACAGCCCACCTGCTGCTGAGAATAACAAATACACACACAGGCCAATGCAAAACATACATTTATGAACCAGAAACCAGAATCCACAGGAGCCTCGGCGTTTCACAGCGAAATGTCTGAAATATTTGAAAGATTCATCCTTGAGAGGTGTCAACTGTTGCCCGACTCAATCCTACATCACATTTAGCCTGTCAGAAACACAAACTGGGCGCCTTAAGGAGAGAGCGAAGGCTAAAAAGAACATTTGAGCCCAAGCCAAAACATGGATGAACCTTATAAAAGATGCATGAGAAGGTTGGCAGGTTGGTGGACAAAGATCAACCCAAGCAGCAAAATCTTCCCCAATGATCCTCTAAAAGTTTTACTGCAAAGTTATAAATTTTGCTGTTACTTTTTAGCATAACCTCAGTTACCAGGGGGCAGTATAGGTTTGTGGTCGTCCCAAGGCTGTAGAAGGGTTGGAGAGTTTTGGAGTGAATGTGAGGTGTTGTAAATCATAGGTCAAATCAATACCAAGATAACTGCAAGCTACAAGGCAGATGATTTGCAGTGGTGATGGGGAAATGTTACATATGATAGTCCTGGCCAAGTCCTGGCCAAATCCTGGTTTAGTCCTGGTTTAGTCCTGGTTTAATTCTGGTTTAGTCCTGATTTGTCATTCTGATTAATCCTGGTTTAATTTTTGATTAATCCTTGTTTGTTCCTGTTTATAGTGCTTCTTTATTCTATATTTTGGATCCCCATTAGCCTTTACCAAAGCAACAACTATTCTTCTTTCTCCACATAGTCTTGGTTTAGTCCTGGTTTAGTTTTGGTTTAGTCCTGATCTAGTCCTAGTTTAGTTCTGGTTTATTCCTGGTTGATATCTGCTTTTAGAATTGTTTTTTTTTCCTGGATTATCTTGGAAATTATATGATTAGAAAGCTATGGGGCTGAACAGTAATGCCATAATATTAATTTCACACTACTAGTGATAGACAGTATGTTTTCTAATCATTGTTTGAGTTTCTATAAACCAAGACTTGATCCATTTTTAAAGTTCAGTTTTATGGGTTTATCACTCAGAGTTTTACCGACAGCTGTATAAAAGCAGTTAGTTTTGAAGCTCATACATCAAAATGTCTGCCACAGGCCACAGGTCAGCCAAGGATACTCAGAGTCCTGTTCCTCTGACTCAGTGTGGGGCTCTTTCAGATGTGAAAGCACAGGAAGCAGAAGACAAGGCTGCATTATCCTCTCCACTGCTCTGGGCTTTGCAACAACTTTAGAAGAAACACAAACGAGGAGCTTTGTGAGGCTTTTTCACACTATCTACTGCTTTTAAACAGAAGGTCTTCACGTTATTCAAACACCACTTTCAACCAAGAAGTTATTGATGAGTGAAGATTTCAAAATACTTATACTGTTCCAGTTCTACCCAAGTCTGAATATTAGATTTGCCACAAAGCCTCTTTGAAGGGCAAAACGACATCATGCTATGCCAAAATCTCAACCTCCAAATGATTACTAATAATAACTTGTGTTATGAGCCAAACGGTTCAATAAAACGCACGCATTTAGAGTCGTTATAAAAAGTCCGACACAAAGTGATCATACCTTGGTCTTGAGGGGCTCTGTATCCTCCAGGATGGACACGAACGGGATCTCCAGAAACGAGGACAAAAACTCCAGCTGGATGAGCTCCTCTTTGCTCCGGGGGAACGCGAGCACCGCGGACACCCCCCGCACCACCAGGTCCTGACAGGTGCTCCGGGACAGAGACTCCGGGTCTCCTCCGGTGGGGATGCGGGCCAGCATGTCCAGTGTGAGATTATAGGGCAGCAGAGGGGGGCTCTGGGACGACGTGGTGGTGGCCCCGCTGGAGGAGTCGGACCCCGCGCTCTGGTGCCGGAGGCTGGCCAGGGCGCGGTTCAGAGCGTTCTGTATCCGTGCGGGCTGCCGGGTGGGCAGCAGAGCACCCATGCGCACACTGTATCCGATCCGGGAGAGGATGTGGCAGGGCTGAGTGCGCGGGGAGCAGGACTCCGGGGAGGAAGAGGCGGAGGACAGCAGCAGCAGTAGCAACACCGGTGTGAGGCAGAGGAGAGGAGCTCTCCCGGGCATGAGGCAGTGGCACCAGAGTCCAGAGAGAGACAGCATGCTGCAGCTCCAACGCGCCACTCAGGACGACTGGACTACGCATAGCTCCCTCTTTCCTTCGACTCCAGCGCTGTCCTCGGACTTCTACTTCCCGCCTGTGCGCCTTCTTCCCGCTCTATCTGTGGTCTATGGTCCTTCTCAAACTTTATCCTCTTTTCTTCTTTCCATGCCGTTAAAAGCGCGACAGCCTCTGCGCTCTGGAGAGGCGAGAACACGAAAGACGCGCGGAGAAAAGCCGGTGACGGTGCGCGCAGCTCCGAGCGCTCGTCCTGCTTCTGTCAGTCTCCGCTGGAGGAAGGCTGAGCAGCTGTGAGCGGTGTGTGTGTGTGTGTGTGTGTGTGTGTGTGTGTGTGTGTGTGTGTGTGTGTGTGTGTGTGTGTGTGTGTGTGTGTGTGTGTGTGTGTGTGTGTGTGTGCGCACGTGTGCCGGCCCGCCAATAATGTAACCTCTCACGGAGACCGCCTCTTGCTGAATTTAAATGACAATTCGTCGGTAACATTTCCTTCCTGTTCCTCGGGCTCCACGGAGGATACGCACATAATGTATTTTTCATTCAAAATAGACACTAAAAGCAATGGAAATATTCTCCAGTGTAATTATATTTTATCATTCCAATTTACTTTAAAGTTGTGACTGAAACAAGACAATTTATGATTCCGTTTGAAGGTGAACTCTACTCCCAAACACATAAAAACATAATAAGTGTTTTTATTTATTCTAAACACCTGGATCCAAAACCAGCGCGCCACAATCACATCCATATGCATGAGCTCCGTGAATACTACAGTTCAATATCCTCCAGCGGGGAGCCTACAAGTCCTCACTCAGGGATTATGGATTCACTTTAGCTCACAACGTCAACAAGTGCGTAGACTTTTTTTTTTTTTTTTAGCTGAACGTAAATGTAAATTACAGGAAATCTCTTCAACAGAATTTCCTCTGATAAGGTCCATGCAAATGTGACAATGTTTATTCATATGTTTTAGACACAAATCGTTCTGGCTGTAATTGCTTTAACAAATAAACGTAATGGAAAACAAGAAGGCGACTGAAACGCTGCCAGCTTTCAGAAATAATTGTGAATTGTGAACTTGAGGGACTCTCACGCTCTTCATATGACCTTTAGAAACATGAATATATAAATAAAACAATTATACTAAAAACACGTCAAGGTCAAAGCAACCTTGTTTGATCAGTACAGTGAAATAATATTGTATTTCGGACAAAGATCAGCTATTGTCATTACATAGAGACTCACTTAAGCCTAGAAGGTAACCCGCTGGACTCCTCAGATCCAAGCATTAGTTTTCCGTGGCTGTCGGTTAGGAAAGCTAAAGTGGATGTTTTAATTAAAGCTACCAGACATTTGTTTAGCGAGGTAATAGGCTATATTTAAGCACGTCCCCTGCTCCGACCACCTCTGCCCCCGCCAGGCTTGGGCCAACACAAAACTAATAGCTCTCTGAAATGCTCATTTTCCCTCCGAGATTTATCCCCGCTTCTTTGGCGCCGTCCAAGTTCAACATTATCCGTTGAGTAACCGGCGCTTTCAGCACCACGGCCAGCGCCATAAAAGTCATCCGCAGCGCATGTTAATTTAGCTCCGCGTGAGAGACAGCGCTCCGTCCCGCGCTCGCTCCTCTGTCCCCTGATTTGATTTTGTTGCATTAGAGCAGAACATTCAGAGTCTGTGCATTACCGTGGTCACTGGGGTTTTTGTGTTAGCTTTGTGCAATGCGCTACTGATGCTTGAAATCTCTTTACTTTTTTTTTTTTTCTTTTTTTCTCGCTTTCAAAATAAAGGAATGGTGTTGTTGCAGAAAGAGCTGGGTTCATACTCTGATCCATTTTGTAACTTCTGGTGGAGGGTCGCCACATGCTTCTGTCCATGGAGATGTACTTGTTACGCTTCCAAGCCTGTTCTTCCCTCCCCTCACCTGGCTCCTCCTCCTCACCTGGCTCCTCCCCCTCACCTGGCTCCTCCCCCTCACCTGGCTCCTCCCCCTCACCTGGGCTTTGTTCAGAGTTACCTGTGCTCGCTGCTCTTCTTCTGTCAGGCCAAAGCTGTAGACTGCAGTAACGTAGATCGCATCTAGTGGTGATATGTGGGAATACAACAACTCTTTTTAAAGGCAGTAGCTTTATAAACTCATCCATGAACAAGGAGTCAAGAAGGACTGTACCAGGTCAGGTTACTGCAAAAGCGAAGCGGTGACCTTGAAAATTTTTTGTGTTTGTTTTCAATATACATTTCAATCAATAGAAACATCTGGAATTCAATAAACAGAAGTGTTGTGTTTTTTGCTACACAGAGGAACATTCAAGACAAATCAATTGCATCTCCATGGAGACAAGCTAGTTTCTTACACATCACCAGTAAAGTTACACAGTGCTTTAGGTTTGGAGACATTTTTTCATTTAGAATTTTAATACACCACAAACATCCATTTATTTTCATTTGGTATACAAAGCATGTCCTTGATTGGAGTTAAATGACTATAATTAACATGTTTATCTAAAATAAATAAATAAAAACAATAATAAAACAAAATACTGAATTTTGAATCTTTTGGGTGAGTCCTTTAGAATAAGTATAGCAATTGTGTAATCCTTTTTGAGGCCGGAGAGACACACGGGCCGTTCGTGTCAAAAATAAACATAGCTGCTTATACATAGAAAAGAGGGAAAACACTAAATAAAGGACTAAGAAGCAGCTTGGATTTTCTCTCAAACAATAATCGAAGCACCAAACTATTATTTATCTCAGGTCAAAGAAATTATATAGTTTGTTTTGAATGTTATGAGAATTTTCAAGAGATGTATTCCGCATTTGAGAGACATGTGATACAAATTAGCAGTTGTGGTTGGATGATCTCAAGTTTGGACAGAGGTTTTTCACCCTTTCTCGTCCGGTACCAGTCCCTTCTGGATTTATACAGAATGTAGAAGGCAAAGACTTCTAGGAGGAGCAGGAGCAGTGCCATGGCGCATACCTGTAGATTGAGATCACTACTCCTCCGTGTCCCCTCCCCCCTCCTCATCTCCCTGGTCGTTTCAAATCTGCCTTGAGGTGACCTGGTCTGATACAGCTGACAAATGTGAGACAGCGGGGCCGAGCAGAGACACGTTTCCCCTCCTCGCTCTGTCCTCTTCCTCCCGTCTCCTCTTCCTCCTCTTGCTCCACTCACAGACACATGAAACCAGTTCTGTGGGCTTTGTACTGCTGCTCAAACCAACGCCATTAAACTTGCATGGCTCCTCTCACACTCTCCCTTAGGTACCTGTAGGAGCCAGGCAAAGTAGAGCCAAGAACAAAAGCACTGCTCCAATGTGTTTCGTGCTAGTTTTTGTTAGCACATTTGGCCTTATTGGGAATTCTAGTTACCCACATGCAGAAGGAGGCAGGTAGACTGTAAGCAAAGTATAGCTCAAAAAAGTTGTTGGTTTGTACAGTGGATACAGCAGGGCATTTTGGAAGAATTTGGGGCAGTTGTGAGATGCAGACAAAGTTATGTAAATCAAGGAGGTAGTGAAAGAAATAAATGTTGAAGTTGACAGCAGCAAGGGCAGGTATGTCAATAAACCTTAGGCAATAAAACTGTGGTGTGTATGTCCCAATATTAAAGTGCAGTGTGTAACTTTCTGGACGTGCCACCTCACCTGCATGATTCAATGGAAACAGAAAGTTAAAACCAAACTTTTGGAGCATTCTCCATGGAGATATACAGGTTTTATGATATACTGTGGTATATTATACCCAAATGAACAATATTTCCATGGACAACACGGGCATTCTCCGAATAAGAGTTTGTGCACGCTCACAGTAAGGATGTAAGGAAGGAGTAAGGAAGTTTTTCAATGCAATAAACATAACCAAAATGGGAAAAAACTAACCACGACAATCATGTTTTTACAATACAAAAATAACAGTATTTGATAAATATATCAAATACTTCTATTTCACTATTTCATGTTTGCTTCTTTGCCAAAAAAATGATTGTTCTGTTACAGCAACGTGCTAAAAAGAGAGAGCAGAGAGAAAATTGGTTCATTGCAATGCAGCCAGCATCAGGAAATTATGGTAAATCTAAAAAAAAAAAAAAAGAAAAGTTAATTTTGAAATGTGACAGTAATTATAGTAAAAAGGCATTTGTAGAGGTATCAAAAGCACAATCCAAAATTCAATCCAGTACAACCCCACACAATTTTGATTTAAAGGTCCTATATTAAACAAAATTGCTTCTTCTTACCTTTAGTTCAGTAGAGGTTGGCAATTCCAGGGCTGAAATTATCCAAATGATTCTAGCGAAGGTGTGTGGAGTTTCAAAACACAGTGGAGCACTTCCTGTATTATCACATGACATCAACTCCCTAAACATGTAGGGTTTGTGTGTTAAACATGTGTGAATGAAACAAAACAAAACTCCAGGTATGTTTTTGGTCCGTGTACCATTTGTTCTTTTGAATTTCAATTAAGAATGAAAAACAATAAAATGTGAAAACAGTTTGTTATTTCATTATTCCATTTTAGTGTCAAACAGATTTTGACCTCTATTTCCAATATTTAATTTAAAGATTATTTCAGATAACACCAATCAAAAAACAGTCTTGGTGCCTATTTCAGTTTTGATATTTTATTCTCTCTGGTTTATATGCTCCAGAAGTTCTGCTGCTTAGCACGCCGTGTGTGAATTCAGTGTCAACCGAACAAAGGAGAGTTTATCGCCTAGCTGCTGCCTGTTTCTCGTCATGGTGTTACAATTACTTTCTAAGACGCGAAAGTAAACGCGTTGCTATAAAAGAAGAGGACGTGTTTGTCCACAAAATGAGCCCATTACAGCTCTTTCCAACTCTGCATCGGTAACCAATCCTTTGTGTCTTCGGTTGTGTTTTTCACAAAATCTTTGAATACTCATTTCTGAGCACATCTTACTTCTATTTTGCTTCAGTGTGGAGGAAATTTCCGCATGTGTCTTGCCTGCTCCAAACAACTCTTTGATGTATATAGCACATGGATCTAACATCCACTGATACAGACTGATCCATCCAAAAACTTACATAACTTCTGGGACATAAACCAGAGAAAATAAAATATCAAAATTGAAATTGGTGTTATTTGAAATAAACTTTAAATTAAAGGTTGAAATCTGTTTGGTTTTTTTGTTTTGTTTTGTTTTGTTTTGTTTTGTTTTTGACACCAAAACGGAATAATGAAATACCAAACTGTTATTTAGATCAGAAAACACTGTAATATGGGCCTTTTAAATATCACCCTTTGGCCCTACAAACCTTAGTACATGAACATTACAATGGCATAATTGTTATCCTACTTGGAACACATTTAATTGCAACTATCCAATTACCAATATCCCATTTACATTTACTACGATAAAGAGATGAGCTGTTTTCATCTCATCTTCCTCGTTGGAGTGGTTATAATGTTATGCCTGTTCCAGCTGACCTGCTTTATTAGCTCTCCACAGTGTGTTAAAGTGAGTGCGTGTTCTGAATAGCAGAGCTCCACTGTCCATGATAATCAGGTAGTTAAAGCACAGATGATTAGAGCTGGATCAATGGGCTGTGGAGAGTCAGTAGAGTCCACCTCTGTCAGCCTCTGGAAAAACAGGACCGGAGCCGCACTGTAAAAATGATTTGAAAAGTTCTGTCAACCAAGTGATTTTGACAAGAATTATGTTGTATTTTAGTTTTAGGATTTTGGACTTTTAAAGGGCCCATATTTTCTGATATACTGTTATAATGTTTCCTCATCACAAACATACCTGGAGTTGTGTTTTGTTTATTCACGATGTTTAACACACAAACCCTTCTTCTCTCAAACAGAAAACACTCCACTCCATACACCTTCACGAGAATCATTTGGATAATTTCTGCACTGGAACTGCAGGTAGCTGTTAACTTAAAACTACCACTACATGACATCACAAGGTGGAGCAGAGCATTATGAGCCTTTGTGATGTACAGTCAGTTTTGCATAATATAGGACCTTTAACTGAAATGATAATTAGTTTTGGTCAAGATTTAGTAGACAAAAATGTGTATCATTATCATTACTTTTTAATTAATTTTGGTCAACAGAAAATATGACAATGCTACTATAGCTGACTAAATCCACAATAATTGCCAATAGTCAGAAGATATATTATATTTTAATTGGGATAAACTGTACTGCATTGCTTCATAGGACCTGTAAATACACTTTTTTGGGGGGTTTTTGGCTCTGAGATTGAAAAGTGTGACTTGGATCTAGTCTCCACTCATTCCTTTCGTTCACTTATAGTTTATAGGCCCATGAGCAGAAGAGGGACAAATATGAGGAGCTGAAGTCAAACTGTTAGTCCATGGAGGTTGGGCAAACAAAGCATTCACTGCACTTGGTCTAGTGTGAATGCATCTGTTAGCATTGATACTTTGTAGTGACATCGTGCTGGGGGAGTTCTACTTTTATGTTCAGCAGTTACCATGGTGACACAATACACACATTAGCAAACACTGTCAAATACATTTTAAGATTGTCTGAAAACTCAAGAAAAAATACAAAATGGATTTATACAGCACATTTTCAGGAGTCTGCGATCAGTACGAGCGTTCATGGTCCTGTTTAGGTGTAACTGAAAAACTGCTGGCTAATGTTAGCTAGCTTGTCACTGCAATTTTATGTGTGAGAGACTTGTTTAAGAGCGCAAACCATCACCTGCTGTAGTTTGAACCAAATCAGCTCTTTCTGGTCAGATTGCGTTAAAACTACACTCTGATTAACTCTAACTTGAGTAACAGAGCTTCTAACAGAGCAGTGCTTTCAGTTAGCTTCACGCCCCGAGGCAAGCCTCAATCTGACAGACCTCTTGGGCTATTGGTGCATTGGCTTCAAGCTGGCGCCTGACTGGCTCCTGGGTCTCTTCCTGCTCATTGGTGCATCGCCCTAGAGTCTGGCCAATCCTGGGCCGTCACCTGCTACGAAAGGACACGCCCCCTGCTGATCTGCCTGTGAACAGCATGTCACATTGTCACATTTGTTACGTCTCATGTAGTTTTGTGTACTTTTTGTGAACTTTGAGACATTAGTAGTCCTTTGTGACTTAGTTTTGAGACTGGTTTGTTTTTTTGTTATTGTAATTTATATACTTTAGTTCTGTTAACTTAGCTTTAGTTATACAGTTACTACTCTGTAAAATATTACTCTGTTTAGAGCCTTTTTTTTGTTAATCCTTGTACACGGCCTCTTTTGTTAGTTTTACCTTCACATTCTTTTGAAATAAATTATGCCTTTAATTTTACCATTTTACATCTTGGTTCTTTTGTTACTTCCACTGTTCCACAATCAGCAGCAAAGTATCAATAGTTCAGTTATTTTACAAAAATATCAATACATGTGACATATCTATGTGTATATGTATGTAATTTGAGAAATAGTTTTACCATTATCATTTAAGATTATTAATTAATTTGTGTATTTCCTTCGGTTTAGTCAGCCAAAATATGACATTGATAAACATATTTTAATCAACCAAATTAACACTGCTGTCAACTGGGAAATAACTTTGAAACATGAATCAGGAATCATTATATATTATGAAAACAATTTTGAACTTTGGAGTCAAAATAATAAATTATCACACACACAAAAAAAAAAAAAAATGTGGAAATGAGTGCACACTAACAGGTTGTGATTTGACAGATTATTGTTTGAAAATGATGGAGGACAAAAGCCACTGGGTGAGACAAACCCATTATCTGTTTGTGGTCTCCCAAAATATTGACTTAAAACTCATTACATTTGGTGATAATGACATTTGAGAAAATTATATTTCCTCTATTAATGACAAACTTTATTTTATTTGTTTCCCTCGTTTTCCATTCTTTCAAACTCTTAGTGCTGATAATACTGAAATGATGCACTGATCCTGAACTCAGCTGATTAAGAGGCTAAAGTGAACAGTCTACTCAGTGACACCACAATCTACGAATTACTAAAATGGGACCCCACCAATGTGTACAAAAAGAAGATCATTGATTGCTTGCAGAAGTTGGAGAAGGAAGAAGTCATTGATTGACAGCTATATTACAGACTGTACCCTGGTGACTCCATCCCTTGCATCTATGGCCTCCCAAAGATCCACAAACAAGGAGTACCACTCAGACCCATTGTATGTAGCACAGACTCCATCACGTACAATGTGGCCAAACACCTAAAAACCATCTTGGCTCCTCTGGTGGGTAACACGGAGTACCACATTGAGAACACAGCCGAATTTGTGAACAAAGTCAAGCATCTCCAGTTTGACCTGGATGAGACTATGGTTTCCTTTGACGTGACCTCTCTTTTCACTTGTATCCCTACATCGGTAGTGGTGGGGGCAGCAAGGAGGAGACTACTGGAGGATACCAAGCTAGAAGAGAGAACCAAACTTTCACCTGACCAAATCGGGAAAACCAGAGTGGGCCGCAATCTGCCGTACATCTCCACCTAGGTCCAGATCTTGGCCAGAGAAAAGAACTGGTTTGAGAGGGGAGTTAAAGAGGCTATTTTTGTCAAGAAAGAGAATCCTTCCTTGAACAGAAATGGAGGTCTCAGACATCATCTGTCTCCCATTTATAACTCTATCCTCAAACCTAAATCAAAACAAACAAAGAAAACAATGGGGCTCAGGTCCAGATGTGTGAAAACACCCATTATGGCCCTGAATGGTTATGCTAACAAAACCCCACACTCATTGCATATTCAATAGGCCTAGCTAACTAACAGAAACTGTAAACAAATAGGTGTGGTAGTCTCAGAGTAATTTCATTGTAGTTAGCTCCTCCCTTCAGGCAGATATAAAGCAGTGTCCACCAGCATCTGACCAGAACTGAAGAAGCAGTTTGAATGAGCTGCAAAACGTATTTGACCAAATACCTTGTCCAGTTGACAAATTGAACTTCTCCTTTTGCCAATATTGAAATAAAAATGTGGATTCAATTGTTCTCAAAAGACATAAAGATGGTAAATTTCTCTATTTTCCCAAGTAATATTTAATTAGATTGCATTTTACATATAAAATAATGGACAATCTTGTGTAGACAAATTACTGTTTATATGCACCATAATGGAATCAAGGCAATGCAAATGCAGTCAATGTTATTCCCACAGACTTTATAAAGAAGTGGACTAAGTGAGTGTGACGTCACCCATAGGCTCCAGTCAAATGAAGCTCAATAAGGCTAGCAGTTATAGGAGCATTTTGGGAGATCCATTTTTGGAATTCCGACAGCAAGTATTATAACAACCAAAGAGCCAATCCAGAGCAAGGCTGTTCAAGGTAATGCACCTTCAAACCTCCACAGCCCTGGTTTGGCAGAGGGTAGGCGCTTAGCAACGCTGTCAATCAAACCTGTTGCTTACACTATCGAGAGCAACCTTGGAGAAAGAAGGCACCTGATTTGTCTGTTATTAATGTTTATATCTTGATTTATTAACAAAATAGCAAAATAAAAACCCCAGGATGATGTAGCGTGGGTTAATATGAACATTTTAAGACCAAAATGACAAGTCTGACAGCAGCAGTTACAGAGAGAGGCACGACAGTCAATGGAGACAAGCGTGCCCATTTCATATTCATACAGTGCAGTCTGTGGTTACTCCCTCTAATACTGGCACATGATTTGTTGTTACATTTTATTTATCCCCAAAATTATGACCCCAAAAAGTCACATTTTGTGGAATTTCTACAAATGTACATTAACAATATTAATACTTCAAACATGTGTACCTGTATGATGAGGTGCAAGTCTAAAAACTACTACTACTAGTAGTTACTCAAAATACGTGGTTCTTGTCAGTGGCGGGTGGTCAATACAGAGCGCAAGTCTGCAGCACTCCCTAACTTGACCTAGATTAAAAAAAACTAATAATAATTATAAAGTAATTATTTTGTATTCAGCTATATGTTTAATATTTTGTTTAAAATTGAATGTGTATCTGCACAGACTTATTTTTTATCATGTTAATGTGCTCATATCACTTTATTTGGTTCATGTGTTTGGCCTTTAAGTTCACTAAGTCGGAGCGACTTAATGGAGGTCTATGGGAGAGCCTGAAGCGTTGAGAAAGTTTGACGTCTTTACGTTGCTTCTGCCCATTACTTTACATTGCAGCCCTGAAGTACGTCTTGGGGGCACAGGGTGAGGGCTTAAAACTCAAATCAAGTGATTGGTCTTCATAAATGTTTATCACACATCTGATCTATTGCTCGCTCTCTCCCGCCCAGCCCCAACTCTCCACTGGCGCCATGTTACCACTACAGGCTAATGAATGGATAACAACAGAGCTATGGGCTTTATGACTTATGGCGAGTTCAACTTCAACTCAAAGTGCATCTGAAGAACAGTTTTTAGGGAGTAATACGTCTTCTCTTCAATGGGCCCCTTCTGCCAAGCAAGAAAAGAGGCATTAAGCTGAAATGAGTGCATTGGCTGCGGTGATATCCTACAGCTCTTATTTTTGATTCACACACTGGCTTGTGGCGGCTACTTACTTTCCCCTTAACCTCCACACAGGAGAGCACGAGGAGAGACCCTGAGCAGCGGACACACAGACACACACCCGCCGCCGGGACCGGGGCAGTCGCTCGCTGCTCCATCAGCCTCTGCCCGCTCATTTCTGGGCATAAAAGTTTCACCTGTGCGTAGTGCGCAGAGGGTTTAAGTCTACCTGGTGCCCAAGTGCTAATAAGGACTGGTCGTAACTTTCAGATTTAAGCGGGAAGTGGGATTAAGACTAGTTTTACCACCAGTTCGTGCACTTGGCTCCCAGACCACGCGTTGCGGACCTGACTGGACCGGGACATAGACCAGTTTGATCTCTTCTTATTGGACAATAATACACTTTTGGAGAGAGAACCAACAGGACAGCAGTTAAAGGATACACTCTGCTTCAGTCTTCATGAGAGGGTTAGAGGCCTGTTTTTGTTAGTTTTGAGCGAATCTGAGGACAGAGCCTCACAGGTAAATAGTGTTATAGTGTTAATAGTTAAATAATGTTATAGTGTTAAGAGTTAAATAGTGTTATAGTGTTAAGAGTTAAATAGTGGATCAGGTCGTGTCGTTGGGGCTGGTTGCTGGGGCTGGGTGTGAGCGGTCTGTTACGTTGTGGGGCTGGGTGTGAGCGGTGGATCAGGTTGTGCTTCTGTGTAAACTTTGCACTTGGCTGTGCGTTGTCTTCTGATAGATATAGTGCAGTCAATAGTGACCAAAATGACTGTCTGTTTCTGGCATTCGTTAGAATACTATGTAGCCTATATATAATACATATATTTATAATATATATTTACAATTTTGGCCTAGATGCCCCCCAAAAAATGATACCACCAGCTGCCACTGGTTCTTGTAATGTCACATATTACAATCTGAGAGGGTACTGAGGCCTTCCAATGTCAGCCTGACACCAGCAGCTCCTCTGTACTTTTCAGTGGTCTCATCATCTCATTGCTCTACCATACAGTGCAGAGATCGCTCATTCACAACTTTCATTTTGTGCTCAGTTTTGTAAAATGATTAAGACATTTTTGTTTTCACATTTGTCTGTGTCTTTATGTTCCTTAAGCCTTTAATCCTGCAGATATGTGAAGCAGTGTTGTTTTAAACCAGCGCCATATACAAGAATACATCAGCAGCCCTGATGGTTGTTTGTAGTATATGAAATGTTTATGTTTAATTGGTCATGGCCTGTTACAACCTTGTTAATTAGTGTGCTTTGCCCTCGTTTAGATCATTTAATTATTTCCTCCATTGAGAGTCAAATGAATGTAAGCAACACTGTCCAATGCTACTGTCCAATCGCATTACATTACACATATCACAAAGCAGTGATTATACATAGAAGTGGGTAGAGTGACAAAAAAATCTACTTAAAGGTCCTGTATTATACCAAATTGACTCTTGTGAGCTTTAAGCCATGTGAAAATGTTGTTACCTCATCAAACACATACTGGAGTTGTGTTTTGTTTCATTCACATGTTTGAGTAACCCTTTATTATTAGTCTGTCTACATCTCCAAAGCTCAAAATGCTCTGTTCTACCTTGTTCTCAAGTTAACAGCTACCTTTTACCTTTAGTGCAGTAGAGTTTGGCAAATCTGAGGCTAAAATCATCCAAATGATTCTAGTGAAGGTAAATGGAGTTTAAAAACACAGTGGAGAACATCCTGTATTACCACATGAAGAACCTGATGAGTCTGATGAGGAAACTACATTATAACATAGATCAAGATGTAGCATAATATAGGCCCTTTAAGTAAGAGTACCATAACTTTACAATAATATTACAAGTAGAAGTATTGATCTAAAAGTTTTTGGAGAAACTACTACTCAAGTAATAGCAATTTTATAAGTGACAGGACATAACATCTCAACCGACTCTTCAGGCTGCATCAATTTAGAAAGTTTCAAGATTTAAAAAGTATTGTCACTGTTACAAAAAAAAAACAACTACATTTTGTTTTTATTCAATTTTGTCAAATTTATTTATTTATTTTTTTTACATAACAAAAACAAAAATAGACAAACACACAAAAAAGAACCTCCCCCACCCCTCTCCACACTCAAAATACACACAAAACTATACAAAAAACACTAGGCAATCAAACATCAGCTGTCACTCAAGTACAACTGCATAGTTTTGTTATAAAATGTAATACTGAAGGTGCAAGACATGCATTAAAAATACATAAATATATCAGAATATGGAGGCTCAAAGTGTGATTTTTGAGTTCAGATTATACTTTATCTGCCTGTGTCTCTCAAAGAAATCCTCTTTAAAAAAGTGTAAAATGCATTATGGGAGCCATGTTGGACAGTTGGCTTTGGACAGCAGCTCCAGTGTGTAACCTCTGTTTTCAAACCCTTATCAGCCTGTGCTTATCCTGCTGTGGACACGTGTATTTCCTTGTAGTGAAGTTATTTTCCCCTTGGTTAGCTGTAGCTTCTCAGTGTTTCACATCCATACTTCCATTTCACTCAATGCATTTGCACTCTTTGACCTTTTGTCCAAACATTACCACTTTTTTTTACTGAAGAAGAAAACCTTACTTGCAAAAGTCAGGGTTTAAAACTACTCGTCCACATATGAGCGATTAAGGCCACAACCCCCACAGCAGCCCTTTATGGAAAATACTACGCACATGTCTCAGCTTCTCAGACAGTTATTCAGAGGGAATACTAACTCTGCTTTTGTTCGTCTATTTGATAGCACCAGAAGCAAAAGTCCTCCTATTGTGATTCAGATTGATGTGTTTTTAAGCTTTTATGCCTGATGCCCTTCCTCAATGTGTATATGAGCATTTTGAGCTTTGGAGATGTAGACAGACTAATAAAGTGTTACTCAAAACATCTGTGAATGAAACAAAACACAACTCTGGCATATTTTTGATGAGGTAACAACATTTCAACATGACTTAAAGCTCACAAGAGTCAATTTTGAGTAATATAGGACCTTTACGTTCACAGAATTGACATTAAATAATTTATTTGCTCTTAGTAAGATTAAATAAAATTTGCAATTGTAATTAAATCACAAAATTGTGATTGATTGATTTATTTGTATTTTCATTCATATTTCCTAGTACTCGTTTGTACCCCCTGTAATTTATTTCTGGAGGAAAAATATAAAAGATCAATGCTGTTTCATGTAATCACATTCACTACTTCAGTGCATTATAAGATTTTGATACTATCTCGCAATTGTACAGCACTGGCCCAGACCTAAGGCTTGTACCATGGCTTCAGCGTGGTATTGTCCTTTTAAAAGTGACACTAAATTCATTGTTTCGGGCTAACTAAAGGAAAGGTCACGTCCAGATTGAATGGAGCTGAGGTGCTACACATTTCAAGTTAGAATCTGTCAGCCATTTTAAATCTCTGTGCAGTGGAGCAGCCTCTGTCTGTGTGTTACATGTTACCAATGATGCAGATATGTTTAGTCTGTTTACCAGTCACATCACAAGCCTGGGTGGAGCTCATGTGCTAATGCTGTACGAGTAAATCCAGATTAAAATGCTCACAGACACATTCCTTAAGGCAACAGATGTTTACAACTTTTAAGAATTTGATATCATAATTTCAGATAAAGGGCAGGGGGTCGAAAAATGCTGTATTTTATTTGTCCTTGTACATATACATTTATATAATGATGCCTATTTGATCTTTTTTGCTAGAATTTATTATTACCATTTATATTTTCTACTCTTTACTTGTACTCATTATAATATATTGTGATGTGTGAGCTACTGTGTCCAAGTAATTTCCCTTGTGGATCATAAAGTTTGTCTAAGTCTAAGTCTAATACCTCTATTTGTTTCAATGTATTTTTATTGTATTTATAATTGTTTTGTTTTGTTTTGTTTTGTTTTGTTTTGTTTTGCTTTGTTTTGCTTTATTTATTTATTTATTTATTTATTTATTTATTTATTTATTTATTTATTTATTATTATTATTATTATTATTATTATTATTATTATTATTATTATTGTCTATTTTGTTGTTGTTTTTTAGGGTCTCTTTCTAGGGTCTATTGTTTTTCTTAAATCAAATTTTAAATGTATCTAAATTTGTTCAAATAATACCAACACTTATTTTTTTCTACATTTTCTTGACCAAAAAAATAAATAAATAAATTTAAAAAAAAGTGAAAATATTTAACTTTACACTAGTTTTTACTTCATGCATAGGCCCAGATTTGAACCATAAACCAGGTCAACAAATCTGTACTTTCTCACTGAAGATTCAAATTCTGTACCAAAGAAAACTCAACCTTCCTCCAGCTCAAAATACACAATACACTAGGGGTATTTTGGAATATTACAACATTACATTAACACAACTGTACTTGATGATGACTCTGGAAAGGAAAACAATGCAGATTCTCTCACATTATTATCAAATATTATCTCTATTTTTTCTTTGGCTCTCTGGGATTTACCTCCTCCTATAAGATACCCGCTAGTGTTGACATGTTTTATCTGAATTGCTATTTCCCCATTAACGCCCCCTCTCCCTGTGGACATGTTTGTTGTTTTATTGTGTACATTGTAAAGGATTAATATGAAGAACAGGATTAAGCCAGCATCAGAAACCCAATTAAAGTAGCCCTTGATGTGAGCTGGCAAGGGTCATGCTTCTCTGTCACTGTGCAGCTCCCTCCTCCTGTTCTCCTCTCACCTCCGACCCCAGCCCCCTCCTCTCGTCTCTGGGATAACCTTCAGCAGTCACCCTCCTCTGATCTGACATGTTCCACGGGATCTTCAAGAATGAGGAAATACCACGAAACATGACTTTGACATCATTAAAGTCACTGGTAAGAAATGAGACGTCTTTGCTCAAGAAATCATCATTTTAGGTTGAAAATGTTCACACTGTATTTTGCTGTGAAATATGCAAAAGTTAGATGCACACATATATACTAATCTATATGTGTTTTAACTAACATCTTAAAGGCGCACTATGTAACTTCAGTTGAGGGTCTGGCACCTTCTTGTTTCTATGGATATGTCATTGTTCTGCTTTGAATGTTCCACCATACAGCTCTGCCTTACATGTATTCAATTACAGGTGGTTTTATTGCTTAAAAATACCTACAAAACAGACATTATGACTGTGAGCGTTGTTGCCTTTCCACAGATCTGACCTGTAACTTTGCCAGGTTTGGTCTCCATAATGATAGAAAGGTTTAACGCCATACTGAGAAATAGTTCAGACAAAGCAGTAGCATCTCCATGGAGAAAACAAAATGGCAGACCCTCCCCCAGAAAAGTTACACAATGCACCTTTAAAAAATGTCTCTGTCTTGTTGTGAGATTGTGACGTAACATGTTCTGATGTTACTAATATAAGTGCACTTTGTATTCACTGATCTTTAACGTATTTGTCATGTGTATGGACTGAATGCTTTGTGCCTATGTCCTGTTTTCTGTGTTGCCATAAACCTGCCAATGGGATTACAGATAAAAATGAGCCTGCATGAGCTAAGCTTGGATAACTCCGGCACATTTACATGCTGTACTAACACATGTTGATTAATGTGCACCTTCCCATATTTAATACATAAACATTATTCATTCATTCACACATGCTGAACCTGATCATTTATGTGAGACTAGACGCAAGAACTCAAGCTATTACAATAAATTCAGCATTTTTATTTGATCTGCCCCCATCTTTATTAAATAATATTGACCTATAAAATACTGTGATGTCATATGAAACTCACCTATGTACAATGCAATTTATAACCCATATTCTACACTTCAAAGACCCCTAGTTGCTCTATATAATATGAAAGATTATTGAATGTATCGCAGATACAGCGGTCGGGTGGCTAGGCGCTCCCTTTGACATAGGGTGAGGAGCTCAGTCACATGGGCAGAGCTCGGAGTAGAACTGCTGCTCCTCCACATCGAGAGGAGATAGTAGTAGTACCACATTGGTGATAAATAGTTGTAGAATAAGTGTAGTGGTTGTTTTTGTTGTTGTAGTAGTTGTAATTGTTATAGTAGTGGGTTTTTTTAATAGCTGTACCCAATTTTTGTCCATGTAGTAGCAAATTTTGTTTTGCAGTACAGATATATATTATTGTCCAAATGAGACTGGTGCGTGCAGAGCGTGTTAATCTTCTGAGAGCCTGGAAGTGTGTGTTAGCATGCTAATTGTTGTTAGTTTTACCATGACAGCTACACTCTGCTCTAGCCTTCGAAAGCTGTTTTTAAACTCATTGTGGCGGAGAATTAGGATGCTAGGAATGTGTTTGGAAAGTGAGGAATAACTTTAGACCTCTGCAAAGCATTTAAAATAAATTAGCTTTTAATTTTCATTTATATAAACGCAACGGACTACCATCTGAGAAATATGAATCAGCACAGTTCATTTAAAAGTTTAGATGTACCATTTGTAAACTCTACTCTTCCGTCACAAGTACATGTATTTTTAACCTTGATGATAAAGGGGGCGTGGCAGTGGTTCAAACAGAAGGACAATGACAAATGGAAGTAATCACACTGAGTAATGGTAGAAAAAGTAGAAATAGAGGCATCAGCAGTAGCAGTAGTAGTAGTAGTTGCAGTAATCTTTGAAGTAGTAGCACTTGATTAATAGTATTTTAAAGTAACGGTACTCCCACCGCTGATTAAACCACATCAGTGATTCATCCTTGAACCTAAAATGTAATTACTGCTTAGAGACTTGGGGAGCATTTCCAGGCTAAAGGGGCTATCCAGCTACAACTCCCAATTTGTGAGTGTGGAGTTCGTCTATGGGTGTAATCCTGTGTAATCTGCTAGTTCAAAGCCAGGTAGCATACACTATACTGTATGAGGTCTCTAAGTGCCAAGGGAGAGTCAGCAGTCCTAGCACGCCCCCACCGCCGCTAAAATCACCTTTTAGCACATGGGAGCAATGAAAGACATGGATTTAAAGGGCTCATATTATGTTATTTTCTGATCTAGTTTCATTCACACTTCAAACACTCCATATTTGTTCTTATGCCAAACAGAAAGCACATTTGTGATGTCATGTGGTAATATAGGAAGTGCTCCACTGTAATTTGGATGATTTCAGCCCTGGAATTACTTATTTCTTCTGAACTAAAGGTAAAAAAAAAAAAGTAGCTGCTAACTTGAAAACTACCGCCTCCTGACATCACAAGGTGGAACAGAGCATTTTCAGCTTTGGAGATGTAGACAGACTAATAATGCAGCATTACTCAAACATGGGTGGATGAAACAAAACTCCTGGTATGTTTTTGAGGAGGTAACAAGATTATAACATGGCTAAAAGCTCACAAGAATCTATTTTGTGTAATATAGGACCTTTAAATGAGGAACAAATCCCCAGTAATCAAGTATAGCCAATGTAGAATTGCTGGAGAAGATATACGGAAATCGTGGCGAAATGTTGCCGGTTTGTTGGCTAGCCTTTGGAGTTAAAACAAATTAACAACGCGGAGTCAATTCATCGTCGTCCTTTCCAGCCCTGTTTTCAAAGAGGCCAGAGCGCAGAGAAGACCTTATCTGGAAGCAACAGCCACCCCTAGGCATCCTTGTGTTCGACCATGTATTATGCTACATTATGGGTGCACATAAATCTATTGCCATTTGAGTTTGAGACTGAATTGCAAGCCACTGTAATGCATATAGGAGAATAATGTCCACAAATACATAGGAAAGTATATAAGAGAGAGATGGAGAGGTAGAGAAAGAGAGGGGGATGCAAGGGGAGAAGGGGGGAGTCCTATCATATTCTGAAAGTATGTTCAGTTTAGTGGAACACGTCGCCTCCGAGGGAACAATCTGAAGGCTTTGTGCTTTACATTTCATGCCAAGATAGTCTCTGCATTGTTTATAAAGATACACTATAGAAAGATCCCCATTGAGAAACGACATAACTGGCAGTGTTGAATTATCAAGAGTGTTGTTGCCTTTAAGGACTGCACAATAATAATTGAACTGAATTAAATGAATCATGCTTGGATAATAATGACATTCGGAAGTCTATTTTCAGAAGTCTTTTACCTTTTTTTCAGTAGAGCCCTTATTTATTTTAAACTTTATTATATTTAAATTGTTGCTATATGGTGAGGCAATACTTGTAACTGTACACTATTGCTTTGTTATGGTTTAGGACTATTTTCTATGGTGCTCTGTATAATAGAAGTGCTCCACTGTGTTTTTGAACTCCGTACACCTTCACTAGAATCATTTGGATGAAATCAGCCCTGGAATTACCGTCTCTTTACTGAACTAAAGGTAAAAGGTATGTAGATGTTAACTTGAATATTTGAAAACATCACAACATGAAACAGCATTTTCACCTTTGGAGATATAGACAGACTAATAATAAAAGGTTACTCAACGTGTGAACAAAACAACACAACTCCAGGTATGTTTTTAAGGCGGTAAGAACATTATAACAGGACTTTAAGCTCACAAGAGTCAATTTAGCATAATGCAGGACCTTTAACTGCTGTTTTGTCCATTTGCCGTTTCTGAAATTCTTACTTTGGTGTTGTCAATATTTATCGATGTACTGTTTCAATGTGGTTTCTTTTAAGTAGACAAGTAGGTGCAAAAAGCTTGTACCTGATATGTTTCAATAGTCAGACTTCCACCTTTGTCAGAGATAATATTCAGACTTCCCTCTTCGTCAAAGGTAATATTCAAAAAGGAGACATAACGATTTTTTTTAATTTTTGTCTATTTATATTTTTGTGAATACTGTACTAAGAAACCCAAAATGTTGTATTTTTGAGATCTGTAAAACTTGAGAATTACTGATCTGAAACAAGTTTGATACAAGTTTGGCTTCACTTTCGCAATGTTTTTGTTTCTTTGACTTTGTGACCTACAACCTCCTCCTTCAGGCCATGCTCCATAAAATGGCCTGGATTGTATCTCAGTCAGGCCTTTTCCTGTTGGGCTTTATAGACTTATTTTGACATTATTTGCCCACCAACAGAGATTTAACTACTGCCAGATTTTCTCTTTTCATTATCTGAAAGTTGTCTTCAGAACTGAGTCTGGATTCTAGGCATGTTCCACGGCGACTGGAGTAATGAAAATGGAAGGAAAAGTTTGGGTGCTTTGCAACGAACTGCAATGGTTTGATTTTGTAATGTCGGAATGAAATACAAGGTTACATACAGTTTTAAAAGGGAAAAAGTTAATATTCATCAAAAAATTTTTTAAAATCATCCAAGGGTGTCTATGATACAAGTCAAAGTACACTGTATTCAGAATCCCAGTACAGCAGTGACAGTTTGGAGCCACTTTTAGCTTAACAGCCCAGTAATGAGCTGTCGCCATTAAAACAAGGTCATGGAACTTTACACTAAAAACTCTATTAATGTCTCAGGTAACACTTTATTATAAGACACACTTAACAGTTGACATCCAAGTAGCTGCTAATTTGCATACATCTAAGTAGTTAATTCAATGATAATGGTTGTCATTATGAATGTCTTATTCTCCATAACTGTATTCCAAAGATAATATTAAGGTATTCAGTTTATGCTGGACATTTTTTGCACGTGCATAACAGTTAATAAATAAAAAGTAAATTTCCTGTAGTAGAGGCCCTTAAGTTTTGTTTTGTTTGTTTGGCTCACCTGTCGTCTCTGGTCGTCTTCTGTGAGGCCAAAGGTGGTACACTATCAGACAGCAGTGGTGTAAAGAGAATCTAGTGGTCATATGTGAGAATACAACATGGACAGATCAGACAATCTAATCACACATTTGGACTTTAAAGGCTGGTTTATAGTTCTGCGTAGGGCCTCGCTTAGCTCAGAGCTGACGTCCTGAACAGACCTGAACCATACGAGCTTCTGCGGAGCTCATCAGGGTGCAGGTCTGTCGTGGACATCCAAAGTATTTAATTTGAATTTTTTTTGTTTTTTTTTTGTTTTGTTTATTTACTGTCATAGTCAACAGTCATATTAGGCTCATATGCAGACATTTCTGTGCTAAACATTAACTATTCTGAGCTGTTTTTAATCACCTATAAAATGGCTTTAACAATACCCACATTATCAAAAGCAGTCATAATTCATGAAACAAAAATTTACTAACATTTTCTAACATAATGCTAAAACGCAATAATATGGAATTTACAAAAGAAAGTGTTAACCACTTAAGCAGCTAGATAGATGTTAATAAGTGTACATGCGTTACTATATCTTACTATTATTA
Organism: Taenioides sp. WSHXM2023; assembly: GCA_029959045.1. Taxonomy (NCBI): domain Eukaryota; kingdom Metazoa; phylum Chordata; class Actinopteri; order Gobiiformes; family Gobiidae; genus Taenioides; species Taenioides sp. WSHXM2023. The sequence goes on from CM057102.1 coordinate 19,505,347, forward strand.
TTTTTATTTAGTTATTTAGCTCATTAAATTGTTTGTTTGATTGTTTGATTATTATTAACTATTCATGAATTACAATGAAAAATAAAAACCCTGCATATTACAAATATTATGCTAGCCTATAGGTTACTTTAAGCCTAGTTTCAATATGTAGAAGTGTTAGTCTACATTAAGTCTGTTAGCATACAGCCGCCAGCTTTAATATTCAGCTGCCCTTCTTTTGCGTCTGCAGGCTGCTGGGAGAGCCGTGTCGGATCAGCAAATCAACTTAAGTTTGTGTCCTTAAAAAGTCCTTGGACTGGAAACAGGAGACGCTCAATTGTACTGTTAGTATTGTGTAGAAAGTGTATACAAAGGCATTTCAAGGAAGCTTACAGGCAGAAAATACAAAATCAATGTTGCAAAAGTTGGAACCAAGAAAAATAGTTTATCCACAATGGAGTAAGTTATAGAATGGTGTTTTCCTTGGAAGTTGGATGTCAGGTTTCTTAAAGGTCCTTGTTACCTCCTCAAAAACATACCTGGAGTTGTGTTTTGTTTCATTCACGCGTGTTTGATTAAACCTTTATTATTAGTCTGTCTGCGTCGCCAAAGCTCAAAATGCTCTGTTCCACCTTGTGATGTGCATTAATGCATTAGTGATTAGCGCAGCAGAGGTGAGCAGAGGGTCTCAGGATTTGGAATGGAATCTGGAAGCTTTGTTGCTACAATCAAACTGACATTTTAAATCACATTTTAAATCACAATATTCATCTAACAGAAACTGTAAACAAATATGTGTTGTCTCAGAGTAATTTCATTGTAATTAGCTCCTCCCTTCAGGCAGATATAAAGCAGTGTCCGCCAGCGTCTGACCAGAGCGTCTGAAGAAGCAGCTTGGATGAGCTGCGAAACGTATTCGACCAAATAAACTCTGTCCAGTTGACAAATTAAATTTCTCCTTTTTGCCAATATTCATCTAAAACAACTTCAGAAACAAATGCGCTGACTTCCACATAAGAAAACTACTGCAGATCACGCTAGCGAGAAGCAGATTTTTTTTTCATTTGTACCAAAATGACTACGTAATACTGCTGAATCCTATGTGTATGACCAATTAAGACAATTAAATTAAAGAACGAAGTACAGAGCAGTGGGTATATGTGGGTGGTGGTGAAAATGGGGCTTGATCGACAATATGGCGTCTTGAAAATAAGTGATTAAAGATTTCTAAAACATGCACGAATCACTCCAAATAGGTCTGCTTTAATGCCACACTGTGAAAAATAGCAGGCAAATAAACATCTCCATTTAAACAACCAAGAAGTTGTTTATGTTTTGTTAACTAAAGTCAATAGCACAATCTGACTGTTACCCATAACCACCTCACAAAATTAAGTCTTTAAAACATATCTTTCTTTAACGCACATTTGCACAACACTGCAACTTTCTCTGAATCACTCTTTCAGATCCACTTTCTACACCCCATCAAGCTTAAGTTCATTACGTACACAGTTCTTTTAATCCACGCCAGACTAATAAACTGTCATCCCCACTGCCACCGATTTTTCATAACAGCGCCATCATCAACAGCCCTGTCTTATTAGCATTTTGGCCTGCAGTAAAATATCATCCTGAGCGCTCCCGTGACCACAGACGAGAGCTACCGTTTTCATGATTGAATTCACAAAGCCATTAAAACCCGAAGTGCCAAGGTAAGTTCTGTGAGGAGGAATCGGTTCTTGTTGTGGCGTTGGAGAGGGAGGGAGACGAGGGAGACGGAGGGAGAAGGAGGAGAAGGAAGAAGATGACGGATGACAGAAACACACCAGATTCAGACAGGCCCATCTGTGGAGCAAATGTACTGTTTTGATCAACTACTACTAGAGACTGGGAAAAAGAGTTGATCAGCTGCGTTCATTTTAAAAGTGCTTTAAAGGCCTATTATGTAATATAGTCACTTTTTCCCTACCCAGGTACAGATATTGATACCTTGCAGCTGATGTCATCAACATTTCTTGCGGGCATGATGCTACCTGAGGGTTCTACTCTGTCTGAAGCTCTGTTACTCAAGACTTTAATATGAGCTTTGTTTTAACATAATCTGACCAAACAAAAATGATTCAGATGGAACTACAAGGTGAGATGATTTGTGCTCTTAAAAATGGATAAAATAACAGTCACAAGATAGCTAGCATTAGCCAAGAGTTTTTCAGTTAGTTGGTTACTCTCACCTTTTTTTGTTGAAAATCTAACACCTAAATGAATGCTTCTATTGATCACAGGCTCCTGAAAATGTGCTCTTTAAGTCCATTTTGTATTTTTTCTTGAGTTTTCTGATAATCTTAACTTTTTTGGCTGTATTTGTTAATGTGTGCATTGTGTCTCCATGGTAACTCCTGAACATTCTGCCATAGAGATATATGTAGAACACCCCCCCAACGTAATATCACTGCAAAGTATCAAAACTGTAAAATCAGCTCAGGGTCAAAATGAAACAATGGAATCTCTATCTGCATCTAATTATAAAGTGTTGTTATAGTTCGAGAACCAGGAAGGGTGTAGTTAGCATGCTAGTTGTTGTTAGCTTTACTGTGATGGCAAAACTCTGCTCACTGTGGCGAATAAATAGGATGCTTTAAATGCATAAGATGTGAGATCTTCGGACCAGTGCAAACAATTCGAAATGAACTTGTGTTTCATCTTTTAAAACAGTAAAGCTGATACAGCACCTTTAAGTAATCAAAGTTTTGATAAATGATAGGACTGTTGCCATATCAATTAGCAATAAATATAAGTATCTTTTGAAAAGTTGAAACTTCTTCAAATGGTGTGCATCATAAATCATTTATCATTTCAACCACTGGATTAGGAGCAGTGAGACATCAGTGAGTTTAAGACACAGGTTTAACTGTCAGATTTTGCATGTCTTCACGTTCTTTAGGGAGCCAGAGTCACCCTGCAAACTTGGAAACTGAACCCAGGACTTTCTTGCTGCACATGAGACAGGAATGCTAACTACTGCAATAGAATTAAATATGACTAATGACACACCATCTGCAAAGGACTCTGCTAATTAGATCAAAGCGCACTTAATGGAAGATGGTGGAACAACACATGAGATTCATTATAGCATGTTTGAGCACAGGGCTGTTGTGCACTGATCTGTTTGCATATGGATGTGTAGTTAACAGTGCCCATTCGATTACCTCCCTTTGAGACTCGCAGGTGTCTCAGGCAAAGTGTTAATCAAGACCTCTGGCAACTCCCATTACAGCCCTGAGTACATGTCCGGTCCCCAAGTGGCCCAATGCGTTTGTGTAATTGAGTGTTTGAATGTAAAGCTGTTTAATATGCAGAGTATGTAAGCCAGGGTCTCTGAAGTGCTGGTGCTCTGGGTGAGGTGAGACACTATAGGTAAAGAGAGTGCAATTTAAATACTTATCAAATTTTTAACGTGACATTTACAATTATGGTCGTTCAGCTATAGACAAGAAAGAATATATTTAGTGAGTATTTACCAGGCAAATCCTGAATTATATTAACAAAGGGATGTCAGTCTGGTCTCCACAGACTCTGTTGTGTCTCGAACCAGAAACAAACATGATCATCCAAGCAGATTTGTTTTTTTCGTGACACATGTGAAAGGAAGGGTGTCAATCATACCCATCTGAACTCGGGGATATTCACCGGTGACCAGACTCTTCGTTAAGTATTGGAGATGTGTGTATTCTGGATCCCAGGCAAAGTATATTTGCAAAATTTATGTATCTGCTTTTCTTCTCAGCTGTTTGCACCATTAACCTCATCAAAACTCATTTTGTAAATAGATACTTTTGTTTTTCATTTTGAGGGTAGCATAATGGGAAAGAGCTGTGCCTTAAGATACTGTAATACCTATATTCAATATATTCAGTTATTTCACAACTTCAAAATACAGATTGGTGCCTGTAGATATCAGATTTGGATTTAAATAAGCTTAAACTCTGGCAAGCTGTCAAGAAGTTTATTTTCTGATATATGTAAATAGATTTCAGTATAGAAACTCTTCATGATAATAACTCATTAGTATTAAAAACCTGCATAATATATTCTATGCCAGTCCATCCAATTGTGAAAATAAACAAACAAAGGTCAGCTGTCCCTTTTTCCCCAAATCTTTTGTGGTCGACCTTCTTCAGTTGTAATATTCGAAAACACTGTTTGTCTCTGGACTTATATACAGCCGCAGGTGATGACCAATCAGGCTGTCACCTGGGACTGTGTTGCCAGATAAAAAGGTGTCCAACAGCTTTTGAGAGGTGTTCCCTCTTCACTTTTAGGAGGAACAAGCTGTTTCTAGTATGTTGAAAGAAAAAATTGTGTTACAAAATGTCTAAAGGAGACGGTGTTGTTTTTACATAGAATCAATATGTCCATTTCTTTCATTTCCCCCTCAAATTGCAACAGGTGGCGTGTGCTTGTCAAAGCTCTAAACAAATGCCTCAGCAGTGATTAATTCAGCTGTCTGAAAGCTACATTACAATAAATGAAAACCACACAGCGATACCTGCAAAGAGAAACCTCCCATTAGAAACTTTAAATGATTTAAAAGCCCAGTGCCTCACCTCTCATTATGCGTCATGTTCTACTATCAGTCCTCATCATTTTAGATAATTGCTCCCAGTAGCTGGCAGTCTGCTATTTGGCCTGTTTCGCCCTGTTCTTGTGAGATATTAAGGCATTCCTCCGGCGACCCTGACCCGTTCCAGGCCTTGTCATTTGACGGACAGCCCATTAGCGGATCATTGATTGGTTTGAATCTGGGAATGTGTGAGCCAAACTAATTAGACCGGGTCCCTCCTCCTCTGCATCTCAATCGGGATCCAGCGGGAGAACAAAAGTGCAGCAAATTAGGTCATCACTAATCCATCGTAAGAGGAACGTCATCCACCGAGCGCGCTATAGATTATTTACAGTAAACTGTTATGGACGTGACAGGAGGTTAAACACCAGATATGATAGGGCAAGCATGAAAAAAACGACAAAAAAATCGACTTTCCTTCTAAAACCAGCGAAAAACTAAATAAATATATAACCTCTGAATGCAAAGGGTCTTTTACGTTTTGGGAACAACGTCGTGCAATCGATAGGAATCTGCCCTCCAACCAGATGATGGCCAGTTCAGTTCAGTTCAGTTCTTGTCCAAAGTTCATTCTACGGTTAGACCTCCACACTCCAGTATCAGTAATGTTTGTGGTTATGACCGAAAGGGCATCTGGCATGAAAAAGAGAAATCACCTAACTATGATAATGTATTTGTCTTATAACACTACAAGTAGTTTTAATCTTTTATTGTTCACATATATAAATTATGTGGCCACAGCTGCCATGGGGTAGATTTGCATAAGTGTGGCTGCCAATATTCACCTACAGCCTCTCACACGACATACATAAGCAAGGAGGGTGAAGTGCCTTGCTCTAGGACACAATAGCAATCTGAACAATATGGTCTGAGCTTTAATAAGGATGATGTTATATAATCCTGGTAATGGCTTCAGAGATAAACCAACGTTCACTATCCCCTGCCTCAATAAAGTTTAAATCCAATACAGGCAATCATGGTACCTGTCGTATCCCATAGCAACAAATGGACGCACTCAAGCATTTTGATATTTTCTTCAGGAGACAATTTGTACAATAGCTCAAGTGTGCTTTATTTACTTTTGTGTACAATGTAGTCTGTACAACTGGGAGACTTGGACCCCAGGACCTTTAGGACACAAACCTAGCTCAAGATCTTGGAGACGAGCACTGTACATGTAGTCCCGTAAAGAAACAAAGATATCCCTATTTCTGGGTTTCACTTTGAATAACAATAGTGGGGGCAATAAAAAATATATATTTAAATAATATATATCTTATAACTAGGCTCCAGCATTTAACAATCTCTACTGTTCCACACAAGTTAGAGACCACTAAGACTCCAGTGGAAGTGGACCCAGTGACAGGTACATTTCTGTCATTGTCCTCGTCCTCTTCTCTCTGCATGCCAGTGATAGCCAGTGTATGCAGTGGAGGGGGCAATGCAGACTGGGACTTGGCTCAGGTGAGTCCAATCCAATGTTGGTCCAATGTTGGGGACTGTGGATGATCTCACAGACGCATTTCAGCATCTGTCCATCTCTCCCAATGTGATCGCTGAGGAACATCTGAGATGGAGATTTCCAGTTCAGCCAGCACCCAGAAGGGGGTTGTGGGCAACAAGGATGACATGTTATTGTCAGATAATTTTCAGAACCTGTTCATTTCCTCATCCTCTTCTGTCTGCTTGTCAGACTGGTGACATGAACGATCTGATAGACACACTTCAGCATCTGTCAATTTCTCCTGTGAACACTTAGAAAACATCTGAGGAGATGGACATTTCATGTTCCAGTCTGCTCAACAATCTGCCATATTCTGTGGTAGTGTCCATGGAACAGGCAAACTGTTTGGTGTTGAGGACAACCGGGAAAAGGAAAACCAAACTGTCACTCACAGTAGGGGTGAAGAAAAGCTCCATCTGTAAAGCGGAAAGCAGGCGGTTCAGAACTCAGAGTAAGTTTAATGGGACGCTCTTTCTCTGGAAAAAGGTGAAGGTTCAAAGGACTTTAGTCGAACAGCACCACCACCAGGAAATAGAGGAGATGGAGTACTGAGTAGCTCCGTGTCTCAAAAAACTCTGAAAGTTTTACTGCTGATCAGACCAATTTTTAAAGTCTTTAGTGTCAGTAGTTTTATTAGTAACACAGTAGTGGTTCAAACAGATTTACACAGATAATGAGAGAGAAGTTTCCATCTTAAGGGTACATCTACAACTGGCACTACTGTTAGCGGAAATTGAACCACCAACCTTCAGGTTAATGGGGAAGTGTTTACAAATCTCCTTCTTGTCAAAACCTTGTTAGCTCCAAAAACGTAATAATCCCCACGAATGTAATAACAATTCTCCAACATAAACATAACAACCAAATTCCTACAAACATAATTCATGTTACATTTGTAGGAGTTTATACATTTTTTATCATAGCAAACCTGGAGTTGTTTTTGTTTCATTCACGTGTTTGGGTAATACTTTATGATTAGTCTCCATTTCCAAAGCTCAAAATGCAGCTACCTTTTCCCTTATGTTCAGCAGAGTTGGGAAATTCCAGGAGTTTAAAAACACAACGGAGCACTTCCTGTATTACCACGACATCACAAGGTGGAACAGAGTGTTTTCTGTTTGAGAAAAGAACCCAGCCTAAAAATGCAGGGTTTGTGTGTTAAACATGTGTGAATGAAACAAAACACAACGACAGGTATGTTTGTGACGGAGGAAACAACATTATAACAGAGATCAAAAAATGGCATAATATGGGCCCTTTAAATGCAAAACAACAATATATTTTAGTCCATTTTATTCATTCTTGGTTTACCCATATTGCAAACAAACCTTCTGACACCACTGAGAACAACATTGCACAAAAGTCAATGTGGCTGTTTTCCTTCGGCGTTCACACAGCACCTGTTAGAGCCGAGACAAAGGCAAATGAACAGACAGATGTAAAGCAGTCTGGATCTGGAACAACAACTGTTTTGTAAATTCAGTAACAGCGTAAATACACAGAGAGGAGAAGCGGAGTTGACATATGCCTTAGTAGATAAAAGCACAATACAAAGTGACTGTAATTTGCTGACAAGACTTTATGTCATGTACAGTATGGCTCCCACAAACTTCACTAATACAACTTAACACTGTTTGGGCTCAATACAAGCGCGTTGACATCTAGTTTATATCTTCTTCCTCACTAATTAAATTTGAGCTGCCTTAAAAAGTCGCGGTCAGCTTTTTGGCCCGTACAGTGTAAAACAATGGGACGACGATTTACTATGAGGCAAGGAATTCAGTAATGATGTAACTGGGAGACAACAACGCTATAGATCATTTACTCAAACAATTAGGAGACAAATGAGAGTGATTCAGCTGTCCCTGTCGATACATAGCACTGAGAGATGTGGTCACGCTATACAATGTGATGAAGCATTTACATACGATACAAGCAAAATACTGGACAAATACATGGACTCTTGTGAGCTTTAAGCCATCTCCAAAGCTCCAAATGCTCAAGGAACAAGGGAGTGTTTTCTGTTTGAGAGAAGAACTCAGAGTAAATATGTAGGATTTGTGTGTTAAACATGTGCGAATGAAACAAACCACTACTCCAGGTATCTCCAGGTTTGTGATGGCGAAACAGTATTGTAAGAAAATAGTGTAACATAGGTTTAATAGATTTATATAATTGTAATTTTATGTAATTAAAAATAAACAATAAAAAAGTGAAAGAGTGAAAGCAATATTTGACCGATAACAAATGCATGTGTTTGCTTCATTTAACATTCATGTTCATGTTCACGAAATCTTAAATAAAAAGTACCCTACCTTTTTTCATTGATATTTTTTTCTATTTCTCTGCAAATTCACACAAATATAAAAAAAAATGAGTAAGAGAAGTAAGCGCTCCCTCCCCACCTCAAACCTATTACAGTCTTAACAACTGTTGATACAGACACTGGAAACGACTGTGACAAAAAGCGAAGGGTGATTTTTCCCAAATGAGAAACATTAAGAGGCAGGGTTCATTTCAGTGACTCTGAGTCCACAATTTCACAGGATTTGTCAATTCTCCTGATTTCCTTTTGGACTGTCACCAGAAAACTGCGAAATTCACACAATGTCACTTTTCCCACAAACAACAGATATTGATTTCTGGAAAATGTCACATATTCTCCTTGTAGTGAAAGTATAAAAAATATTATATTTTACCAGGAGTGTACCTGGAGTTGTGTTTTGTTTCATTCACACAGTTTACTAGTCTGTCTACATCTCCAAAGCTCAAAATGGTCTGTTCCACCTTGTGATGTCATGAAAAGGTAGTTTTTAAGTTAACAGCTCCTTTTACCTTTAGTTCAGGGCTGAAATGATCCAATTCTGATTCTAGTGAAGGTGTATGGACTTTAAGCACAATGGAGCACTTCCTGTGGCACCACATGACATCACAAGGTGGTACAGAGTGTTTTTTGTTTGAGAGAAGAACTAAGCCTAAATATGCAGAGTTTGTGTGTTCAACATGTGTGAATGAAACAAAACACAACTCCAGGTGTGTTTGTGAAGAGGAAACAACATTATAACATAGATCAGAAAATAGACCACTCCAAATAACAAATGGATTTAAACAGCACGTTTTCAGGAGCCTGTGATCAATATGAGCGTTTATGGTCTTTTTTAGGTGTTTTTCAGCTAGCACAAATCAGCTCACTTGTTGCAGTTCCAGTTAAGTCAGCTCTTTCTGGTCAGACTGTGTTAAAACAAAGCTCAGATTAAAGTCTATTAGAGCATTTGACAGAGCAGTGCTTACAGTTAGCATCACAGTGAATGTTGATGACATCAGCTGCAAAGTATCAATTGCCACAAGATATGATGGTGATAAGGATTACACCAATGCAATGCGGCTGTAAAACAACGTGCCAAATGGGTACAATAGAACACAATAGCTTTTGTGAATTAGCACCCAGAGAGCACCATTTTAGCCCTGGGATTTGACAGCAGATGTTGGGGTGAAATAAATATTTATCTCCACTATAGAAATGCTGTAATGGTAATGAAAAAGACCTTCTCCTGTGCACCACGGAAACTAGGGAGCCAATCAAATTTCTTGTTTGTTAATTATAGTCAGGATTCAGAATTAATGTGACTATGATGTATGATATTTGGGCCTATTTCCTCTGACAGATGTGCAAACATATATATTTACATAAGCATTCTTCAAACAAGCCATAAACTTGATGCATTTGCTTGTTTTAATCCCGTACGAGCTGTCTGCATTTTGCAAGATGGATCTATTTTGAAACTTGAAATCTTGCCCACGATTACCCCATAAAACTCAACTCATCATTTCGTCAATATTCCTCTAATTTCATCATTGCATTAGAGATCTTTGATACTTTTAACATTATCTTTCCGGATAGATTTAACTGCCAAAGACCCATTATATATCTTTATGATCAATGCGACGCAGAAGGCGCTTTTACCAGATGGGCCTGATAGCAGCGTGTGTAGATATGTTTTACTATGGCCTAAGGAAGTGTAGGTTAATTACATTTGTTAATTTACAGCAGGATGAAAGATTAGCGGTACAATGCAACAGATTCTCCCCCTAAAGGCACTGTGCTGCTACAATGAAATATATGAGATAAGGAATCTATTGGAAATGCTGTGTGTGGGAATGCATTACCATAGTTTGTACACCTAATACTTAATAATGAATAAATTATAATCAAAATGCCATTATCATATTCAATTTATGTATAGATCCCTGCTGTAATAACTGGAATGGAAAGACGGGGGTATGAATTTGTGATTGACAAAAGTCTCAGTCTGTCAGTCTCTCGTCAAGAAGAGGAAGAGGAGATAAGAGCGCAGAGAGACAGACTACATGAAATGAAATGAATAATATGGAATTCAAATCATTTCAGATAATATTTGTAATTTAGACAGTTTGCTTTAAAACCTCACTTAAGATTTCTTAAAGGTGCTCTACGCAACTTTTCTGGTGAAGGGTCTGCCACCTGCTCGTCACCATGGAGATGATGCGTGAATGTTCCCTTTATTTACTTATCTATCTTACAAATGTTTTATTGGTCAAAAATACTGGGAGTGGGGTAACCTCTCCATAGATCAGACCTGCAGCTTGACCTGGTGGTGTCACATTCAATGCCATACTGTGGAACAATACAAAATAATCTCCATGGAAACACAAAGAAACTGTACCCTCCAACAGAAAAGCTCCATATTTAAACCAATTTGTAGCCATTGTGCCAGTCCCAATCCAGTAAAAATGGAATAGCAGCTGGTATAAAAGCAGGAAAATCCATTTGCAAGCCATCACCAAATGAGAGAATGCTGCTGTGTGCATCTCATTTAAACCAAATCACCAGAATACTGTATACAAACAGTGGCATTATTGTAATCTGAGTTGAAGCCTATATACAGAGTGTTTTGAATAGCAGATCTGTTTCTCCACGCTCTAGTTTCCCCACTGCAGACTTTCTATGGAAGAAGCTGTACTGTACATGTGGGTTCCTCAGGTTAATGTCCCGCTGGCTAACACTGAGCCAGATAATGGCTTCAGAGCACCTCCATTACTCCCTTTTTCAGAGAAGGCTGTGCTGAGCTGGCACTGTGAGGAACAGGAGAGCATTTACATGTACCACAGCACGAGTGAGGACTGAGAGAAGAGGAGAAAGACAAGATCATCTCATAATATACAGAGGGCGCAGTTTGTAAACAATGCGGTCAGGTTTAAAGAGTCATATTATTAAATTTTCTGATCAATGTTGTTTCCTCATCAAAAACATAAATCCTGCATATTTATAGAGTTCTTTTCTCAAACACTCTCTTCCACCTCGTGATGTGGTAAAACAGGAAGTGCTCTACTGTGTTTTCAAACTCCATACACTTTCACTAAAATCATTTGGGTAAGGTTCTGTCCTGGAATTGCCAATCTCCACTGAAGAAAAGGTAAAAGGAGCTGTTAAATTGAAAACTACCGCTTCATGACATCACAAGGTGGAACGGAGCAACTTGAGCTTTGGAGATGTAGACGGACTAATAATGCAAGATTACTCAAATGTGTAAATGAAACAAAACACAACTCCAGGTATGTTTTTGATAATTCTAACATGTTTTAAAGCTTTTTGGCTACAGTACAGTGGGTTAAGGGTTACAACAATTGCTTTGTCTGGAATGTTTCACAGTATGGCATTAACCGTATCTGTCTCCATGGATATATTGTGTTGTATGCAGGATCATATGTGGTTTGTAAACATTGCACTCAGGTTTAATGTGAAAATCTTAAGAGTTCATCCTTTTTGGTTCAACTGGACAATGAGATTCTCAATCTACAAGATGTGGGTACAGCTTCAGCTAATGAAATGTAAAGTTTAGCTTTATGCACCTAAATTGTTAGACTGCTATAAATTCAATCGACGTGCTTAATTTGGTGACAAAAAGAATTCTCAAAAATGTGTGTTGTTGGAAATAGCATATTTTGACCGTAATGAGTGGCCATTGACATTGTTTGGAGCCATTCCAACTTGATAATGAAATGAAAATAAATTATGTGTTTTTTATTAGTTTTTATTATCTTCACCCTCCACCTCTCATCACTTTAAAAGGACAAACAATTACTTGCACGTATTCATACTGGACATTCCCACTACATAACATTGTGCTGAGCTAGCGCTGCGTGAAGGTTCAGGAGACCAGGGGACCACCAGCTCCCAGCGCTAACATAGCAGGGCGAAACACAAACTCCCTTAGCAGCAAGAGCAAGGCCTTGTGGGTAATAACGAGAGGTCCTGATTCAAGTTAATACAAGCTAATGTGTGTCATGTATGATCTATGGGGATGTAATCAGGATGTTTTGCACGCGGGCTGTTTGTCACCGCGGTAACATGGGAGGGGGTAATGAACTTGGGGTCTGTTCTTCTCCCCGCACCCGGACATCCAGATACAATTACAGCACATACACGCCTCATCATTGAACTCCCATCCAACATTACCGCCCATATTAACTTTCACCTTCATCTTTTATGGAGAGGAGCTGCTCCAGCAAGCGTCCTGCATGTTAAAATCATAATGGGGCCAACAACAATAGAAAAGTTACATCAAAATCGCAGTTAACTTTGCGGAGATCCTTGAACAGTGGACAAAGGGCTTGGATGGTATATCCAAGCCTATGAAGGCTGCTTATGTCCTATTGTTAGAAAGACAATACTTAAATGTTCTTGTATAAGGGAAGAACATGGTGTGAATATAAAGGTCCATATATGTAACGTTTTTGTTTTTTCTGGTTGAACATATAAATTGATATAATTAGACGTAGTTGGCTCAGAAAACTTTTATTCATACAAAGTTACTTTAGAGATGAATAACAGCCACATAACAGATTTAGCTCAGTTTTGTCTTATTTTATTTTTATTGATAGGAATTAAAAATACATTTCAGTCTCTGCACTAGGATTGGTTGATATCTGCAGATAACTGAAAAAGCTGGATCCGTGCATCTCTAATTAGGGTGTCTGTCACCTTCTGTCTCCATGGAGATGCTATTATAGCTTTGCCTGAAATGTTCCACAGTAGGGCTGGGCATCACAGGTTCCCAACGATTTGATACAACACCCGATACATGACTTGTGTCTTTGTTAAACCACTATCTGTACAAACATCACACAGAATAGAATTTAAATTGTCAAAACAGTACATTTGGCGAATGTACCGCATAAACAAAATTGTAGCACTGTCACAAAATTTAGGAAAATGATAACATAACCACATCCAGGATCACAATATATCAATATTTCAATATTTTAACAGGCACAGAATAATTCTACCCTCCATTTATTCTATTACAAGTTTAACAGCATAGTGTCAATTTATCAGGTAACAGTTGTGTTCTATAGAAATGAAGTAAAATGTATTTTATGTTATGTTATAAGTTATAAGTATAATGGCTTAATATAAAAGTATGACGGCTTTTTAAATATATCGTCTATGTTGTTTGTTTGATTAATTAACACTATATATCAAAATATTATTTACAATGAGCTTACTGTACTAAACAAACAGATCTTAAAGCTTAAATAAGAAAAACCCAAAATCAATATAACATTTCCTTTCCTCTCTTGACCTTGTTCTTTCTTCAACCTCCATACCTCTAGTTAAATCATAAATATGAACTTTGTGTAGTTAAAAATAGGTGATCTACATGTGGACTAAATGTTTCATAACTTAAGACATAAAAGAATGTCTGTGGGCTGGTGTTGAACGTTACAGCTGCAGATCCATCACTCGTCTGCGGGCGGCCATGTTGACAGAGGCCATTACGCCACCATTTGATCATTGGAGCTAATAAATTCATGTACATTATGCCATAAAAGTGACACAAATGGATTTCAGATTCACCTTTGGTCTGTACCTAATCACCCGGCGTCATTTCACTTGTCCATTCCATTCTCCATCACCAGCACTGATCTCTTAGGTCCTATTTTACGCAAAATTGACTCTTGTGAGCTTTAAACCATGTTAGAATTATGTTATTTCCTTAAAAACATGTCTGGAGTTGTGTTTTGTTTCATTCACACATGTTTGAGTAATTCTTTATTATTAGTCTGTCTACATCTCCAAAGCTCAAAATGCTCTGTTCCACCTTGTGATGTCATGAAGCTCCTTTAACTTTTAGTTCAGTAGAGATTGGCAAATCCAGGCCTGAAATTATCCTAATGATTCTAGTGAAGGTGTATGGAGTTTAAAAACACAGTGGAGCCACATGCCATCACAAGGTGGAACAGAGTGTTTTCTGTTTGACGTATGCAGGTTTGTGTGTTACACATGTGTGAATGAAACAACACACAACTCCAAGTATGTTTTTGATGAGGAAACAAAATTATAACAGAGATCAGCAAATAGCATCTAGTTCAGTTGATGCTACATTTTTGCAGTTACTTCCTTACTCCCTTGTTTCCTTTCCTAACTCCTTCCCCCATCTGTTCCTCCGCTCGCTCCCTTCATCCATCCTTGTCACTTTGTTTCTTGCTGCCTTTTGTCCTCTGCTTCATTCGCTGTTGCCAGATCCTCCCAGACTCCACTATCTCCCCTCAACTCATTCTCATAATGATACGAGGTACAGTCTCCCTTTTCAATACACTACAGTCTGGAAAGTCCCTGGATTATTCACTTAAACATTAGGGAATTAATTTATAACTGTGTAGAAAGGTGAACACTTTTTTTTGCTGTCCACCTTTCACATATTACAGCTATTTCATTGTGAATTCAAAAGAAATACAAAGAGCAGTCTAAATAATAATAACCTAGAGAGAGCCTATAGTCCAGGGACTGAAGCCATTGTGAGTGACAGGATCAAAAGGAGTTGGTGTATCCACGGCAACCACTGACACACAAACTCCTGGACTGTTTGAGTTACAGACGGGAAAAGTAGAGGTCATATTCTTGCTAGCTCGACTATATTTTCATTAATTTCCTCATCAGAAACAGTTAAATTTCTAACTGTAACTGTATCTGTCAGTTGAAACCTTAGAGTTTCCAAAGAAAATTTTTATTTATATAAAGTAGTCACAAAACATATTAAATATTATACTCAAATCAGTCGGCCTCCATGTTTCTCTACACTCATCTGTTTGTTCGAGATTATTAATGCTCTGTCAACACATTATAACATCGATCAGAAAATAGCATAAAATGAGCCCTTTATAGGCCTCAGATTTAACTTAAAATAAACATATTTATAGAATAATTAGATAAATTACATGTAGTTTGTTTGTGTATGTGTTGCAGTAGTGGGTGACAATTCGAAATTTGCATATCGAATTTTGACAGAAATTCAGCTGATTGAAATTGGAGAATGACAAGGTGAAAACTGTGTTTTTGTCAGACACCATCACGTTTTTAGACATGCGATCTATAATAACCATATCGGAATATTTGTTTTCTTTAGTTCTACCAAATAAGAACTTACTCATTCATAATAAATCAGTTTGCAAAAATGTACAATTGAAACTCCTGCCATATCTGTCCAACACAGCCCTTCAGCTCACTTATATTAACGTAGATACATTTAAGATTTTTTAACTGTAAATCAAATATTTATATCAAATTTAAAGAAAAGAAAATACAATGAATTACAGAAAAATGCTGTAAATCTTCAGTCTTTGTGCCATTCCCAAACACAAATAAATGGAACGAGATTTATCACGAAGGGCATCTAACTCAAAAGTTTTGTCAGTGAAGCAGAGAGAAACTGACACAACAAATCCCTTTAACAGATACCTCCATGTTATTCACATTTGAAGGTGTCTTGAAAAATATGGTTAAAAGCGACTTAAGTCCTCTGACACGCGACATTGTTTTTATCTCCTTCCTCTCCTCTACCCTTATGTTCATTTTTCTCCCGCCCCCTCTCTCTCTCTCTTTTTCTCTCAGTGTCTCAGGCTGATTTCCGTTCACTCTGAGGGATGGCTCTATTGATCCTTGTGTGATGATATTGCCCAAGGACAGGCACGGGGCAGAAAACCTCTTTAACTTAACCCAACGCGCTGTGTGTACTCTGCAAGTGTGTACTCTGTAAGTGTGTATATAGTAAGTGCCTGTATTCTAAATGTGTATGTGGGGTACTGTATACTCGTGTGTATCTATCTGGAGGCCATTTTGAGAGTCATCACTAATCAAATGCCACCTCGCCCTCTGGCCCCTGTCTGCCCTGTACCTGTTCAATACAATCCAGCCTGTCACATGAAATGGATGTACTGAACCTCTGAACGTCAATGAGAAAAGGAAGAATTAAGCTCCACTGCATCATATCAAGAACATATTACATGGTTTTACTATGGTCTTTAAAGGTGCACTGCTCAACTTTTCTGGTGGAGAGTCTGCTACCTGCTTGTCTCCATGGAGATGCTAGTGCTTTGCCTGGAATGTTCCATGGCATCACATTAAACTAGCATTTATTCATTACAGGTGTTTCTTTTGCTCAAAAATACAATAAGTCCTACTGTGAATAGGGGCGACTCTTCACAGATCTGAACTGTAATGTAGTGTACTGCTGTAACCTGCTTGTCTCCCGTGTGATAGACAGGTTTAATCTAAATTATGGGACATTCTAGACAAAGCAATAACATTTCCATGGAGACAAGCAGATGGCAGACTGTTCACTAGAAAAGTTACGCAGTGCACCTTTAAAATGCTTCATCGACAAATATGCAAGTGTGAAAAAGGAGTGAAGAGTGAGACATTCAGCAAATTGTCAAGTTGTCAAATCAGTCTACTATGAAACATTGAAAAAATAAAGGCACACTATGTAACATTTTATCTATGCTGCATTCTTTTCAATTACAAATACCTTTATTAATAGCTATTTTATGTTTTTGTTTTTTAATGGGCTCACCTCTCCATAGATCTGACCTGTAATTTGGCCTGGTGGCGTGACCTGTTCGTCTCCGCAGAGATTGATAAAATTAATGCCATACTATGAAATATTCCAGGGAAAGCAATAATATCTACACGGGGCAGAATAAATTGCAGATCCTTTACCATAATGCAGCTTTAAACAAAAAACAAAAACAAAAAAAAGTTTTTGAGAAATCATGAAGTATACGAACTGAAATATGTTACTGTTTAATTTGTTCCCTGGTTCATTTTTTTTTTTTTACTTTAAAGAAAAGTCAGTGTCTCATGTGTTAAAAGACAAATTATCTGCTCCATCAGATGATCCTCAAAGAGTTTTTTTTATTATCTGCCATTGCCAGAGAGAGACAGTGTTATTTATTACCACATAATTCCAAAATGTCAAATCTCCACACGATTCTCCACTGACTCCATCACACTGGTATATTTGGATCTCTCGAAAGTGTAGTTTTCAGGTTCACTCTGGTACTACAACTGCACAAGTGGTCAGAAATTCAGTTTGATGGCAGCACCCGCCCTCTCAGTACTGGGTGTAAACAACATGGTAGCACAAAGTACAGTGCCCCCTTCATTTTAGCTCTGCCCAGGTCTGGTCGGCTTGATCCTGGCAACAATTTTGGATCTCCCGTGTTCAGATTTCTGACATTCCACTTTCGAAAACATCAAAACAACTGTGACAAATGTGAAAGCAATAATGACTTCTTTGATTAATTTTGGCGTAAAATCTTAAAGGGCCCATATTACGCCATTTTCTGGTCTATGTTAATGGCGTTGTTTCATCGTCAAAAACACATCTGGGTTTTGTTTTGCTTCACTCACACAAATTCTGTGACTGAGTTCTCTCAAATGGAAAACACTATTCCACCTTGTGATGTCATGTGGAAGTGCTTCACTGTGTTTTTAAACTACATAAACTCACCTTCACTAGAATAATTTGGATAATTTCAGCCCTGGAATTGCCCAAATCTACTGAACAAAAGGTAGAAGGTGGTAGTTAGCTTGAAAACTACCACTACATGACATCACAAAGTGGAACAGAGCATTTTGAGCTTTGGAGATGTAGACAGACTACAGAATGAAACTAAACACAACTCTAGGTATGTTTTTGATGAGATAACAATATTCCAACATGACTAAACGCTCACAAGAGCCAATTTTGAATAATACTTTAACTGTGCAAATTTTATGGTAGGGATTTTGCTACCTGCTTGTGTCCGTGGAGATGATATTGCTTGAAATGTTCCACAGTATAGCATTAAGCTTATCCACCTAGCATTTATTTCATTATGTTTGTCGTTATAGCAAAAAAATACCTTGAAAAACATGCTTCTTACTGTACGCGGTATTGCCTCTCCACAGATCTGACCTGTAACTTGGCCTGTTGGTGTTACCTGGTTGTCTCAAAGGAAATAGATTAGGTGTAATGACATACTGCAGAACACAGATAAAGTAATAACAAGCAGGTAGCGGACCTCTACAAAAGTTAAGCAGTGAATCTTTAAGTTTTCAGGCCAAAACATAATCAAGGAAATCATTATTGCTTTCATATTTGTCATATTGTTTTGGAGAAGTCCAGGGTAGGTACCATCCTCCACATACACCAGCCTTTAATATTGATGTCTTTGTAATAGAGCCATATTCATTCATCCAACATAATAGCGTGGCTGTGATAAGGAGGATGTTACGCTGGCCTGTCCACATGCAGCCAGCTTCATGGTCAGATATCAGATGAGTTTGTGTTTGTGATAATGCGCCTCTTTTCTGCTCCAAACTCTAAACGCGTCTGTGCTGTTGGCTCGTGAACAGGTGGAGGCGAGCTTCACAGAGTCCAGACTGTGAACGCAGGATCTGAAATCAACAAAACACAAAACCCGCTATTGCACCAACTGTGAATCATGCGCAGATCAGCCAGTATATTATGTTATAATGTACTGGCTCATCAAAAACATACCTGGAGTTGTGTTTTGTTTCATTCACACATGTCATAAACTGGTAGTTTTCACGTTAACAGCTACATTTTATCTTTAGTTCAGCAGAGATGGGCAATTCCAGAGCTGAAATCATCCAAATAATTCTAGTGAAGGTGAATGGAGTTTAAAAACACAGAGGATCAGACCCATTTGGCTAGCCTTGTTAGGGCCATGTATCTTTGCACCATACAGCTTGTCTCCTGCACCACTTCCCTTAAGCACTTTAATGACTTTAATTATTGTTACAGGAAAAAAACAAAACAAAAAAACATCATTTTCTTCCTGTCTCTTTTTTGGTTACTGCTATCACTCCGGTGTTATTGGAAATGAAAAGTGTGCTAATTGTAATTACCACACATCAAGATAACAGTTCAGAAACAATACAATAATAAGCATTTGCAGCTGGATGCTTCTCACTTTGTCTCATAAACTCTCAGAATAATAATTGACAAAAGACAATACCAGACACGTCTGTAATGATTTGTACAGCTATGGGCGTATATTATAAACTCTAACAGATAAGCAAGTTATTCAATGCTTTTTTTTTTACATACTGTATGTCGCAGTAGATATGCATAGACTTGTTTTTGTATAACATAAATATCAAAATAAGGAAATATAAAAACTATATATATACATTATTATTATGATCATTTGAAGCTGCATCGTGTAACTTTTCTGGTGGAGTGTCTGTTATCTGTTTTTTTTTCCCTTGGAGATGTCATTGCTTTGCGTGAAATGTTCCACAGTAACATTAAACTTATTTATCTTGCATTTATTCAATTATAGGTGTTTTTATTGCTTAAAAAACCACAAGCAGGGCTGCCTATTCATAGATCTGACATGTAACTTGGTTTGGTGGTGTCACTTTTTTGCCTTCATGAAGATTTACACATTCGATGCAATACTGTGGAGCATAGTGGACAAAGCAATAACATCTCCATGGAGACGAGGTAACGGTCCCTCCACCTTTAAATACATTTAAATACAAATTAATAAAGAAAACACAGTTATACAGTACATTTTGTATAAGACAGTGTGTTCAGTATTTTTGTAGGATTTCAGCAGTTTTGACATTTTGTTGTTTTGTTTTTATAGAAAAAACACTGAAATGCTTTGCATTTCATATTTTACCTTACCATTACTCCACACTTAACACAATTTGATTTTCTCCACTACTGTTACAGATAGAGATAGACAGATAATGGAGCTTTTTTCGGCAGGTGGCCATATTATTTTGCCTCCTCTCCAGAAACCACTGAGAGCATAAACAATGGAGAAAACGCTAACTCTGCAAAGTGCACGCTGCTCCCTTTGCTCTACATACATTTATTTAAGTTGGTGACATTTGTAGAGACGCAGCACATATTTATTCAAATCACAGAAAACGAGCCTGGGCCCATTGTGACCATGTGCACAGCTAGCCCGCATTAGCGCTGTGGGGGACGCTACAACAAGGAAGCAATTTGTTTAGCTCTACTCCATCCTCTCTAAGTACTGCCAGGGTGCGTACAGCATCTCCAATATGACCTGCCATCTTCATCTGTATTCCTCTCATTGGATCAGCCTTAATTCACTTATGTAATAGGCAGAGCTAACGCAAATGCAACACTGAGTGGTAAATTTGCTAGAAAACACAAGCTGAGTTAGCTGGAATGGTCTGGTATGGTTTCTACATTGGTAATTACTGTCCAGTGTACTCAGCAAAGGTCGAAAATATGCTCACAGTTGTATTTAGTTTCATTCACACATATTTGAGTAACCCTGCATTATTAGCCTGTCTACACCTCTAAAGCTCAAAATGTTCTGTTCCACCTTGCGATGTCATGAAGCTGTAGTTTTCCAAGTTAACAACTACCTTTTAACTCAGAACTCAAGCCTAAATCTGCAGGGTTTGTGTGTTAAACATGTGTGAATGAAACAAAACACAACTCCAGGTGTGTTTGCGATGAGGAAACAACATTATAACATAGATCATAAAATAGAGTAATATGGGCCCTTTAATTCACTTATGTAACAAGGTAGAGGTAACACAAGTACAACGCTGAGTGGAAAAGTCGCTAAAAAAGACACAAGCTGAGTAAGCAGGAATGGTCTGATGTGGTTTCTAAATTGGTCATTACTGTCCAATGTATTCAGCAAATAGTTTAATATAAGGAGGAGAGATGTGCATGTATTTATCCATTTTGTCAACTTGTTTACGCTCACTGCCTGAATATCTGGTGTCGCAAAGAAGCGCTTAACTCATGATCTTATCGAGCAGAGAAAATGTTTTTTTTCTTTCATCCCCCAGCGCTCGTCTGAATCAAATGTATCTCAGTGACAATTCTGCAAATCAGTGGAACGTGCAATGAAGCTCTTATCGCAGATGTAGATGATATGAGGCGTAATATTTATCACCATCTGATAAAGTGAGGCGGTTTATGTGAAATCAAAATACAGAACGCTGACTTATAATCTTGCCTGAGCACACTTTTGACACGTCCAAAGGATTAAAATATACCATGAGTCACAGAGGTTATTTCAGACCATGTTTTTGTTACTGATGGAAATTTTCAGATATTGTTATTGAGTGCTTACGACAGTCATTTTGGTGGAGTTTATCATTTTACTTCCTGCTTGGACACTGGCAGTAGATATGACATAAGTAGAGATAATTCCGTAACTCTTACCTAACAATCCTAAGGTTAACAGCATAGACTGTATAACAAAGTGGACTAAGGGAGTATGATGTCGTGCATAGCATTTGGCTTCAGTCAAATGAAGCTCATCGAGGCAAGTTATGGGTCCAATAGGAATTGATTTATGGACAAAATAGTGAAATAAAAACACCAGGATCATGTAGAGCGGATTAATATGAACATTTTAAGACCAAAATGAGGAGCCTGACAGCAGCAGTTACAGAGAGAGGGGTGACGTTTTTTCAATACAAAGTGAATTGGAGCTGGAGTTGATGGAGCAGGAAGCACAACCATCCTCACTTCATATTTTGATATTTTGAAAGCAGCAGCTAGCAGGTTAGCTATGTCCATTTATATATATACAGTCCGTGATTAACAGGGACAAAAAAATAAAATAATAATAATAATAATAAAAATTACATAATCGCAATAACAAATTTGAATGGATGAATTACAAATCCCATTTTGAGTATTATTTCCTTCACAAACAAAATATCCTGTCCTATTCTGCATAAAACTGCTAACTGTAGTTTAAATCTGTACAAACATGTTCTGAAATGTGATTCTTGTATTCATTTGTCAGTTCATATTTCAGCCTTTTTGTCAATTCTTCTGCATGCGTTTAAAATATGAACAGAACCACAATGTTTGTCCCAAAAAATTTAATTAGACAAATTGCGCAGTCCTATTTTCTAACCACATAGAATCAAAACCCACATGCAGCAAGAAAGTCCCGTTTAATTACTGCAGAACTTGCTCTGCCGAGTTTTTATGTTCTGTATTTTATGTTCTTCTCCATGTTAGGGTACATTTCACCATAATTTGCAATTAGATGAGTGAGTAGACTATAATCTTGCTGACAGTGAATCTCTGCGTATATTCCTGAGAGAGGGGATACAATGCAGATGCCCTTTGCTCCTAATAGGACGTCCCATGCAGCATCGTCATTAAAGGGACAAAAGCAGAGGACAAACTTCACTACATGAGACATACAGTACAAGGTATACTGCAGGGAGCCTATATTTTCACATTTTACAACATAAGCAATTTTAGATATAAAGCAACATTTTACTTTGCTCCAAAAGTGGGTCACGGGAAGTCTTTATAATGTAATCTGGAACCTATGTTTATAATTCTAGACTTAGGCAAACTTTACTGATAAACAAGAGAAATTATTAGGACACAGTAGCTCACACATCACAGTATATTATAATAAAAGAGTAAAAATAGAAATGGTCAAAATAAATAAATAATTTCCCTTGTGGATCAATAAAGTTTGTCTAGTAAATTCTAAACAAGTAGCAAAAATAGCGAAAGACTGGTGTCAAATAAGGCATAATTATATAAAAAATACATACGCGTACGTACAATAAAAAATAAAATATAGCAAAAATACAAATATTTCTCAGCTGTTTACAATAACAGAAATCTTAGTTACTTTGTGTATTACGTAACTGCATATTTGGGCACTGCACCTTTCATATTTCTTTCTTTGTTTATTCCTGTGTTTTATCATCTTATTATATAACATTTTGGGGCAAAAGATACACAATTTAGTTTGAAATTGTTAATCTATGACAACCTTCTTCATTTTTCATCATTCTGAACCCTTTAGATAATGCGAACTCCTACAGCACATAAATAATTTGAACTATTCTCCTAATTAAGATTTCTCATTAGGATTTCATGTCTGGAGGCTTTCACCAAAATTCATTACACACTTTCTTTGAGGTGAATCCTTTCTCATATTTTGTAATGAACCCTGGACCACCCACCCCGTGTTTAATGATAAACCTTTCCCACTATAAATCATTATTAAACCCTATTAATGTTTCATGTTGCCCTTTTTGCTATACTCCCCGCTCCAGGCGCCGCCATCTTTGTTCGTAGTTTTACAAATTGAAATGTTCAAAGAGTCGCGTGGTGCTTTTTTTATCACGTAATGAAGGAGTATGCTGGGATATTACAGCGTCGTCGTGTTAGCTTGTTTGCGCAGAGCTAAACTTCCATGACCCGAGCAGTGTTGCATGTGTAAGGGCTCCAGAGATAGGACTCATAGTAATTGGTATGAACCACGGGTGCTCGGGCTGTTTTGGGGGGATAAGATAACATAGACGCAGGTTTAATGGAGTTCCTATGGAGAGTGGAGAGGAGGGCTGGAGAGGGAGAATAGGACAGAAAATAGGTTTGATGGCGAGAAAAAGCCTCCATTTTTGCTTCATTCACGCTGCAGTGGTCCAACATAAGATCTACACAATGTAATTATCATGTATTACACTACAAAATTGCTCCGTGTGTGTACTTACTTTATTACTCTGGGCACTGTAGTATTGCATCGGGTTACATTTTAGTTCCATTTTTGGTGCAATTTTAGTCACTGATGAGGGGTATTGTGTAACTTTTCTGGTGGGTGTTTATTTCCATGGAGATGTTATTGTTTCGGAATGTCCCACAGTATGGCATTAAATGTTTATCATTATTAAATAACAGAAATCTTTAGTTAGATCATTTGCGTATTACGTAACTGCATATTCATTTTTCTTTCAATGTTTATTCATGGGTTTCAGCATTTTTTCTTTATTTACACTGCAGTGGTCCCACATAAGATCTATACAATATGACTCATGTATTACGCTACAGAAGTGCTTCATACGTGTACTTACTTTAGTATTGTGGCCATTGAAGTATTGCATTGGGTTACTTGTTAGTAGTTCCATTTTGGTACTATTTTGGTCTAAAATGATTAACTTTTCTTGTAAAGGTACAGTATGCAACCTTCTGGAAGCAGCACATCGCCTACAAAGTTAAAACCATACTTCGGAACATTCATGGAGACATATGTTTTATACCATATTGTGGAACATTATAGCCAATGGAAAGAGATGCAAGCTTCTCACATTAGGACACGTTTTCCACAACCAAAATGAAAAAAAAACAAAACAACATGCTTTATCTATTTTGCTACTTTTATCTATGTTGCTTCTATGTTTCACACCTTTAACATTTAAGATTTTATGTAAAGACACACTAAGTAACTTTGGTAGAGGGTCTGCTACTTGTCTCTGTGGAGATGTCGTTGCTTTTAACTGTAATGTTCCACTTAATAAGATATACCGTCCAGCAGGAATGCCACATAGTGAAGGTTAACTAACAACTTATTATATGTAGTTGTTTTGCCTGTTTTATAAAATTTAGAATACATTAAAAGTAATTCTTGGCGTTCCTAGATTTAATGTATACAATATTATTACCACAATATCCATTTCACAACAGTTTTTAGTACTTACTGTTTAAGCAATAATACTTGATTAAAATGTCTTTAGTTTTGGTGAATGAGACGCCAATCTTTAATTTTGCACACAATACCCAATCGGACAGTTCTATCAGTGCACAGTACACAGCTTAAAAGAACTATAATACCGAGGCTGTGCAAATGCAATGTTTTGAACAATGCAATCTACTTTATTGTCTGAAACTTGAACAATGAGAGGGTGATTGCTTTTCTCTGCACACTGTTTAGCATTTAATGCCTTTGTCATTTAGGTTGCACAGACGGTCCAATGAGGCTCTGCGCTCACTTCTGAGTCAAAGAACATTGAAGTTTTTTCATCAGAATAAAGCAGGTGAGACCGTGGACGCAAAGAGCAACGATTTTATTTTTATTTTTGCCAAGTTCAGCTCCACTGGTTTTGTTTTGTTTCTGTTGTTTGTTGTCTTTTGTTCTGACTAAAAATAGAAGGTACGATTTTGCAAAAGTAAAAAAAATAGACCTGCTCTGCCCTCCAACTTAATATTAAACTAGACAGATGTTTGCAAACTAATGCAACTTAATGTGAAAGTATTTTAAGTATTCAAAAAACAGTACTGCGATTGGAACATGTTATAATGCAGGTTTTCATAATTCCGTAAATAAAAACATTCTCAAAGTATTTTTTCCATCAGTGTAACTCTCCTGGTGGAGGACCTGGAGCTGCCATAACTGGTCTTCTTGTATTTATTGATTTGTTGTTCACATATAAAGAGTTTGTTTTGTGGAACGTAAAACTGTCCCGAGAGCAGAGTGAGCCAGCGCTTCTCAGATCTGCTCTGACACTAAGGTCTGTCCCAGGGCTTCTGTGACTTATCAGCCTCTATCAGTCGCTCCAGGGGTGAGGGGAGGACAGGGGGAGAGGGGGAGGGATGAGAGGAGAAGACGACAGGGAGAAAAGGGGTGAGAGGAGAAGAGGAAAGGGGGAGAGGTGGCCGTCTGAGAGGTGCCCCCATCTGTCTGTTCGTATCGACAAGAGCAGAAGGACACAAACAGCCCCAGGTAAAAAGAGACCGTCTTTTGATTCATCCCCATTGTAGATCAGACTTCAAGATCTGAAACTGAGCCAGTCAATACTCATCAGAAATACTATTAATGTTAAATCATATTACATTTCATATACATATACAGTACTTTGAAACATCCCACAGAGTGAACACCTACTGGTGATAAATAATAAAGTGGATAAGGGGCTTGTTTTCATATATTGGTTTATTGGTGATTCTGATATACTTGTATGTGGGTGGTATTTCTTCTTTTACTAATGGATGATGAAGAGCAGTGAAGCTCAAGATATGTTGTATGTTTACACAATTATGAAAATGCAAGAAAATATTTTATCAGAGAAATACATTTTATCATTTTAAAGCTGTACTATGTAACTTATATATTACTTCTAACTTATACTAAATACCTTAACATGCACACTATGAGCTGAGTTGATTCTCCACAGATCTGACTTGTAGTTTTTCTTCATATACAGATAAACTTAACAGTACAGGCCAAGAATTAACATCTCTGTGTAGACAAGCATGCAGGTGACGAAATCTACACCACAAAAGTTACAAAGTGCTTCTTTATGAAGTCATAAAGTTGTAGGTCCTTGATAAATAACAAGTTATCAGGAAGGGCACCTGGCATAATAAAGCCTATGCAAAATGAATGCTACATATTAAAGAGTAGATTCTTGAGGTGAAAATTGGAAATGTAGTTGTGTTGTTTTACCACTTCATTTAATTTGTAAACATTTACTCAAAGCTGCTCAGTTTCCTCCACCTCTGACTGTGATACACTGTGAGACTTCATCATTACGACTGCTCATATTTTCTTAATGTGTCCAAAGTGTCAGTTCCAGTGGTTTGCTTTTGCTTATCCTCGCCATAAGCCTGGAGCAGCTTATCCCGATAAGAGGAGCGGCCCGCGGGTCATCGGCTGCTGAGTCCATATAATGTGTGTATACAAGCGTCCCTGGTTTCTTTATGGACTTTTTCCCGTTAGTGTGATTGTGGTTTTAACCCGTATGCTACATTTGCACATCTATTGTAAGTTGCGTCAATGCTAGCCGAGGCAGAGACAGATTCCCTGGACTGGCATTGCTTTATCTCAGCTCTCCCATGCGTTATGACAAATCCTGTCCTGACCAAACTCACAGGTCATTCTCATACTCTGAGCACCAGGGTGAAGGGACATGGGGAAATATGGTGCTATACAATAACACAGCCAATGTGTGGAAATGTACCAGCATGTCCATACTCCATATGGTCAGATTTGAGACCCAGTGTTGTATTTTCAGATCCAAAACCAGACGTAATTTTACTGTTATTGTATTGATCCTTTGTAGAGGAGATCAACATGTATCTCAGTGGTGGAATGTTCATCAGTAACCATGATGACACAATGCACACATTAGCAAACACTGCCAAAAAAGTCTAAAAACTCATGACAAAAATATAAAATGGCGTAAAACAACACATTTTCAGGAGCCTGTGATCAATACAAGGGCTCATGGTCCTGTTTAGGTGTTTGACTTTAACAAAAAACGTGAAAAAAGATTGTCTAACTGAAAAACTGCTAATGATAGCTAGAAATCATATCACCCATTGTAGTTCAGGCTAAAGTCCATTGTTTATGTGTTAAAATAAAGCTCAGATTAAAGTGTAATTTGAATAACATCTTCAGGTAGAGCAGTGCTTCCAGTTAGCATCACATGGACAACATGGTGTTGTCAGTCAGTGGAAATGATTTGAGCATTTCTGCACAAAAGCGTTAATGAAGAAACTAACAGAATTTGCTCTGTATGGAGATTCTGAGTGTATTCGGCGCTGGTGTGACAGCTCATTTTGTCAGACGAGGGGGACAGTATTTTGCATCATTTTGGACAGATGTGGCCAGTGCTTTGAGGGAGGCCGTGATCTTCAGTACTAGTCCAATTTCATGTAATAGTCAAATTTATTTTTTTCCCCAGTACAGTAATATTGTAAAACTACTGACTGACAAAGGAGTCTGGGCAGGGTGTTTTGTTTGTTTGCATTAGTTATATAAATTAAAGTAACAGTATGTAGCTTTCTGGAGGTGCATGATTAATTTGAAAACCATATTTCATAACATTTTCAATGCAGATAAATACGTTTTATGCCATATTGTGGAACATTATAACCGAAGCAACATTTCCATGGAAAAAAGCAGGAGTCGTCCCTTTTCCAGGCCAAATAAGAGTCAGGTTTATGGAGATGCAAGCCCACTAGCATACGAACACATGTTTTTCAAGCTTTTTTAGTGTAAGAAAAACAAAATGTAAAAACATGCTTATATTTTAGTCTATTGGTTAAAAGTTAGACATTGTACGTGTAAATGGAGATAAATAATGTAAGTTTAAAAAGACACAACAACAAAAATCCTTTATACCACAGAGAAAAGGTGAAGACTTAAGTATTATCGATCTTCACCATTGAATTATATCTCACACTAATTTGTCTGTGTGAGTTTTCTCTGTTAAAGTAAACACAGCTTCAGCAGAGGTCACAAAAGGTGCACGAGTGAAACCCAAAAGCTGAGTTTCAATCGGATTAGAGGAGGATTTGTTTTGTGAGAACAAACTTAAGCACAAAACTATCCAAAGGCTACAGTCACAGCTTGTTGCCGCTTATTTACAGTAAATAAAATTGCAATAACAAACATCCATAGTTTGAATATGACAAAAACAGATGAGCAAGATTTTAGATCCTTAGTTAATGTTTCTATATGATGCAGACACTTACAGGCTGTCTTGGTGGGTTTAATTGCAATATGTTTATACAGTTAAAGTGGGACTAAACATCTAAACTCCACCCACAACCACATTGAAAACAGAGATACTAAACTGGGCAGTGCCTCCAAACCTCCTTGTCAGAGCCCGATCTCGTCGGATCTGAGAGGTTATGCAAGACCAGGACCTGGTTTGATGGGAGACCACTGGAAAAGTCAGGGGCCACAGTGGGGTGCCAGTGGTGGGCGTGAGTGCTGGTGGTGGTCGGAGGGGCCAATGGCGCAGATTGGCAGCCTTGGTTCAGTCAGTCTGCTCCAGGACAGTTGTGACTATAGTATTATCTTACCACCACTAAGAGTGTAGTGAATGAATAATGTACTAAATTGTAAAGCGACTTTGAGCATCTGGAAAAGAGCTATTTAAGACTAATGCATTATTATTATTACCTGGAGGACTAAAGGAAAGTGTGAGGGGGAGGAGGGGTGGGGTCATGACGTGAGGAACCGTGTGATTGTTATTACAAGTATCCACACCTCAAAATCCGCCCCTGTAGCCAGGTGTTTGTAAGCAGAAACACCTGTGTGATGTCACATAGTACTTGAAAGTGCAGAAGCACTAAAATTGCCAAAAAGGACCAGGAATCCTATTAAAACACTATACACACAGTTTAAAAGCAAAAACTACTAACAAAAACTACCATGTTTAGTTCCACTTTAAATATAAATGATGCTTTATCATGTGCATTTCTGTGAATGAGGATTTTGAAGTGAGGAATTGAACCATCAAACTTCGGTTCATAGGGCAGTTTACAAAGACTTGGGTTCTGGTTCATGAAAAACTTGAAGATGATCAAACAACCTTTTATGGGAAGCAATGAAAGGTTTCAAATGAGTCATGTTATTGTTAGGACTCCTTTTAGTACATTTTACTTTGGTAAACCCCAGATTTGTTGAAAATATTTGAAAATGACAATAGTCTGATTTTAGTTTTCGATGGGATTGCTAGTTCAAAGGATGTGCTTCTTCTCTAACCAACATAATTTCACATGTAGCACTGCTGTTTCAAACCTCATTTATTGACCAATTTGAACCTAATTTTAGATATTTTGGAGTCATGTTTATTTTACTATTTTATATTGTCGTCTATTGGGATCAGTTGCAAGAAGGCTATTAACTATTTTTCCATTCTGCCCTGTCAGTGTGTCCAGTTAAAAAATAAAAAAAAACATCAGTTTTGTGCAGCATTAGTTCGAGCAACAATTGTTGTGACCTAAGCTCGCCACACACTACAGGGAAATGTGTCCGATTTACACTCATTCACATAACACTCACCCACCCATACACACTCACACACACCCATAAAGCTCTCATGATGTCTCCAGCCCCCCACAGTAAGTTAACACAGGCGGGGGTCATTACGAGCACGTTTAGTGCCTTGACCAATGCCTCACATGTGTCTGTCAAAAGGTTTTTACTAAGTACCTGTCGTCGTGGTGATATCGCTTCATATTTGCATAAAGTTGACTTCACTTCAACTTTGCTATGCTCACGTCGTTTGGTGTGAGCGCGGTGTTAGGGCCTGTGTAAGATTATAGGTGTACTTTGACCTCTTACTCGCCCAGGAAAGCCGTAGCATCCAAGGGGTCAAAAAAAGAAAAGAAACTTTGAGCTCTTCACCTTTTTAATTGGCCACACCATTTGCAGATCTGACAGCATCTTCCCAGGACAGACAACAGGCAACCACCACAGTCAAACAAAAACCCCATTATACAGCACAGCCTAAACCACTAAGCCACAGACACGGGTAAATTTAAGCGTAGAAAAATTACTAAATCTATTATTGCACTATTTACGACTGGATACATTTCATAAATTAATATTGCACATTGTTAGTTTAGAATTATCAGCTTTTAAGTATTAGTTCCTATATGGATATTTAGTTAAAAAAACGTCTCCAGTTAAACCTCCCCTCCCTAAGCAGCACTTGGCAGAGTCCAAATCAGGGTGATGGTGTGCACAAGGCCTGCACTGATAAGGGCGCGTCTCCAAATCAATGCCTCCACCAGTCACCTCAAAGGAAAGAAAAAGAGAGTAGAAGTAGAAATGTGAAAGTATACACCTGTTAAGTGAGGGCGCGGTCTACAGCTCTCAGTTAGTTCTCAATTTTGGGGAGGACTTTTGATCTTCGTGTGTGATTTTTAAATCGCTGTGCTCCTCAGGTGTGGTGTCAGTGTGACTCTGAGCTGCTCTGTTCTATCGTAAACATCACCGCCCCTGTACCAGCCAATCAAACAGAGCGGGCACAGAGGCTCAAGATACAAATGAGAAATGGCAAAAAGGACAACGATAATGACAATGATACTTTATAACTCGCTGCAAAGCTGTGAAATTAAACTGTACGTTCATTCATGTCCTTATATCCTAAAGTCTAGTATTTTCATTGCAAATCCAGGGCACCTAGGCCACAAAACATCACTAAAAACACTGTTTGAAGCATCAATTTAAAATATAAAAAGTGAGAAAAAGGTGAGAGTATTCCTCCCGTGTGTCATGCTTATATAAATCCATGCTGTGAGGATTGGTGGTGAAGCTGCAGATTAGCATTAGTAAACAAAAGAGTACTTCTTGTGTGTCTATGCGCAGTTTTCTGTCTGTGCAAAACATTTTCAGAGCTACATTTTAAGACAAAATAACATACTTTTGACCTGCATCCAATCTATAAGTGCAATGTTCTGATTGTTTTGAACAGATGAGAGTCTCAAAGCGAGTCACACCAACTTTCATAACTTGTAGCTTGTAGTGTGCCGTCTCTTCAGTCTTTGCACTTGGAGCATTGTAACATTTCTGTGGCCTGTGTTTTTTTATCTCAAATTTAAAAATCATTTAAGACTAGAAAATCCTGTAGTTAGTGGTAGTAATTCCAAAAGGTTAGGCCATATACTTTTTTATTGTCACTAAATGAACGATGAATAATATTTCTTTGGCTGTGGCTAATTTTACTGTATATATTATTTATATTTTATGCAATACTTAAACCTCAATTTACAAACATTTTTACACATTTCTGTTGGATTCCAAAAATAGTAAATTTAAAAACGATAAAAATAAATTTAAAAAGTGATAATCACCTGCTGCTACAATGAAATAAAACCCAAGCTTGTTTCACATGTTTTCCACTGATGAACATTTGAACCTATCTAAACTATTTTTCATTCAGCACGAGCTATAAATTGTAAAAATAAAAAGTCATTTGATATTCTGTATTTTTTGGAGCGGAGAGGTCTAATCTAATGGAGTGCAGTGAACGCAGGGAAAACGGGAGTATAGTAACAG
Source organism: Taenioides sp. WSHXM2023 (assembly GCA_029959045.1). Lineage (NCBI taxonomy): Eukaryota > Metazoa > Chordata > Actinopteri > Gobiiformes > Gobiidae > Taenioides > Taenioides sp. WSHXM2023. Next base: position 19,537,398 of record CM057102.1, read on the forward strand.
CTGTAAGGGAATTACACAGCTTTTAGATGATTTAAGCTTTTGACTTTATGGCATTTCAAGACAATCACTTTCTTGTGTAAAAGTTGTTTATGGCGCACTTAAATCTTGCCCCTCATATTTGGTGCTTTTATTTACTGCAGGAAACATGTCCAAGGTTAACCAAGTCTTATAGAGCTACTAAAGCCAATTCAACCAGGAGAGAGAGAGGTGGTGTTTACAGATGTCTTGGTTTAATCCTGGTTAGGGCCCAGTTAAAGGTCCTACTTTACAATACAACTGACTCTTGTGAGCTTTAAGTCATGTTACCATGTTGTTGTGTTTTGTTTCATTCACCCATGTTTAAGTAACCCTGTATTATTAGATTGTCTACATCTCTAAAGCTCAAAATGCTCTGTTCCACCTTATGTTGCCATGAAGATGTAGTTTTCAAGTTAACAGCGACCTTTTACTTTTAGTTTAGTAGAGATTGGCAATTCCAGGGCTGAAATGATCCAAAACATTCTTGTGAAGGTGTATGGCATTTAAAAAACACAGTGGAGCACCTCCTGTATTATCATCAAATGTGATATCACACGGAGGAACAGAGTATTTTGAGCTTTGGAGATGTTACAGACTGAAAATAAAGGGTGACTCAAACATGTGTGAATGAAATGAAACATCTGCAGGTATGTTTTGAGAAGGTAAGAGCATTATCACATGGCTCAAAGCTCACAAGAGTCAATTTTGCAGGACCTTTATACATTATTGGACTATAAAATGTTGTGATGTCATCTGAAACTCTGCAATAAGGCTGCGTTCACACACCACACCCCAAGTGGGATTAAAGTGGAACTAAATCCCAAACAAAACCTGGACTAGATCAGAACTAAACTAGAACTTGAACAAGACCAAACAAAGTCTTCATCAGGACCAGCACCAGTGTGTTCACGAGGAGGATAGACAGACTGCTGTGGCCGATCGTTCCGAGAATTGCGAGTGTTAAATAACTAGTTCGATAGATGATTGGTTAAAAGGGAAAGGTTCAATATTAAACAGGAAATAGGTTGCCGTAGACAGATTTGAGTCAATTGAAAGTGGCCACAGTTATAGATTGTCTTTATCTGCCTGACAGTACAGTGGCTTTGAACTGTGATGTTCCATGGCGCCGTATTGATTCTTCTTAACTCCAGCTGTGAATCAGATCAAAGAGAAGAATCTGGAGAGAAGCATAAAGACATTTAACTTAAAGCCCCAGGAATCCAATAGCTGTGATTTACATTCAGACCTCCTCTGTTGTACTAGTACATAAGTTAATATTACTTTTGCAGCCAAGTACTAATACTTAATCTGAGTAGTTGTAAAATGGTATGTAATAAAGGGTATGTTTGATTGTTCATTGTTCTGTCTTGCCCACTGTGTTGTTAGAAGGGACCAGAAAGGTTGCACTGTGTACCTTTAAAAGAACACAATGGCCTGTGAAGACAAACAACTATGTCTTGTGTGAAAGCTCAGAACCTCACCTCAACCTCAGAATTCACTGATCAGAGCTCAGATCAGGGATCAGATCAGGGATCAGAGCAGGGATCAGAGCAGAGATCAGATCAGGGATCAGAGCAGGGATCAGATCAGGGATCAGATCAGGGATCAGAGTCCTTTTACGTTTAAAGCAACTGGATTTCAGCATAGAACCTGGCAACCCAAATGAGAGGCGTGTGTGAGGCTCATTCTGCTGTATGATGAGAACTAAAACACCAAATTCCAGCAACTCAGCAATCATGTCCAATCGTTTGGATGTTCTGCATAACAATTGCTACTAGCTGTAATTGATTTGAACATGCTTTGTTTGCCTTGTATTTGAGGACTTAGTCATGTTTACGTGATTTAAAATAAAAAATCTTACACGTAGTTCACTTAACATTAGTGATCAATGAATTAAAGAACAAATCGTCACAAAACTCCATATTCTTTCCTCAGAGTTGATGTGAAGGGGGTGAAATGTAAGACTGTGGTGAGTGAGTGATTGGAGGTGTTGGGAAAGGCCAGTGGTGCAGATTGGCAGCCATTAGTTTATACCAGGGCAGCTGTGGCTATAGCAGAATTCTCTTACCACTGAGTGTGGTTGAATTAATGAATGAAAAAAATTGTAAAGCACTATGGAAAAATAATGACTTTTATCCAACTAATCATGGGTTTTAGCTTTTTAATATATGCAGCATATTTTTAGACATTTTGTCATTCAAAAGAAAAAAAAAAATAGCTTTAAACTGCCAGTCGCTATAGCAACAATTTCTCACCATTCTGAAATCTATGGATAGCTCATCTTTCAATCTGTATGCATCTCAGGCCCTGTCAATTTCCAAACTTGGCTTCCCGAATTAAATCCAACTGAGCTGAGTCACGTTTCCTATTAAAGCAGTTATGTGTTACCTATGGGGACGGCAGACTTCTGTCCGTCATACAGATGTGGTCCAAGCACACAGCACATTTACAGTGTTACACAAACAGACCCAGGGCATGTACGAAGTCTGAGCGAGATGGTAAAATACATCATAAACATCCACAACGACTGTGGCTTTATTGAAGTCACTGCACCGTGTCATGACCAGTGTTAATGCCGGACAAGTGGGCACTCACCATCTGCTTTCAGACACATGACCTTGACAAGTGAAGACTAAACACTCATAATCTGTGTTTTAATAGATTTACTGTTCACTAAAAAAAAACAAAAAACAAAGAAATCATTAATACTACTAAAAATATCACTATAAGTATGTCATGTTGGCTACTACTACTACTTCTACTGCAAATAATAATGAAACTCTTGCTACTCCTAATATATTGAAAAAACATTTATATAACTTTACACTACAGAAGTACTATAGAGTTCATTGAATAATCCATAATAGAGGTGATGCAGGTGACATTGGAGCATTTCATATTTTTAGACAGATTGGCATTATTCTGTATGAGTAGCAATGGCAAATAATGACATTTTCTTCTGTAAGAGCTCAAAACACATCTAAAATGTGAAAGAACTGCAAATATAAAAGTGTCCAACTCTGATAAACATTTAGCTTGTACCTGACATTTAAAACAAGAAAATCACATCCACCCTAGTAAGTGGTCAGAAATGCAAGCCTGAATATTTCTACCCACAATACAGAGTCACAGTCAATATCTGTATCCCGTCTAAAAACAGATTTACTTTTCCCCTCCGATAAAGACCCCAGTTTGTCCTGTGATACTCCCCTGTGTTCTTCCCACCCCATCAGGATGCATTAGCTGTCAGTTACTCCCTTATTATGAATGGCTGTAATTAATCTCCTGCTTGTTTGATGAATTGTTATCATTGAGGACTGCAGCGCCCACAGCCGTTTACATAGTCGCTCCCGCTCAGAGAGTTCATAGCCCTGTGACCCTGGAGTCTCCCCTTTAGCTGGACTGACTGCCAATCGATAACCCCCAAATCGTCCTATACATAACAAAAGATGCAGCATCTTCCTCAAGGCAATGGCTCGTCACCACAACTTGTCACTAGATTTATTTTCCTTTGTTTAAATCACTGTATTGGTACAGTGATGACTTACGAAGAGGGAGGAATGCATTGAGAGATCTGAAGTCTAGTATACATCTCCAATAAAGACAAATGTATTCATAGATTTCATCTTCCTGTTATATGACGCAATTTTAAGGACGGTTGACCATACTACAAAAAACATTCAAAACAGACATAATTAGTACTTATAGGAGACCAGATAAATATCATGAAATTAACATTTTCTACACTTTAATATCGGCTTCGTCATTCATTTGTATGCGATGGAAGATTTTATTTGATGTAACTCCAGGTAGCATGAGCGCCAAATGATCGAACTGTAGAGAAATATTTTCTTTAGAGGTCTTAATTGCTATGACAACAGTATAACATTTTTCATCATTCTGAAACCCATGGATAGAGTTGCAAAGAGGAAGAATGCGTGAGATTTGAAGTCCATATTTCCCCAAAGAAAAATGTGTTCATGGATTTCAGCTTCCTGTTATATGGTGCCATTTTGAGGACGGTTCATTCAAAATGGATATATAATATACTTGTACATGTACTTAGGAGACCAGATAAATATCGTGAAATAAACTATTGTATACTTTAATAATTGGCTCCATCATTAATTTGTATGTGATGTAATGATTTGACATAAGGGGAACAAGCTGTAGCAAAGGGCAGAGATGGAGAATTTCATATCTGTGAACATCTATGATTCAAAAGATATAATATGTAGTTTTGATTCGTTAATTGTTACGGCAACAGCACAAAATTTTCATCTTTCAGAAACCCATGGAGTATTATTATTTCACTTCTTGGCTGAAGATCAAAGAGTACAGCTGGATCACTAGAGCACAAGATGAAACATGTGAGCGTATAACCGGTGCTCTGATAAGTACACAGCTCTTTATATGAGAAAAGAGGAAATGTCATTCAATAGCTAAAGTGATGCACTTAGGAGACTGCGTTAGGTGAGTGTGGCTCTATACTGTACAGCAGCACCAGCGTGACATTGTGCTATTTAAAGCATTTAACCTTCAGATCCTCGCTCACACATCCAATACGTTTTATGTATTTTCACACACTTTACGAGCTGCTCTGGAATACGCACACAGGAAAGGCCCAGGTAGCTGGAGTTTTGACATCAGCGATTCAGTGATAAAAGCCCGAAACCAAAACGTTGCATAATGTGATAATGTGCCCCTTTCAAATCCATTGTACAACAGAAATATCAAAACCTGTCTATTTTGAAGCAAATCAATGTTTAGCGTTGAGTTTAGTAATAAATAAACAGTGGAAGATGTTTTCAGTGTAGAAGCTCTGAAATCTTAAACGTGCACTATGGAACTTTCCTGGAATTTAGTCTCCAAGGAGATGCGATTCATGGTTTCAAGCTACGGCAGCCTTCATCCATGATCTAAATCTAAATATTATATCTTAAGAATATCCTCACAAAGTCCTTCAAATCAGGAAGAACTGTCTGAAACCCATGAATAGCTTTGCTGAGAATGTTTCATAATATGGCATTAAACTTGTCCTATCTCTATGGACACAAGCAGTGCCACCAGACCAGTTTACAGCAAGACAAAATGTGAAATGGGTATGTTTACTGTCATATTGTGGAACATTTCTGCAAAGCAACAACATCTCCATAGAGACAAAGTTATTAGTTATTATGTTAAATATTTGTCAGTTTCACAGTATAAACATACAGTCCACGGCCACGTTGATTTTAGTTATGATTACGATACAGTTAGATCAACAATTCCTGACAAATTTCCAAAGTTAAAATCCAAAATTGAGTTGCTATTTAAAATCATTCTTCTCATTTCTAAGATGAAGGTTAAAAAAGTTTCCAAACTTTCATTACAATACCAACAGTTGATACAATGACAAATAACTATTCATTCTCACATTCAATTTAATAAGCAAATTTTTGAGTCACTAGTTTGAATCCACGTCAAAGTCCGGTCCAAAAGCAATATATTGTATCTCTATGGTGGAATATTTAGCAGTTACCAGGGTGACACAATGCACACATTAGCAAACACTGTCCAAAAAAAAAAAAAAAGTTTTAAAATGGTCTAAAAAGTCCAGGAGAGAGTGACAAAATTGTCAAATTATGTCAGAAGCTCAGATTAAAGTCTAACAAAGCCTCAGACAGAGCAGTGCCACAGCTGGCATCACACCCACAGGGGATGTTGATGATGTCAGTTGCAAAGTATCAGCACTCTTATCCATATGCAGGCTTGAATTTGCTAAAAGACACATGTAGCCATTTTTCCTGGACTAAACCAATAAGACAAAGTGAACAGGGACATAAATTCTTGTCAGATGGAGCAGCTTGTCTGGTGAAGGTCATATGTTCGGTTCTCATTGTGTCTCCTGCAGTTTGACAGATCTTTGCCTGGACCTGCTACATCTGCGTACCACCCTCTATTCCTCTCCCTGTTTCCATCTTATCGTCTTTGATATTCGCAGTTAATGCCTTTCAATCCCAGTGGTGGATCGTAACAAAGTAATAAAGCACTGTATTTAAAGGAGCACTGTGTAACTTTTCCAGAGGAGCACCTTTAAGTATTAATTTTAATCTGTTAATTACTTAAGTAGATTTTAAACTGGATACTTTTTACTTTGACTTCACTATATCTGAGAGCAGGTGTCTGTACTTTCTACTTTACATATCTGAACAGGGCTGAAAAGTAAAAGTATATTTTATTATTGAGTGAGACCTGCTGAAAAGACTGAGGGCTTTATTTTTAACAGAATATACAAATAAAAACAGCTAGGAAAAACAATAAATTGTTTCTGTTGAACAAAATTCAGCACGAATCTGTATCAAAATCACTGTGATGTGATACTTTACTCCAGTGTCTGTACTTTTACTTAACAAAATGTAGTACTTCTTCCACCACTGTCAGTCACTCACTCACTTTGCTGTGTAATTTATGTCACCACCTAAATACACTGACAGCAATCAAGACAAAAGAAACAACAACAAAGGAAGCGTGGAGATGAATGGGAGTTATAAATGGATCTGGCGCTGCTGCAGACAAGGTAATGTCGACAGTGGCTTATATTAGCGGTAATGTCATTCAGGGCTAATTATGCTAAGATGTCAGTGGTAAAATATGAGGGATGAGCAATAGCAGGTAAAGTGCTTTTTATGCTCACAGTTATGCTCATCGTTTTCTGATTTAAAAGTGCACTGCATAACTTTTCAGGCTGGGGAGATGCCATTCCTTTGCTTGTAATGCTCCGCAATATGGCATTAAACTTGAATAAGATGCATTTATTCACTTATAGATGTTTTATTGCTCAAAAATACAGTTAAAACATGCTTTCTTACTGTGAGTGGGGTGGCCTCTTTACAGATCTCACCCGTAAATTGCCCTGGTGGCGTGCCCTGCTTATTTCTATGGAGATTGAAAAGTTTAATGCCATACTTTGGAATAGTGGAGGTAAAGCAATAACATCTCCATGGAGACAAATAACTGGCAGACCCTCTACCAGAAAAGCCAAACAGTGCAGCTTTAAAGTTTGGGAGAAAATCTACAGTACACCATTAAACGACTGAGCCCCAGTGGTTTGCTTGATTCTGCTCCTAATATGGGCTTATGTAAGTTAATTACTTTTTCCATATTCATGGCAGCAGAAATGGTTGCCGGCGTGTTTCCAGTTTTGGAGAGACAAATTGAGTAACATCAACTCGTAAAATAACAACTGCTTCAGCAATGCAGTGAATGGTGCAATAGAGGCTAGACTGGAGGTTAGACAAAGTAAAGCCGTTTTAAAGGTGCATAGTGTAACTTTTCTGGTGGAGGGTCTGTCAATTGCTTTTCTCCAAGGAAATGTTATTGCTTTGACTGGAATGTTTCACAGTATGGCAAACCAAGTCAAGTTACAGGTCAAATCTATGGAGTGGCAACCCAGCTCAGTCAGAACGCCTGTTTTTCTAGGTATTTTGAGCTATAAAACAAACTAATTGAATAAATGTAAAGTTGAACTGTCATACTGTGGGACATTTCAGTCAATCCAATGACATATTTATTGAAACATGCAAGTGACACTCCAACAAAAAAGTTACACAATGCACCTTTAAGGGATATGAAAGATAGACAATACAGCATAACATCTATGTCAATGGTAACAAATTTACTATTTACATTTCCTGTAACTGACAAAACTTTAACTGGGTGTTTTGTGGTCACTTTGTTCCTTTTTTTTTTTTTTTTTTTTTTGTTTGTTTGCCACTTCATTTCATTTTTTTCATTTGCCACACAACTATATAACATAACAATCCTGGGTTCTTGTTTTGTTAAATTATCACAACACATTGTTAATTTAAATGTACATTTTTGCTAATTACTTTCAGTCAAACACATCCATATTAGTGAAACTTACCTGGTGCACCACATGGTCCAGACAAAGAGGGGGCGTGTCCAGTGTCGGCCATTTTATAACCTCTGGCTGAGGTTATGGGCCAGACCATGTGCAGGGGTGAACTGTTTGGAGTCATTTGTGGTTTTTTAGATTTCTGTGTTTTGATTGAAGTCACTTTGTGTTTATAGCTTTAGTTTCAACACATTAGTTAAGTTAATCCATACATGAGTTCCTCCTAATGTTAAACACCTACCTCCCTGTGCAGACAAATGGACTGGCCTGGTGGGACGTCCTAAACACAGATGAGTTATAAAAGCAGTCAGTTGAGTTCATTTGGGGAGAGACTACAGAATTGCTTTTAAATTTTAAAACTGTTCTGGACTGGGGGTTGCGGCAAATCAAGTCAGCAAGTTGTATGAACAGTTTATTTTGTAATTAAGTTATTTACATTCACAACCGAAATCCTCTTCTTTCAATGCATTTTGTCTGGTAAAAGACACTTTTTGTTGTCACTCTGCCTCTTTCTTCAACCACATCAGGCCAGCTTCCCCACGGTCATGCTTGTTTTGTTTTGTTTTTTCTCCATGGAGACAACAGGTGACCAGGTAAGTTGCAGGTGAGATCTGTGGAGGGGTGAGTAAGAATTCATGTTTTTCAAGGTATTTTTGAGCAACAGTAGCAGTAATTGAATACATGCAGGACAGAGAATTTAAAAGCTTTACAGTGGAGCATTCAGATGAAGCAATAAGATCTTCATGGAGACAAGCAGCTGATTGGTTTTACGTGACGAAAGTTCCATACTGCATCTTTAATACATTGCAGTTAAATCTTGGAAATTGCAAATTGCATTTTCTTCCTTATTTTGCGTTTGATTTACACTGTCCCTCCTCTCCTCCTTCATCTCCCCTCCATGTCACCTCTTACTTTATTACACGCTTTGATCTGTAAGCCCCCCACACTCCCTCTCCTCCGCTGACCAGCCACTGATCCTCCTCCATCCCTTCTTTTTTTACTCGTCCTCGTTGCTCTATTTGTTCCATAAGCTTTATCTTTCCTGATAAAACTAAATATAACAATATCATCTGACCCTAATCCTCACATCTCTGCTGCTGTACGCCCCATCTTTATGTTAGTCCATTAGCGGTTTCGATGTCGCTATCAGAAGACAAGCTAATTGAGGTCGTGGGTAGTGAGCTAGCTAAAAGAAACCAAAAAAACATTTCTGAACCTCAGTGGCTGCCAAAAGTCCCCCTACTCGCTTTCATCAAAGTGGAGTTACACACATTTAGGCTACGTTAATTTGAAACCAAAAGGCTTTTAATCCATGAATTGGGTCTGCGTGTTTACAGTGTGAGAAGAGACCTGAGCAGTGAAGCAAAGGAGAGTAGCAAGATCAATTATTCTCTAAACATTTTTAAGGACAAAATAATGTTCAACTGTTTGAGTAGTTTTGTAACAGCAGATTGATCTGTGTAGCTCCCTTGTGTTCTGCATTGTTGAGTTCTACACATCTGGAATGGCTCTTGCTGAAAGGTACTGTATAAAGAAGTGGACTAAGTGAGTGTGATGTCATCCATAGCTTTCTGCTCCAGTCAAATGAAGCTTACTGAAGCTAGCAGGCGAATTTGGAACCAAGCCCTATATTTGGAAATCTAACTGCAAGTATCATAGCAACCAAAGAGCCAATCCGGAGTGAGGCTGTTGAAGGTAACGGCCCGCTGGTTTAGTAGGGGGCGGGAACTTAACTACGCTGTCAATCAAACCTGTTGCTAACGCTAGCTGGAGAAACCTTTGGGTAAAGAGGGCAGCTTACTGGTCTTGATTTATGGACAAAATAGCTAAATAAAAAATGACGAGGCTCACTGGAGTTGTCGATGGAGCTAAATGGCCATGCTCAATTCCTATTTTGATTGCAGTGGCAAGCGTGTTCGCTATGTTCGTGTGTATATACAGGCTATGGTCACGACGATTTGAAAACGATTACTTAAAGTGTCACAACAAGCCAACTAATCAAACTTTTGTAAAATGTCCAGAGAAAAGCAAAGGCATCTTCCCTTTCCACAAAAGCACAAAGCCCTTACCTTCTGCAAAAGTAGTTCAAATTTTCACGATAATTGACTGAAGTACATCCTTCTGCGCCTCCATGTTTGTTTTGGTTCATTTGGGCGCTTCACATTTGGCCCCCGCCCAAACCACAGTGCTTGGTGATTGGTCTGAACCACTGGTGGCTCCGGTCCAATCGCAGCAGTGGGAGCCGAGCCAGATGGATTCTTGTGAGATTGTGAACTCACAAATATCACAAGTATTCATCTTGCTGGACAGCTTTAATAAATGGTGGTGGTAGTCCAGAGTTGCAGTTGCAGCAAAAGCATTTTGTATTCACTCACTTACTTAAAAAATGTGGTTTGATCTCTACATTGTTGCATTTTCATTTCATTTCTTTATTTTTTTTTTTTATTTGAGCACTTTTATTTTTTACACAGTGTAACACAAGGAAAACAAAAATAAAATAGTACAAAAAGTGACACAGCAGTGCTTAAAAGGAGTAGGAGCAAGAGCTTATCTGAGCGTACCCCCTTTCACATGTAACACTGGTGGAAAACCAGTGAATGTGAATCTTACATTTAGCACACAAAAAAGAAGATATTCAATTCCCAAGTTTGGTTACAACATGTGGAAAAAGGAAATTTAAAAAATCAAGCAAAAATGCTATGCCATATGCATATATTTTTGCAGTATTTTGTTGTTTCATTGTGTCACCCAGTGTGGCCCGGTTGGATCGTCCAGAGGGCAGTGCTGACAGTAACAGAAGACAAAGTTGCTGTGTACCAGTGACCAGTACAAATAAGGGTGATCCACTAATTGCCCTAATTGCCCTTGTGAGTCCTAGTGATGGGTAGATGAGGCCTCAAGGTGTGTGTAACACATTTCCAACATTGTGTTGACACTAATTCACACTGTGTTGATGCATTCTATATCGCCATCTGGTGGTTTAAAAAATGAACTGCTTCCTACGCAGACCCATTGACATGAGAACGCTCATAGATGTGCTCTGATATCCAACAAATGAAAGAACTGACCAGTAAGTAATGCAATCTCATGTCATTAAAGCAAACTGTAGTTTATTGTACAATAAAGTAGGCATAAACTCACATGACGAGGTGAATGGTTGTGAAAATAATAGTAAAATAATATAACTATTTCAGTAAATCTGTAAAACACACAGAACAGGCCTGTCTTCTGTTTCTCTGTGGTTCTGTGGTGATGAACTGAGACACTGCGACAGATTTGAGCCTCGCGCTCCTCGCTCTAAACGAGCTGCCAAATGATGCAGTAGATGTATCGGTCACGTGACTTTTCTTAAAGTGATACACACAGTGACACAGCTCAACACAGGCATCACTTGCTGAGCTCAACACAAGGACGCATCGACTCGTTTGGCCCATCATTAGTTGTGCCTGAAAATGTAAAAAAATCCACAGCAAGCTGCACAATTGCAAGGGAAGGGAACATAACAATGTTTGCACATTCACTTGTCCCTTTTTTAAAGGTCCTATATTACACAAAATTGTCTCTTGTGGGCTTTAAGCCATGTTTAAAGGTTGTTACCTCCTCAAAAACAGTTGTGTGTGTGGAGTTGTTTCATTCACACATGTCCGTCTACATCTCCAAAGGGGTAGTTTTCAAGTTTACGGCTACCTTTTACTTTTTGTTTAGTAGAAATAGGAAATTCCATGACTAAAATCCAAATTATTCTAGAGAAGGTGTATGGAGTTTAAAAACAGGTGAAGGCACAAACCCCACAGAATATATACTTTTTTGGCATTATGCCCAAATAAACAAAACTCTCAACCTTCTAGTTAGAAAGACTATAGTACAGAGCCCCGCAAGGGCTGTGGAATGAGGGTTTAAATAAAAAGAATCCCAAGAAATTATCACGTGATCCCGAGAAATTATTATGTGATCCCCAGAAATTATCACACGATCCCGAGAAATGATTTGGAATTTATCTGATCTCCCTACACATGTTGTGATGAAAGAGTTGACCAGGTGCAGCGAGTGCGTAAAAACCGGTCATCTTTAAGTACGCGCACAAGAAGCGAGTATGCAGCCGCCTCTTGTGCTAATGGTGTGCCATAAGCTGCTGTGCGTAAAGCTCCATGCTCTCTACCACCTGCTTTATTTATGTGATCTTTACATGCTTACAGAGCTGTGATGAGAACGCAGTGGATGTGCCAGGTTAACGAATGCGTAAAAGCCGTTCATCTTTAAGTACGTGCACAAGCACAGCCGATAGTGTCCTATGTGCGCTCCATCTGTGCACATCCATGGCCAGTGAGCAGGGTAAGGCAGATGTGTTGTGCCATTTTCCTTGTAGGAGAGGAGGTGGGTCTCTGGATGCGATCTGATTCTCCTGGACCCTATTTAATCTGCACATTCAGTGCACCCTTCAGGGGCTTCCCTGGACATACTTAGATTTTTGACAGTGCCTATTACCAATTCCAAATAAAATAGACAACAACAAAAGAAAGTTGAAATGTATATGGGCCCAGAGTCCCACTGCCTCTACTGACAGGAACGCAGCAGAGGCGTGGTTATGATGCTCTCTGCTTCCCTGTCAAGAAACTTTCACAGAATCATGAGATACTTTCATAGAATCACAAGATACTTTCACAGGATCACTAGATACTTTTTACAGGATTGCATTATAATTTCTCTGGATCACCTGATAATTTCTCGGGATCACATGATAATTTCTCGGGATTACGTGATCATTTTTATTTAATTCTTTTTATTTAAACCCTCACCCTACAGCCCTTACGGGGCTCCGTAGTATAGCACATCTTCCAATACTATAGTTTTTACTCCAGAAAAGTTTGACAAAATTCCCACAGAAATCACATTTATGAAAAAAATATACACACACATACACCCACACACTCATGGACCTAACAGTATTTTTCTCCCCTGATCACTTTATATTACAGCCCAGTGGAAGGAAAGCCTCTTTGGCCCTGCGGGTTTGAGACTCATGTATTAAATTTGCCAAAGACAGATCAGTCAATGGATTGAAACAGACAAGGAAAGAAACGCTCCTTCACTTTCTCAGCCACTTAAATCCTCCACGAGCACGAGTCCACTGAGATCCTCACAACTCTGCCACGGGACGGCCAACGTGCAAATGTAAATCCCCCTTTTTATTTTCCCTCGTGTGGATTATGAAAGAGTGGAGAGTCTGAAGGAAGCAGGGAGAGAGAGAAAGAAAGACAGACAGAAGACAGAAAGGAGAGAGAGAGAGAAAGAGAGAGAAAGAAAGAAAAAAGGAGAGAGAGAAAGAAAACTTTTTGACTTTTAACAGTACATTTATTTTATGTCGCTTGTCACTTAAACATGTGCAAAAAACAACAAAGAACAACAAAAAAGGAGCGAGAGAGAGAGAAAGAAAGGAGAGCGTGAGAGAGAAAGAAAGAGAGCAGAGAGAGAAAGAAAGGAGAGAAAAATTGAGCGAGAACGAAAGGAGAGAGAGACAAAGAAGGAGAGAGAGAAAGGAAGAAGGAGAGTGAGAAAGAAAGAAGGTGAGAGAGAGCGAGAGAAAGGGAGAAGTAGAGAGAGAGAGCGGGAGGGAGCAGCGGGAGAGATCCAGTCCCATAGACTCATGACTGGACAGATGGAGTGTCTTCGGGGGTGGTCCACAGAGCAGGTATAGGGCTTCATGCATTATAGCATCTGTATGAGGACCCCTACTGTACAACAATTGGCAAGATAGTTCTAGAAATAACTTTCTGAACTAAACCACAACTGCTCAAAACATGTTGGAGTTGGAATTATTTATACTGAATAATAGAATAGTGGGAAAATGCAGTTTGTCAGGTTTTTAGTCAGCACAACAGGTACTCGGTAAATTTAAGTGTTCAACTTTTTTGCTTGAGCTGTACTTTCTGTCCATGCAAAATGCTACTGGCACAATAAGGAGTAAGCCAAAACAATATCTGTTGAAAAGTTGATCCAGCATTTTGAGTTCTAGAAAGATTCCAGTTAAAATGTATGGACTTTAAAACATGAATTGCTTAAAGGTCCTATATTACGCAAAACTGTAAGTTATGTTATTATGTTGTTACCTCCTCAAAAACATACCTAGAGTTGTATTCTTTGAGTAACCCCTTCTTAACCTCAGAATGCTCTGTTCTATCTTGTGATGTCATGAAGCGATAGTTTTCAAGCCAACAGCTACTTTTTACCTTTTTTCAGTGGAGATGGGCAATTCCAGGGCTGAAACGGTGATCCAAATGATTCTGATGGAGGTATATGGAGTTTAAAAACACAGTGGAGCACTACCGCATGGCATCACAAGGTGGAACAGAGTGTTTTCAGTTTGAGAGAACAAAGGATAAATTTAGCATGTTTTGTTAAACATGTGTGAATAAAACAAAACACAACTCCAGGTATGTTTTTGATGAGGAAACATCATTATAACAGTTATAAGAAAATAGTAATATAATCATATGGGCCCTTTAAACATGAAGAAAAGAAAAAAAAAAAAAAACTTCTTCTTTATAACTCTTGGCATTGCACCTTACTAAGTCCTGCACACTTTACTGCTACACCAGTATCGTGCAGTACCCCAGAGTCTGGCTGTGAGCTGATAAGAGCCCTCACCAGTCTTAAACACACTGCAAATTGAAGAGACAATTAGCACTGTGCCATTTTACAATCAATAAAGTTACAGCGTCTTCACACTAAACACTGTTGTATAAACGACAATGACAGCTCCACCCTCGCCCTGGTGACCTGCGCATAAAAGTGCTTTTGTACACGCCGTGCCAAGGAACCATCTGTAATACACCAGCGTTTATTCATTCCCACAGCCCAAAGTGGCACCTTGAGGTCTGATTTATCCTCCGCAAGCTCCTATTTCCAACATTAATCTGCAGAATTGGACAGTCCCCCCAGTCTCATTAATTGGTAGCGCTGGCTATTCTTCGCATTGCACTGGAGAGAAGACCTAAGCTTGTTCCTGTAGCGGACAACACAGCATTTGTCCTCATGGTAGCTTTGTATTAGATACCAATCGCTCTCTCCTCACTTAAAGGCCTTGTGCCTTTATTTCTTGTTGGAGTAAAAGTTGTGGTCTAGTGAATAGCAGAATAATTAGACAAGTGTTGTTTGAATTTAATTATAAAGTGTCTTAGCAATTGGGGAATTGAAGAACTGGCAGAGGGTTTGGGAGAAGATGAAGATTCAATGGCAACTTCCACTTTGTTTAATTTGTTGATAGTTAAAGTTTATATTTGATTTCAATACTAAAAAGAAGGTTTGATATTAAAAGTGCGTTCACATTTGCACTTTCACCACATCAAATCTGTGACCAAAATTCAAAATCAGACAAGAACAAGAACAGGACCAACTTAAGCTGACATAAGGGCTAAAATGATTAAAAATTAAAAATGAGGGTTTTTTTTATAGCAGGGAATGGAATTTTTAGCACCAAATAAGAGCTATTCTTTCAAAATGATGTGGTCTTTTACTGATTCTGATAAAGATAATTCTGAAACTATTAAGGAAAGACGTTTTTGTCCTTTCTAATAACCATACATATAATTAATTCCGGTGGGGAGAACTAGTTAAAGGTGCACTGTGTAACATTTCTGGTGAAAACTCTGCAATTATTGTTTTGCCTGGAATGTTCCACAGTATGGCATTAAGCTTGTCTATCACCAACGGAAACAAGAAATGACACTAACAAACCAAATTACAGATCTGTGGAGAGGTGCATGTTTAAAAAAAAAAAAAAAAAAGTACCAGTAAAAACATTGGATCCTGACCAGAAAAGTTACGCAATACACTTTTAAGTTGTGAATAGTCGTGGCTAACTGCTCCCTGATTAGCAAACAGGCTAAATCAGGATCTTATCTTTAGGATCTTTAGGATACCGCCCTTTCCTCTCATGCGTTGAGCTCCTCCTGCTCCTCTCTCCAGACGCTCCCTCCACAGGCTCAGATCAAACGTTGAATTACACAAGTCCTTGGAAAAAGTCTGAATTGGATGATTTGATGCGAGCGGAGCAGGCACCCCGCGTCTCCCGTCATCCCCAGACGACCATCCATCACTACCTTTAAGACAGGCTCAAACTATACGCTCCTCTTCCTCCTCCTCTTCATCCTCTTCGTCCTCACCTGTGCCTCTGATACGGAAATCGAATCCAAACTTATCTCGTCCAGGAGGAGGGAAATTATGAGAAGAAAGGAGGGAGATATAAGGAAAATTTGGAAATTCTCGCCGTGCCCCCCTAAGGAGTTGAACGACTCTACTGCTTTAGCTCTACACATAGGACTGGCAAATATTTGAGAGAGGTACTAGTAACTCACAGTCAACCAATCAATACTGAATTTTGTTTTTTATATGAATATTTGTAAAAAGTCAGTTATTGGTTATGTAACAAAATATATAGCTGTGGTGGTTTCAGATCTATGTGCAAAGAATACAGAAGTGTCAATTTAATAATAAATATTTACATTTTATTTGATACATCTTTCAAGACACTCAAGGTTACCATGCAACATCAAAATACAAAACACAGTAAAATGGTGGAGAAATTACATGTTCAATTGTATATAGTTTCATTGAAATTAAATTATTATTATTAACTACTGGAAAATACATCATGCCTGGAACACCTCCCAAGGGAGGCGACCAGGAGGCATCCGGAACAGATGCACAAGCCAGCTCAGCTGGGTCCTTTTGATGTGGAGGAGCAGCTGCGCTACTCTGAGCTCCTCCCATGTGACTGAGCTCCTAACCCTATCTCTAAGGGAGCAATCAGCCTCAAGGAGGGAGAGATTGTGCACTGCATCCTCAGTGCCTGTAATCCAAGACTGGCCAGTGGACTCTGCGGCACTGTGACTGCAGTGGAGCAGCTGGTGAAGGACGGGCTCCTTCATTGAAAAGGACTGGAGCAACACAAAGGAATATTGGAGCTGGGTCCAGCAGTCACACCCTCCAAAAAGTGCTGCCAAGAAGACAGACCATGGCCCAAGCCGAAATACTGGTGCTGATCTAGCCTGTGCTATGAGCAAGCCATCCCTCCTGGTTGTCCCCAACCGCCTCCATGGGTCCTAAAGGGGTGCCGTCCTCGACTCTGGTTGCACTTACTCCCTCATGAGCCTCTCGCTGTGGAAAGCAGTTAAAAAAGGAGAATTTTTGGCACCAAGTGAAATTCCAAAGTTTGTCATGGCCAACAGACAACAAAACTAAGCACTCGGAAAGGCCACTCTGCTCCTCAACCAGCACGGCTTCCACGGCACACTTGGAGTCCATGTACTGGCCAATGACAACTTGTGCATGCCTCTGCTTCTTGGACTCGACTTCATGACCATGTCTCAGATTACCCTGAGGCCACACCTCAGAAAGTATATCGTGCGTGGTGGGAAGGAATACACATTTCTCCCCAAGGCGCGAGTGATGCTTCAGCGGAGTCATAAGACATTCCTGTTAACTTCTATGTAGCTAAGACAACCCGACCTGCCATTACCCCTCGCTCAGCCTGAAGTGATGCGACCACTACTGCAGAAGTGGCCCACTATTTGGACTGAGACCACTGGGGCCACTCAAGTGAGCAAGCACAAAATTGCAACAACCGACAAAGTGCCAGTGTGAAGGAAAGCCTACAGAATGTCAATCCAAAAATAAGCAGTCATTGAGGAAGAAGTTCAAAAAATGCTTGATAATTATGTCACTGAGCCATCCACCTCACCATGGTCCTCTCCAGTCATCCTCACTCCAAGAAAAGATGGAATGCCACGGTTCTGTGTGGACTAGAGGCTTAAATGCTAAAGCCCAGCACAATGCCTCTCCCATGCCCTTAATACATGAGATCCTGGAGTCTCTGAAAGACGCTCTGTATTTCGGCTCCCTGGATCTTAAGAGTGGATACTGGCAGGTGGCCATGGATGAAGAGGGCAAACTCAAGACCGCTATGACCACCCACCTGGGCCTCTTTCAGTTTAAAGTCATGCCTTTCGGTCTGCAAAATGCTGGGGCTACTTTCCAATGACTGATGGAGATGGTCTTGGGAGAGCTGAGGGGAAAGACCTGTTTTGTGTACAAAAGATTCTTGGGCATGGTCGGCTGGTATCACAAGTTTATTCCACGGTTTGCCGACATTGTTGCACCCCTGAACAGCTTAAAAAAGGATGTTCTATGGGAATGGTCTTCCGATTGCCAAGCCGCCCACAATAAATTTAAAGCTATTTCAGACCCCACAGGTCCTGGCCCAGCCACAAACACAACTCACTTTCCAGGTTCACTGTGATAGTGATGTGGGCCTGGGACTGGTCCTCATGCAGACTATTGACGGTGAAGGGTGCTCCATTGACTTTGCCTACAGAGCTCTCCATGGTGCTGAGGTCTGTTACTCCACAGCCGAAAAAGAATGTCAGGCTGTTGTGTGGCCTGTTGAAAAGGGGAAGCACTTCCTCAAAGGCAGCACCTTTGATGTTTACACAGACCACAGTGCTCTGGCCTGGGCATTCAACTGTCCTAAGACATCCTCACGGCTCACACGCTGGACCCAGCGGCTCCAAGCTTTCACATTCTGGGTCCACAACAAAAATGCTGCTGCAATGTTGTTCCAGATGCCCTCTCTCGTGAACCTCAGCTAATCAAAAATAAATTGAATTGAATTTTTGAGTATTCTTTTACATTCCACACAGTTCTCATAAATCTGACTTGATAATGCCGTATGAATAAAACATTGCTTTGTTTTTAGCCTATAATGGTCCTTATGGAGATTACAGTGTCAGCAGTTATTAATAGTGTTTAGCAGCAGAGGTCAGGCCCACTCATGTCTGCACACACACAGTCCAGTGACTTTATCGCCCCCTGTCCACGACTGTAATTATAACAATGACAAAATGGTCACTGTGTTAGGGGTATGTTTATCAAGAGTAAACAAGCCATGGGGGCCCTGTCAGCAAAGTTGAATCTGGAGAAACAAACTTGAACAAAGAAATTAAATAATTACAAATAATCAATATTTAATGTATGCTACAATTAATGATTTGTTTGTGTGTAAAGTATTAGACTAGAGCCATTTACTTCATGTTTCATTGTTTTTTGGCATTTTTTCCCGCATTTTGTCGTTGTGAAATTAAAGAGGAGGTATTAATTGCTAACACATGGGAGAGACTATAAGATCACTCAAACATGCACAGACTATTGAGAAAAACTCTTCAGGCATGTTTAATGAGGGAGCAACATTAGACTTAGACTTAAACAAACTTTATTGATCCACAAGGGAAATTACATGGATAAAGTAGTAGCTCACTCATATTATTGTACCCAGCTACCACTTTCTGAGGCGCTCAGGGTGTGGGGCCTGTCCCCCTGTCCGTACATTACAACATACACAAAACAATATGATATGGGGAAGACTACACGGACCGGACCGGAAGACAGGTAGCAGATAGGAATATACAAAAGCAGTGTGAGGATAGATAACATGAAAATAGGGGGAGGAGAAAAAAAAAGAGAACCGCCCCTAGACCATGCTCCTATTGGGGCATAGTATGGAATGAGTACACAAAATAAAAAACACCTCCAAGCATCAGCAACATTGTCAAAACACAGCACAAACATTCCACAGGACTAGCAACAGGGTAAGGGAGGGGTGTGGAGATAGCCCAACGTAGGCAAGCAGACATCCGGATCCTGCAGCCCTTTCGGCGCCGGATGCAACAGATCCGCCCACCCGGTCGGGGGTATGAAGCTGGGAGGGGTTAGGGAGGGACCAGGCTCTCTCCGCTGTAATCTCAGGGCAATTTGACACCAGCCCGGCCAGGCCAGCACCAGTATATATATATATATATATATATATATATATATATATATATATATATATATATATATATATATATATATATATATATATATAATCTCAGCTCATTGGTTTCAAGGTGAAAGGTACTGGGAGAGGGAGGCATCACATAACACTGATGCACAGTGGCTGGTGGCTCTGAGGGAAGGCCATAGCAACCTCCCTGAACAAGATCCAGTCACCATCACAGTGGCAGACATTCAGGAAAGAGTCTCAGGCATGAAAAATTGGACAGCACCAGGCCCTGACATGATCCACACATACTGGCTAAAGAAGCTCACTGCTCTCCACGAGCGCCTGGCAGCACAAATGAACCAGCTGCTAAGGGATGAGAATCACCCTGAACCCAAGGGCGTACGATTCTGATCCTGAACGATCCTTCAAAGGGTACAGTCCAACTATCTGCCAGTAACCTGTCTCTCCACAACATGGAAGCTCATGTCAGGCATCATCGCGGCTAAGATAAGCGGGCACATGGATCAATACATGAGCACAGCACAGAAGGGCATCGGTAAAAACACAAGGGGAGCCAAACACCAACTCCTTGTTGACCGAACAGTCGCCCGTGACTGCAAAACCCGTCAGACCAACCTGTCCACTGCCTGGATTGATTACAAGAAAGCCTATGACTCAATGCCACACACATGGATCACTGAGTGCTTGGAGTTGTACAATATCAATAGGACTCTAAGGGCGTTCATTGCAAACACAATGTGGTTGTGGAAAACCACCCTTGAAACCAATGGCAAAGCACTTGCACAAGTGTCCATCAAATGTGGCATATACCAAGGAGATGCACTGTCCCCACTGCTGTTCTGCATAGGTCTGAACCCCCTCAGCCAAATCACTGACCGCACTGGCTATGGATACCGACTCAGAAACGGGGCCACCATCAGCCATCTCCTCTACATGGATGACCTCAAGCTGTACGCTAAGAGCGAGCGAGACATCGACTCACTGATCCACACCACCAGGATCTACAGCACAGACACTGGAATGTCATTCGGGCTTGAGAAATGTAGTAGGATGGTGACAAAAAGAGGGAAGGTAGTCCATACAGAGGGGGTCTCACTCCCAGAAGGAACAATAGCAGACATTGAGGACAGTTACAAGTACCTTGGTATCCCACAAGCAAATGGCAACCTTGAAGAGGCAACAAGGAAAGCGGCTATGGCCAAATACCTGCAACGACTTAAGGAAGAATCTGAAAAATACAGGACCTCCAAGCAACCCTTAAAGTTGACCTGGAGAGACAAGAAGAAAACATCAGAAATGAGAAGACGCCTGAAAGCTGAGAATGACAAGAGTGACTAGAAACTCTTCATCAGTCACTGTTGGCGTAGAGGACAGAGGAAGAAGAAAGACTTAAGCAATAATATGAGACAAATTTAGAGGCACTCCGAGAAATTCTGCAAAATAATCAGAAGAGACAAATCAAGGTCTCTGAAGGCAGTGAACATAGAGAGGCTTGAGAATGTTTGTCAAACACTTTTGGAAAGACGGACAGAGGAGGAAGCCAGAGAAACACTCCAAACTGATCAGAAGAGACAGGAAGAAATCATATGGGAAGAAAACAATGTCACCCTTAAGGGACTCAAAACAAAACTATAAGAACATCAGGCAAAAATAATAAAGAAACTTAGAGCCAGCAACAAGCAAAAACTGGAACACCTGCCGGATCAGTTGGAAGAGGAGTTCGCAGCAGAAAAGGAACGACTCCAGAAAACAAATAGTGAAAAACTTAACTCTTTCGGAGAAGACATGGAAAAGGAGAGGAGAGCCCTGGAGCAGGTGGAGGTGTCTCATGTTCTTTGGACAGTCTACACCAGGCAGAAGTTCTCAAGAGACAAACTGAAAACTCAGCCAAAGAATGTGAGCTTCAGAAGATGGTGAATGAGTTGGAGCAGAAAACATCCAGTTTGCATCAAGCATGTGGAAGATATTTCACTTTTTGTGATTTTGAGTGTGAAATGAAAGAAAGTCAGCAGTTAAAGAGTTAAAAATATTTAAAAATAAACATTTGATTGCTTTGTATGTCTTGTACATGTGAAGGAATTGACAAATAAAGGCATTCATTCATTCATTCATTCATTAAAATATGGACCATAAGGTCAGATGTTGGTTGAGCAAATAAAACAAAAAGTTAAAAAAAATATATATTAATCCTCTGATTTTCTTTTTTTTTTTTTTCTTTTTTTTTAATAGCCAAATGAAATGCAGTACACAAAAATGTGCTTTAATACCCTCAGAGACAAGCACGTGATGCCACCAGGCCAGTTTGCAAGTCAAATCTGTGGAAAGATGAGTTGCTGAACTAAAAGTAAAAGATGGCTGTTAACTTGAAAACTACCCCTTCACGACATCACAAGGTAGAACAGAGCATTTTGGGCTTTATAGATAAATACAGATATAGACAGACTAATAATAAAAGGTTACTCAGATGTGTGAAAGAAACATAACATGTTTTTACCTTAACTTATAACATGTATGTTATAACATAGAGTTAATTTTGCGTAATATAGGACTTTCCATCCCCATCATTTTATTGTGATGTTTTAAGCTTGCACCCACTACCATAATAAAAGGCACTACCATGTCCTTCCTCTATAATTAACCAGGATTTGTTGATCCACTATTGTGACTTTTTAAAACCAGATCATGGGAGCTAAACAAACACCAATCTGAAAATCACCTTCATCAAAAGAAGTGTTGGACTTTATTCTCATTATTTTTATTTAAATGAAGAAAGAGTCACAGATAAAAGGAGAATGGTGTGCTATTGGCCACTTTGCAGCCTGAACACTGAACAGATGATTGAACACTGGCTGACCCGCTGGTGCGTTTGAGAGCTGTGAGAGAGTTGGAAATGTCAGCGTCTGGATGAATGGGACGCGCAATTCAGGGACAATGACGTCTTATTGATTGGCCTGCAATGTGTTCTGCTTATTTACCAAAGTGCTCAAGTGAGTTATGTGGTTAAACTTACAACGGAGTGGGTTAGACTCAAATCAAGTCTAGTGCTGCTCTCAGTGGGTGAAAAGTATAAGAGGTCTGTTTAAAAGTTCAGAGTTTGGATTGCTGATAATGTGTAATACAGCAGACCAGTGATTAGCTCTGTCACCATGGCACCCCAGAATGCAGCAGGCACTGACACCTGTTTAAGGTTAGCCTTGTTGTCAGCGTATTGACTGGGTAAGAAGCATGAATGGGTTGCTAATTTGTCTGTCAATGAAAGCAGACTTTACAGTGAATCAGAGAAAATTTTAAGAGGGAAAACAAAATGCTTATCTCCATAGGAATCTCATTGCTTTTCCCTGGAAGATATCTTCAAATTCAAGTGTTTTTGTTTTTTTGTCCTAAAAATATCTTGAAGAACAAGCATTCTTATTGTGAACAGGGTCACCTGCTCGTCTCCATGGAAGTAGACAAGTTTAATGTCATGCTTTTTAGGCAAACAAATTATATCTCAACAAGTAGGTGAAAAAGTTATATAGTGCATCTTTAATTATTTCATTTTCATATTCTAATTAATTACCTAATCATTGGATTTCTATAGTGCCTTTTAAGACTCCAAAAGCACTTTACAGAGCATTATTCATTTGTGGTGGTAAACTACTATTGTATCCACAGCTGCCCTGGGGCAGACTGATGGAGGCAAGACTGCCAATCTGCCCCATCGGCCCCCTCCTCATGTCCACTCCCCTACTGTTTCTCATTTCCTCTGACGGTGTTGACCCAGACTGCAGTCATGTTTACCAAAAGTCTACGCTGCAATCTGCTCTGGTTATGGACTATCCCTGAGCCTCTGGACCTGACCCTCACTCATCCCTCTTCTGCCCCGCACGCTGACAGCCTGTGCTTGGACTGTACAGGAGTGCCCCTGTCTCCTGGTGCTGTAGCTCGCCCAAATACGCAGTGTTTTGGTGACGAATGACCCGGGAGCCATTCTAGTGCAAACAAAGTGGAGCATCGGAGAGTACAGGGCCATTTTAATATGAGGATGACAAAGCACTGCG
This sequence comes from Taenioides sp. WSHXM2023, assembly GCA_029959045.1. Classification (NCBI taxonomy): domain Eukaryota; kingdom Metazoa; phylum Chordata; class Actinopteri; order Gobiiformes; family Gobiidae; genus Taenioides; species Taenioides sp. WSHXM2023. The sequence continues at coordinate 19,561,189 of CM057102.1, forward strand.
GAGGCCTGCAGGAGGACCACTATATGAGAAGTCTGCACACACACAAGAAGCAGGTGCTGTGCTGTTGGTCAAATACGAGTACAAGAGATGGATGAGAATATGGACAACAGATTTTCTTTTGTAAATTTACAGGACAAAGCTAAAGTTTTAGGGGGAAAGGTGGGGTAGAAAACATCACAAAAATGGTTTCCTAAAAATAAGCATGGTTCACAAATATTACATTCATCCAAAAATATCATATTCTTATAACATCCTATAAAGGTGCAGTTTGTAACTTTTCTGGTAACTTATTTATCTCCATGGAGACAAGTAAACACATTAAAGGGCCCATATTATGTCATTTTCTGATAATGCTGTTTCCTTATCACAAACATACCTGGAGTTGTGTTTTGTTTAATTTGTACATTTTTTTTTTTTTTTTTTTTTACAAATTTAGGTTCCTCTCGCAAACAGAAAACACTTTGTTCCACCTTGTGATGTCATGCGGTGATACAGGAAATGCATTTTGAACTTTGGAGATGTACAGACTAAGAATAACGGATTACTCAAACATGTATGAATGAAACAAAACACAACTCCAGGTATGTTTTTGAGCAGGTAACAGCATTATAACATGGCTAAAGCCCATAAGAGTTAAGTTTGTGTAATACAGGGTCTTTAACTGCCCGTTCAAGCAGCCAAATATTAACAGATAAGTGCTTCAAAGGTTTAGTCTTTCTGTAACCTTCACTGTTCAAAATGCATCATTAAAAATTATTATCCTGTACACCAGAGTAAACTTTCACTTTGAATAATGAAATATTTTCATAAATTCATCCAGAAACACAAAAACAAAATAAACTGCAAATTTCGCACCTGCCTAAAACTTTAGTGGACTCATATATGGTGGACCCGTGATATTACAGCAGTTACATGATGTATTCTCTGCCCAGACTCTAATGCACAGAAGGGCCCTGTGTGTTTGTAATCTTCATTTATCCTCACAAGGTTTGCTCAGCACTGCTATTTTTGCTTCTACTCTTGTATACTTCTATACTGTACTCATATACTCATATAGTCACATACAGTGAATAGCCAGACAAAAGTATTTCTAGGAACAATTACTACTGAAGTATACTGTAAACAAGCATAATATTATGACCACTTGGGTTATATTAGTACAGTTAAAGTGTTGTAGTTTTAAATATGATCTGTCAGCAATCACAATACGGTCAAACTAACTTAACTTTTCCTGCTTCTGCCTCATTAAAGGTGCACTATGTAACTTTTCTGGGGTACACCAACTGCTTATCTTCCTCAAGATCATTGTCATTGCTTTTCCTTGAACTTTCCATATTATGGGATTAAACTTATCTTGCATTTGTTCAGTTACAAAAAGGAAGGAAAAAAACAAACTAGTGAGACCGCCTCTCCACAGATCTGACCTATAACTTGACCAAATGCCATGTAGAAATGTAATGTGAATATTATAACCGCAGAATATTGCATTCACCATTTTACGCCTGTTAAGAAAATGTTTCACTTTCTGAGTATACCCCATCTAAAACCAAGTCTAGGTTAGGTTTAGTTTATTTGGGGGTGACTCTCCACAGATCTGACCTGTAACGTAGCGTAGTGCTGTAATCTGCTTGTCTCCCTCATCTATACTGTGGAACATTCTAGACAAAGCAATAACATTTCCATGGAGACAAGCAGGTGACGGATCCTCCACTAGAAATGTTACGTAGTGCACCTTTAAGTAGCCAGATTATTAAGGCGCTACACCAAAGTTCAAAGTGCACTGTTCAAGCTTATAACAGCTCGCGGGAGGAAGTCTATAAAAGGACTAAAGCAAGAATAAAACATAAAACACAACAGCATATAGGCTTACAACGGAAAAATTGTATTGTACTTTGTGTTATCTGTATATCTGTTTTTTGTTTTTGAAGTAGTTTTGCATGTGCTATATAAATAAAGTTGAATGGAATTGAATTGAGAAGAAGCCTGCATCATCATTACCTGAAGCAGACACTGAGAAACATTGTTCTTATTTAAAATCCCATTATAGTCCTTACACTACACTCTGTCAAAGTTATCTGCATCAGAAAACCCGCATTGCTGTTTTCAAATCATCCCATCAAATTGCTCATCTCTTTTAACAAGAAGACAGACGCATTTCATAAAACGTTTAGCGCACCCTTTAAAGCCCAGAGATCTGCAGACTGCACCTCAATGTAGCTGTACTGATCCATAAAGTAAAGTGCTTTGTTCATTCACCCACTTTAAACAATGGATGGGGATGTCTTAGCTTTCCCCCAATCAAATGTGGTGGAACAAGTCTATTTTGTTACTTAAAGAAAAGTACAGATGCCAGAATAAAGAAATACTCAAGTCAAAGTAAAAGTAACTCATGAAATAATCTACTTAAAGGTGCACTGTGTAACTTTTTTGTTTGCTTGTTGATATCATATGCTTGTTTCCACTGCTCTGGCTGGAAATGTTCCACACTAATACATTAATCAGCTCTAGCTTACATTTATTCAACTACAGGTGGTTTTATAGCTCAAAATACCTAGAAGAACAGGCATTCTGACTGTGAGCGGGGTTGTCTCTCCACAGATCTGACCTGTAAGTTGGTCTGGTTTGGTTTCATGAAGATGGTTGTAATGGTTTAATGCCATACTGTGAAACATTCCTGACAAAGCAATAATATCTCCATGGAGAAAAGCATTTGACAGACCCTCCATCAGAAAAGTAAGTAAAAGTATCAAAGCACCAGTTTAAAAATGTACTTAAAGAGTAAAAAGTAAAAGTATTTTGTGCACAGTTTGAGGTCTTATAAGGTTTCAAATGCAATGATGGAAATGGAAAGATTTGTGTTGAATTTTGTTCAACATAAAGAACTAGCTGTTTTATTTGTATATTTTTCTTTGCTCAAACCTCAAGTATGCTAAAAATAAACCCTCAGCCTTTTCAGCAGGTCTCACTCAATAATAAAAAAAATACTTTTACTTTCCAGCTCAGTTCAAAAATGTAGTATAAAGTACAGACACCTGCTCTCAGATGTAGTGGAGGAAAAGTAAAAAGTATCCACTTTAAAATCTACTTGTAGTGCATTGTGTAGCTTTGGTGGAGGGTCTATCACCTTCTTTTCTCCATGAAGATATTATTGCTTTGTCTGGAATGTTTCAAAGTATGGCATTAAACCCATCTACCTCATGGAGACCAAACCAGACCAAGTTACAGGACAGATCTGTGGAGAGGCGACCGCGCTCACAGTCAGAATGTTTTTCTTGGTATTTTTGAGCTATAAAACCACTTGTAATTGAATAAATGTAAAGTAGAGTCATAGTGTTGTCATACTATGGAACTTTCCAGGCAGGGTAACGACATATCCATGACGACAAGCAGGTGACGGACCCACCACCAGAAATGTTACACAGTGCACCTTTAAGTAAATGGTAAAGGTCACATTTTTTATAGCACTTTTCCACTTTCCAGGCACTCAGAGCCCTTTACAACAAGGAACCACTCACACATTCACACACACACATTCATACACCAGTGTACACAGACACTGGGGGCAAGGTGGGATGAGTGTCTTGCCCAACAACACAACGACAGCATTCATCTGTGGGAGCTGGAATTGCACTGCCAACCTGTGGGTCAGTGGATCCAACCGCCAATGAGGTTTGTCAAGAGCGGGATACGAACAGATCAGTGGACAAACACTCTACCAACTGAGCTGCTGCCCCAAGTAAAGTAAAGTAAAGTAGTTAATACTTTGCTACTTTTACTTCCCACCGCTACAAATCAACACTTGTTAATATGAGGCCTGACACGGTGGCACTGTGCTCTGATAGGTGAATCTGATTATTTATTATAAATTAGATTAAACACCCTGGACATGGGGTCAATGATGAGTGTGTCACACCTTGCTCTTTCTCCATTACACTGACAGGCAGGCGTCTCTGGTTCTGTCATGGCCTCCTGGTGTATATTAGGCGAAACTCGCCCTGCTAACCTCTCCCCGGCTCACTGCCCTGCTCCAGTGCTCTCCGGAGACGCCAATGGGAGATTGAGTGCTCCATTGTTTCGGCTAATGCGCTTTAGCTGGCCGTCAAAGAGGCTGCTGGGAGATCTGGTCTTAGCATGGGCTTGTCACTGCAGCTCGTGTGGCTGCTAAACTTGAAGTTAATGGGCTATAGCGCTCTGTTGTGAAAGGGAAAATGAAGCTTAGTCTGACTTTATGGTTATTTGGTTTGTAGCATTGTCTCCAAGCGTGGATTTGTTGGTTGTTTGAACGTCAGATTCTTACACTGCACAAAAAGTGTGAGTTAAAAGTGCAAAAGTGTTAAAAGTGTTGAAATGACTTAAATTAAGAACATTTTACTTTATTGGAGTAGATTCAACTTGACAAGTAAAATGATCTACCAATGGATTAAGTGTCTTTTTCTTAATTCAAGCAACATTAGATGTCGTTCCTTATTTTAAGTGAAGTGCAAAGAGTTGTTGTTTTTCTTGTAGCAAGATGTATTTTCATATTTTAAGTACAAAAAGTCTTGTTCCATTGGTAGATCTTTATACATGTCAAGTGAAATTTACTCAAACCATTATAAAACTTCAAAAATTCAAGTCATCTTAACATGGGCCAGACCCTGAAATCTGACATATCGATAGCCCTTGCCACATTGAGTGATATCAGTGATTTTTGAAGTTCCATATCCAAACTTTATATTTTGGTGTGATAGACTTTTCTGAGTTTCAGCGGTATGTTACTGTTATCAGCCTAGATATAGGCTTAGTTCTGTGGGAGATGTGCCTTTGTGAGAAACATTCTTGCATTTTGTGGCTCACTGTGCGGTCCTGCTTTGAAACAGCAAAGAGTTATTATACTTTTTTTAATTGACAGACTCCACAGGGTAATTTAATATCACAAATGTGTGTCTATCATGTGTCTAGATGTTTCAGGGTAAAAAGAAGTAAGTAGTTCAGACAAAAATGGTGAAAAAACAATTGTGCTTAAATGAAAGGCAAGACTATTTCCTTTAAAACAATACCAAGCACAATAGTTTAATAGTTTAAGGCCTTTTCACATGTTTGTAGCTTGAACAAGTGAATTTACATATTGTCTGTCCTCTCTGCCGCCAACATGCCAACGCTGCTTAAATAAACCAATCTAATGATGGCAGCCTCCTCGCCCTGGTGAAATGCCTGTTCACTTGTTTTTTGGAGAAGACTTCAGGAGGAGACAGAGGAGAGGGATAAAGAGAAGAGAGAGGGAAGAGAGGGAGAGGGAACGAGAAGAGGGAGAGAAAGAAGAAAGAGGGAAGAGAGAGACAGAGAAGAGAGAGAGAGGAAACAGAGAAGAGAAAGAGAAGAGAGAGAGAAAAGAGAAGAGAGAGGGGAGAGAAGAAAGAGAGGAGAGAAGAGAGAGAGAAAGAGTGAGAGAGAGGAGAGAGTGAGAGAAGAGAGAGAGGCGGTTCCAGCAGTGAAGCATGTGTGTATGCATGGGGCCTCTTGTCTCTTCTCTTTTGTGTTTGGTTCAGCGATGCCCAACAAACTGATCTCAAATCAGGTCGACCTTGTCAGTCAGAAAGGCACTGAGCCATAAGAGCTGAGTCTCCACACATGTCTGAAATGAGCAGTATTAAAGTGCACATGTGGAGAAACATACTAAAGCACGGATTATGTGTTCAGTTTAAGAGGCTGTATTTGAGGTTGTATTGTTTCACTGTAAAGGACTTTTATCACGAGGTCATGTGGTAATACAGGAAGTGCTCTTTTTAAACTCCATACATCTTCACTAAAATCATTTGGTTGATTTCAGCTCTGGAATTGCATCTCTGATGAACTAAAGGTAAAGGGTAACTTAACATGATAACTGCCACTTTGTGACATCGCAAGGTGGAACAGACCATTTTGAGCTTTGGAGATGTAGACAGACTAATAACTAGAAAAGCACTCAGAGAGCGCAGACCTCCGCCAAGCAGCTCAGTTTTCAAAGTGATCCAGAATCCAGGATTTCTTCTGGATCATCACCAAAATTTTATCATCTGTTGGATTTACCATTAGGAACATTTCCTGAAAATTTCATCAAGATCCGTCCATAACTTTTTGAGTTATCTTGCAAACTAACAAACAAACAAACAAACAAACAAACAGACAGACTCAGGCAAAAACATAACCTCCTTGGCGGAGGTAATAAAGCGTTACTCAAACATGTGAATAAAACAAAACACAACTAAATCTAAATGTGAAAACAAATAATCAGTATTACATGTTATAGATGAGCATCAACACATCTGAATAACAAGGGCATATGTCAGTGTGCTTATACCTTGATACTGGCTAATTTATTCAAATCATCAAGCTATAAAAGGGGATGTTACAAACTGCCAGATCTACAGATTTCCAACATGCTTTGCTAATTATGCAGGACCTTTTGAACGTGTCAGTGATGGCATATGTCATACCAATACAAAAAGGAAGTAATGGTTTTAATAACTGTCCGTATTTTCATAAGAGTGCTCGCTTAATGTCTTTTGATTGTTCTCTTTGTCTGATTAATCCTTAACCTAAACTGTCTCATACAAACCCGGCGTACTGCAGATCAGATGGCTCAGATGTGATAGTCTGTTTAATCCTAATGACTTTTCCTCTCACACGTTTAACATCAGCCTGGTTTTGTCACCCGGATGCAGCCAATAAAGCACTCTCTCTCCAGGCATCTCCCGCGGCAACAGCACTCAATGTGAAATGCCAGTTTGCAGATTTATTTTAATGGAGAAGGTCGGCCAACGATGGTGCATCAAAGTGGGAGAAATTACAGTTTTAAAGAGCCTGAGCCCGATCTTGTCCTCCTGTATTTTGTCCCAGGACAGATATATATTATACAAGCACAACTGAGGTGTATGCCTGTATCTAATTATTGATATACTTTGCAGCTGATGTCATCAACGTTCCCTGTGAAGCTAGCTAGAAGCACTGCTCTGTCTGCAGCTCTGTTACTCAAGTTAGACTTACTCTGAGCTTTATTTCAACACAATCAGGCCAGAATGAGCAGACTTGGCTGGAATTACAACAGGTGAGCTGATTTGTGCTGTTAAACACGACTCAAACATGTAAAATTACCAGTTTGCAGAGTTTCTTAAAACTTTTTCAGCAGTGTTTGCTAATGTGTGGATTATATCATCACTGCAAAGTATCAATAAAGCATTTTTTTTGTCATGGCAACACTTTAAATTGTTCTCAGTTTCATAAACTCTAAGGAAACTAAGGAAAGTGACCACCACAATGAACTAGTTCTGTTTTACACATTTTTAAAACAGTAAAAATCAGGTACAGTGTCTTTAAGATCTTTTACAAATCAGGCACAAAATTATAAGTGAGATTATTGTACATTTCCTGGAATTGCTGGGAAAAAACTCATTTTTGTAAGGATAACTACTGGGCTAATATTATTCCAAAAGAGGACAGAAAATCTCCCAAAATTGGTGATAACTACTTTAAGTGTGCTCTTTTTGATGGCACAAAATACCGGTGGAGGGATATAAAGAGACTAAAATGGACAAATGACGCCTACTTTAACACTTCAAAAATCTGAGTTTGTTCCAACTCTTCCTGCCACATATTCATAATGGTACTTCCTTTTGCTTTTTGAAAAGTTACAAAAACTATCCACTATCCACTATCCATTTTAGTAGATCTGTGTCTTGTAAATATCTTGTAAGGTCTTGTAATTGAATCCCACTCCAGTTCCCACCCACTACTTGGTATCAGAAGTAAATTTCCCATATATTTTCCCATAGACTTTGAAATAAAAAAAAATAAATAAAAAAAATAATAATATTGAATGTCTGATGGTTTACTTGGGACTAATCAGCTTGTAGTCATAACTAATAACCACAATTTCATTTAAATTCTGACTTTCAAATGGACTTAAAACCACTGTGTGGATATCAGTTACCACATAGCAGGTTAGCCTTTAATCTCTTGATAGATCATTTTTGGGGAAATTTACTTCCAGAACCCGAGCTGATTTCAAAGTGGGCGGGCTTGTTAATATCCATAGATAGCGACTCTGTGGAGTAGAATCATTTAACTCTTAAATAAAAGCTTTTCTAATGTATTTTAGTTGATATTTGTAAGCAGTGCAGTTTTTTATAACACACCCACACATCAGCACACCACCCTAGTCCTTACATCTCTCCACTGGCTTCCAGTTTCTTTTAGAATTGATTTTAACATATTGGCTGGCCCCAGACTTAAGAACAAACTGCTCCCCGATATGGGCACTACTATAACAGACTTTGGCCTGTTTAAATCCGGGATCAAAACGTATCTATTCAGAATGGCTTTTAATACTCGGTAATGCAGTGTCATGTAGCACAATTAATTTTTTTATTTTGTTGTTTATTGTTTTTGCGTGTTGTATATTGTGTTGATTTTAATGTAAAGTACTTTGGTCACCTTGTGTGTTGTAAAGAGCTTTATAAATAAAGTTTGATTGATTTTGATATGCCTATGCCACTCTGAATGCAGCCTGAGTTTACATGGCTTATTGTTTAATGTGTTTCTAGCTGGTTTCAGTGTTATATTATTATATCAAGTAAAATAATTTGCCACTGTAGTAATGAAACAAATTACATATAAAAAAAAAAATGGTATATTATTGGCCTTGAAATCTAAATGAAAAACAAAAACCTGAAACTATTTCTGATATTTTCTGCCTGAATATAATGGAAAGATGCTCTCTCTGTTGTTGTTGCAAGACTTTCCGTTCGCTTTAGACGTACAAATAAATTCAAACTACTCAAATGACAAAAAAACACATTCAGTTTGTTTTTCCTCCTCACATTTTTGCAGCATATTATGACTAAACAGGCTTTTCATTCTTTAGTTTTTTTGGCAGTTCTTTCTTTTTCTGAGCTCTGAATGATAACAAAGTGCTGTAGCTTTAAGGAGTAGATTTTACAACTGTGTATGGCCTAACTTCAACCCGACTAGAGACTGCAGAGGCTCCCATCTCCATGATATATGCTTGGTGACAGTCCCAACCCCTCCCCTCTCTGTCTCTCTGTCCCACTGGCCAACACACAACCCCATCCAGATATTAGAAAATGCACAGGCAGCCATGTAAAGAGCTATACGTTATTCTATTCCTGGTGACAACAGAGAGGCAAAGGAGGAGGGGGACGAAGGGCTAATTTAAGCAAATGCACAAATGAGAGGAAAGGGAGTGAAGCTTTAATGGAGGAGAGTTCGCGTGGTTATCATCCAACTGTCGAGGACTTTTAAAATACGTTGGGATGCGCTCACATTTGGAAAAAAACCAAAATGGCAATGGGCTAATTCACTCTCCTGGCCCCATAAAGGCGTAAATCTAAGAGCAGCTCTAGTGAACTATTATGACTAATGTTACTGTGTATTTATGATGTTGACAGAGGCTATGCTCTTCGTACTATCAGACCAACACCTGGAATCCATCACCTGCTCACTCTGGCCACTCTCCAGTGCTTCTGACTCACATGCAGAGGTTCTCAATCTATGGCACAAGTACTGTAATACACAGAGGACAGGTTAGGGCTAATTCTTTATTGTCATGGAGCTTGGACACATTGCCAACCTTCAGATGGATGGAGTATCCTCTTTAAAATAGTTTGGGTGACTGTCCTAAGATGTCCTCTGTAATGGCCCCTCCTCCCTCCACATATGGGACAGACACATGTCCCCCCCACAGAGCAGGGACTGTGCACTTCTCTCTGCTGTGCTGTAGTTAGCAGAGGGCTGCTGATGTATGGAGTGTAATAGCTAACAGCGTTTGTTGAGATTAATTGATACTAATGGCTAACACAGTTAGTGCTGAGTGATGGCTGCTCCTCTGCACAAGCACTGGAGAGCCACACACAAATCAAGTTTCCACTGGGCCCACTGCAGAGTCTGTCCGTCTGTTTGGTCTGCTTCACTGCAATCTCATAAATGGATTTTATGAACCTGCAATTTGGCTCCTCAGATAGAGGGGGCTCTGTGGCAGAGTAATTAGAGATAGGCTTCTTCTACTGTCCAAAGACAGGCGTGTATTATGTGGTACGTGCAGAGTTGAGTCAGTCTGTATGTGCACTGGAGAACACTGGCTAACATCATATTAACACTGCTGCTTCTGTTTGTCTCCAGGGCAATGCTTTAGTTTTGTTTTAATAATAATAATAATAATAATAATAATAATAATGGATCAGTTTTATGTGCTTATATGCTTATACGCTTTTCTGGACACTCAAAGACCCTTTACAGAGCATTATTCATTCACTCCTCACTCGCTGGGGTGAAGCTGCTATTGTAGCCACAGCTGCCCTGGGGCAGAGCGACTGGTTGTATCTGTTGGGACCCTGTGCAAAATGAAATGGGGGGCGCTTAGTTCACCAAATTCAGACATTCCTTTTCCTTTTGTTTACTTGTCACAGTCTAACTTCATTATATTCAGCAAATGAAATAAGATAAAGCTGTAAAACAGACTCTGACTTACTAACACTTGATGGCAGATTTCTGGGACTCCAATTTTATCAACTTCTCTGTGTCACTGTCACATAACGGTTCTGCTGAATTTATCCTGGTTTGCCAAGTTATGCCATGTTTTTGTTGGTTTGTTAGTTAAGTTACATATATTCAGGATACACTTTCCTAGATTTGGTCCTTTGTTTTCCTTTGTTTTTAAACGTATTAAATAACTGAACATTATCCGTGTTAAGTCTGAAGTCCGTCCAGTAGTTAAAGCTGAAAGAACAACTGTGACTAATTGCTTTTTTAGATTATATACAATACAATATTTCCAAAAACATAATTGCTTTCTTCACAAAGTTGTGTTTGACTAAATCCAGTTCCTAATTATTATTTTTGCTCTCGGCACCTTGCTCCATGAAGCAGTAATTTGGCTTATCGTTATGGATACTGTTATCACATTCGAGGACAAGTTTGCATTCAACAATAAATTAATACCGTCATGTTTTGTTAAAGGTGCACTGCGTAACTTCTAGTGGAGAGTCCGCCACCTGCTTGTCTCCATGGAAATGTTAGTGCTTTGTCTAGAATGTTCCATAGTAGAGATTACGGTCTAGATCCATCTCAAGGGAGACAACTGTAGGCTACATTACAGGTCAGGTCTGTGGAGAGGCAACCCCATTCAGAGAATTATTGTATTTTTGAGCAATAGAATCATCCGTAATGAATAAATGTTACATAGATGTGTTAATGTCATACTATGGGAAAGCAACAACATCTCCACAGAGACAAGCAGGTGACGGAGCCTCTGCCAGATGCACCTTTAATGTATGTTCACTTTTTCTAATTAAAATGACCTCACAGACTTTATTTAAAAAAGTTAGAAAAACTCAAATAAACCTTGAGCCTATAAGTGTTCTAAAATAACTATCACACATGTATTACCATTTATAGCTGCTTCATTAGTGACCTTGAGGATATTCTTAAGCCTCCTTAAGCCTCCATTGTGTGACTATGGCGACATTTTCACTTATTCACAATACAGACACTTTATACTATAGGATCTGATCCATGTTTCTGAATGCTAAATGGAATTGAGTTACTTTTACCTGATATAATACTGATGAGTTAGTCTTGTACAACTTAAAGGGCCCATATTCTGCTATTTTCTGATCTGTTTTAATGTTTCCTCATCACAAACATACCCGGAGTTTTGTTTTGTTTCATTCACACATGTTTAACACACAAACCCTGTCTATTTAGGCTCAGTTCTTCTCTCAAGCAGAAAACACTTGTGATGTCATGTGGTAATACAGGAAGTGCTCCACTGTGTTTTTAAACTCCAGACACCTTCAATAGAATAATTTGGATAATTTCAGCCCTAGAATTGCCGATCTCTACTGAACTACAGGTAAAAAAAACTACTGTTTCATGACATCACAAGGTGGAAGATTTAGAGACTTAGAGATTTGAAGATGTAGACAGACTAATAATGCAGGATTACTCAAATATGTGTGATTGAAACAAAACACAACTCAAAACAGGTACGGTAACAGTATTGTAACATGGCTTAAAGCTCGCAATTTTTTTATATAGGACCTATAAGTCTTTTTTACAACTTGTTTTTAAAACTGGATGGGGACAGAAAAGAGCTGAGCAACTATTTCTTTGTTTCTTTCTTCTGTTTCTCTTTCTTACTTCAAAAGTTATTGGGTAACTTTGCACCATTCTTCCAGTCTCCATATTGCATAGCTTTGTCTGGGTTGTGTAAATTGTGCAGAGGGCCGGCCTAAGCAGATGATGTACTTCCCTCTCCCCAGACACCTCTTCTTGCTCTTCCAGCGTAATCAGACCTGCCTATGTGATATTTGTAAAGACAATGGACTCGTATTTGTCACCTGGAGCAGTTTCAGAGAAAGGCTGGTTAAACTGTTGGCATTGCTTTGTTTTAGTAACAAAACACAAATAAAGCAGAACTCAGGCCCTGCCAGCTGAAATAAAACCGTAAACTGAACTGGGTTTTACCAGGCACAACAACAATGTGTCTGATTGTTTTGGAAAACCCAGGCCCCAGTCTAGTGTGACAAACTACAATGATTCCACATTTCTAACTTTCAGCAACTAAAAGGTACACTACGTAACTTTTCTGATTGGGGGTCACTTGCTTGTCTCCATGGAGATGTTACTGCTTTATCTAGAATGTTCCACAGTATGATAATGATGATAAACTTAACATTTATTCAATTACATGTATTTTATTTTTTTGAAAGAACTATTACAACTGAAAAAACACGCAATCTTGAGGGGGATTGCCTCGTCATTGTTAGCTTGACCTAACTATGATGGCCTGCTTGTTTCCATTAAGATATGTTTAATGCCATATTGTGGAACATTTAAGGTAAATTAATAACATTTCCATGGAAAATTAAATTGTCCCCTTTTACAGTTTTTTTTTTTTTAGTTAAAAGATCCATATTAGGCTCATTTCTGATCTATGTTATAATGTTTCCTCATCAAAAACATACCTGGAGTTGTGTTTTGTTTTATTCACACATTTAACACAAATCCTGCATATTTAGACTCAGTTCTTCTCTCAAACAGAAAACACTCCTCCTGTTCCTCCTTGTGATGTCATCTGGTAATACAGGTAAAACTCCACACACCTTCACTAGAATCATTTGGATAATTTCAGATCTGGTATTGATAATCTCTACTGAACCAAAGATAAAATGTAGCTGTTGACTTGAAAACTGCCGCTTCATGACATCACAAGGTGGAACAGAGCATTTTGAGCTTTGGAGATGTAGACAACATACCAGGATGACTCAAACGTGTGAATGAAACTTCATTATAACATGGCTTTAAAGCTCACAAGAATCCATTTTGTGTATTATGGAACCTTTAATGATTCACTCCGATGGGTTTATGAGTTTATAGTCACTGGCTAACAGTAACTAGCATGCTGGTTGTTGGAAATAAAAGGCTTCATGATTATCACACAGCTGTCTCATTTCGATGATAATAGCTGCTGTATCTGCACTTGTAGTAGTTGTGTAGTTGTGACGTGCTCAACTACATGCACAAAAATGACAAAAATCGGACACAAAAAATCCAATTCAGATTTTACTGTTGATATTTCAAGGTTTTTACAAAAATCCACTTAAAGCTCTTTGTCCCCATTAGCACTATATATGAATACAATAGATCAATACAGCATCATAGGTCAACCGGCAAAGCACTACGACCCCTGCTGGAGAATAAAATATGATGCCTTAATTTCAATTTATTTCCAAAATTTCAAAAGCGTTTATAATTTTACAAACATGATTTAGTTACATAGCGATTTTCAGGGTCTTTCGCAGGCGTTTTGTACTTTTGAGAACGTGAAAAAGTCTTTGATGGTCTTTATACACTACTGATACGGGCGTCCTTGAACAGATCTGCAGTGATGTGGGGAACTGTTGTAGCTTTTGTCCCAAATACTAATTCTCCACAAGTGATAAGAGCTTTTATTAGTGTAGTGTAGTTAATTCTCCCCAGAATAATTTTGGTTTTGTTATAATAATTTAGTGGTTAGTATCTGTGGAACTAAAGGGTGGACCTGAGAAAGCGGCAATGAATTAGTATTTTTATCACCTTAAAATTGATTTTGCGACTGTAAAAAGAAAGTCAAATGTCAGTCCAGTGTTAGCAAATCTTCTGCTCTAAAGGGTCCATATTAAACTATTGTGTGATCTGTTATAATGTTGTTTCCTCATCACAAACACATCTGGAGTTGTGTTTTGTTTCATTCACACATGTTTAACACACAAACCTGCATATTTAGGCTGAGTTCTAGTTTATTTTGAATGGTTTGCAAGTTATTCCTCACTTACCTTTTTGAATTCTGAGCATCCTAATTATTTATTTTTCAAAACTTTCAGGGAACAACATCTATTATGCCAACTTCACACTTCCTGATTCACAGAGAATAAAATGCATTCTAATTAGATGCAGACAGTGCATCTAATTACTTATTTTCCCCTCAAATGCTGTTTATACAATATGTCTGCCGTGGGACAAATTTTGCTTAAGTACATGGAGGGAATCTGGCTCAGGCCCTTTAAATCACGGTTGATACTGTATTCTCTATTTTGCACTTTGGGTCCTTAAGGTGCCACAAAAAACTTGCTTGTTTAGTCCTGGTCTAGACTGGGTTTAGTCCAGGGTTTTTTCCTAGTTTGGTTTGTTCTGGTCTAGTCCTGGTTTAGTTCAGGGTTTTGTCTTGGTTTAGACCTGGTTTAGTCCCAGTCTAGCTCTGGTTTAGTCCTGGTTAGGTCCACGAGTAGAGAGAGTAGTCTCTCTATCTCTGTAATTCTCCTCAAGGTTTCTGTTCTTCTCACTGGGGTTTTGGAGTTTTTCTTGCCGAGAAGAAGGGTCCAAGGACAGTTATCAGTTTGCTTGCTTTCTATGAATATTGGTCCATCTGCTGGTCTGTTATTAACCAACAACTTTCTCTTTGTTTTATTTTCTGTTCCTGTTTCTAAATCAACAGTTTTGTGAAACCCGACTGCTGTTGTTGTGATTTTGAGTTTTACAAAAATAAATTAATTGATGTGAAGTGTTGTACAATGTTTTGGTCAACAGCAGAAGATAAATTGGTCTAAAACAAAAATAATATTAACAACCAAAGTCATTTATTTTTTCAGCTTATATTTCTCATTACCATAGACTGTCACGCTCAAGAGGCTGTTATAGAAGCAAATTTGGAGTTCCATATTAGTTATAGGAATTTATTTACGAGCAAAATAAAGAAATAAAAATACCACGATCATGTAGAGCGGGGTAATAAGAACACAAAATGACGAGACTCAGCAGAAGTAACAGAGAGAGGCTTGAGAATTTTTCAACGTAAACTCAACTGGAGCCAGAATCGATGGAGCCGGAAGCGCCCCCATGCTCATTTCCTATTTGGAAGGAGGCGGCAGGCGGGTTAGCTATGTCCACAGTCTATAGTTGCCTTTATATAACACTGAAGGTATACCAAAGACCATGTAGCCTCTGTAACCTTCTCCCTTGCTTTGATCCAGTCCTAACACAGTGTAGAGTTAAACAGATGTCAGGCAGTTCATATAGAAGCTCTTCTGACACTAAGATGGGAGTGATGAATATGCACAGGCCTGAATTCAATCTCTGCTAATGTATTCAGGCCCAGAGGGGAGCAGGTTAACACAGGCGTACGGCCAGATACAAGGGAGACACAGGTATCCAGTAAATGGTGTGACATGCTCCGCTTTTCATGTTATTCATATTATTGTGCTGCTTTATCCATTCAGAGAAACACAAAATGTCTTAATCCCACGTGAAGATGGATGTCATTGCTTTGCCTGGGATTTGTTCAGTCCTGGTTTAGTCCTATCTTAGTCCTGGATTAGTCCTTATCTAGTCCTGGTTTAGTCATGGTTTAGTCCTGGTTTAGTCCTGGTTTAGTCCTGGTTTAGTCCTGGTTTAATCCTGGTTTAGTCCTGGTCTAGTCATGGTTTAGTCCTGGTTTAGTCCTCAACTAGTCCAGGTTTAGTTCTGGTTTAATCCTGGTTTGGTTCTGGTTTAGTCCTGTCTTAGTCCTTATCTAGTCCTGGTTTAGTCCTCAACTAGTCCAGGTTTAGTTCTGGTTTAATCCTGGTTTGGTTCTGGTTTAGTCCTGGCTTAGTCCTTATCTAGTCCTGGTTTAGTACTGGCTTAGTCCTTATCTAGTCATGGGTTAGTCCTGGTTTAGTCCTAGTTTAGTCCTTGTCTAATTTTGGTTTAGTGCTGTTTTAGTCCTGGTTTAGTCCTTGTCTAATCATGGTTTAGTCCTGGTTTAGTCCTGATTTAGTCCTTGTCTAGTCCTGGTTTAGTCCTGGTTTAGTCCTGGTTTAGTCCTGGTGTAGTCCTGGTCTGATGGAGATGTTTTTCCTTTGCCTGGCAGGTTCCACGTTACTATCTCCACAAAGCCAAGAAGCTAATACAACTAAGTTAAATTACATGTCAGATCTGGGGAGAGGGTTGATGGGTTTTTATTCTTTATTTATTTATTTATTTATGTATTTAAAGGTGCACTGCCCAACTGCTTGTCTCCATGGAGACACGTATTGCTTTCCCTGAAATTTTCCATGGTATTACTTTAAACATTTCCATCTAGCATTTATTCATTACTGGGTGTCTATTACTCAAAAATTATATCATTCTCTTAGGGAATTCTCTTGAACAGGGGCGACTCTCCACAGATCTGAATTGTAATGCTCCGTAGTACTGTAACCTGCTTGTCTCCCTTATGATAAATACGTTTAGTCTATACTGTGGAACATTCTAGACAAAGCAATAACATTTCCATGGAGACAAGCAGGTGGCGGACCCTTCACTAGAAATGTTACGCAGTGCACCTTTAATATGGACATAGCAGTTACATTGGATTAGACCAGATAACTCAAGTGGTAATTTCCAACACCTGTCCATAGGGGGCTTTAAAAGGGATTTAGAGTCCAGAAAGAAATGTTGTTTTTGTTTTTTGGGGGGTTTTTTTACACAAAAGTCAATAGTCACATAAGAAATAAGACAGATACAAGTCAGGTCAGGTCAGGCTGTAGAAAGTGGTGCAATGCTAAACAGATCATAACATTTCCGTTGATGAAACTTAATTTACAGAGGCCACAAACTATTGCAAAGTATGAATAATCAAGGTAGCTTTAATAACTGAAACAAATCCACTAAACTTGTGTACAAGTTTAGTGGATTGAATAACTTTGAAAAAAATAAGTAATTACCGTTTTAGAGTTTATTCAAAACATATCCAGGAAATAAATATTGAAGCAGAATTATTACAAGAGCCACAAGCATTTAAGAACGTTTGTATACAGCACAGAGTTAGCGAGATTTGGACATAATAAACAGGGATAGCTTAAAGGTGCACTGTGTAACTTTTCTGGAGGGGGTCCGCAATCTGTTTGTCTCCATGGAGATGTTAATGCTTTAGTTTAACTTGTTCATAGTATGGTATTACACTAATCTGTGTTGCATTTATTCTAAACAACAAATATCTTAAAAAACATTCATTCTTACTGTGAGTGGGGTCGCCTCTCCAAACTCCACAACCTAATTTGGCTTGCAAGTCTCTACTGTGGAACATTCTAGGCACATCTCCATGGAGACAAGCAAATGACGGACGCTCCATGTTACACAGAGCACCTTTAATGCAACTATTTGTAGCCTTACTGCTTGGTAAAAATTGTAAAATAAATCAATCAGTAAATAAATAAATAAAAGTACATTTGAAAGTCGTGAAGTAAGAAAATACAGTACTTACTCAGAATACCGTTTTTGAGTAACTCTGCACAGTTACACTTTCATTTGGCAGAATGCAGCTCTACAGTGCTGATATTAAAATACTCTGATTTATGCAGTAATTCATTCAGTTCAAGTATTTTTCCCCAAACTTATTACAAAAGTGTCATGTTTGAATTTCAACTCATCCGTCACTACAAATAAATAGTAAATCAATTTCTACAATAGATAGTGAACATGACAAGAACAGATCTGAGGGCTAGTCAACAAATCCCATAATAGCAATAAAAAAAGACATTCTAGCCTTTTTTCTTTGCAGAAATCTATGAAATTTGTCTTGTTATGTCTTCTCTTCACGCATGTAGGAATTTGAACTGAAGCATTATTGATGGCATGTCTTTATTCTCGTGCAAAATAGCTGAAAAAATCAACTAATGTGACAGGTATAAGATAAGATAATCCTTTATTTGTCCCACAATGGGGAAATTGCAGTACTCAAGTACTCAAGTATTCAAGTGAAGCTATGACTGATGCCTTATTTTGATTGCAAAGGTTTATTCGGACCCTTTTTGTCAGAATGGGTGACAGTAGCTCAGCTGGTAGAGCGTTTGTCCACTGATCTGAAGGCTGGCATTTCAAATCTCACTCTTGACATAAAAAAAAAAAACATCATTGGTTGAGCGGTCAGATCCGGCGGTGTGATTCCAGCTTCCACAGATGAATGCTGTCATTGTGTCCTTGGGCAAAACACTTAACCCACCTCGCCCCTAGTGTCTGTGTACACTGGTGTGTGAATGTGTGAGTGGTTCCCTGATGTAAAGCGCCTTGAAGGTGGAAAAGTGCTATATAAAAATGTGACCGTTTACCAGAATTCTCATCTTATAATAACTGTTCATTTTTGTCACACTGTACCCTTTTTTCTTTGTAAAAATCTATAAAATTTGTCTAAGCATGCCTTCTCTTCACGCATGTGGGAATTTGAACTACAGAATGATTGATGGCATGTCTTTTATTTATTGTCATCCAAATCGCTGAAAAAATCAACTAATGTGACATGTATTCAAGTGAAGCTACAGTATGACTGATGCCTTATTTTGATTGCAAAGATTTATTCTGAAGCTTTTTGTCAGAATTCTCATCATGTTTTTGCCTACAGACACTCAGATGTGGGTCCTGTCCTCAGGTCCTCCCTGTTAAGCGCAGAATGGGACTTGACAAGTGTTTGAAGGAGTAGCCACAGCCCCTCCCCCCGGCCGCAATGACTCATCCAATATGGCCGACCCTCCATCAAATCGGGCCAACTGCAAAAAGGGATCCCTCCGTCTTTCAATCTCTCCATCATGGTACCTCTTCACCCCCACGGTCGTAACTCTTTTAGTGGGACATCGGAGCACCCCTCCTTTGCAGACAGAAGATGCTCCAATAGTTTCTAGTTTTAAAATGTTCACTGTTCCGGTTGGTGGAACCATACTCTTATGCTATTAAAGAATAAAGTTGCGTATAGTCAATTTTTCTGTTACTCATGTGAGCTTTTAGTCATGTTATAATGTTACCGCTTCAAAATGTACCTGGAGTTGTGTTTTGTTTCAGTTTGGTTTGAGTAATCCTGGTTTATTAGTCTGTCTACATCTTCAAAGTGCAAAATGCTCTGTTCCACCTTGTGATGGCACAACACATACACATACACATACACATACACATACACATACACATTTTGATGGCTTTGTAGCACTGCTTTTAGTCACTAAGGCAGCTCAAGAAATGTAACTCACCAGCACTTAACCATAATATTTAGTTAGGGCAAATTGTGGCACTTCCATCTTGAAAGATCTTTTAGCACGAGATCTTGTCCCATCCCTAGCTATGAATTATTAAAAGTCTAAGCAGCTGGTACTACGCTCTTTGGGTCTGGCACAGTTTCCTCTATGTGAGCCAAAAAAGAAAAACAAAAAAAAAGAAAAAAGCACTGTTCAATAAAAAAATCTGTGAATATTTTCTCAATTCTTTGGGTCAAACGAATACAGAGCACCGGTCAATCATAACACTACAGTCTGTCTTATATTGGTTGGCATAGTCTAACATGTCATGACAGTAATATTCCCTAACACGTGCACTCAGATGTCACGTGACGTAACTGCAGCGTCTAATTTAATCTTCTGAATTCGGAGATGCTGACGGAAACTATTAAGACAATCTGGTGCAATTGTTTATAAGCTTAAAGGTGCATTGTGTAACTTTTCTGGTGGAGGGTCCTTCAAAAGCTTTTCTCCATGGAGATGTTATTGTTTTGTCTGGAATGTTTCACCGTATGGCATTAGATATTCTATCTTCATAGAAACCAAACCAGACCAGGTTACATGTCAGATCTGTGGAGAGGCGACCCCACTCACAGTTAGAATGTCTGTTTTTCTATGTATTTTGGAGCTATAAAACCACCTGTAATTGAATAAATGCAGAGCTGTTTAATGTCATACTGTGGAACATTCCAGGAAGAGCAATGACATATCCATAGAAACAAGCAGGTGTCGGACCCCCAACCAAAAAGTTACATAGTGTCCTTTAAAAGCACTGTACCTGATTTTCACTGTTTTAAAAATGTGGAAAACAGAACTGGTTCATTTTAAATATTTTTGCTGAGCTCCCAGTTTATTCCCTACTTACCTTGTGCATTCTTAGGATTCAAATTATTCACCCCAATGAGTTTATGAGCACTTTTCACTTTTCACTTTAGAGTTCAGTTTTGACATCACAATAATGCAATCACTTATTTCCAGGTTTGCAGATCATAAATTGCAGGCAGCACAGTGGTAGAACTGATTTTACAAAATACTGAGGAAAATACTGAAGACAAATTTTACATTATTACAAAAAAAAAAAAAAAAACTGTAGCACCTGTACCTTTAATCTATTTGTATATCGTTCCTGCAAAATACTAAAATAGTCTTAAAGATGCATTATGTATCTTTTTGGTTGGGGGTCCATCACCTGCTTGTTTCTGTGGATGTCATTGCTCTGCCTGGAATGTTCCACAGTATGACATTAAACAGCTCTACCTTAGATTTATTCAATTACAGGTGGTTTTATAACTCAAAATACCTAGAAAAACAAGCACTCTTGACTATGAGAGGGAGGGTCTCTCCACAGATCTGACCTGTAACTTGGCCTGGTTTGGTCTGCATGGCGATAATTAATACCATACTGTGAAACATTTCAGACAAAGCAATAACATTTTCACGGAGAAAAGCATTTGACGAACCCTCCAACAGAAAAGTTACACAACGCACCTTTAACTTATAAAACCAGCTTTATCTTTTCTGATTTTCATTTCTACTGATACTGGAAACAACAAAGAATTGTGAATTTGAGGCTTTTCCATTTTTGTAGTTCCTCTCATCAATTTTTCGACAGCAAATACGTCAATTTACTGTATCGTAAACCCTATTATATAAGCTTTGAGTTCTCTGTCAGTAATAATTATGTCTATCAACGTAACAGACGCTCCTCCACTTTAATCATTCAATCTTTGTTAGACTGTCAGCTCTGCTCAGGTAGTACACAACTCACTCATCCGTAGACACTGCGTTTTGACTCTGAGCCACACTTTAAAGGTCCTACATTGCACAAAACTGACTCTTGTGAACTTTAATCCATGTTATAATGTTGTTACCTCCTCAAAAACAAACATACTTTTTTTTCTTTTTCATTACATTTATTGCATATATACAGTACATATAAGCAAACAGATAGACACAGATAAACAAACAGATAAAAACACAGTGGAGCGCTTTCTGTATAATACATAATACTGTATATAGACATAATATAGATCAGAAAATAGCGTAACATAGGCCCTTTAATCATAGAATATTTCTGAGACTGACAGCTCTGCTCAGGTAGTAGACAGCTCACTCATTTTGACTGCGAGGTACACTTTAAACTCTCCCATGTTCTTACTTTATAACATACACGCACGTTTCTTGGTACATTTCACATTCTCGGGGGGTTTGAAATCCCATCAGCCCTCTCTGTCAGAGTCGCTACTGCAATCCTAACCCCCATTAACATAATATTCCCATACCCCCCTCCTCACTGCACGTATTGGTTTCAAGTCCTGGCTCCCTCCTCTTCTTCTTCTGCTTCTTATAGCAGCTTGTGTAGATGGCTCCGAGTGACAGGGCATCTGTGGAGGACTATGGATTACAGGGAGGGTCTATGAGGAGGTTGACACATGACTGACATTTACTGTAAAGCTCCATCTCAGGCCCAGCACGAGAGAAGAAGAAGAAGAAGAAGAAGAAGAAGAAGAAGAAGAGGGAGGGGGCATGTTTACGCGAACCAGACCATTTCATTGTGTTCATGTAGTGCGCTAAACTGAATGTATATCTGTGTATTTGATATTTTGGGAGCTGCTTGGTGGAGTTGTATGAATTTGAAAGCTGAATTTGTGTTTTAAAGTTTTAGCATTACTCTGTTACAGTTCAGCATGGTGGTGACTAGCAGCGGAGAGGAGGGATGTCTTGAATGATAGATTTTCAAATAGGCATGGTACAATATATAACAATTTAACATATACGCAGTCTGAATACTAATTTTGAGTAACTGTATTTTGGTATATTTACGTTTTCATTTGGTGGTATTCAAAATACAGATACTTTACATATATCAAGAGGAATATATAATAGTACTTGATCAAACAATTTAGGCTTCAAACTGCACAGAATTAGTGAGAAAAATATATAATGTTGCCACTGCGCCAGTCCACTTCGCTCCTGTAGGAAAACTCATCACTGTGCAAGATGAGCCCGATGAGTGTTGTTTTGTTTGAGTTGTTTTCGAGGACAATAACAATAAAAAATCTTGAGTCGGTGCACAGGGAGAAGAGTAGGGGGGAAAGTACGCAGCCCTGTGGAAGTCATTAGGAAGTCAGTGCTCCCCCTGCAGGTGGAGTCTGGCAGAGCAAAGAGCTTGTTCTGGAGCAGAGCGGGGACGATGGTGTTGAACGCAGAGTTGAAGTCCACAAACAGGATTCTGGAGAAGGTTCCCCAGGAGTCCAGGTGCTGCAGGATAAAGTCATGGGCCAGGTTTATGGCATCTACATACTGTGGAACATTCCAAGTAAAGCAACAAAATCTCCATGGAGACAAATAGGTAACAGAAATCATAGCTTGATAGATAGTTAGATTTAAATTATTTTGTTGCAGTAGCTCATTTACAAAGATAAAACAACATTAATTCACACATATTCAAATGGTGCACCTTCAGACATTTCCAATCACTTTAGTTGATGTTCCAATGACAGGACCATTTACTGTGGGAGGAAGTCTGGACAGCCTCAAATATGAACTTTGTTTTGGGCCTAATCACAGGAGACCAATCATCTGCACTTACCTGAAATGTGCAGGTTTGTCAGACTGGAGCTCCATTTGGAAGTCTTTTGTTTGGTCGTCACTCTCCTCTCTCAGCTCTGTTTCTCTGGCTGGCTCTTTGTCTGAGCAGCTTTCATTTTTGGACATTTTATTGCACGATTTATGGACTACGCTGCTGGAAATTTATAATGGTTCTATGAAAAGATCAGGAGATTTTTTTTAATTAATTTTGGTCTGGACGCATCGTAACAGCCACAATAGCTCACATCAATTACATCTCACTTTTCTTACTGGAACTTCAAATCTGGCTGAAAAGTAACAATTGATATCCTAAATAAAATATATTTGTGTTTTGGTCCTACAGTGTAAATAACTGAAAAGGTTCACTATAGAACACCACATAGTGCACCTTTAGTATGACAAAGGCGTGAATGAATATTGTGCCAAAATTGAAAATTGAAAGAAATTTGAAAAAGGGCTCTAA
Organism: Taenioides sp. WSHXM2023; assembly: GCA_029959045.1. Classification (NCBI taxonomy): domain Eukaryota; kingdom Metazoa; phylum Chordata; class Actinopteri; order Gobiiformes; family Gobiidae; genus Taenioides; species Taenioides sp. WSHXM2023. The sequence goes on from CM057102.1 coordinate 19,584,814, forward strand.
TTTCTAATATATCATTAAAGATGCCCTGCGTAACTTTTCAGGGGTCAGGGGTCCGCTACCATGGAGATGCTATTGTTTGCCTGTAATGTTCCACAATATGGTATTAAACTTATATAAGAGCATTTTTTCAATTGTGGGTGTTTTTATTGCTAAAATACCTTTAGAACATGCATTCTTACTGTGAGTGGGGTCACCTCTTCACAGATCTCACCTGTAAATTACCCTGGTGATATGTCCTGCTTGTTTCCATGTAGATTGAAACATTTAATGCCGTACTTTGGAATATTGGAGGTAAAGCAATAACATCTCCATGGAGACAAGCAGGTGACGGACTCTCCACCAGAAAAATTACACAACGCACCTTTAAATAAATGCTATAAAATTCTCCAAACTACAAGAAAATTACAAAACATCTGCTTAAACAATAAATGCACAGTTAGTATCTCCATTGTTGCTTTCAATTTCACTTTTGTCTCCCAAATGTTACAACTCTACTACAAAAAATTGATTCAGAAGAACTTTTAAAAACTTCCCTCATCAAACTCACTGAGCACAGTTCGATATCCCCTGCTGGGAATTCATGTTTGAAACCAGCATTGATTAACTTCAGTGGACGGACTTCTCTTTGATGAGTTTATCCTAAAAAAAAATACTCAGCAAATTGCGAATGATACGCAGTAACTCAATGTAACTTTTGTTTTCCAGCAAACTTCCCTCTAACCATTAAGAAATTAACTATATCAAAATCCCTCGATACGATATTTTCACAATATGCATCTCACGGTTCAATATTTATTGCAATATTTAGCGGAGACTAACAAAATGGGGAATTTTAAAGCCTTAGAAAAGCCTTGAAAAGCCTTTGGTACTGTTATAACTTGAAGAATTAAGATTTTAAAGTGCTTAATAACAGTTATTTCTTCATGTAGTCTGCACTGACAACAAACAAAGGATCATGGTCTATGTAGTTCCCTCTTTTTTTAGCTACTGCTGCACCATGGAAAGGCAAGTTTAGACATTAAAATTACAAAGAAAGACATTAAAATCACTAAAACTATTCATTTAAGCAAAGAGAGTTGTAATTGTATATATCGTGAAGGCCTTCGATATTATTGTGAGACTTCTGACGATACGATTTCACTCACGATACTATTCTGGTTATTGTTACATCCCTACTAACCACTGGCACATCTCATTTTATTTTTACATCCCAAATTGGACCATGTAGTGTTTAAAGTAATGATTTTAGGAGTTGTCTCTGAAGTGAAAAATAGCCACCTCTCCAAGCAAATTATAGCCATCCTGAATTCGAAAAGAACGGTATTGCCAAGATGAGTATCGCACCCAGATCCTCATATAGATTTTCTCGTAGCAAAATAAAGTAGAAACACGGGGCATCAGATAAAGCGTTCTTGTTTTGAAATGTATGACAATATGGTGGAATTGGGCTAGTTTTGTGATTATAAGGTTTTCATCTATTCCGTGTGTCATTACTCTGCCTGGAATGTTCCACAGTATGACATTAAACAGCTCTGCATTACATTTATTCTATTACAGGTGGTTTTATAGCTCAAAAATACCTAGAAAAATTAACATTAACATAACAAACAGACATGATATGAGTCAAAGTAGAAAAGAACTGTACTTAAGTGTAAATTTGAAGTATCTGTACTTTACTTAATAAAGGTGCATTGTGTAACTTTTCTGGTGGAGGGTCCGTCCATGCTTTTCTTCATGGAGATGTTATTGCTTTGTGTGGAAAGTTTCACAGTATGGCATTAAACCTTTCTATCTTCATGGAGACCAAACCAGACCTAGTGGCAGGTCAGATCTCACTGTCAAAGTCTGTTTTTCTAGGTATTGTAGAGCTATAAAACCAAACGCAAGGTAGAGCTGTTTAATGTCATACTGTGGAACATTCCCGGGAGTGTAATTATCCATAGAAACAAGCAGGTGACTGTCCCAAGTTACATATTGCACCTTTAAGCATTTTTTTTTCATGTGATACTTTTACTTGAGTATGTTTTTGCTCCAATATCTGTACTTTTACTTAAGTATCAAATTTGAGTACTTCTTCCACCACTGTGAACTGGACAATATACAGTCACTCAGGCTCCACTCTTCAGCACGGTCAGTCCATGGGGTTAATACATTTTCTGGACTACAAAGTGAATAATTTGGGGTCACTCACATACCTCCTTCCATTGGGATACACGGGGCTGTGTGCATATACTGATTGCTATGCTGCTCCTGTGGTGCCGGACTGGTTGGGAGTGATGGGGGACTTAACTCTATTCAGCAAGGACGACAAGAAGGGCTCCCTGTGTCCTGTGGAGCCGCAGCTGAACTCCTATGCAGGGCTGAGCTGTGCAACACCGCCACCTCTTGGCCACACCAGAATTGCAACATAGAGAGGTTCTCCGCATGTAGGATAGAGTACTAAAAATGTACTGTAGTCTTTACCCCATTATGCATTTTTTTTCACTGTTATGCTTGCACTGAAAAATATAGAAAAATATGTGCTATTACTGTAAGTGGGCTTGCATCTCCACAAATCGGACTCTTATTTGGCCTATCACCTCCAGAAAGTTACATAGTGTTGCTTTAAACAAATGTCTACAGGGGAAATTACTGGGACACAGATGTTCAAAAATAACAATATTAGTAAAAAGAATAGGCCTTCTGCTAAAGCTCTAAATAATAATGTACTAAAGTAACAGTTGCTGTACTAAAAATGTTCTGAAGCGGAGACCTTTAATTTAAAATATTACTCAAGTAAGTAAAGAGTAGTACTCAAAAGTAGAAGGAAAAATATGGTCTACTTTTCTTCAGAAAGTGACTCAAGTAAATGATAAACAGATTTTAACTTTGTACTGTGACTTTTTATAAGGGATTTGAGGAGTATTTTAGTTTAGTTTAGCGTCTTTTTTTACAATATAGACCTCTACTTTACACTTCCAGTACAAGGTTTATTTCAGTTTGTTTCAAAGTTATTCCTCACTTACTTATGCATTCAAAGCATCCTAATTATTCACTGCGATGAGTTTAGAAGTGCCTTTCACCTACTTTCAGAGGCCAGAGGGGAGTCTGCCATCAGTGTAATGCTAAAACAACTAGCATGCTAACCCTCTAACCCTCTGTCTCTTTTTCTCTGACTCTTTTCCTCTTTTTTCCACTTTTCCTCTCTCTCTCATCCTCCCTCTCTCTGTATTTCCCTCTCTTCGTCTGTCTTTCCCTCCCTCTCTCTCTTTCTCTGTTGCTCTCTTTCTTTCCCTTTGTCTCCTTCTCTCTCTTTCTCTCTTCCTCTCTCGTTCCTAATAGTCATCTTCAGCTGCCAAAGCCTTAACCCATAAACCACACATTTAAAATCCCCCAGTAAACCACAAGTATTAGATCTCCTACCTAAACAGTGTTGATACGAAAGTGAAAAGCTTCTTCAGAAGGATTGAACTGCATAACTAAACAGTGGGTCCATCTTGTAACAAAAGTACATTGTTTTTGCTTGATAGAGAGATGCCAAAGCGTGATAGAAAATTATTCAGTCCAATAAAAGGGAATCCATTGGCTGTCTCTGAGCAGTGGTTATGCACCACTGGGCTCTGTGCTCACACAAAACAATCAGCATTTTTTAATGGGCTCGCTTTGTGTCTGTGCAGAGACAAAGAAAATACAAATCAACCATGTACTTTCTTCAGTCAATCAGGGAAATCACAGCGCTCACACCACAAGCAAATGGCCTACAGCAAACAACTCAAAGAGGGGGCTTGTTTAACTTTATAGCAATATAATAAGACTATACTGAATAGATATTACAGTTGTTAAAGTGCACTGTGTAACTATGCTGCTTTTTCTATTTGAGATGTTCCACAGTATGGCATTAAAACGTATCTATCACCAGGAAGGAAGCAGATGGCGCCACCACTTCTGTCAAGTCCAACTAGTATGAGTTTTGAAAATGTGAAACTGAAAGTTGTCAGCAAATGTCATGGTTGAGGTTTAAATATTGTAGAAAATGTGAATTACCAAGTGAACACATAACAACAGAAATATCCCTTAATAGCCTTATTTTGAACATTTGGACTATAAACCATTTACTCTATAATATTCATATTGTGCGTATTTCTGGCATTATCAGTTTCAATATCGCTCCCACCTCGCCTTGCCACTGACTGCATTGAGTCATAAGTACTGCATAGTTGTAAAAATGCACAGTAGTTGAGCACAAGCATAATTTAAAAATAGGGAGCTGGAGTGGAGGAGGTATTGGGAGGAACCCCGAGGATGGGGGGGACTTCTGCTTTTCCTAAGAACAAATGTGTCCCAGAACAGCCACACACACAGTCACAGAGCAATAATGTCATCCTCCCTAAAAACTATAGTGACAATGGCACCGAGTCAAATCAAAAATGTTATGCCTGTTTCTATAATTCTGAAAATATACAATCTTTTCTCACTTATTTATAATTCTAGGAATGCACTGAACAAGCACTTTGAAAGTTACAACTTTGAAAATTGCAACAACTACACTGCTGCTACTATAGTTATATTTTCTATTACATATAAACCTAATAGTTTATATAGAAAATAATGCTGATTTAACGAACAGAAAGTGAGAAAATCAAACAGTGAAATACAGTCAAACAGTCACTGGTCAATAGCCAATAACAGATAACCCTCTGTCATGTCAGTCCCCGGGGAGAGCGTGTGAAGACGCGCGCACCCGTTTCCTTATCTGGGCTGAACCTTTTCGGTACTAATCGTACATTAAACTTAATTCCCCATAACCTCCCCAGCGTGTTCTGCCCCAACTATGGGTGCACACTTAGAAGCGCTAGTTTTACCCTCCGAATCACGCTAAAAACGATCATTTACTTACCCTCGCGCTGCCGCCTTCTCCCTCCCGCCGTGGCGCGTTCTGGCAAACCCGGGCACCTCCGCGCCGGTAGTTTAAATCCTGTAGTTGCGCGGGTTCCGGTGGTCATGTGCATGGCCAATTATTCGTATTTTCTGTATATTTGACACGCTGTAAATGATTTATTGACTATGTATAAAAGCTATTGTCTGTGCTCACCTTTTGGCTTTTTTCTACGCACGTTTGGCACTTTTTGCACTATGGGAGAGCACAATAAACCACCAGAAAAAAGTTTCTTCAAGAATCCCGCCACATACTATATTTCTATATTTTGTTTTAACTTCTACATTTATACAATTATGCTTTATTTGACCCCAGACTCTTGCTATTTTTTCTACTTATTTTTATTTTTTATTGTCATTTATATTGTCGCTATGTGTGAGCTCAATAAATAAAGTCCAAATCAAAATCCAAGTCTAAAGGACAAGCAGATTAGAAGTTACATTTTATCAAGATCATTTTATTTTTATCATTATTTTTGTGTGTGTGATTCCTACTTAAAATGAACGATTTTATTTTCTACTGCTTGGCTCATGCTATTTTCTATCACTCGTTATTTCTTTTGCTTTACTCCTACTATTCCAGCAGATGGCAGCATTTCCCTTGTCTGGTTCTCTGGTCTGCTGATCCACTTTGCTCCATGGATGAAAGAGGCAGTACTTGTGGCTGATAAAAACATTCCCAGACAGATTTTTTTTTTCTACATCATCGTGTCCCTTTTGAGAAACGCTTCTGATTGGCTGAAAGTCAAATCTGAGCACTTTTTTAGTAGCAGCCTTTCCCTTATAAACGCTGCGATGATGAGAAAGTTGTATTCTTTTAACAGCAGCTTTTGAGAAGGGACAAAGGACTTACAAACGTGTGCACTTACCCAAGGAACGATAATAGAGCTGGGAATTTATTGTAGCTAAGTTTTTTATATTTTTATTTTAAGATTTTATTTTTATTATTTTTATTATTTTTTATTTTTTAAAGCACCGTTACTTTTGGCGCAATGGCGAACTCCTGTCTCCAGCTGACCGGGTTTGTCCTGAGTTTTGTGGGCTGGTTGGGGATCGTGATAGCCACAGCCACGAATGATTGGGTGATTAATTGTAAATATGGACTTAACACGTGTAAGAAGATGGACGAGTTGGGCGCTAAAGGGCCGTGGGCAGACTGCGTGATCTCCACCGGGGTCAACCACTGCGTCTTTCTTACGCAGCTCCTGGACCTGCCAGGTACGCGCGGACAAGAGGGACAGGTTGAATGGAAGTTTTGACCAAATCTTATTAGTGTGAAAGTGTAATGAAGAAAGCAAATTACTTAGGAATTAAAGAACCGAGACAGAAATAAATAAAAGTAGGATCTCCAAATACTTCAATACCATACATACAACAACTACTACTGCTACTACTAATTGCTTTAACCACCCCACTACCAATATCAGATTTGCACCTGAGATCAAAATATGACGACTATTTAAAGGTTACAGTGGTTGATATAATGTATGATTATATAAATGTAAAGTATTTTCATTTAACCCCAAGTTTAGAAATGCCACATCACAGCAATAAGTGTTTTCCCTTCATAATAAATCATTTTATCAATATTATCTTTTAAGAAAGATAGTAATAATATAATGTAATATATATTACAATATCTAAGACTAGTTGTAATACTTTTCTGACAAGCATTGCGATTCGATTTGCGATTTATGTTTTATTAATAGGATTCTGTTCAAAGTTCACATTTTAAACCCGATCTAGAGACTTAAACAGACTGAAATTGGTTTATGAACTCACAAACTAATGCAAGAATCTCATGCATGTATTTCAGAACATGTTTGTACTAAGAATAAGTATATGTGAGTATTTTCTTTGTTGTTTTTGGAAATTATGGTTCTTCAATTGCAGCCATTCAAATTTAGTTTCCATTGTGATTAATCTTGCAGCCCTACCGATAGTTTGATTCAGATAAAGTGAGTATTTGGCTGTAATTTTGTTCTTATTTGTGTTTTTCAGCGTACATCCAGACCACACGCGCCCTCATGATCACAGGGTCCATGCTGGGTCTGCCCGCCGTGGGGATCATCCTCATGTCTCTGCCCTGCATCAAAATCGGCAATGAACCACAGAGCTCCAAGAACCAGCGTGCCGTCATCGGAGGAGTCATTATTCTGATAGTCGGTCAGTACTACTACTACTATTTCTACTTCTGCTACTACAACTACTTTACTCACCTATGCCTATCACTGAATGGTTAAAGAGTGGGTATTATGCAACTTTTTGGAACTTCCTACCATGTTATAATGTTGTTCCCTCATCAAGAACATGCCTGAAGTGTTTGTTATACGTCTTCCATGCATATCTGAATAATCTAGCGGTTAGTGGTATGAGCCTGTCCAAGGCTCAACCCACAAGTGTAACTCATGCACCTACATGGCCATTTTTCATAAATACGCAAATCAGGATACAAAACAATACACTACAACTTCACAAACCAGATGCGATGTGCAGTAGTTTCATTAGCGGAATGTACACTAATTGGAGTGAGCAAAGGGAGAGGGACTCAGAGCGTAAAAACAAAACTGAAAAAACTAATTAAACGTTTTAATATGGTGGTTTCAGTGAGTAAAATGTAACATGGTGATCTAAATATGTATGTTATGTGTTAAAAATGAATACCCCATACAAGTGCAATATCCTCTCTTTAATGAAGAATGGGACAAAGTTGAGTGTCCGTTCACACTTGTACAAAATTGGGACTAAAATCAGAACTAATTACCATTACTAAACCAGGACTAGAACAGGATCAAACTACATTTGGACTAAACTGGGCTCAAACTAAGACTCAGGAGTGTCCTGATGTGGACTTTGGTTCTTTTCTAGTCCTTATTGAAATTCAGCTTTAGTCCTTTTTTTTATTTGTACGATGATAATAGAGTACTTCTTCCTCCTATTACTACTACTAAACTACTACTACAACTACTACTACTTCTAAATCCTTCAAACAGTGTGTACTTTCAGACATATTTGATTTCCGACCGGTAGGAGTGGTAGACAGTGTTAGCACAGGTGTTGTTATTTTATGCCCCAAACTGATCCCCATGACACTGACCCCTCGTGACCCCAAATGAGAAGCAGCTGACGGGTGAGGATGTTCAAAATGGCCGCCTTCCTTCCCTCACAAAGATCCACTGACACAGAGACCTTCGCACATTCCTACCCCCTCCTAAACCGTCCACACCCTAGTGGTCAAGCCCGTCGGCATGGAAACTCACTTAGCTGACCCCTTTACTGTGTTATAAACGCTGCTTTTTCCACTGTTTTTGTCGAATGAAAAACCAAACACCTGTGTCCAGTTCTTTATTTTTCCATCGGCTGCTGTTGACTTTAATAGCACAGATCTTTCCAGTTCAAACAGGGAATAGCTCTGTCTAATATGAACAACAGCAATAGACCTACTGTAAAATGGACGTTTAATATCAAGTCTGTTGAATTGATATTGGAAATCTTTCTCTCTGCCTTTCTGTGAGCAATTTTTCTCTCAGTAAAACACATTTTCAGTCTTAGTTTTCCACTACATACTAAAGATGCACCGATACGATATTAGTATTGAATATCGGTGCTGATATTGAACATTTTGGTGGATCAGATATCAGTTCCAAGACATCAGTTCAGTTCAGTTTTGGTCTACAAATTGGTGTAATTTACTTGACTAGATGTACTTAAATATTAATATCAGAACAGAAAACGCTTCTGATACTACCACTACCACTACTTAAAACTACCACTACATGACATCATAAGGTGGAACAGAGCATTTTGAGCTTGGGAGTTGTAGACAGACTAATAATAAAGGATTACTCAAACATGTGTGAATGAAACAAAACACAACTCTGCATATGTTTTTGATGAGGTAACAACATTTTAACACGGCTTAAAGCTCACAAGAGTCAGTTTTGTGTAATATCGGACCTTTCATTTAGTTCCTACACATTATATTAACCCTCCTTTGCTCTGCAGGTGCTTGTGGGCTGATCTCCACAGTCTGGTTCCCCATCGGAGCGTATCAGGAGCAGGCCCTGATGGCGTTCGGCTTCTCCCTGTACACGGGCTGGTTTGGGACCATTTTCGTCCTGATGGGGGGGTGCATGCTGGCCTGCTGTTCCTCCGAGTCCCACCCACGTGCCTACCAGGACAACAACAGATTCTACTACTCCAAAAACGGAAACAGCACCGTCCCAGCAGCTCCATCCGCCAATCACGCCAAGAGCGCGCATGTTTAATTGGACTTTAAGTACTGAGTTGTGTTTCAGAAGTTGTGATTTCTCCAACTTTTTTAACAAGAACCAGCAGAAAACTTGGACTTCTACCACTGGATTTATTCAACGCTAAATAACAAAAACATGAATCCACTTGGGACTATCCATGAGTTTCAGGATGATGAAAAATTTGGATCGTTGCCATAGCGAATATCAATTTAAAACTACTAATTATGTCTTGTCAATGGGGAAAGAGCTGAAACACTCGATTAAACCAGGTCTGAACAAGGTCTGAAGAAGGTCTGAACCAACTGGACTAAACCCAGTGTAAACCAGCATCAAATGAGAAGAAACCCTGTTCCTACATCAGATCCGGACCAAGATTAAACTAGGACTGAATCCAGAATCCTAGAGCTTTTCACCTGTTCAGAAGATGTATTTGGTCTTTCAAAGTACAAGAACCAAAGCAAAAAACTTGGGCTTTCTACCACTGGATTCAATTAAAAAAAAAAATAATAAAGTAGACAACGCTAGTATAACCCCTTCACTTTGACGCCGGATCCATAGACCAGACCACTCTTGAGGATTTTATGGCTTTTATATAAAGATCTAGAACAACAACAAAAATAATGGTAGTTATGTTGGACGACTGCTCCCGTTATCAAGTCAGTCAAGGTAACCACACCACCAGCTCCCAAAAGATTCAGAATACAATTCAATTCAATGTGCTGTGTGATTCAAAAATGTTTTCTACAACTTATCACCAATTCAGAAGATATTATATTTGGCTTTTCAAAGTACAGAAATGAAAGCAAAAAACATGGACTTTCTACCACAGGATTCAGTAAGCAATAATAAAGTAGGCTATGCTAGTACATTACAAAAAACATAAATTCACTTGGGACTGTCCATGGGTTTCAGGATGAAGAAATAATTGGACTGTTGCCATAGCTGATAATAATTTCAAACAAAATATTATATCTTTTTAATGGGTAGAGTTTTAAAATGTTGCATTTAACAGGAATCTGAAACCCACGAATAGCAGGATTAAACCAGGTCTAAACAAGGTCTGAACCAACTGGACTAAACCCAATATAAACCAGCACCAAATGAGACGAAATCCTGTGTCTACATCAGATCCAGACCAAGACTAAACCAGGTCTGAACCCAAGATTAAACCAGATCTCAACCAGGACTTGTCCCTAGTAAAGCACTGAAGAAGCCCATTAAAAAATACTTTTCATTTTTCATTGTCACCAAATACCTTTTTTTTTGTCTCTTTTCTTTTTTTCTTTTTTAACAACAGAACAATTTCATTTCAAGACTCTTTCTTCTGTGATAGACTGCCCTCTCAGACACGTAGGTCTTGGGAAAACATCTGCTATTAGACATTTTTATGATATTTTTACGTTTTGCGATTACTTTTTGATGTATTTTGCTGTTTGTTTTATTGCAATGAAGAATCCTCCGAGTCTTAAGTCCATTCAGCTTTTTGAATAATAGGCTTCATTAAAGGCGTTGCACTGTTTTTCTTTGAGATGAGCCAAACATATTTCAAAATAAAAGTCCTTCTGCGATATATGTACAGGGTGTAATGTAATATAATGGAGTCTAGGCCACGCACTGACCTCTAGTACTGTATCATTAGATGTAAAATGCTTATCTTCAGTTAATGGTTAAAACAGTTTTACTGTAAGTTTGTTCTCTGTCTCCATCCTCTTTGTCCCCATCTCTCCCTCGTTTCCTCCCTTCCAGTTGTGTAATATGTACTTTTTTTACAGTCTAAACCGAATATATGTGTTTAATAATGAAATTATTATTATTATTGCTTTATTAACACATCAAGATCTGTTGTTTAGTGTTGTTTATTGTTTTTGGTTTCGTTATTTTATTTTATTTTTTTGTTAAACTGGTTTGTGGTGGTTACAATATCAGATATACGTGAAAATATCATTTCCAAACTATAAGCAAGCAGTCTTTTAATAAAGGCAGTTTACATGTTCAAATATTAGCTGTTTTGGCTCTAACCTCTTTGTAAATATGCAGTACCTTCTCTTAAGGCATAGTAGATTTTGCGAGTCCAGATTCAGAATGAAATATATCAAGTGTTATTTGTATTGTGATTGCCAAAAACACCGTATTGTATAATGATAAATCCTACTTTGTACACTGAACTGATAAAATCTGTAATCAGTATTGTGCATTTCTGAGTCATGGTCCTCCTCCTCTGCCTACAGACTGTGTTTGGATAGATAATATCTGTGCATTATATCGTTTGTATGTGTCATCTCCTCTGAAAGCTGATATGGTCCTGAGTCACTCACAGCTGTCTTATCTCTATTATTTATTGTACTGCTGATTTTCTACAATAAACAGTTACAATGAACACATATTGTTTGCTATTATTATTTATTTTATTTTATATTTATTTATTTATTTATTTATTTTATTTGATTTATTTATTTTTTTAATTTTTAATTTTTAATTTATTTATTTTTTTCAGGAAATCTCAGCCCCCATAAGCATCTTTAGTGCATTTTATTGAATTCTGTACCATTTCAAAATTTAGAATCAAGATACCAACTTAACTCAGTAAATAAAATATGCCAAATAAGGACATTATGGCCAAATACTAAAACACTGTATCTTAAACTTCTTAAACTTTGATGGTTGAGGTGTAAATACTTTATTTTTTTAATTTACTCAAAAGAGTTTTCTATCATGTCAACATAATACGTTTATTTTAAAATTTTCAATCAATATGCACAGTTCTAGCATTTTTTACACATACAATGCCTTTTTCATATATTTTTCCATATTAAAAACATGATAAAAAAAAAACAGCAGGAATACATATTTTCTTAAATGTTTTTAAATGTTTTTGTTGTTTTTTTGTGCATGGCCTTGCTTAGACTTACTGTATGACTAATAATTATTATATGTTTGCTTTTCCGCTGCTTTAAGGGAACAGTCTGTGGAGCGGACAAAAAGAAAGCAGTCGGTGTGTGTTTTTTACAGTGTATCAGATGTGTGTGACCTTGAGAGACAAAAACAGAAGAATGTGTCCCAGAAAAGCCACACACTGTACCTCCCTTTCTCTGAACAAGCACATCACACGGGAGGGGAGGGAGAGAGAGGGAGGAGAAAGAGGAGAGGGAGGGCGAGGGAGCGAGGGAGCTAGGAAGGAAGGGGGAAGGGAGGGAGAGAAGGGGAGGAGAGAGGAGTTAAAGAGGGAATGAAAGAGAGAGAAAAAGCAAAAAGAGTGAGTAAGTGAGAGAAGAGGAACGGGGGAGGTGGAGGGAGGAAAGGGTTGAGGAGAAAAGGAGGGAGAGAGGGAGGTAGGGAGAGAGAGAAAGAGAGAAGGATGAGGAGAGAGAGAGGGTAAATAACATGTCCGATAACTCTTAACTCATCTGGGAATAACAGTGAGTAATATCTAAAAACACATGATACTAAAAACGCACAAATACATGTTGTACTATCAGATTGTGTTTTGTTTATCTCACAGTTAACGATGCAAGATCAGCGTCTGCTTCCACATCTGTGGATTTTGGAAAACTTAATTAAATTACCCATTTGAAATTATAGTAAAAGTACCCAACATTATACTTCTTCAGAATGAGCTGAAGAACTAAACAAAGCTTTTATTTTCAACTCCAGAAGCACAAATACTGCTGTATGAGTTTCATTTCATGACTTCTCAACATAGTTTTGCCTGAGAATGTAGTTGTGTGTTTCAGTTCATGGCAGTCAAACAAACAAATAGATCTGAGTATGTTCCACTTCGAAGTTACAAGTTTGTTTTTTTGTTTTTGTTTTGTTTTTGTTAGTTTTTTGCACTGTATTCGGGGTGATACATCCTTTACAAGTACTACAGTATTATTACTATTACATAATGAGCTATAGAAAATAAATAAATCAAATAAACTGAGAACACTTTGAAGATGTGTGTTGCTGTTTCATAACAAATAGTCCCTGTGAAAATGAGCAATGTGAAAAAATAATAAGGCAAAAGGCAAAACCCACGGAAAGCCCCAGGTCCGGACGGTGTCTCTCCTTCCACCCTGAGACACTGCGCTGAAGAACTGGCTCCTGTCTTCACGGACATCTTTAACATCTCCCTGGAGTTATGCCATGTCCCAGCCTGCTTCAAGCTGTCCACCATTGTTCCCGTCCCCAAGAAGCCCAGGATCACCGGACTTAACGACTACAGGCCTGTGGCGCTGACGTCTGTAGTCATGAAGTCATTTGAGCGCCTGGTTCTGCCTCACCTCAAGTCCTTCACCTCCCCCCTCCTGGACCCTCTGCAGTTCGCCTACAGAGCCAATCGGTCTGTAGACGACGGCATCAAGCTGGCCCTCCACTTCATCCTTCAGCATCTGGACTCCCCGGGAACCTACGCCAGGATCCTGTTTGTGGACTTCAGCTCTGCATTCAACACCATCCTCCCTGCTCTGCTCCAGGACAAGCTCGCCCAGCTCAACGTGCCTGACTCCACCTGCAGGTGGATCACTGACTTCCTGACGGACCGGAGGCAGTGCGTGCGGCTGGGGAAGAATGTCTCGGACACTCGGACTATAAGCACAGGATCTCCACAGGGCTGTGTACTTTCTCCCCTGCTCTTCTCCCTGTACACCAACTGCTGCACCTCCAGCCACGACTCCGTGAAACTGGTTAAGTTTGCGGATGACACCACCCTCATCGGGCTCATCTCGGACGGCGATGAGTCTGCCTACAGGAGGGAGGTGGACCGGCTGGTGTCCTGGTGCAGCAGCAACAACCTGGAGCTCAACGCCCAGAAGACAGTGGAGATGATCGTGGACTTCAGGAAAGTCACAGCCCCCCTGCCTCTCCTCACCCTGACAGACTCCTCCATCACCACTGTGGACTCCTTCCGCTTCCTGGGCACCTGCATCACCCACGACCTCAAGTGGGAGCCGACCATCAGCTCCCTCATCAAGAAAGCCCAGCAGAGGATGTACTTCCTGCGGCAGCTGAGGAAAGCCAAGCTGCCTGCCCAGATGATGGTGCAGTTTTACACGGCCATCATTGAGTCCATCCTCACCTCCTCCATCACTGTGTGGTACGCTGGGGCCACTGCCAGGGACAGACAGAGACTGCAGCGCATTGTGCGCTCTGCTGAGAAGGTGATCGGCTGTAGCCTTCCATCTCTCCAGGACCTGTACGTCTCCAGGACTCGGGGGCGTGCAGGCCGGATAGCAGCTGACCCCTCTCACCCTGGACATGGACTATTCCAGCCACTTCCCTCTGGCAGAAGGCTACGGTCCATACGGACCAGAACCTCTCGCCATAAGAACAGTTTCTTCCCCTCTGCCGTTGGACTCATAAACACTTTATGAACACTTGTAACACCTGTACTAAGGACACTTTATAATACCAGTCACTTTAAATAAGTCATGTCACGTCACTTGCTCTTTTGCACTGTCGGTTTGCACTGTTGTTCTGATGCTCTGTATATACTTGACTATTTTTATTTTTATTATATATCTTAATCTTTTTGCATGCTCTTACTTTATTCAAATAGTGATACTTTATTATTATTATCCTTTCTAACTGTGATATCTCTACTTGTATTATTATTATTATTATTATTATTATTATTATTATTATTATTATTATTATTATTATTATTATTATTCAGTGTTCTATGTTGCACCTTATCACCAAAGCAAGTTCCTAGTCTGTGAATTGTGTTCACTGACAATGGCAATAAAAGCTTTTCTGATTCTGATTCTGATTCTGATTAACTGAGAATTTTTTAACAGATAAATATATAAAAAACGCTATTATTATTACTTTATCTGGCCAGCAAGATGAATTCTCTCAATATTTGTTAGTGGATGAGCCCCACTCTGTCCCTTCATCTTAAGTGGGCTCTGGCCCTTATATGCAAATGTCCTGGACAAATCCGCTGCCTGTATCCACGATCTCTCCATCACTGTGGTTCTCCTCGAGGTTTCTCTTTTTCTCACTGTATTTTCTTTTCCTTGCCGAGAAGGAGGGTTGCTCTGGGCTTGCTTGTTAATCTGTTAATCTGTCATCTGTTTTTGACCAATGTTCTTGTTAAACCCAAAGAGGCAGCTACTGTTACGACACTGTGCTCTGAAGTGCAGCATGAGCCAAAAACATGATCCACACTCACGACCACAGAGATACGAGCCCACAGAACGCTGGAATCATCTGGAAACTCAAGAAAAAAATACAAATTGGATTTAAGCCACACATTTTCAAGAGGCTGTGATTAATACAAGCGTTCATGGTTCTGTTTAGGTGTTTGATTATCACAAAAAGGTGAGAGTGACTGAGCTGTTTTTTTCTAGTCAAAGTAATATGAAAGACCTGACTGAACCTGACCTCACACACACATTATCAGAGTCGCCTTTCACTTGAATATTTTGCATTTATGATTCACAGTATTTTCGCTGCTCTCACGTCTCCTCTGGCCCAAACTCATTAAAGCTTTTCCCGGACCAAAACATGAGTGGGCACCGATGTCTGCTTCATCCTGGCATCTCCGTGACAGTGTGAGCGATTCGTAATGAAGTTAATATTGTACAAAGTAACGGTGCCTTGTAGACTTGATGTAACATGTGGGATTATATCTGATTACTCATACAGATCTGTTTGTTACAGTAATGAAGGACTGGAAGTTTTGCTCACAGATAATTTGTCTGCCACTGATAGGTAAACTCAAAATGATGTCTGACTTTCTGTAAAAAGCGTGAAAGCTGTTTGGGAATCTCTTCTTTTGTGGCAATGTTTTACACAGCAGTAGTGGGTTACAGTAGCAAAGTACATGTTATAAATACTTTTGTAGAGGTACGTAGTGTTGTATACTGTCAAATGGCAAAAGTAACCTGTCAGGATTTTTGCTTAAAGGGCCCGTGTTACGCTATTTTCTGATCTATGTTATAATGTTGTTTCCTCATCAAAAACAGACCTGGAGTTGTGTTTAGTTTTATTCACACAAGTTTAACACACAAATCCTGCATATTTAGACTGAGTTCTTGTCTTAAATAGAAAACACTCTGTTCCACCTTGTGATGTCATGCGTTAATACAGGAAGTGCTCCTCTGTGTTTTTAAAATCCATACTCCTTCATTAGAATCTTTTGGATAATTTCAGTCCTGGAATTGCCAATCGCTACTGACCTAAAGGTAAAATGTAGCTGTTAATTTGACAAACTACCACTACATGACATCACAAGGTGGAACAGAGCATTTTGATCTTTGGAGATGTAGACAGACTAATAACAAAGGATTACTCAACTCAAACATGTGTGAATGAAACAAAACACAACTCCAGGTATGTTTTTTTAATGTTCCACAATATGGCATTAATCCTGTCTGTGTTCATCGAGAAAAACAGGTGACGCTATAGGCCAAGTGACAGGCCAGATCTGTGGAGAGGCGGCCCTCTCTCACAGTAACAATGGAAACACTTGTACGTGAATAAATGCCAGATCTAAGCAGTCTAATGCCATTAAGATGCAGTAACAGTAGGCTAACAAAAGTACATAAAATATAGTAGACTACATGTGAAGTGGTAGAAAAAAAGTTCTTGTTATTGTAATTGTTCTGTGTTCTAGTGACAAAAAGTCTCACTTCCTTTTTCTATGTCTACTTTAACTCTTGAGTAGGCACTTTTTATGATTTCTGATGTAATAGCACTTAAAAAAAAAAAAAAAAAAAGTACTACTCAGTGTCCCTGGATGTATCATTTTGTACTTCCAGCAAGTTCCTGAATAAGTGAAAGTGGTTGGCGTTTACCATAACTTCAGCAAAAAAGAAAGACAAGAGCCACTTTTTGGTATTTGCAATAAATAACTTTTTCCATGGAAGCAATATCAACATCTTAGCCAAAAGTAAAACAGTGCAACCAACACATGTGGAAGAAACCCATTACAAAATCCAACTTATATAAATATAAAAGACTATTACAATTTACTCACATTTGTGCCAAAAATGTACAGAAGAAATACCAAAGCCGACCCCACCAATGACAACGACAACACAGAACATTAAGCAAATAGAGGAACATGGCACACAAATACTAACTGACTTTAAAAGCAGCAGTGGCCATGTCGTATTCTGCTTTATATAGAAAAGATTGTGCACACTATAGATCTATAACGTCCTAATTTTCTAATTCTTCAAAGAAAAAGGATTAAGGATTACAAATGAGTGATTCTAGGTAGTTTGTTAAAAAATATATTTTCTTCAAGGGCCTGTGTGAAGATTTAAAGTGCCTATGACGGACAGAATACTCATTTGACTAAAGCACAGTTAAGATCATTATATTTAAAGGTGCATTCTGTAACTTTTCTGGTAGAGGGGCCGCCACCTGTGGTCTCCATCATATTACTGTTTTGCTTTGATTGTTCTACAGTATGGAAATAAACTTTGTAATCACAGTGGAGACAGGTTAATGGTCAGATCTATGGAAAAGCAAGCCTGCAGATGTTTTTAAGGTATTTTTGAGCTATAAAACACCTATATTTGAACAAATGGAAGGGAGATATGTTTAATGCCCTTCGGACCCTCCACCTTAGAAGTTACACAGTGTACCTTTAACATTTTACTATAAGTTTTACAGTTTCATTCCCAGTTTAGCATTTTTTTAGGTTTAAAATGTTACTTCCTGGTTGGAAATCATGACATCACGCTAGGGAATCTGGTCCAAAACTCCTCAAATTTACACAGATTATTATTTGACAAATAAAAATACACAAAAACACCTTTATTTTGTTGAAACTGTGTTTAAAATATCTGGGGAAAAAAGTGTTTAGTTTGTGTAAATTGTGAAAAACTTTAGGACAGAATTCTTCCCAGTGTGATGTCATCAATATGGGACTCTCTAAAATAGAACATTTTCAACATATTTTTCAACTTTTCTTCGCAAATTGCTTCTTGATTTGTGTAAACTTATAATTTATATTTACAACAGGTATTATTCCACCAGATTCAGTCAAAATTTGAGAATGATCAGAACCATCATACGCACTTTAATCCAGTTCTACCTGTGCATACCAACCCCATGCATTGATCAGCCATAACATTACGACCACCAGTATTTCATATAGTGGTTGATCATTTGAATAGACTCCTATAATATCAAACATGTACTTTCCCATTTTTCTAATACAAAATTTCCAACTAAAAATCAAAATTTAAACAGCAGGTGGTCAAAATGTTATTCCCAACCAATAATTTTAGCTTGTAGAAAAATATCTTACATTTTATTTGATTTTATTTGATTTTTTTTACCTCAAATCTTCATTGTGCCTGCCTATAGTAATCGCTGTAACAATACTTAAATCAAATACTACTGAAAAACATTGTTAAAAGTAACGTAATTCTAGTAGTAGCTTAAATCTACTGGGATGTTGTCACTGTCCATTCAGAAACAGTAAACAAAGATGGCGGCTTTGGCTTGCAGAGGTGGTGGGCTTTGTGTTAGTGGTGTACTGTCCAGTGTGGGGGTCTCCAGTGTGCTGCTACATACAGTAAGATAACGCAGGGTTAGTCCTTAGAGCTGGGTCAAGTTAGTAAAATTATTCTGTATTTTGTATGTGTGTATTTTTGTTATTTAAAATCTACTTTACTTGAATTGCTTTTCCTTCTTTTCAATCATTATGTCAAATGTACCTGGGGAGAGTGGATGAAGCGGTTGTAATTGAATACATTTCATTATTAAATCATTAGTTTAAAATTTTAAATGTACAGAAGTAGTATCCAGGTACACACCATAGACTGTAAAGAAGTGGACTAAGGGAGTGTGACGTCACCCAAAGCGTTCGGCTCCAGTCAAATGAAGCTCACGAGGCTAGCAGTTACAGGAGCGGAAAAAAAAAAGCAAAATAAAAACACCAGGATCATGTAGAGCGGGTTAATACAAACAGTCTAAAACCAAAATGAGGAGCCTGACAGCAGCAGTTACAGAGAGAGGGGTGACGTTTTTTCAATGTAATGTCAATTGGTGCTGGAATCGATGGAGCCGGAAGAGCCCCCATGCTCATTTCCTATTTGAAACGCAGCAGTTAGCAAGTTAGCTATGTCCATTTATATATACAGTCTATGGCACACACAAGGGAACTGATATCTCCATGGAGACAAGGAGATGATGCCACTAGGCCAAATCGCAGGTCAGATCTGTGGGAGGCAAGCCTGCTTACAGTAAGAATGCATGTTTTTGAGATATTTCTGAGCAAAGACATTTGAATTTGGATAAACGACAAGAATCTGGCAGAACCTCCACCAGAAAAATGATTTAAATGTTACCTGCCCCATCCAAATCCCAAGACAGCTATATTCAAGTGATGTGAAATCAGACTTCTCCCATAGCAATCACCAATTTGGGTCTAAGGTCTTCAAAATGGCGCCCATATAAAAACGTCTTGTGATTGAAACCAGAGAATAGATGATGTAATGTCATTTTACCCCAGCTGTAAGGATTATCTGTGCCTTTATCTTGAATGCGTTCAGTGTAAATGCAGTCACCTCATGCTTACACAGAGCATGCTACACACGTCACAGAGGCTACACCATAAACATTCATGCATTCACTCCTCCACAGAAACAACACTCAACACGACAACAAGTCTGTCTGTACATGGTTGCCAGGGGCGACGGTGGCTTCTCGTGCCCCCCGGATTTGGCTGAGCTATGGAAACGAAGCAGCAGCAGAAGTAGTAGTAGTAGTAGTAGTAGTAGTAGTACCAGAAGAAGTAGAAGAAGTAGAAGTATTTTGGCTGAAGAAGAGCAATGGAGGATGTACAGGAGAAATCATGTGCATTTTTGAATAGGTGTTTCTTACAATACTGACAATGGATGATTCAGCATATCCTTGAATGTTCCATAATATGACATTAAACTTATCTATCTCTATGGAGACAAGCAGGTGATACCACTGATTGTTTTGGGGTATTTTAACAATAAAAAATACCTGGAATGAAATACATACAAGTTTAATTGCATACTGTGGAACATTCCAGCCAAAAGCAATAACATCTCCATGGAGACAAGCACCTTTAGCCAATTATGAATTCATTACAATAATTACGTGATTGCATATGTTGAAAACCTTTGGTACTGTTCTGTAATGTAATTAAGTATTTTTCTTTTTACATTTTAGCTGCCAATAATTTGTTTTTGAGCAGAATCACTCATTGCCAGTTTCGTCTTTAGGGACATTGGGCAGTTTTATAATAATACAATATAATTTCACTGGGCAACAGAACGGTCCTATTCTAGGTCTAAACATGTGTGACTGGAGAGCGTGTCAAAGCAGAGGTAGGGCGGGGCTATAGCGTGGCATCTTTAGGTTAGTGCATTTGATAAATAAGGCTTCCCTGGCAGAGACCAATGCAGCAACAGGGGTCAAGATCTACAGTAACACACATATATACAGCCAATATGAAATGTAGCCTTCCCAGTTTGTATTTCTGCTTACCCGGTGGTCACCGACGCTCTCACAGTAGCATACATTCGTTATATGGACACCAAAACCTTGGCAGTTTACATGGTGGACTGATTGACTTTCACAGTACCTCATAGCGACAGAGCACTCAACAGCATACGGACAAAAGCTACATGCATGCGCTTAAATCAGGAAGCTAGAACGGGTTTAAAACAAGATACCCAAGTCAGGCAAAACATTGTGACCACTTCCATAATATTATAGTTTAAGTTAAGACAGTTTCTTTCTCATCCTTTGGCTTTTCCCAATGCATACGTTGCTGAGAATGTCCCACAGTATGGCATTAAACTTAACTAAATCCGTTGAAACAAGCAGTCCATAGTAAAGGTGCAATGCGTAACTTTTCTGGTGGAGGGTCTGCCATCTGACTGTCTTTACCATTTGCCTGGAATGTTCCACAGTATGGCATTAAACGTATTTAAATCCATGGAGGCTATGATACGAGTGAGATCTGTGGAGGATGGATCCCACTAATGTTTTTCAAGATATTTCTGAGCAATAAAATGCCTGCAATTGAATAAATGTATGATCGATAATAATTGAAAGCCATACTGTGGAACATTCTGGGCTCCATGGAGACCAGCAGACTCTCCACGAGAACACTTACACAGTGCACTGTTAACAGACGTCAGATGAATGTCGAGTAGTGCTTACTCAGTTTTTCAAGGTATTTGTTTGGCATTGAGAATATCAGTAATTGAATACATGACAGATATATACATTTAATGCCATACTGTGGAACATTCCAGACCCTCTACCAGAAAAGTTACATACATACTTAATAAGCTACCTAATACTGCACCAACTAACAAGTATCATGATTAATATATGATCTATCAGTGGTCACAATGTAATGTTATTGTGCATTAGAAGCTAGGCTAGTTATAAAGAGAAATCTAACCCTATAGCGCCACTGCTGGTGACTTAGAGCAATAAAACTAACAGGGACAAAGATCACAAAGGCTTTCTTATAAATGCAAAAATGGTTGCAAGATTTGGTATGTGCGGTGGTTGGTTAATGTGAATTGCATGCTGGGAAAACAGGGCAATATAACAAAAATAAGACCCCAGACCAAGATCCAGTGTATGGTAATGGGTACATTCTTACATAGAAAAACATTGACTCAACAGTGGATGAAGGCACTATTGCAAGCAAAGTTTGTGTTCTATTTGTAACACATAACACCGCTTTCTCATTCCTGATTCAAAAGGGCTAGATGGTCAGCAGAAAAGTTATGATATAAAGAAAAAAATATAATAATAATAGTTTAAATATAGTGTTAAAGGCCCTGTAGATGACTTTTCCATGTACTTGGGCAAATTTTGTCTTTCTTTATGTGTTCGTTCATAGTTTTGATGAGAATCTATAATGTAGGTCTAAATAATCATTGAAATAAAGAAGAAAAATAAATGCAAAAGTGTGTCCAAACTTGTGACAGGTAGTATATGTTGTATAAGCAGCTCTTGCATTCAAAATAAGTCAGCTGTGTGTCGTCTGCATCTAATTTTAAAGTGTTTTTATTGTCAAATTATCAGGAAGAGCACGGTTAGCATGCTCTGAAAGTTGAAAAGCACTTATTAACTCATCATGGTGGATAATTACGATGTTCAGAATGCATAAGGTAAGTGAGGAATATGGGGAATTTTGGACTTTTGGACCACTGCAAAGCTTTAAAAATGAACTTTTTTTCCATGAGAGTAAAAATCAGGTACAGTGCCTTTAACAGACCGTAGAGAAAATATTCTAGGTGTTACCGGATATTAAATGTTGATTCATAATTTGTCCCACTCAACACTTTTCAAGATAACCTGTATTCCTCTCATCTGTGGTTCCAGGAAAGTATAGTTTTATCTGGTGGTTTTTTCTTTGAGGCTGCTGTGTTGCGTGGGATGCCCGTAAGTGAATAACAAGTGACAAAAATGTGGCCTTGACTTTTTCTCACGAGCTGGAAACAAACTGCTGGGAAACCATCTAACCCTGTAATATGGAGGACCAAATATGAAGAGGAACCATTGTGTTGTATTGGATGTCTTGTTCAAAATCAGGGACAAAAGATCTCGTATCATCAATACGCAAGTTATGTGCTATATTAAAAAAAAAAGTAGATTTAAATTTGGAAGTTATCAATAATAAAAGCGATCTTTAGGAGTTGCTCGTGTAAGTTACAGAACAGAAGTACTTAGAGAACTAGCCTGAATTCAGGTTTATCAGTTATCAAAGTAATACATATAAAACATAGAATAATTAATTGTGAATTGCCTAAATACATGCCAAATCATGTATGGAAATCAGTTCTGAGGCATTTTAAAAAGATATTGACAATATAAAAAAAAAAAAAAGAACAGGGATAACAAAAGAATCTTCTACCAACTTTGAACTGTAAATACCTAAAAAAAAAAAAAAAAATACACTGACCACCCTGATACTTAAAGGTGCACTGTGTAACTTTTCTGGAGGATGGTATGCCACTTGCTTGTCTCCATAGTTACGAAATGGCCTAGAATGTACGGTATCAAACCCCACTCACAGTAGAATGTAAGGTATTTTGAGCATGACAAACACCCGTTATAAAAATGTTTATAAGTTTAATGCCATGCTGTGGAACATTCCAGGCAAAGCAATAGCATTTCCATGGAGACAGGCAGTTTGCATATCCACTTTCGCAATATCCTACCAATACTCAGGACAAAGACATAGTTTCTGATACTGAAAATGTTGTCACTTGTGGTCCTAATGTTTTGTGTTACATGTTCTTAATGAATTATTTGAGTCATTTTTGGTCCTCCATAGCCAGTTAACACACAAAAACAACACACATGCATGCATGCTTACACTATTCACTCACACTCATACATATACACACACACACACACACACTCCCCTTCCCCCATGATCCCACAGGCAGCAGACGAGGCAGTACATTCATAGAGACACAGTCCAATCAGAAATCCAGGGGGTCTTCTTCAGCAAGTCCATGATTTGCTATGGTCCTGCCTCCAGCTTTTGTCCCATCACTCTGGGGTTTGGTGTGGCTCTCCGGCCCCCCCTGCTGGGCGTCCCACGTGTCCCCTGTGGTGGGGGGATAGAAGTCATCATCGAAGCCGCAGAAGCCCTCGTCCACGCCCTGGTCATAGCGCTGATACGTGGAGGCATGGGCTTCGTTCTCCCGGGCTGTGATCTCTAGAGTGCTGTTCCACATGCCATAGCCAAAGTAGATGAGGATCCCTTTAAACAAAACAGATATGAGGTCATTAATTGGAAGTGATAATGCGCTGTTTGGTTTGGGGTGACATCTGGTGGTGGGATTGCACGTTACAATATAAAGTAGCCATTTAAGTAGCCAGAACAAGTCAATAGTTTGCATTTGCAAGATAATTATGCCTGATGTTTTTGAAAAAGTGGAAAATATGTTTTTATTATCTATTTTTACCATTCATTATTTAGTGTTCTTAGGTCTCTTGTGCCTTGCGGTCTTTATATACAAATGTATATGGATAAAAAATACTGTATATTCATATTCATTTCCTATACTATACCATGATAGCCTGAAACTATCCTATATTGTATGATATTAGTCTGGGGAGATTTTTGGATTCTTGTGAACTTTAAACTACGTCATAATGTTGTTACCTCATCAAAAACATACCCAGAGTTGTGTTTTGTTTCATCCACACATATTTCAGTAACCCTTTATTATTAGACTGTCTATATCTCCGAAGCTCAAAATGCTCTGTTCCACCTTGTGATGTCATATAACAGTATTTTCTATTTGAGAGAATAACTTAGCCTAAATATGCAGGGTTTGTGTGTTAAACGTGTTTGCATGAAACAAAATAGAACTTCAGGTATGTTTGCAATGAGGAAATAACAATATAATATAGCTCAGAAAAAAGCGTAATATGGACCCTTTAAGAAATCTGAGAATTACATGTATTATTCAGTTTGAAGTTAAAAAAAAAAAGCCTGGGAATGGTTGCTTCTCAGTATCCACACTTGACAAATAACTTTAGTGATTCATTGAACTCTCAACTGTACAGCAAACGCATGATGCACCTTTACAAGAAACAGGTCCAAAATACACACACACACACACGCAGTAAACATCTTCTACAGGAAATGAAAGCACATGAGACTAGCTCTTTTCTTCCTCTTAAAAACAAACGTGCAAAGAGCCACGCTGGTTCAAACACAGCGCACCCATAGTCCCAGAATGAAGAAGCAGACTCATTATTTACAGTCACAACATCACACATCTGCAGCTGATAAACTCCGTGCTATCCGTCTTATGTAACAGTGTGTGCTCAGCCTAAATCTGACTTTGTTCTGTGCACTAAGTTGTTTTGGTAATGAAATGAGTTTGATGGTCTTATGGGCTTCTTAAAGGTGCTCTGTGTAACTTTTCGGTTGGGGGTCCGTCACCTCCATTTGGCGAAACCTCCACCAGAAAGTTACACAATGCACCTTTAAGAAAACCAGGATCAATTACATACAGGAACTCCAATTATTTTGCAGTGGAAAGTGTCAGACATGGCAACCCATAGGAGAATTTGTTTTTGTTTTAGCTTAACATGTTTTGTCAATCAAATGTGAATGAACCTACAAATAAATTGTCAATTGTAAATGTCCCGCCAAATGAGTGAATAAAGTTACACGGCAAAAAGTAATGTAAGTAATGTAAGTAAAAGTAATGTAAATTCAGATTACTCAAATTAAGAATATTTAACTTGATTAGTCTTCCTTTCTTGATTCAAACAACATATGATTTTGTTTATTTATTTATTTATTTTATTTCAAGTGCATTATTTATTTTAAGTAAGAGGTTTTTTTGTTTGTTTGTTTTTTTCCTTATCTTTAGTGCAACAATATGTATTTTCTTATTTTAAATTCCATTGGCAGGTAGTTTTACTTTTCATGTGGAATTTACTCAAATCAAAATAACATTTTCTTAATCCAAGTAATTTTAACTAAGATTATACTTTTTGCACTGTGCCATTTATAATTAGATTACTTAATTAGATAACTTTACTGGTGGAGGGCCCGTCAAATCCTTTGTCTGGAATGTTTCAGAGTGTGGCATTAAACCTTTCTATCTTCATGGAGACCAAATCAGGCCAAGTTACAGGTCAGATCTGTGGAGCTCACAGTCAGAATGCCTGTTTTTCTAGGTATTTTAGGCGATAAAACCACCTGTAATTGAATAAATGTAAGGTAGAGCTGTTAAAGTCATACTGTGGAACGTTCCAAGCAGAGCAATTACATTTCCATAGAAACAAAAAGGTGACCAAAAAGTTACACAGTGCACCTTTAAGCCTCTTCCTAATAAAAAAAAAAAAGAAATATCTGGGCCTTTTCCAGACAGCTCCCTCCCCCCTTCCCTATATGAGAAGTTTAGCTCCAAATTTGTTTAGGTTTATGTAGAAATGTAAACATCAAAATTTAGTCATTAGTAAGGTCATCTACGCATTTATAAATTAAAGATAAATGCTGCTGAGGTGAAATGTGTATTTATTTGTGTTTGCAAAGTTCTGAAGCAAGATAAAAACATTTGACATGTTTTTACTCCCTTGTAAGATGATGAAATAAGGCTGATCTGGGTCTGTACCATGAACACTCCTCAAGCATCTTTATTAAACAAAACATGAATTTCCCTCAGGATCAGTAAAGTATCTCTCTCTCATAAAGCATTAAAAGGAGTGATTATAAAAGTAGAAAAGTTGAAGACAGTTGTGTGTGCCTCATTGTTCAAGTCTCTCTGTATTGTGTGTGAGGGGCTGGAAAGGGGGACTGGTTTGCAAAAGGGCCTCTCTTTTGATGCTTCTCAGGAAAATCGGGGTCAAAGTTAGTTGGAAAATCTAATTAAAGACAAACTTGGCAACCCCCCCCCCAAAAAAATTACATGTGTTTTTGATACTGTTTCAGTTTGCATATTTCTGTGTTTCAAATGACATCCTGATATTTTATAGGCTAATAATGAAATGTTAAAATTTATCATTTCAAAAACTCGGTTCAAAGATCTCTTGTCACTAATAGAAATTACTGGGTTCAACATCTGTGGATTTTCCTTTTGGATATTAATTATAGAAAAGGAAGAAACAAAAATGTCTCTTGCCCCATCTAAGAATAAAACAAAACCACCAATAACCTGCTTTGTCACTAAACATTGTGTAAATCTATAATAATAATCATAATAATCATAATAATCATAATGGATGCTTTACAGTGTTCTATAATGCATTTCTATTGGCACTTTCCATGGTGACACAATGCACACATTAGCAAACACAGACAAAAAAGTTTTAAAATTGTCTGAAAACTGTAGTTCCAACCAAATCAGCTCTTTCTGGTCAGACTGTGTTAAAAAATAAAGCTCAGATTAAAGTCTAACTTGAGTAGCAGAGCTCCAGACAGAGCAGTGCTTTCAGTTAACTTCACACCTGCAGGGAATGTTGATTATCAGCTGTGTTTAGCCAACCTTCATCTATTATTGAAGTGGAAATATGCAAAACAACTCATTCACATTGGTAAACACTACGTGCATTGGACAATTAATTTCATGTAATAGTGTTGACCTTTCTGAAGTGATTAATGAGAAAATAAAATATATATTAAGTACACAGCATGCCATGGGGTTTATGGGAATTTGTTCTGTGTTGCTGCATGTTAATGTGAATATTAAAATGATTGAACTTCATTATCCATGTAAACAGCTTAAGGGTAATGGTTTTTGAATGTAAATGTTAAGGAGGGGCCGGTCGCACTATCCAAACTATGTCCTGGTCATGTACAGTCATTTTACCATGAAATAAAGTACTGACTGATGTTTCCCGTTTCTATGAGTAATTACCATACCATTTACTATTAGTCACTACCGTGTTATGTTCATCCTATATCACGAAATTGCAGTTTCAGTCATTTCAAAAACTGCAATAATTTGTCACATGTATTTCTCTGCAAGGCTCAAAATCTCATGTCTTATGGCCTGAAGTTTTTATAGTTTTTTCACTGTTTTGGTGTCATGATTGTGTTAATATTGTTCATGTTTAAGTTGTTAATCTATTTTATTGTTATTATACCTTAACACCATGGTCGTAGGGCCTAGTAGGTAAAGTTGGCTAATTCTCGTTTACTAATATCTTTATGAACTTGCACTGCCTCCTTTCAGTTTAGTTTAATCTAATAAAAGCTGTCAACCCTGTGAAAATCTTGTCCCAAATGTTACTTTACTCATGAGAGAATTTAGATAATGTATCCTTCACTTCATTTATCTGTTTAACATTGCCTCACAGGAGCCATATTTGCATTATCATTTTCCCTTGGCATAACTGACATAACACTGGAGTCATATTGGGCCTTCCTCGTCTCACAACCCTTGATTCTGATTTTGAGCCTGTTACTGCTCTGTTTTGAAATGTTAAAATTGCGGTGGAAAAAACCCAAAGGAAACTCTGTCGTTGTTTTAGTTTACTGTATCCATGTTTTGTCAATAAAAATATGTCCCACCAATTAACTGGGTACGCCGCTTAAGGTGCACAGATGGCAAAATCTTCCTGGAAATGTTTAAAATGTGCATTCTGAAAATAATGCAGCAGAATCCTACAGAACCATACTACTAAAACAATTGCAAATCTAATCGAAATTGCAATACATGTCAGAAAAACAGGTAAATATTTTTCCAAAATTGTTGACTCCTACTTTCTTACCCACGAGACACCAGATGGAGAAGCGGATCCAGGTGATGGCGGACAGCTTGAGCATGAGGTAGATGTTGACCAACATCGCCGACGCAGGGACGAAGGGCACGCAGGGGGCCATGTACGGCAGGCGTTTGGGGTTCTCCGGCTGCTGGAGGATGATGATGATGAGGATGGCCAAGACCAAGACGAAGAAGATCAGAAGCAGCAACGCCCACCAGCTCCCCTCGCCAATACTGCTGGATCCTACGTCAAAGATAAAAGAAAAACTTTAGAGAGAGTTAGTGCTCTGTTTTGATTTCAAACAGGTACAGATAAAAGTAATCAACAAGTGAGAGAGGAAACGTAACAAATCATTACGTAATATTCAAAAATCAAAATCAGCGAATTAGAAGTCTCCAAATTCACATTGATGTAATCCTCAATATTGGAGGTGAATTCTTTTCACAATAAGCCTCATGTCTCATTATTGGAAATGATCAATAAGTAGTAAAAACGCCAAAATCAGTTGTCTCAGGAAGGTTGAGTTCTTCTCTCAAACAGAAAACACTCTGTTGCACATTGTGATGTCATGTGGTAATACAGGAAGTCATCACATAACATTGGAGTAAACTTACCAAAAATGATGAACGAGCAGAAAGCGAATATGAAGACAAAAAGCAGCAGCACACAGATCGTAACAGTCTTTCCGGTGCTTGGAGTTGGCCGGTCCATTTTCCCCGGTAGACCCAGCCTGATCCTTAAAGTATAGTACCGTGGACCAATCAGCTTCTTCAACCTCCTGGACATCCCCGCCTCCGTCTCCTCCGACTCGATCCCTGTCGTCATGTCAACCGTGCCATAGTTGGGGTGGCTAGCGTTGTACGCGTTTTTATCTGGTTTTCCGATTAGCATTTCGTTGTCACCCAGGGATGGGAGGTTTTTGGCGCCGCACGTGTTGGTGGGTGGGCCTCCGTACTCGTCTGCTTC
The DNA here is from genome assembly GCA_029959045.1 of Taenioides sp. WSHXM2023. Classification (NCBI taxonomy): domain Eukaryota; kingdom Metazoa; phylum Chordata; class Actinopteri; order Gobiiformes; family Gobiidae; genus Taenioides; species Taenioides sp. WSHXM2023. The sequence goes on from CM057102.1 coordinate 19,614,132, forward strand.
AGAGGTGGGGGAGCACGCGTCTTTTTCACATTCGGCTAAAACTCCCTCCTTGCGTTTTTTGCTCTGTTCTTCGGACAAGAAGTTGACAAAGCCGTGGATGTCACTCTCAGGTTGGTAACGCAACAGCAGAACACAGAGGCTCACCTGGAGGAGGGAAAAGAAAGAGTTAATTTTGTTATGTTCTTTCATTGACAAAAAGGTAAACTAATACTAACTACTAATGTATGTGAGGTGAAACTGTGTACTTTTATTTTTAAGGGTCCTATATTACGCATAACTGACTCTTGTGAGCTTTAAGTCATGTTATAATGTTGTTACTTCATCAAAAACATACCTGGAGTTTTGTTTCATTCACACGTTTGAGTAATTCTGTATTATTAGTCTGTCTACATCTACAATGCTCTGTTCCACCTTCTGATGTCATCTAGAGGTAGTTTTGAAGTTAACAACTACCTTTTACTTTTTGTTCAGTAGAGATTATCCAAAGTTATCCAAATTATCCTAGTGAAGGTGTATGGAGTTTAAAAACACAATGGAGCACTTTCTGTATTTCCACATGACATCACAAGGTGGAGCAGAGTGTTTTCTGCTTGAGAGAAGAACTCAGCCTTAATATGCAGAATTTGTGTGTTAAATCTGTGTAAATGAAACAAAACACAACTGCAGGTATATTTTTGTATGAGGAACTTTATAACACATATCAGAAAATTGCGTAATATGGGCTCTTTAACATAGTGATGTTTTGAGTGATTTGATGGGTTCTTCTTTTCCAAACACATTTCATTGCATTTATGATTTTATATGACAAATACATCTAATATGAATCTATTGTCTATTGTTGTGTATAAGCTAATTTAGCAATGAATTTTGACCTGTTTACCAAGTGAAAGAAGGACTAGACTCAAACAAAATCCATTACTACAATGATGAGAGATACCAGCGAGTTTTGTTTAGATCGATACCAAGCAAGTACTATGGCAAGTAAGTATAGTTCTATAGTTGCACCGCGCATTATACAGGACGTACGAGAGTGTAGGCCAGAAGCGTTCCTATGGACATCATCTCTATCAGGTCTCTAAGGCTGACCAGGAGAGAGAGCAGAGCGGCCAGGAACCCAGAGACCACACAGGCCACAGCGGGGGTCTCTGTGTACGAAGACACGTTAGCCAGGAACCTGCACACACAAACGTACACGGTTAGAATACAGACGTAGAGAAATACTGTGATTATGTTGTTTAGAGACAGAATAATCTTAAAACAACAGGTCTTAATTGTTCAACTGCACTTCTTACAGGGGGGACAGGGGATGTGTTAGGACAGTTATCCATGTGCTTGCTTTCAGTGTTGCTCCTTTATTGACTGCTGACTGTAAAAAAAATCTGTAAGCTCACTTCTACATAGTGTGTGTGCGTACAAAGTGTGACATTAAATCGGCCGTACTTGAAGAGCAGCCCGTCCCCGGCCATGGCGTAAATAACTCTGGGCATGGGGAACAGAGAGCCAAGCAGAGACACGGTGAGTCCAGCGATGGAGCCCACTGCTACGGTGTATTTAGCAAACATACAACCGTGCAGCGCAAACATCTCCATGAGCGGGGCATCTGCGTCGATCTCGTTGTACGGCACCATCAGGGTCAGGATCACAGACACCTGGGGCAAAACGGCACAGTAAAGGTTTAGAAGGGCTGGTTCGTTATTGGGGGTCAAAAAGTCTAAATGCATTTGTTTTGTTGATTTTTTTTTTTTTTCTGGCAAGCATTGCAACTGTTATTAAATTCACACGCACCACTTTCACACTAGGCAATGAGGGTGATGTGTCTTGCCTAAGGACCCAACGATAGAACTTGGTCTGAGCAGGAATAGATCCTCTGACCTTCAGGTTGGGGGGCCACTATTCTAACCTCTGAGCTACTGTCGTCCCCACACCTGACAGAACACTGAAATAAAACCTATACACTAATACAACCATCGCATGAATTTTTGTAAAGGTCTAAACTACAGGTATTGTACTTTTTCACATCCCAATTCTTGTCTTCACAATGTGCCAATTTTGACCATTTAAATTGTGATCTATGGTTTGGCACATTTCATCAAACTATTAATATTCTAAATAGCAGTTAACAAAATTGACTAAATAAGTTTGTTGACACTACAATTACAGCAAAAATAATGAGATAATGTTTTTACAATCCATCAGAAATATCCCAGTAAATATCTTGACTACTGCACAAAAATGAGCAGTAGATTTACCACATAAATGCAGAAATTTCACTATTTACCCCTGATTTTTGTACCTTTTAAAACATTTCAATAATTATACTGTAGATAATTGATTTTGTAATTTTGCATACTCCCATATCTCCCACATCTCACTCTGTGTCTCGTCATATTTCCCTATCACTGTATGCGTAGCTGTGTATTTGTGTGTTTGTGTATTTGTGTATTTGTATGGGTGTGTATGTGTGTGTGTTGTGAAGCTGACGTGTAAATTCATGCAGGGCCATCTGTCACAGAGACTGACCCGCGATACAGAGGGAGGATTTGCCTGGACCGATTATAGCCACAGAAAAGCATGAGAAAAGACCAACCTATAGAAACGACTGTATCCTGGTGAACTTTGACCTTTAGGCGGCATGGGAAATACTAGTTTACCGTCATCATGAATAATATATACTATTCATAATGATTTCTCTACCCTAAAGGCATTGAAATAATTGCAATTTAGTGATAATAATAAAAAAAGTTGATCTAAAACAACAAAATAATAGAAATAGGTCCACAGTCATCCTGTTGAAAATATATTTAAAGGTACATTATATAACTTATAGTTTCTCCACAGATCTGACCTGTCACCTGGAGACACTAAGTAAGTGTGCTAGATAGATCTACATAATGTACTAAACTGTGATAACTTGCAACACTTGATATGTTTAAAATGCTTCCAAGTATTTCATTAAAGGTCCTATATTATGCAAAATGTACTCTTGTGAGCTTTAAACCATGTTATAATGTCGTTTCCTCATCAAAAACAGACCTGGAGTTGTGTTTTGTTTCATTCACACGTTTGAACAATCCTGGTTTATTAGTCTGCCTACACCTCAAATGATAAAAATGCTCTGTTTCACCTTGTGATGTCATGAAGCAGTAGTTTCTAACTTAACAACTATGTTTTCACTTTTTGCTTAATAGAAATAGGCAAATCCAGGGCTGAAATTATCCAAATGATTTTAGTGAAAGTGTATGGAGTTTAAAAACACAGTGGAGCCCTTTCTGTATTACCACATGACATCATAAGGTGGAACAAAGTGTTTTCAGTTTGATAGAAGAATTCAGACTAAATATGCAGGATTTATCTGTTAAATATGTGTGAATGAAACAAAACACAACTCCAGATATGTTTGTGATGAGGAAACAACATTATAACATACTGTAGATCTGAAAATAGCATAATATGAACCCTTTAATTAACAACATGCCTTGAAGTTGATCATTATTTCTTTCCTTCAACAATTGAATCCCAGTTTCTACTTCCTGTTCTCAAAGAGTTTGCGCAAAGCTGCAGAATTGGGTAATTTCTGGAGCTTACAGAGTTTGATACAGCGTTAGAAAGAGTGGGAATAAGTGGGATGAGTTTCAAAGAAAAGTTGATGCAATCTTTGTTCTCTTTGGGAGGTGCCAAAATTGCTCTATTCTTATTGGCCAATTTCAAACCGTAGCCATAGCAACAACCTTCTGGATAAAAAGTGTGAGAGGAATAAGTCGAGATCAGAGCTGGGAGACACCCACACTCCAGAGGCTCCAGAGGTACTCAGCCTGTGAATCTTATTATAGATACATATGTCTTTTATGATTTTACAATGCAACAAAAAGCACTTTGTACATAAGCTGCATGAATGAAGCATTAGACATGGAGTTAACCAATCTCATAAACTACACAGATGCTCCAAGCAAGGTGACAGGTGAAGGGTTACGCCATTCTACCAATGTATTTGTATCTGAACACATTGTAAAGAAATGAACGTCTAGATGGGTTAAAATTACTTGAATCTTAATCTTAGTTTTTATCTTAATCGTTCCCAAAGCATCATATGTGGCTCTTCCTGTACCAATTTATATAAGAAAAGTAAGAAATGTTAAGTAATTCATCTTGAAGTAACTTACAGACACATAGGCGGTGAGGCAGGTGATGAGTGATGCTGTGATGGCGTAGGGGATAGAGGTGTTGGGACTCTTGGCTTCTTCTCCTGTTGTGGCGATGATGTCAAACCCAATAAAAGCATAAAAACAGGTGGCTGCCCCTTGCATCACCTGCAGGCAAAAAATAGATAAACGATTATTTAAACCAAAACACACTGACGTTGCTGTTAACTGCATTTGTCCCCCTCTATTACCTGGAATTTACACCAGGAGCGTCAGCAGCACGTAACATCGGCAGAAATGCACACGCGCGTACTTTTAAAAGCTTCAATTTACACCAGAGGCAACAGAGCTGCTCCTGCGACACCAGCCTCTGTGTATTCTCACGTTTAAACACCAAACTTTTTACATTGCTTTTGTATTCATTGTTGATTGGATGAATTATGCTTTAAATCACAATAAAAAAAGTTGACAACAAGACAGACGAAGAGACAACAAGACAGATAATGCTCTCCATCCATATCTGCGGTGCTCACATTAATTAAGCTAGTCACCATTTATCTTTGGTTGTCTGCACCACACGCCTTTTTCTTCAGAAGTTGTTCTTGTAAAGTTGCTGTCTGATGCCATAAAGTGTTTTATATTTACCCTCTATGGCTGTAAACTTTTCGTAGTCCATCATGAGTCATTCCCCGAGCTCCTGATTTGACACAAAGTGTTTACACGACTGTAGTGGTTTTAGAGAACGTATTTTGAAAGGGCATCGGAAGTTTATTTTGATACCGCGTGCCAATTTCCTGTCTTTCCCCTGCTAATAAGCCTGGAGACGCTCCATTGACGCTGCAAAATTAGAACTCCAACCTATCTTAAGTAGTGCGTATCGTAATGACGGCCGTTGAACAGGCGTATGACACTGCTGGTATAAATTGTCCGACTGGTTAAAATGTAAAACGATACCTGTTGCTCGTGTGCTGTGCTGCTGCGCTTACTGCTTTGGTGTGAGTTGGTTATTTGTTATTGTTACTCACCCCGGACCACCCAAAAGGCAGGAAGCGCCCCTCGTCCCAGTTCTCTCCATTGACGAAGAAGAGGCCGGCGATCATCATGAAGACCCACACCACCAGGTTGATGACATTCAGAGCGTTGTTGAAGCCCACAGAGTTCTTCACCCCCAGAGCCACGATGACGGTGACGAGGAGAGCGATGAGGAGCGCGATCACGTCTGGGTACGACTGCTCACCTTTACCTGCAAAGACAAAATATGTTATACTGTATGTAGAAATACAACTGTTCTAACTTCTCTGGGCTAACATGCAGACCCACTTCCAACCCAGTCCTCTTTATTTGTATAGCACATTTTACAGTCTGTCTACATCTCCAAAGATCAAAATGCTCTGTTCTACCTTGTGATGTCATGAAGTGGTAGTTTTCAAGTTAACAGTGACCTTTAGTTTAGTAGAGACTGGCAATCTCAGGGCTGATATCATCCAAATGATTCTAGTGAATCACTTCCTGTATTACTACATGACATCACAAGGTGGAACAGAGTGTGTTCTGTTTGAGAGAAGAACCCAGTCTAAATTTGCAGGTATAACTCCAGGTATGTTTTTGATGAGGAAACATCATTATATCACAGATCAGAAAACACCATAATATGAGCCGTTTAACTGTAATAATGGACTAGTCTATTCATTACATCTATTTATTAATTCCATACTTGTGGTGGTACGCCACAACTGTAGCCACAGCTGCCCTGGGGCAGTTTGACAGAAGTGATGCTGCCAGCTGCCAGATTGGTGTTAAGTCGAACCCAGAACCTTCTTGTTTTTAGGTGAGAGTGCCGCGTGGCTAACAATACCAACAAAGTGACTATGTAATACTGTATATGAGCTATGTCTTTGTGCCATAGGAAAAAGTCAGAGTTTCCATTTGTGCAGTGACCATCTGTGTGGTGGTGGTGGTGGTGTGTATGTGATCACTGTGCGGCCGACAGGAAACAGCAAGAGGTGAGTTATCAGACTCATACATCTGCAATACACACCAACTGCAGCAATCTGACTAATAGGCCTTCCACATGGGCTAACACCTTCAAATATATGTCAGTAATGAAACAGTCCCATTTTTACAGCCTTATCACCTCTTTTAATTCATTTGGTGATCCATAATTAGGGAGATCATCCAAACAGCCACAAAATAAACAACCTCAAACTGCAAATGGGTTCATACTAATGCCAGATCTGCAGCTTTTTGCCAAAATAGCTATTTACACTGTACCAATTTTGAGGGTCTAAACTGTGCGAGTGAGCAGGATAATGTATCAAAAGAAAGTTTAGTAAGGTTTATTGACGGTGCAAATATTACAAAAAATATGAACAATTTATTATCTACAAAACAAGTTTAAAATATTAGTTGTATATGCAACTTTTACACTTTTTATTGTTGTATGTTTTGCACCTATATATGCAAGCAAATTTTGTAAAAGAAACACACAGTAGGACCATTACCTATTGCTCTGTGCTTTTCTGTTCTTTTCTAAAATGTGCCCCCTCTTTTACTCACTCCTCCTTCTCCCTCTTATGCACTCGTTCCCTCTCCTCCCCTTACTCACTCACTTACCCTCCTCCTCCTCTCTCTTTCTCACTCACCCAGTCCGTGCAGCGCCCCAACGTGTGAGATCATGAAGTTACTGATGCTGTGGTTGGCGAGCGAATCGGCCATGCTGCTGAGAGCCGATGCCCCCGCCGCCGTGCCAATCAGATACTCCAGAATCAGGTTCCAGCCGATGAAGAAGGCCACACACTCGCCCACCGTCACATAACTGTAAGTGTAGGCTGACCCGGTGGTCTTAGGCACGCGGACCCCAAACTCTGCATAACATACGCCTATACAAGACACACAGAGGTACTCATTAGCAAGGGGAGATACTGGCCACGTCCCATTTCTCTTTCCTCGCTTCTCGAAATGGGTGAGGGAGTCCCACTCACAGAGGAGACACGGGGGAAATAAACTAAATCAAGGAGAAGGAAGCGAGAAAAGAGAATTGAGACGCGGCCACTGTAAGCAGAAGTTTTGAAATAATAATAATAATAATAATATTACTAAAATAATAAATTAAGTATCCAAAATACAGTCTTTAAAGGTGTATTGTGTAACTTTTAGGTTAAAGATCTGTCACCTGCTTGTTTCTATGGATATGTCATTGCTCGCCCTGGCATGTTCTACAGTATGACATTAAACAGCTCTGCCTTACATTCATTACAGTACAGGTGGTTTTATAGCTCAAAAATACCTAGAAAAAGAGGCATTCTGACTCTCCACAGATCTGACCTGTAACTTAGTCTGGTTTGGTCTCCATGATGATAGAAAGGTTTAATACCATACTGTGAAACATTTCGGACGAGGGAATAACATCTCCATGGAATTAAATGTTTGGCAGACCCTCTACCAGAAAGGTTACACAATGCACCTTTAAAATAAAACTACTATAACAATTTTTCAGATGCATGTCTCATTATGTGCAATTAGGGGCTTTTTTCACATGTAAAAATACCTTAAAGGGTTTGCAAGTTGTCTTTTTTTCCATGGAGACCGTATTGCTTTGCCTAAAATGTTCCACAATATGGTATTAAATGTATCTATGTCTGTGGAGAAAAGCAGAAAATGCATGCAGACCAAGTTACAGGTCTGTGGAGAGGAGACCCCGCTTACCGTAACAATGTGTGTATTTCAAGGCAATAAATATATCAATAATATAATAAATGCAAGATATTTGTTTAATGCCATACTGTGACATTCCAAGCAAAGTAATAACATCTCCACAGCAGCAGGTGGCAGACCCCCCGCCAGAAAAGTTACATAAATGTTACTTAAATGAAAACATGACATTACAGATTCATTGTATTAGGTTTTCTACTTATACTTATACTCCACACACTGCAAAAACTAAAATCTAGCCAAGTTAAGATTACTTGAATGAATAAAGTTTTATCATGATTTGAATCAATTTCACTTGACAAGTAAAATTATCTACTTTATAGACAAATTATAGACTTTTTGTACTGAAAATACGAAAGTGCATCTTGCTACACTTAAGAAAAACATCTCTTTGCACTTAAAATAAGAAACTATATTGAATGTTGCTTGAATTTTGGAAAAAGATACTTATTCCATTGTTGAATCTACTAAAATAAAATAAAATGTTCTAAACTGAAGTCATTTTACCTTAACCTAGTTGTAGCTTTTTGCAGTGCAGTATAGTGCTGTACTTCTAGGCTTTGTTTTTGTATTGACAGAAGCATTAGCCCAGATGTCCCACGAGTGCTTTTTCAAATATAACTGTCTGTATAATGTAAGTTCACTCTGATGATAGCACACTTAATACATGGCTAAATGAGATGGGACAGAGGTTGTATTAAATAAGGCTTTGTTTTAACTTGTTGAAAATAAATAGAGGACAGGGGTTTAATAAAGATACAGATGGACAGGTTTTTTTTGTAAATTAGAAGGACTTTCAATGAGTTTTACAGAAACAATTACTTTTACTACTGCTTTTTCCCTCTATTACGCATACTTGGAGTTGTGTTTTGTTTCATTCACACATGTTTGAGTAATCCTTTATTATTAGTCTGTCTATATCTCCAAGGCTCCAAATGCTCTGATCCACTTTATGATGTCATGTAGTGGTAGTTTTTAAGTTAACAGCTACTTTTTTTTAGCTTTTGTTCAGTAGAGATTGGCAATTTCAGGGCTGAAATTATCCAAATGATTCTAGTGAAGTTGTATGGAGTTTAAAAACACAGTGGAGCTCTTCCTGTATTACCACATGACATCACAAGGTGGAACAGAGTGTTTTCTGTTTGAGAGAAGAACTCCGCCTAAATATGCAGGATTTGTGTGTTAAATGTGTGTGAATGAAACAAAACACAGCTCCAGGTGTGTTTGTGATGAGGAAACAACATTATAACATCGGAAAATAGTTTAATATAGGCCTTTTAAACTAAACTTAAGTAAAATGTAAAAAAGGATGATTTAAAGAGTTTTATTTGGAGTTTGGAGCTAGACTTCACTTACGCCCATTTTTGCTGGTTTTAATAAATTAACCAGACATCAATTTTTTGTTTCCTAAGTAATTTTTCACCCCAAAGATTTTTTATACTGACTATACAGACAAAAGAGTTCACAAAAGACTTCTAGACTGTAAATCAATGGAGGACATGTTAAATAATGTGACTCATCCTCACCAGACAGTATGGAGGCCACAGCTGCGATTATAAAGGACACTATGACCCCAGGCCCGGCCATCTCCTTGGCAACCAGCCCGGACACCACATACATGCCGGTGCCCACACAGCTGCCCACGCCCAGAGACACCAGGTCCACAGTTGACAGCACCCTGGCCAGCTTGGTCCCATGGGGGCCTGTGCCAGACATGGCCGAATCCAACATGGACTCCACCGGTTTGGTCCGCAGAATCCGCGAAGTGAAAGTGTTCCAGGTCGCCCCCCATTGTATCCTCCTCGGATCCAGTTTTCCGGCCAGACCACTCATGTTGGAAAAATGTCTAAGGTCCCTATGTAATAACGGAACAGGCCTCCACAGATAGTATAAGGTGATATGGGGTTTCCTTAGAGGCTGGGAAAAAAATATTATCCAAACAGAAGATCGAATTCACTACGTCTGCATCCGTTTTCAGTGGGATGTGCGCTCACTTTTTCCAGACACAGGGAAGAAGAACGTCATCTGTAAAACAAATATAAAGAGATATGATGCTATAGAAAGTCCATTAGGGGTAATACCAGCAATACTTAGTCTTACTAGTGCAATCCATCAGAAACCAGCTGAAACTTGCCTGCAACTGCCTTGAGGTTCAAATATATTAAACACAAATATGCAAACAAATTCTTACTTAAAGAAGATCTATTGTGCTTGTATCTGCTATATAGTGAAAATCTATAACACCCGTGGATCATTGATATTATTTGCACATTTTAAATTGCAATATTCATTTAAAACAACTTAATAAAAGACACACGTCTGCAGAAATCTTTGTGAGAAAACTGTGGTGTCCAGTGGGAGCAGAAATCGCCGTAAACATAATTAAAACAAAGAGTTGTGTAGCTGTCGGCACCTCCGATGGATAGCTGCAGATCAAGCAGGTAGCAGATTTTTTTTTTTTCGTTTGTACCAATATGACTACACGACAGTGCCAAATCAGATAAAGAAAATCAAATTGGAGAACAAAGTAAGTGAAAACGGGAGTTGATTGGCAAAATGGCGCCTTGAAAATAAGCGATTAAAGATTACTCAAACATGCACGAATCACTCCAAATACAACTTCGGGTGAGCAAATGGTGAGGGGAAACAACTATAACATGATTAAAAAGTCAATCTTGCACATAGGTCTGCTTTGATGGAGTTTTATGACAGTTTCTTATTATAGAATAGAATATATATACTCGATTATGGGTTAACGATATTGAGAAAAATGGAAAACTTCAGCAGAATCCAACATAAATGTGCCAAAACATATCTTTAAGGGTAGGAGAGGTTTATGTACAAATGGAAAAGGACTGAAAAACACCAAAACAAAATATTTGAAAATGACAACATAATGTTAAGTTTTTTTATATTTTTTGTTTATACCTCTATACATTTTGTTTATCCTCTATACATGCTATTTTGATTTTGCATAATCTTAATCTACCACCTTTAAACTTCATTCATATTTGATCCAGAGCCCAGCAGTGAAGATGCATGACACAATGAACCACAATGGGACTATACGCCAAAGAGGAAGCACCTAATTACCGGCGTTTCCATGGCAGCCAAAGTCATTAGAACTGCCCAAGGATGGCGCTGTATTGTGTGTCCCTGTGTGAGGACGAGTGGTAGAGGCGCGGAGACTCCCCAGTGCATCATGGGATTCTCCAGCTCTGCGTATGTCCAACCTTCAGCTCTAATTAAATACAAAGGTGTGAGAAAATATTGATTCTGAGATGTGGATTGTGAGACTAAACGAAATCACATCAAAACCACAATTTGAGTGGTTGTAACGGGGATATTACCAGACTGCAGTTATTTAAATACTATTAGTATCTTGTCTCTAGGTCTGTCATGAGAACACATTTTGAAGCATGATATATTGTTACAGAGAAATATTACGATAAACAATAATATTGAAACTACTTTATGCCATAGATACAGTAACAATAAAGCAGGATAATCCCAGTAAACACATTGTTAGCACAGACAGTATCATTTAAAGGCATGAGCTGCAACAAACAGCAGAATGAAGTTATAAAAGTTATTTATTCAACCCTCTACAGCTCAAATCCCATAGTATTACAACTAAAATAACAAAAGTCTTCCCATTATTGTAAAGAAATTGTACACACAATAAATACTGAACCCAAAAACACTATATTGCTCCAGGTTTCATATATTGAATAATATATTCAAAAAGTTGATATGGTATCGTGACAGGTCTACTTATCTCTATAGCATCAACCTGCCCAAGGACTGCAGGACCTGATATAATGCATCTTTCCTTTCGGTCCATCTTTCCTTTTGATTCATTTTTATTGTACATTGTCCCTGTATAAATCAAAATATATCACATCATAGACTCATATAAAACCTGCTAACCCTGTAACCATTCATCAATGAAGGGGATCGAAACTGGAACCTTCTTCCTGTGAGGCAAGAGTACCAGCCGAGTAGGGCATCTAGTATAAACCTGGCAAATCAACTCACAATACTTTTAACACGACAACCATTAATTAACTAAGCTTAGTTAGTAATACTGCTACTTTTTCTAATTTTAACTTCTGACATTTTGAGGACATTTCACCATTGGACTTTTTTTTATCTTAATTGGTACGGCAGCAGTGCTAATTTGTCATTTATCTGGAAGCCATGAGTATCACAGTTATGGATATATATATAGACATGACACTTCCTTGACCCATGCCCTTTAAATGTAATTCATAATAGTCATGACTCCTCCTAGTCGTAGAAAATATAAAAAGAGAATAAAATAAAAGCACAGCATAATCAGAGACATGTCCACTTTAGACAGCCGTGGCATATTATTCTGCTGGGAGAGGGACAGTTAAGTGGAGGGCTATTCTAGTCTTATTGTAGCAGGGCCTTTATCAGCTCTGTTCTGCACAATGGAAGCTCTGAGTGTCTATTTGAAATCTGATCAAACACAGATCTATTTAGAAGATGGCTGCTTTTTTCAACCACTCAGACCAAAAGTAAACAGCTCAGTTTGTAAACAGTGTTTGTCTAGAATGGATGGTCTTTACCAGCTGTGCATGCAAATGTGCAAATGTGGTTTCAGTAACAAAGAAAGATGGTTAGTTTATGCACAGTTTGGTATAGCATTATGAGTGGTTAGCATTTTCAAATCTGCAGCTGTTGTGGGGTGTTTTGACTTTGCAGTGATCAGTATGAAATATGAAATCTGTCTTAAGTCTAAAGCAATAGATGAGACCTGTATTTACACTGTCCAAATGTCCAAATTCTAGTTAAGTATAGCCAAAGAAATAAGCAGTACACTGAAATTTAAACTGTGTAAGGATTTGTCAGTTTCTCTTGGGGCTGCCACCTTCAAACAAACCAAACAAACTGTCAGACAAAAGTAAATTGAAATTGTTGGGAAAATTATTATTTTTGATTTTCAACATTAAATCATAGTACTTATTACTATGTGGTGTTATGTCTGTGTAATCCCTCAGTCGTACAGGTCCATAGTGGTCCATGGGCGTATACTAGTCTATGTGCTCTTATACTTATTCTGATACAGCTCAAGATCATTCTAAAGCTCTTCAGGAAAGGTTCATTTCTGTCTTTTTCAGTATCGATACCTGCTCAAATGAGTATCTAGTTTCGATACTAGTTTTAGTATCAATTTATAGTATCAGATTTTAAATACTCTTGACAACCATAGCATGGACATGTAAAATAACAACATAATGGGACTCTTTCTTCCAGGTTTGCGATTGGTAAAATGTTTTATAATGTAATGCAATATACTCGTAGGCTACAGAAATACAACATATATGGTCCAAAGATGTAAATAAAATGCATATAAAAGAATGTAGTTAATTTTGGTTCTGACTGTGATAGAAAGTTCAAAGTAATGTTAGTCAGATAATTAAAATGCTCTGCATGCTCTGTGTGGTTAGATAAACCAATTAAAACGGATGCATTATTGTGCATTTAGCTGCTATAGGACAGAGCACAGAAGGAGACATATAATTGAAATCCACCATCATGAAAGTTGTATTGATTTTTAACCTATTAACGCAAAGCAGCGTGTCCTTGGTGCACAGGAAACTTGAGTCAGAAATGTTCCCCAACAAAAAGATTTCCAAATTTAATTAACTTTTAAGCAGAGTAAATACATGTATTAGTAGAACAGATATGGATTTGTATTCAATATTTTGTACTGTTGACAAGATACTATTTTACATTAATTTAAAGAGTCGGCTGAAAATAGGAAAAATATTTAATTTTGATTTTTAAAATAAGCAGTAGGATTTGCAACTTATATTTTTATAGTAGGATTATGTTCACATTCAGGAACAGAGACATTTTAGAAAAGAAAGGACATTAGTACAATAGAAGACTTCAGATGTCTGCCTAGAATAACATTAAATGTATCTGTCTCCATAGAGACGAGCAGGAGACTCCACAAGGCCAGATTAATTAATACCATAATGTGAAACATTCACAGCAAAGTGTGAATTTATTATTACATAAGTACAGTTATAAAGAACTGAAGTGAACTGGAAAAGCAAAAACGTCCATGGAGACAAGCAGTTTGGGGACCCCACACCAGAAACATTACATAGAGCACTGTGCACCTTTAAAAACTTGCTTTTGACCATTCAAAATGTGAATTTGAATATCTTGTAGCCCTAAGTTTAAGGTTCTCCATCTTTGTGACATGACTTGACATGTTTTTTATCACAAATGAAATCTGACTCTGAGGAAATACCAAAGTGACACACTGCTCTGGCTCCTGCTCTGGCTGCTTGTGTGAATGGGCTGTAGTGATTATAATGACAGGTTCCCTGGAGGAGCAGTTACTTCGAAGAGGGCTCTCGTCTTGATGGAGCAAAATGAAAGTGGAGAATTCCCCCTCCACACACGCTCTCTCTAAACTCTTTTATTCTCAGAGGTGGAGAGATACAGTGCAGCAATCAGGGCCTGATCTGGGCTCCACTCTACTCCACTGTTTATGTAGCCTGTTTGACACAGACAGAGCAGTGCATTAGGCTGCTCTTGGGCTTCATTAGATTGACACATACTATATATTTTGACATATACTAATATACAATTAAATAGTATGAAACTGTGAGATTGAGAGGTCTGTAACAGGACAATTCATAATTCAGTATACTATTGGGGTACTATATTTAATCATTAAAATGTTATATCTCAAATGACAAATAAAGGCTGTCTTAAATAAGTCATTGGTTAAATATACAATAAAACTAGAGCATCCGCTGAATTGCTATGAATGTATTTCACAAACATTGATTCATCCGCTAGTCCGATCAGCTTGGCACTGGTCAGAGATTTGTTGTCTGTTTTATGGTTTCTAAAAATGACCCAAACCTGATCCAAACATCTGTTACATTTTAATATGCTCGAGTTGTATTGACAGTAACCGGCACCTGCCCTGTCTGTTTAAACAGTGTTAGATCAACACAAGATAGAGACACAATGGCAGGAGCAGGTGCACACACTGCTTGCACACTTGGACTTGGACACAGTGGACTATTCTCTTTGATTTATATATGATACAGCAGCATTTGACCAGAATATATAAACATTCACATAATATATGAATGTATTTTGTGGTACGGATTGGGTAAGGATTTCATGGGTTCTTGTTTCTGTATACAAGATCCATCGTTTGAAATATCCAGTATCAGGTTTTTGTTTTGTTTTTTTGTTGTTTTTTGTTTTGTTTTGTTTTTTCATTTTTGTTTCTTTTCATTCCATAACATTAGAGGTTTTTTAGTGTAATTATGACAGTTATAATAAAAACAAGAGATTTATGGGATACTTATGACAATTTAAGTAACAATATGCTCTGTTCCACCTTGTGATGTCATGAAAGTGGTAGTGGTAGTTTTCAAGTTAACAGCTACTTTTACCTTTAGTTCAGTAGAGAGATTTAGACAGATTTATCTAAAATGATTCTTGTGAAGGTGTATGGAGTTTAAAAACACAAAGAAGCACTTCGTGGATTACCACTTGACGTCACAAGGTGGAACAGTGTTTTCAGTTTGAGACAAGAACTCAGCCTAAATATGCAGGGTTTGTGTGTTAAACGTATGAATGAAATAGTATGTTTTTGATGAGGAAAAACAGTATAACATTGATAAAAAACTGCGTAATCTGGGCCCTTTAAGAAGCTGAGTTTTAGGATGCATAACAAAATACTTATAAAGTACTTATATTTTATTGTCTTTAATTTAATATAAAATTACATATAAAACAGATGCGCAAGAATGAAAGTAAAAGGATTTCACTTTATTTTTACGTCTATAATCATGATAATCAATAATCAGATTTGACAATGTGACTTCCTGATACAGTAAGGGAGTCTATTATATTCTATTCCATTTTTTGTCCTTTTTAGACATTGTTTGATTCTTGTAAGTTTCCACATCCTTCCAATTGTTTTGTGTTGTGTTGGAAACAGCATGGGGCACAATCACAGGTTTCCACAGAAATGGTCAAAGTAGTGAACCACAAGTCTCCCAATGGCTGCAGTGTTCTACCTCTGCAGATCTCTCCTACGCCATTCTTCCAGACCTTCAATTATTCAGTATTATAGAAATGCAGGTTTGAAATATGATATAACCAAACGCTCTGCTTCGAATAAATGAGAAAAATGAGACTATTTGGAGAAAAAATGATTCAGCATTACAGCGTTATCTCTCCCTGAGCTGTGTGTGTGAATTATAATCCTTTTCCCAAAATTCGTCTTTGTAAACAAACTCTGTGTTCTGTCAGCGGGCTCATGCACACGATCAATAGTGAAATCCTCTGTCACTGTGATTATGAAGAAGCCGAGTTTGGAGCATAGAGCCTGGGCTATAGAAAGGTGATCTGTCCTCGTGACTAGCCAGGCGAAAACAAGAGTGTCCATTTTGTGAATGGATGGATGGGAAAAATACATTGTACATTAAAGCAATACAAATAAAAGACTTCAATATAAATGAATGACTGGCCTCACCTCAGACTGAAAACACAGGATCAAGGCACTGCAGCCATAATAATTATTACTATCAGTTATATTTATATTCATATTTATAATAATAATAAGAAGAAGAAGAAAAAGAAAAACAAGAACAAGAACAAGAGCAAGAAATATAATTATATATAAAAAAAAATAAAAATCAAATACCTGTAGAGAAGATTAAAAGATAAAAAAATTTTCTCGTGTATTTGACTAAATTCTGTCTTGCCTCAGTATAGATATATTGTTTAACCAGGTAAAAAAAAAAAAAAAAAATCAGCTGAGTACTGACTGAATCTCATTAGAAAGTGTTTCTAATGAGATGCAGTCAGTAGGGGTTCATTGATTCAGCGAAACTTCCTGTTTATTAGAAGTGAGAGATGCCCACTTCTGATAAACAGGAAGTGGGCATTATAGCATGCTAGTTGTTGTTAGCTTTACTACAACTGCAAAACTCCGCACTGGTCTCTGAGAGTTGTGAAAAGCGCTTATAACGTCATTGTGGTGAATATGCAAAAGGTAAGTGAGGAATAGGTTCAAACCAATGAACTAGTTTTGTTTTTCATGTTTTTAAGACTGTAAAAATCATGTAGAGCACGACAAGCCACATCACAACATGATCTACACACTTATAACTACATTTTCACAAATTTTCAGCAAAACTAGTACTTCAGTAGTTGGTATCCTTTATGTTGCAACGATCCAATACCGGTATCTGAAATTGGCGCTAATACCGAAAAATCAGCTGGATCAAATATTGGCTTCCATATATCGGTCCAGCCGATATCCTAGTTTGACATATAAATTCATGTAATAATACTATTTCCTGGTCATACTTGGTCCATAAAGTCTTGTAATGTTTGAATGTTACGTTCATACAAAGCTGTTCTGTAGTAACTTGACAGATAAACAGTTATATAACACATTTGGATCAGCTCTGTTTTATTTTATTTTTGTTTTAAGGAAATAAATGTTGTTTTGCTGTTTTCAGTCCCTGCACTGTTATCGGTTGATATCGGTAATCGGCAGATACTTAAAGCTACAGGATCAGAATCAGTATCAGCACTGAAAAAGCCGGATCAGTGAACCCTACTTTATGTACTTGTTTAATCACCACATTCCCCAATTCAATACAATGTCATTGGTATCACAGCAATAGCAGCTTCAGTATCAATGCACCGGGAAAACAAATGTGAATAACCTCAAACACACACACACACAATTATAGTTCTCTTCTGTTTTATCATTACATGGGACGAGCTCATTTTAAAATAATGGGATAAGACAACAAAGGACAAACACGTGATATAATTAAAATATATCAGGTCATTTTGCATCTGATTTGAATTCGAAATAAAATACAATTGCAAATTATCTCAAAACCTGATGTTATTAACAAAACAGGCGTTCAATTCTTTATAATGACACCAAACAGACGCCATCTGTTTTAATTGCTTAAACGGTGCTCAGATTTATCATAGTTATGCAAAATACCCTGGAAACAAACATCATGCTGGGGGTGTTACATACATATATGTCTAATGGTGGAATTTTTAGGGGTTACCACGCTGACACACATCACACATTAGGAAAGACTGTCAAAAAAGTATTAAGATTGTCTAAAAAAAATACAAAATAAATTTAAACAGCACATTTTCAGAAACCTGTGATCAATACGAGCTTTCATGATTCTCTTTAGTGCTTGATTTTCTACAAAAATGGTTAAAGTGAGTAACTGAAAAACTGTAGGCAATGCTAGCTAGCTTGTGACTGTAATTTTATGTGTGAGAGGCTTGTTTAACAGCACAAATCATCTCACCTGTTGTAGTTTGAGCTAAGTCAGCTCTTTCTGGTCCGATTGTGTCAAAATAAAGCACAGATTAAAGTCTAACAAAGCCTCAGACAGAGCAGTGCCCAGAGTTAGCATCACACACCCAGGGAATGTTGATGACAGCAGCTGCAAAGTATAAATAGTTGTCTGACTACCTGCAGTTGCACCTCTCAGCCGCCCTGATCAGACTGATGAAAATGACAGAAAATGTAAAAGGAACGCCTACCTCCAGGAGAATACTACAGTATGGGCCGCTCATTAGTCACACTTTAACGATCAGTGTCTCATTTTCACAGTCCCTTCAAAGAGGGAGACCAAGGCCAACATTTCAAACAGGCACCAACTCTCACTGGTTCCGATCTGACCATTTTATTCATCTGGAAAAAGGTATCTTAAGAGTTTAAAGGTCCTCGATGACGCAAAATTGACTCTTGTGAGCTTTAAGCCATGTTATAATGTTGTTACCTCCTCAAAAACAGACCTGGAGTTGTGTTTTGTTTCATTCACACATGCTAGAAAACAGTAGAAAATGGCAATTCCAAGACAGAAAGTATCCAACTGATTCTAATGAAGGTGGAGTTTGGAGTTTAAAAACAGTGGAGCACTTCATAAGGAGGAACAGAGTGTTTTCCGTGTGAGAGAAGAATTCAGTCTAAATATTTGTGTGAGAATGAAACAAAACACAACTCCAGGTATGCGTTTGATAAGGAAACATTATAACAGCTCAGAAAAAAAGCGTAATATGAGCCTTTTACCACTGTTTAGCTATAGCTTGTTCCATCCCAAAGCCTGAATCTTACCTCTGATTTCTACTAAACGAATAACAAAAGCAGCGTCTCTCTCCCTGTGTCTCTGTGTCTAACCAGCCGTATCTATGACAGCTCTGCGTGAGGCCTGGAGCTACGAGACAACAGGGTCACGTCAAACCCTACACACACACAAACGCACACACAGCACCTCTGCATCTGCACAGGGCCTGCAGTGGACCGCAAACAGAACCAACACCAGAGCCAGACTGCCAGTGTCAGTGTCATATATGTATTCTGGTCACACACTCACACACAAGGAGTTACTGGGTGACTTATAGCAGTGTTGCCATAACAAGGGGACACTTTATTGTCCCCGTAGGGAAATTTGTCCTGCACCCGTGGATGCAGCTCCTTGATCTTGTTGCTGGAGGATTTGACCCATGGTACATGTTTTTTGGGTTGATGGGGAATACCAGAGTGCCTGGAGGAAACCCACCCAGACACAGGGAGAATATGCAAACTCCACACAGAAAGGCCCGGGGATCGAACCCAGAACCTTCTTACTGTGAGCGCTAGTTACTGTTGCTGTACAGAGACATTAAAACTCATAAAAACAGAATCGCAGCACCAGATTACAGCAGCTAGTTTCCATCTGCTTGATTTACAGAAATAAATTATACAATGTAATTACATTCAGTCAGCTATAAGAACAATTCACACTGTCCACTTTCTGGCACAAACACACACAAACACAAACACACATATTCAATACAATCACACATCTCAACAGCATTAGGGATTTACAAGATCATGAGTTTCATCTTGTAAAATACATATTAACCTCAAATTTCTACATTTCACTGTTGCATCAGTCCATAGCTTGTGTGAAGTACGGCTGACTAAAACACAACTGACCGACCGACCAAGGGAATAAAGTCATACAGCCCCATGCGCAGTCTATTTCTGTCCACACATACAACTGTAGGACGTTGGTAATGTTACGCCTCATTTATCACTACAAGTATTGATCCATTCAGCCACCATAAAAGACAACTACTACTATCTATTGTCTTTTGTATTTGTGAACTTAAGGTCCAATGTTACACAAAATTTACTGTTATGAGCTTTAAGCCGCTGTTACTTCATCAAGAAACATACCTGGAGTTGTATACTGAAGTACTTAAAGTAAAATTTTGAGGTATCTGTGCATATTTTTAGTACATTTTAAACTGTATACTTTTTACTTTTACTTCACTATTTGAGATTTTTTTTCTTTTTTGCTCCAGTATCTGTACTTTTACTTAAGTACCAATATAGAGTACTTCTTCCACCACTGCCTGTAAGTAACAAAGAATATAAAATAAAATCCACCTCTTATATATAACTCTGTAAAATATGATGTAGATATTAGCATGTATGCACAGAAATGAACGCAAAATGACCAAGAAGACAGTGGAATAAGATTACAGTGTATGAGAGGTTGTGATTATATTAGCCTTTAAGCCTGCGCTCCCTCATTGACGTCAGCACTGAACCACATCAGATACAGGGAAAGGTGAAGGCCCATTCAAACCACTGTCTGTTTGTGTGAATGTTCTACTGACAAATACTGAGTGAAAGGAAGCTGGCATATTTAAACTGTCAGGGCAAATTATAGATTACCGTCATAATGTCAAAGGGAAGTGGCATTTAAAGGGCCCATATTTTTATCTTCGTTATAATGTTGTTTCTGCATCACAAACATACCTGGAGTTGTGTTTTGTTTCATTTGCACATGTTTAACACACAAACTCTGCTTATTTATGTAGGCCGAGTTCTTCTCTCAAATGGAAAACACTCAGTTCCACCTTGTGATGTCATGTGGTAATACAGGAAGTGCTCCACTGTGTTTTTAAACTCCATACACCTTCACTAGAATCATTTCGAATAATAAAGGGTTACTCAAACATGTGTGAATGAAACAAAACAACACTCCGGGTATTTTTTGATGAGGTAACAACATTATAACATGGCTTAAAGCTCACAAGAGCCAATTTTGTGAAATATAGGACCTTTGTGTAAGTCTGCGTAAACACCAACAGATGTTTGTGTTGCAGTAACTGGCAGAGGACAGTGCCCGTTTGGTTTTACATTTCACTATTGACATGACACACAATAGGAGCATGCTAAACCCTTGTTAGTCATTCTGTAAGCCTGTAACATACAAACAGACAGTACAAACATGAATTATGGGATTAGATGTTCCAGTTATTTTCTGCAAGATATATACAAGCACATGCTAATAATGTACTTTAGTATTTAGTATGTACTCAGGCTTACAACTGCCCCGATATGATACTGGTATTGGAAATTTCGATGGATCGGATATCGTTTCCAACATATCGGTTCAGTCGATATCCCATTTTTGTCTATAAATTGGTGTAATAAGATGATTTACTGGGCAATGTTGGCCCAAAACACGTCGAAATATTGAACTTGTATTTTTTCAAAGCTGTTCTGTAGTTACTTTAAATGATAAATTGTTCAACATATGCTGTTTATGTTTAAAGGAAATAAATTATAATTCCAGTCTCTGTCCTATAGTATCAGTTGATATCGGTTATCAACAGATTCTTAAAGCCAATGTATCGAAATCAGTATCGGAACAAAAAAAGCTGGATCAGTGGATCCCCACTTACAATATCAGTGTCAGTCAAAATGTTGTACTATTTTGACTAAGTGTAAAACATTGACAATATGCAAATCTCTGCATGCTTGAAGCGGATTTGAGTGACAAAATAAAAGATAAGAAGCCACTAATTTTACCTTTTGAATCATTCAAATTTAAAATGAAAAAGTAAATAATTAAACAAAATTTTAAAGTGCACTATGTAACTTTTCTGGTGGGGTGTATGCCAATAGCTTGTCTCCATGGAGATGTTATTGCATTCTGACATGTAACTTGGACTACTGGTGCCACCTGTTTCTCTCCATGTAGACAATAAAGTGTAATGCCATAATGTGAAATATTATAAACAAGTTAACAGATACAGTAGCTTCTTTCAGGGCTTGATGATTTAAAACACTGGCCTCAAAAAGCTAAGTAAATGCAGTTGTTTTCATTTGAACTCACTTATAATATTCCCAGATGTCTCAAAATTTGCATAAATTAATTCATACTGTGGAATATTCTTGACAAAACAATCACATCTCTATGGAGACAAGAAAGTATCAGGCTTTACAAGTTACATACGGCACGTTTAAACTTACTGATTTATTTTTTAGATTGATCTATGGACCAAATGTTGCTATTCTTTGACCATTATTGATATGATCTGTTCAGTCTTAGACATTCTCAGAAGAGGAAAGCGTGTGTGTTATATAACTGCAGTTCTTTTGAGTTTAATATAATCTCCAGCAATTGAATCTTGCACTGTGCTTTGTCTTTCCACCTCTCTTTGCAGGTTTTTTCTCACATTGTTTCATTATTACAGTTAGAAGCATTATGAGATACTATGTCCTCACAGCCGATTGAACCTGTGGGTGGTGTCGCTGTGAGTCACCCATTTACACAGCTCGTGACGTAAATATTTATGAATGGACTTTTCGAGAGGACATTTTGAGCTATGACGTCATTCTCTCAAGTCTCCGTTTTAGAACCCAGGCACACAATGTTTTGACTTATTGATTTAGAATAAAACTTGTCACATGCCGACAGAACCTTCTAGTCGTCTTCTAGCCAAGTCACAACAATATCAGTTCTTCTACTGCTACATCAGAGGTCACAAAGTCTGCTAAATCACAAGCTTAAATGTTCTATATTCACTAAAACTGACTCTTGTGAGCTTTAAGCCATGTTAGAATTCTGTTACTTCATCAAAAACATATCTGGAGTGTTTAGTTTCATTCACACATGTTTGAGTTACCCTTTATTATAAGTGTGTTTACATCTCTTAAGCTCAAAATGCTCTGTTCCACTTTGTGATGTCATGAAGTGCTAGTATTCACGTTAACAGCTCCTTTTACCTAATAGACATTGGCAATTCCAGGGATGAAATCAACTAGATGATTCTGTGTATGGAGTTTAAAAACACAGTGGTGCACTTCCTGCATTACCACATGACATCACAAGGTGGAACTGAGTGTTTTCAGTTTGAGAGAAGAACTCAGCCTAAACATGCAGGGTTTGTGTGTGCGTGAATGAAACAAAACACAACCCCAGGTCTGTTTTTGATAGGAAACAACATTAGATCAGAAAATAGTGTAATATGGGCAATATCCAATGGGGTCGATAAAGAGTTCAACTGCAAAAACAGATATCTCAGTTTTGAACAATTTTTGTTTGTTTGTTTGTTTGGTATACATTTCATTTTTTTTTTTTTTTTTTACAAAGAGTAAACTGCAAGCCTCTGATGGCTTTTTTAAAATTGCATGTATTTGCAAATGAACTCTTATTGGTAAACTACAACCAACAGTTTGCCCAATGTCTCTCCATACTCTTTACCTCCACATTATACTGCTCGCTGTTCAAGTAAACTGTAAGAAATGGAAAATAAACTCCTCACAATCTTGATCATTCACTCTTTATCACCATTATGAAAACCATCTCACCATCTCTATCCAAACCTCTACTACCACTGTATACTCATCAGTCTTAGACCACCCCTCTCACCCCATCTCCACCTCCCCCTGAGTACGTCTGACCTGCTGGAGTCCCCCTCCTCGTGAGTCAGTGCTGGGACTACAGTGTGAGGGGTATACAGGGAGACAGGCTGCAATATCACAGTGTTGGAGCTCTTATGTAATCCTTCTTACTCTGCTGCTGTTTTTTCAACATTTTCTCTCATTAAAATTATCCTTCACATCTCTGGTTCACAGGGTTCACAACATATTCATTTAATATATGGAGGATTAACAATAAATATGAACTAAATTTGAGCTTTCCTTTGCACAAATGGGGAAGATTTTGGTATCCAGTAATTACCTGGTGTTTTATCTCAGGGAATTCAATTACTATTACTTATAATAGCTAATTATTATGTCCTGAGTGACCTTTGTCAAAACCAGTTAGTTAGGGTCATTTAGTGAGACACATTCACAAACTAGTACAAATTTAAAGCTACAATTTTATATATGGCCTTGTTTTAGGTGGGGAGAGGAGTACTAATATTCACAATGTCAGTGTTAACAACTGACAAAGATGTATTACTTTTTATGCATAAAACTTGTAGAAAGAAGGAAATATGCAATTTGAACATTTATGAAAAATCTATATTATGTATGATATCTCTTTTGTTCTATCTGTATGCATAGAATAATATGCAAAATTGACTTTTGGGAGACTTTAGCCATGTTATAATGCATACAAAACATAGCTGGAGTTGAATTGTGTTTCATTCACACATGTATGAGTTATTATTAGTCTGTCTACAGCTCCAAAACTCCAAATGCTCTGTTCCACCTTGTGATGTCATGTAGTGGTAGTTTTCAAGTTAACAGCTACCTTTAGTTCAATACAGATTGGCAGTTCCAGGGCTAAAATGTATTGAGTTTTAACAGTAGAGCACTTCCTGTATTACCACAGTTTTCCACTTCCTGTTTACCACAGTGTTTTCCGTTTGAGAGAAGAAAATAAACAAAATCTGCAGGATTTGTGTGTTAAACGTGTGAATAAAACTAAACACAACTCCAGGTATGTTTGTGATGAGGAAACAACATTATAACATAAATCAGAAAATGGTGTAATATAGACCCTTTAACAGCATATCACAAATCCACTATTTCACAACAACAGCCTATTATGGAAAATAGCGGCGCTCGCTTCACATAAAATTACTCTGCTCACAATAGGCACCTGTTGCGCTGTCAGCCATCAAGCTATTAGCTCCTGTTTAACTGACAACTGTTTTCAGCACCACGGACAGGGCCAGTGTGTCACCACTACTACTCACTATAAAGGAACGAATAAAAGAGGAGAAAAAAGAGGAGAAAAACACCCAGAGCAGCGCCCAGGAGACAGGACCTTATGGCCGATCGAGTGAGCGGAGGGCGAGATTGGAGCATGTCATTAGGGATTAACCCAGATCCACAGATAGCAGCTTTAAATGTCTGAGAGGGACACTAAACAAGCAACCATCCGCTCTGTGATGTGTGACTGATATAAAGACGGGGAAATAGATCGACAAATGACAAAATATAGGTAAACTGTGAAGACTGAACGTAGGAATGCACCAATCTGATACCAATATTGAATAATTTGCTGGATCGGATATCAGCATCAATTCGATATCCTGATTGGACATAAACAATGATGTAATAAGACTATTTACTGGTCACAGACGGCCCAGAAAGTCTCATAATATCTGAACTTTTATTCACAAAAAGCTGTTCGGTAGTTACTTGAGAGATGAATAAAGGCTACATAACACATTTGGATCAGTTTTGTCTTATTTTATTTGTGTTTTAAAAGAAATAAATGCAGATACTTAAAGCTTTAGTTTTGGAATTGGTATTTTGGTATTGGTATCTCTAACTGAAAACAGAAATGGCATTAGAGACACAGGCAGGTCCACGTGGCAAAGTGGATTCAGGGTCACCACTACAAAAGCCAAATATTGCATGTTTTATACAAAAAATTGGCAGTGACAGACTTAAAATGATTAGTTTATCAAAACAATTTCATACATAATTTCCATTTTTATCAAGTTGTATTAGAGCATATGATCTAATGAACAAGCGAAAACAAAAGCCACACTGTAGAGTACTTGCTTGCTAGATATGAGATCATTGATAAATTTGTTAGGGTAGCAGCAGCACAGTCTCACATCAATTAAACATAGGCGTACTCTAGTTGGGCGTAATGCAGTATCAATCACACATTTTCATTTTATAACTAGATCTTAGCAATTACAGCATTTACTACGCTCTTACCTGCAAAATACTTTACCCAAACGTCCCTCACTGTGTTCCCCACACTGCAGCCCCCGTGGTCCCGAGGGAGTAGCGCTAACACCCGCCCTAAAAACTCTCCCTGCCCGCTGCCTGCTTTGTTTTCGTTTTCTTGTGGTCCGGTGATAACGCCCTCGCTCAAGGTAAGCCAAAGCCAAAAGCCGTTCGCGCAACCATCCCACTCAACGTATCCTACGCCATAGCGGAGACCACGGCAAAAGCGCACAAAGGAGCACGAAAACGGGCGGAGTAGATGAGAAGAAAGTGATGGAGAGGTGCGGATGGAGTTGGGGTGAAGTTAAGCAGCGGGATAGATGCGGGGAAGTGTTTTAAAAATGGTGCTCACGGCGAAACGGGGCGATTATAGAGGTCCCGCGTCGGACGCAGCGGTCGGTCATCGCCAGCATCAGTAGCAGCATCTCAGGGCAGCGCAGAGGAGCAGGGAGAGGAGAGAGGGAGGAGGGAGGAGAGGAGAGAGGGGGAGAGGGAGAGGAGGGAGAGAGAGAGAGAGGTGGTGATGCAAAGGCGTTAAATCATTCAGAAGGACGCAGCAGGACACGTGACCGGCGACGCGCTGCTTTGTTTTTCCGGTTTGCAGTTACGCGTCGGCTGCTCTGTTATAGCATGGATGGATGGATGAAAAAATAAATGTTATACACGTTATGTTATACACTGCCAACCCAAATCAGCATTACTGAAGCTACGGTCAATGGGAACAAAGCAAATGTCTCAGCTGATAGGAAGAAACACGAGAAAATTCAGCCTGAATAAGTAATGCCTGGTTGGTTTACATTGCTTGTGCATTATTTGGTCTATAACTTGTGCATAAGAAACTTTAATAATCATAAGTGCAGTGTATTTTTTCCCTCTTATTTAGATATCTGTTAGAAAATTCAGAAAAGCTTAAAAGGTCCTATATTATGCAGAATGTTGTTACCTTATCAAAAAACATACCCAGAGTTGTGCTTTGATCCTTTATTCTTACTCTGGCTACATCTCCTAAGTTCAAAATGCTCTGTTCCACCTTGTGATGTCATGTAGTGGTAATTTTCATGTTAACAGCTGCCTTTTACACAACTCCAGGCATGTTTGTGATGAGGAAACAACATAATATAGATCAGAAAACAGTGTAATATAGACTCTGAAACAGTATTGATGTTTTGTTGTCTGCACAATATACACCACTACTTAAATTAACAACAAATCTATATAGGAGTGTTTTGCAAATCTCCCATTATCACATGCCTGTAATGTATTGTCCGATCTCATTTAGTCAAAACTCACCTGGGACAGAACATTAAAGAGAGAGTTAAGTGCTCTGCTGTTCACTTATCTGCTCTGTTATTGCTTTACAGTGAAAATAGATCAATAGTTGTGAAGCTGTCAGAGCAGCAAATCACTGAGTAATCACAACCATCTGAGGATATTGTCTCACTAAAGAGGGACGGCAGCTATTGGAAAAACATACTTACATTATTTGCGTTTTCTTCCTGCATTATTCAACAATATCTGAAAATAAATGATTGTGTGCAGTTGGATAGAGTAGATTTTCTTTAGAGGGCCCATATTACGCTATTTTCTGATCTTTATTATAATGTTTCCTCATCAAAACATACCCGGAGTTGTGTTTTGTTTCATTCACACATGTTTAACACACACTAAATATTTAGGCAGAGTTCTTTTCTCAAAAACACTCTGTTCCACCTTGTCATGTCATGTGTTATTACAGCGGGTTTTCCACTGTGTTTTTAAACTCCATACACTTTCACTAGAATCATCTGGATAATTTCATTCCTGGAATTGTCAATTTCTACTGAACAAAAGGTAAATTTGAAAACTACCACTATGTGACGTCACAAGGTGAAACAGAACATTTTGAGCTTTGGCGATGTAGACACGCTAATATTTAAGGATTACTCAAACACGTGTGCACAATTCCAGGTGTGTTTCTGAAAATGTAACAACATTATAACCTGATCTGGTTAATGATAGTTAGTTTGTGACTGTAATGCTATGTGAGAGGAACTTGTTTAACAGTAAATATCAGATCACCTTTTGCAGCTTCAACTAAGTCAGTTCTTTCTGGTCAGATTGTGTGAAAACAAAGCTCAGATGAAAGTCTAATAAAGCCTCAGACAAAGCATGCCTGCAGTTAGCATCCCACCCCCAGGGAATGTTGATGACGTCAGCTGCAAAGTATCAGTAGTATTACTATAACTTATGGAGTAATAGAGAGTGGGGGGTTGAAGTCCAGTTTTATATTTACGTGACAAAGAGACGATTAAGAGCTGTTTACTTATTTACGCACCCACAGGCTCTGAATGTATCTGAACATTAAAACATATGAGTGTGTGGTGCATGGAGCCATTTGGCAAAGGGCTTAAGTCAGATGCAGTGAACAGTGGTGAGGACAGGGATTAGATCAACGTTATGTACAGCCTTAAGCTTGAATAAACACAACATATAAGAAACAATATAGACAAAGGACATAAACCACACAACATGCATTTATTTGGGTATTTATTCATGAAAACAGCTAGTTTGGTGGGCCAGTATCTCCTGTATTAATCTGGTTAGAATGCAGGAGGAGATTTGGTGGGAAACTGGTGCAAATAGTTTGTTTTGTCAAGGCTGGTTTGCAATCCAGTCACTGCTGTTTCTTTGAAGTCTCTCAAATGTAAAAGAAATTTCAACAAAATGTATAACTTCCTTCACCTCTGATTTGTAGCGTTGTTTTTTTGTTTGTTTATTTGGTTGTTTTTGTCCTAAGCCGTCACCATTGTTTTGTTTCAGACCATGTATTTGTCTGATTGGTTAATCCACCTGTCAGTCACACCAGTTGGAACTCAGGAGAAAAGGCAAGGTTCCACAGTGTACGTCTTTATATTGAAAAAGCACATAGGTCAGACTATACATGGATTTAGAATGAAAAACAAAATTGCATTGTTGCCACAGAAATTAACAATTTAAAACAAAAAATGTAATTTATCTTTTCAAAAACAGGAAGCTGAACCCAGTCAAAATCATGTAAGTTTTTGAGATCTTAGCAAACTTCAGTAAGCTCGTCCTAATTTAATATTTATCTTTATCAATCAATCAATCAAATTTTATTTATAAAGCGCTTTTCATACAAAAATGTAACACAAAGTGCTTTACAGTGATTAAAAACAACCCCACAATTTCCTTCCACCCACCCAACCAGCCCCAGAGCTGCCTGACCCCACACAACCAAGCAACCCAAACAGTAAGACACACATACATGCATGCGCACACACACACACGCACACACACACACACACACACACACACACACGCATACACACACGCATACACACTCTCTAACATGCTAAAATACATAAAACTACACATAGTAAAATGTGAGGCTGAATACAGGCGAACCAGCTGAGAAAGCACCACCAGAGGAGCCGTCTACACCAGGAGCAGAGAGTCGTCCACCTCCACCAGGAACCGCCACAGGGCCCCCGGAGAGAAGAGGCCCAAGCACCGTCCCTCCACCAGGAGTCCACGGGACAGACCCCGGCAGCCGCGGCCGACCACCGCTCCCGGTGAAGAGGGCTCCTACAGAGGAAACACTGGAAAACCTAAAAATGATAAAAGAATATGAGTTCAAGCTAAAAATAAATGAATAAAATATGAATAATAAAACAAGTAAAAGTATAAAATTTCAATCAAAGGCCAAGCTAAACAGGTGGGTCTTGAGCCTACTCTTAAAAACATGAACGTTCTCTGCAGCCCTGAGGTCCTCCGGCAGGCTGTTCCATAGACGAGGGCCATAGTGCTGGAAAGACGCCTCTCCGTGAGTGTGTGTCCTGACTTTGGGAATGACCAGGAGCCTGCTGCCGGAGGAGCGCAGGGTCCGCGAGGGTTCATAAGGTAAAAGCAGTTCTGAAAGATAAGAAGGCCCAAGACCATTAAGACATTTAAAGACCAGTAAAAGAACTTTAAAATCGATCCTGAAACACACAGGGAGCCAATGCAGTGTAGTTCAATGTCCAGAGTTCCACCGTATGGTATTGAATGTATCTCCATGGATACAAGCACTATGCCAAGTTATAGGTCAGATCTACGGAGAGGTGACCCCACTCATGCAAGAATGCATGTTTCCCAAGTTATTTCTGAGCAATAAAATAAGAAGAAAATAAGAATTTTAATGTTAAAGGAGGCAAGAAGGTGGAGGACCATCCAGGAGAAAAGTAGTGCACCTTTAACACACGAGTATACAGTATATGATTATGTTTGACACGACCCCATAGCCTTTCTTTCTGTTATGTTCTCTGTACTCCCCTCTCTCCATCTCTCCTCTTCTCCCTCTCCTTCTCTCCTCCTCTTTTTCTACCTCTCTCTGTCCCTCTCCCCCTCTCCTTTACTCTTTCCCTCTCTCCCTCTCTCCTCTGTTTAAATGTCATCCTCTTACAGCCCTGTGCAGGAGGTGATTCACCAGCACTCCGCCCCGAGCTCAGAGACAGCTGTGAGACCTGCGTGCCACTACCCATAATGCATCACTGTTAGATGAGGTGGTCAGGCCATGGGGCTGGACTGACCCTTTTGCTGTCTGACACATCTGAACCTCAGGGCTTTGGAGACTTTCTGAAAACAATTACACACCCTGCTCTGTGTGTGAGCTCCACAGAAATGACTGCAGCTCTGAGTAAAGCGCAATAACAGACAACAGGACTTTATTTTATTATCCGTTTCTGATAGTGGAATATACTTAATTATACTTCATTTATTATGTATATTCTGACCTGAAGGATTTTATAATAACCAACTGTGTGTGTGTGTTTTCACTTTTTAAATGTGATTTGATTTACTAATTAATATGTTTTCTGATTAATCAAATTAATCCAAATAAATGAAACTAAAGAAGTGGTATTATGCAAAATCCACTTTTTTGGAGCTTTCTACCATGTAATAATGTTGTTTCTTCATCAAAAACTTGCCTAAATATGTAAAATATGGTGAAATGCAACGCCCCTCTTTAATCTGATATTTGTTCACTTTTGAGATCACTGTGAAATATAAGACTCTAATAATAATTAATTAATAACAATAATTAATTGTAAATGTTAATATGTTTTTTTCAATGCAATGAATAACCCTTAAACTAAGACATTAATTCGTAAAGGCAGTGTGGGTGAGATGCATTGCCCAAGGACACAACAGCATTACGAACTGACAATTCAAATCATCAGCATGACAGGTCCATATCTGTAGGAGAGAACTGTTTTGCACCAAAGAAACAAATACAATTTTTATTCATGACCCTGCCTAAGACAGGTTGACTACTAATTTTTACTAAAACATAGAAGATATATTTAAGATTTTACAAAAAATGTAAAGCTGTTTTTCACAATTTGGTCATTTTTTAGGTTTAAAATTTTACTTTCTAGTTGGAAATCATCTTCCACACTGTAGTACATTATAATTTATGTTTACACCAAGTATTATTCCACCAAATTAAGTCAAAATTTGAGAATGATCAGAAGCTTCTTTCCATCATCCTCAACCTGCTTCTCATATCTGACTGTAATTAATCAGATCTACTGAAGCCCTATGAAAACTCACATTCTGCTCCAGCTCTGTCAGATGCCCCAGCTCCTCTCCTCTGTCCATGTATTATTCACAAGCTTCTGTTTGACTGACTGTTGAGCGCACTGAGGAAGAGTAGATATAGGTGAGGATTAGAATAGTTGAACAGTCTTGTTTAAAGGATTGATATGAACTGAATTATAATGCAATAATTCACCTGTCAATCACCTATACATCACTGGAAATAGAAATAGTGGAGCTAAAAATACAATACAATGCCAAATTAGTGTAGAAAAGATGTTTAAATAAATGCAATAAAAATGAACGAAAATAAATTTGACAAAAAATGAGCATATGAAATGTATATATTCGAGTGTGCACAGAAACAAAATATAATTAACACTGAAAAATGTATGTATGTATGGTGAAATGTTCAGCAATAACCAGGGTAACTAGGGTTGGGACGAGACACAGTTTCCACAAGACGAGACGAGAAAAATAGATAAAGTTAAAATAAAGGTCAGATTAAAGTCTAATTTACCGCCCTGGTAATGTTGATGATCAGCTGCAAAGTATCAATAGAGTGTTATGTCATTTGAAACACAGCGAAACAAAAATAAGAGTACTGTTTTAGTTCAAGCCTGTATATATTTCCACACTATCCACTAAGTACAGATCAGTAGTATTACTCTCTAAGCTCTTATAATGAGTTTATGGGGTAATTGGCCGTGCTGGGAGCCTTGTTTCCACATTCTCTTTGAGCTGCTCTGGTTTAATCCTGTTTAGATGTGCCCACAGGTGTCCACTGTCTCTGGTCATTAGCAACAGCCACACCACAGCTGGACTCACAGACTTTCACTCCCAAAAACCACTGTGTGCATCGCCACGGCAACACCACAAGCTCATGGGTGAAGTCTGTTATTTATTTAACTTTAATTTCTATTGATTCAACAGCTTGATTTGTGTGTGTGTTTTGTTTAATGGGGTGATTAACAACCCACTGTGTAACTCATGAATGGCATTAAAGCTGTGAGCGTCAGGGCATTTTCAGGGCATATGGGGCAACCAATTAGCATGCACTATTTACTTAAAATAATATAAATAAAACAGAGGAGGGATCTTGTAGTTGTGGTGTAAATGATTATCATAACATTAAACATTTTAAACAAAACCAGTAAATATGTATTTGGGGAAAATTAAAGGTCCAGCACAGATATTTGTATAAGCAGCTACAGAGGTCAAAATAAGTCAGCTGCAAGCATCCAGTCAGAAAGCATTTTCTAACTAGATGATTATCAGGAAGTGTGTGTTAACATGCTAGTTGTTAGCTTTAACGCCACAACAAAACTCTTTCAAAGTTGTGAAAATTGCTTATAAATTCATCACAGTCAATAATTAGGATGCACAGAATGCGCAATGTAAGTGAGAACTTTGAACAACTGCAAATAGTTTAAAATGAACAGGTCTGTTTTTGTCGTTGTTGTCGCTGTTGTTACTAAAAATCAGGTTGTGACGGAGCGCCCGTAGTGGCCCCGTAGTGGCCCCGTCATTCCCCGACAGGAGAAGGCAGGACGTGCGGAGCGCTTATCCTGGTTTTCCGGAGCCAAGCTCCGGTAGACTACTTCCCCGCAGGACCGCTTACATGTCCCGCAGGACCGCTTACATGTCCCGCAGTCCTGTTTCCCCATAAACTGTTTCCCCGCTGCCTGGACTCTGTTTCCCCCCGTGCGTTCGAGGCTGCGCATAGTGACGTGACGTTCCGTATCGACGCTTCGAAGCGTGCGCCGAGTAGGGCGGAGGCGTTTCCCGATGCGCGTATCGAGGCGCGCGTCATTTAGGGGAGGAGCTGAAAATGATGACGTCAAGCCTCGCTGCACGGCTGTACCACGTGACTGATTCAGGAAGTGGTTCGGATTTTGCCGCG
This sequence comes from Taenioides sp. WSHXM2023, assembly GCA_029959045.1. Lineage (NCBI taxonomy): Eukaryota > Metazoa > Chordata > Actinopteri > Gobiiformes > Gobiidae > Taenioides > Taenioides sp. WSHXM2023. Next base: position 19,647,514 of record CM057102.1, read on the forward strand.
AGTTTTGACAGAGATATAAAAGCCTCAGGCTCCATTCAAAATGTGTTTGATGGAGAGATGCGGTCAGTGAGAGTTTGGAGATAGTTTGGAGAGATGTAGCGATAATTTGGAAACTGTTGTTTTTAAATAAAAATCAATGATGTGTCCCCTAAACCATAATCACTGGCCATACCTCAATGTTACAAAAGCACAATCATTGTCCATATCCCAACCCCAACCACCCTCACCTCACTGTAAATGATCATTTCCATTTTCATCATTTCCAAATAATCATTTTCCATACTGCCAGTATATATATACACAGTTATACTGCCACTACAATATACATGTTTTGCATACTTCTTTATTTTGCTGACACTTTTATTCACAGGCTTTCTGCAAAATGCCACACACTTCAAATTCATGCCAACTGATATTTTTGCGTCCAGTGGATGTCCTACTAGAGCAAATGAAGCTTCAAGAAGCTTTGTGCTGGAGTGAAACAACTGGATGAAAGGCTTCAATGCTTCATGAAGCGTCATCTGCCCCTCACTAGGTGAACACTTGACGCCTAAATGTCCACATGCTCCTTACCTTCCGCTGTCTCCACGCCGATCTCTAGTTCAGGGGCCAAACCAGAGCACTTCCTGATCGTGCCATAAATAGCCCATGGTAGCGCTAAAGGAGGTCACATGACCACGGACTCAATCATTAATGTTAATTTGTGTGTTTATTCTGTTTTTCTTAAGTTTATTAGTTAACTAAAGTCTAGCCATATGGGGGGTTATTTAAGTATTATTATTATTATTATTATTATTATTATTATTATTATTATTATTATTATTATGTTGGATTACAGTTTGTTTGATCATCATGAGTATAGTTGTGCCTATGCTTAAACCTTAAACCCTGTTTTGTGGTGGTGAGCCCTCCCCCTGGGTGGGGTATATAAGGTAGAGCTCTGCTCATTCTATGGTCTGTCCTTGGCCTGACTATGTGGGTGCTGGCTTTCTGTGAGCGCTGCTGGAAATAATTATTATTTTTTTTTTTTTTGACTTTGCATTGGGTTCCACTGTAAATATTGCACTTGGCACGTTGGGCTGTGGTGTGAATAAAAAACCCACTTAAGTGAAGTTTTTCGACTGAGCCATTGTTTTTCCCCTATTTAGTCAATACAAACCCATGCCACACAAGTACAGCACATTTAAAGGGTCCGTATTACATTATTTTCTGATCTATATTATAATGTTTCCTCCACCTGGTGATGTCATATGGTAATACAGGAAGTGCTCCACTGTGGTTTTTAAACCCCATACACCTTCACTAGAATCATTTGGATGATTTCAGCCCTGCAGTAGATGATTTCTATGTAACTGAAGGTAAATAGTAGCTGTTAATTTGAAAACTATCTCTTCACGACATCACAAGGTGGAACAGAGCATTTTCAGCTTTGGAGATGTAGACAGACTAATAATGCAGTGTTACTCAAACATGTGTGAATGAAACAAAGCACAACTCCAGGTCTGTTTGTGAGGACGTAACAGCCTTATAACATAAGGTAAAGCTCACAAGAGTCAATTTTGTGTTATATAAGACCTCCCATGGATCTCTTCACATTATGTAACTCATCCTATAGTTTCTTCCAGGTATCGCTAAACAAAGGAGTATCTTCTTCAATATAATCCTGTGCTTTACAACTCTACACATCTCATTCCATTCATAAAGTCATGTCCATCACCATGGCAACCAGAGCAGGAGGGCGGGGCCCTACTCTCTCCAGCTCCTGCCCTCCCCTCTCTAATCTTTATTACCTTTAGTATCAATATTTTCCATCTCAGTTGCCACGTTGCCATTGTTTGACATCATATTTTATCTTATTTCCTCCCTGTTAGTGGAGTGTGTGCATGTCGGCTCATCTTGTGTTCAGATTGTGCAGATAAAGACGAGGAGCTTTTGGTGGTTAATGAAATTCACCCCAGACCAGCTGTGACTCATGAATGAGGTAGAGGACTGGACACAAACACACACACACACACACACACATATGCACACACATGTACACACGCACACATAAACTTGGCAAACTAATTACAGAGATTATAATTGGATTGTCATTCAGCGTAACAGGAAAGCTTACGCAGTAACTTCACGACAGCAGTGTTTAACACTGCTGTCGTGGGTATAACTCAGAAGGTCTATTCTTAATGTTGTAATTATGGATTTGAAAATGTATCACAGTATTACAAAATAGGAAAAAACTGAAGGAAAAAATACACAGTAGAACGTCTCTTGAAGAAATCGTAGACTTCTGCCAAGGCACTGATGCTATATAATGCAACTGTAAAGATGATTTTTAATTTTGTCTTTAAAGCAAAGTGCAAAGCTTTGTTTTTATTCAGTATGGATAAATGATAAATGAGTGCATTTCTTCTGATTAAACTGCAGACCAATCCCACCCACTGGATACTGTCTCCATGACAAAATAAAATATGGAAATTCTCAATGCTAAACCATATATCGTTGTAATAGCATTTCAGGGGAATCATTTAAAGGTCCTATATTACACAGAACTGACTCTTGTAAGCCATGCTATAATGTTGTGAACTCATCAACATACCTGGAGTTGTGTTTTGTTTCATTCACACATGTTTGAGTAACCCATTATAATTTATTAGTCTGTCTGCATCTCCAAAGCTCAAAATGCTCTGTTCCACCTTGTGATGTCATGAGGCAGTTGTTTATCTACCTTTTAACTTTTGTTCAATAGAGATTGGCGATTCCAGGGCTGAATGTATTTAATTGTTCTAGTGAAGATATAATACCACATGACCTCAAGTGGAACAGAGTGTTTTCTCTCTGAGAGAAGAACTCAGCCTAAATGTGCAGGGTTTGTGTGTTAAACATGTGTGAATGAAACAACATTGTAACAGAAGTCAGAAAATAGTACAATATGGGCCCTTTAATTGCATTATTAATTTATTCCATACCCGGTAGTGGTATGCTGCCACTGAGGTACCTGTAATTCTTTTCAGAATATTATCAAATCTTGACAAGTTCCTGTATAATTCAATAATACTGTAGCTCCATTCCAACCAATGAAGCAATGGTATTTCTCTAGAGATGCTGTGGGATCTATTTACCAGGTTTTATGAGCCTATATATCTGACCACCCCCATGGAAACACAATGATCACTTTAGTATTAACCATAAATCTCATGATAGAGTGTAAGTGGGAGTAGAAATAGTGGCGGTGCTCACAAACGTAAAACTGAGCCTGCAGCCTTATCTGAATGCACTGCATTTGAATTAGACCAAGCTAAGATTACAAACACATACACAAACCAGTGGATCTAGAGTTGATACATTTGGTTGGGCTGGTTATAAGTCTCATGGGCAAATAAGATAATGGAAAATTAGTTTTGTTTTGTTGCATTTTTACTATTTTATGTACCATTTCATTTTAATTAAATTATTTATCAAGACACTGGAGTTTGGGCACTTAAAAAGCATTTAACATTTTCAGACGCATTAAGACTATAAATAGCCTTCATGATTGGAATACATTTTTATTCCTGTATTGCATATTGCAGAATTACGCAAGTGCTGGTATGATTTCAAGTGGGGAAAATAGTATGGCATGGTCAAACGCTCGAAAATGTTAGTTTAGCATAATAGGGGACCTTCAATCCCCAACCCCAGCTCAGGGCCATACTGAAGCAATGCAAACAAAGCCAGTATCTCATTACACTCACTGGAGAATGTGGAAGCCATTTTGTCCCTTTCACTTGTACCTGATCTGGAGAGAACATTCATTTCCTTTTCTCTGTCCCCCGATGGTTTCACACTGGTGCATAATTTACACTCACTTCTTTGAACTCGCCTTGAAGATTGAGGTACATCAGGGCCTATGTGGACTGGCAAGAGTGACCAATTCAGAACTGGTATTATAAAGAAATAAGTAGTTTCATTCACACATGTTTGAGTAATCCTTTATTATTTGTCTGTCTACATCTTCAAAGCTCAAAATACTCTGTTCCACCTTGTGATGTCATGAAGCGGTAGTTTTCAGGTTGTCAATTCCAGGGCTGAAATGATCCAAATGATTCTAGTGAAGGTGTATGGAGTTTAAAAACACAGGAGAGCATTTCCTGTATTACCACATGACATCACAAGGTGGAACAGAGTGTCTCCAGGTATGATTGTGATGAGGAAACAACATTATAACATAGATCAGAAAATACCGTAATATGAACCCTTTCAATACATAAATAAAAGTCTCTGCCGGTACTATCAATACATATTTTGTCCATCTTGATAATAAACCTTCACTTGTTTTGAATTTCCTACCCAAATATCGAAAGTGAACCGTCTAATTCAATCCATTAGCCCATCCCAGCGTTCTATTGGGTTATACAGCAGGAAATGATTACCATATTGGGACATGGGGTCAGATGACAGGAGCCGTGCACAGGAAATCTCTCTTTAGTTTAGTGTGTGTTTTGAGTGGTGGGTCTCTCTCTGAAGAGTAAAAACAGCCTGAGGTAAAAGTCTTCAAATGTCCTCCTTCTAAACCAGAACCAGATGACAGGGAAACTACAATGATTGAGATGCAGGTAGAGGAGGGTGATATGAGGAAAAAAAAAAAAAGAATGGCTCAGTATTTTTAGGATTATCCCAATGTTTTTACGTAATTGTGTAAAAATTGTCCTGCAAATGTCTTGGTGAAAGAAAAAAAAAAGAAAATAAGGCATGAATAGACTATAAAGTTAACCACAAAATTGCAGAAATATCACAAGATTACACGACACAAGTTTGTTTTATTTTTAATTTCAATTTTCTGTTCTTTTTGCAGCCCTTTTTATTTATAGACTACATACTTGATATTTTCATTTGTGATGTCACCAAAACAAACACTGTAATACTATATATGTCTTTTCTATATAATATCTCCCACCTCTAGATGCAGATTAGACTTGAGCCATAGCCAATCAGTAAAGACACATGTCCCAACCACAAGGGGCGCTGTTTTGAATACAGTGGTAATTTCTGGTTTGTGACATTACCCATAGCGTTCGGTTCCGGCCAAATGAAGCTCACTGAGGCTAGCAGTTATAGGGGCGAATTTGGAGCCAGTTCCATATTTGGAATAGGCACTGATTTACGAAATACCGAAATAAAAACACCAGGATCATGTAGAGGGGGTTAATACAAACTTTTTTTTAGACCAAAATGAGCAGCCTGACAGCATCAGTTACGGAGAAAGGAGTGACATTATATATATAAGTCTTTGGTACAACCTGTGCAAAGTAATGGGTATGTCCGCCACCTTCTTGTCTCTATGGAATTGTTATTTCTGGAAGTGTTGTGCTAATGTTTCACAGTGTGGCATTAACACATAAAACTTGAAAATACACATTTTTACCAGAGCGGAGTCGGCTGTCCACAAATCTTACCTGCAACTTGACTTGGAGCTTGTTGTCTCCATGGTGACAGACAAATGCCAAAATGTGGAATATTATCTTTGGATGTCTAATGAATGAAATGAATAAATCATTAAAAAAAAAACCCACAAACATTTAAAGACATTTTGACAAGCATAAAATGAATAGAGGAGCAGTTATAAAGCTTTGGCTGATCTGTGTAGACTATAGTATACGACAATGAATTTCCATGTGTTCCTTCTGTTTTTTTTGCCTATACATTCCTATTTTAAACATCCTACGGCATGAAGTAAAACCATATTATGTCTCCAAACCTCCCAAGCCTCCAAGGATCCTGCTTTTGAAGAACAGTGGTGAGTACCTGTCTTTAACTGCCTTAGCCCTGTTCAGAGCAATTACATCTGCTGCTTCAACCGCTCATGGAAAACACGGAGTACATCCTCTGGGAATCACATGGCCTGCGGGTTGAAAGGTCACGTGGACCCAGGAATGAACAAAGGCAGAATCACAAAATGGTGCGTAGGAGATGCCTGAGATGTTTGTACAATGTGTGAGACGGTGAAACTTGATTCGTCTTTTGCTAAAACAACAGCTCTATTTCTGATCTTTTGGACGGAGGAGTGAAGCGTCTCTCTGATATGCATCGTAAAACTGTTGGGCGCCAGGCTAGTACAACATGGGCCTTTCCAACACAACCAGACACTCCTCACGTATGCATGCATAATACTTATAATATAGTGCAGTCGGCCTATTTAAAACAGACTACAGATTTCAAACACGTGTCAACTCTTGGGTCAGGATGTCTACAGTTACTTTTAGAGATGCCGATATTTGGGCTTTTTAGTGTACCATTTATCCACCTTATCTCTCCACCGTAGGCCGATATTTTGTTTTGGTCATTCTGCTGTCTCCATGGAGATAGGTAAGTAAAATGTTATACTGTGGAGCGTATGGGCAAAGCAATTCCATGGAGACAAGCAGGTGATGAACTATCCACTAGAAATGTTGTAAAGTGCCCCTTTAAAGGTCCTATATTACACAAAGCTTTAAGCCATGTTATAATGCTGTTACCTCATCAAAACATATGTGTTTTGTTTCATTCACACATGTTGAGTGAGTAGCCCTTTATTATTAGTCTGCCTACATCTCCAAACCTCAAAATGCTCTGTTCCACCTTGTGATGTGGTGGTTTTCAAGTCAACAGCTACATTTTACCTTTTGTTCAGTAGAGATTGGCAATTTCAGGGGTGAAATTATCCAAAATTATTCTAGTGAAGGTGTATGGAGTTTAAAAACACAGTGGAGCACTTCCACATGACATCACAGGGTGGTACAGAGTGTTTTCAGTTTGAGAGAAGCCTAAATAGCCCAGGTATGTTTTTGATGAGGAAACAACATTATAACAATAGTGTAATATAGGCTCTTTAAATGATCAGTAAAAATTCAAACATGTCTCCCTGCTGTTACATAAGAGTACCAATGTATTTCTAAACTGTTCTCGGACACGTGATGGCAGGCTTTGCTTTTAGATTTTCTGTTCAAATCAAAACACCGCTGTAGTTATCCAGTGATCCCGGGCTGGTACGTCCATGTTTGAACGGAGTTTGTGAAGTCTTGTGGGATTTGGGGAACAGATGGAACGGATTTGATTAGCTTGAAGGTTTTGTTTTCATACGCGGAGCCAGAAGTTAGCTTAAGTGCACGGTGAAGGAATTTGAAAGCGGTAGAAATAAAAGGACTTGAAGTTGGTGGTGGTGAACCTTAATGCCTGTGCTCCTGGGATGTGAGTATGTGATTCCAAGGTGGGGCTTGGCTTTGATGGTGCGCAGAGGGGGGCACGGTGGATGGGACGGGGGGGGTGGGGTTTAATAAGGAAAGACGGTGAGGCCAAAGAAAGCACGAGCTCAAACGGACACTGGTGGCCTCCTCTGAGCCTAAAACATGCTGAAAAACATGTTTTCAATCCAGTACCATGTTCTCACCGAGCATGCTGAGACATACACACACTCCCACTTACTCCCACTTACTAGCTTCCTAAATATGGAATCTATTTTAAAGTCACCAGTAATATTAGCCTGTGTCAAACGTGAATGAAAATGTGTAACGTCTTTTGTACAATACTTTGGCCTCATAGCTCCGTGTTTAGGGGGTTTAAAAGCTTTTATAAGAAAAACAAATAGGCTATAATTTATAAGTATAACTATAATTATAACTGCATCTGGTTGCCAATGGGTGAGTGGTTCCTTGTTGCAAAGTGCCTGGAGTAGATTGAAGGTGAAAAAATGCTATATAAAAATGTGAAAATTAGTAACAATAAAGTGTGCCTTAACCCAGTGGCCAAATAAGAGTCAGGTTTGTGGAGATGCAAGCCCACTCAGTGTAATAAACACAACCAAACTGAGAAATAAATGTGATTATATTTTACTCCATTTTTTGACTAAAGAAATACATACTGTGACCTTTACTGTTTAAAGGTCATATGTTACGCAAAATTGACTCCTGTGAGCTTAAAGCCTTGTTATAAAGCTGTCACCTCCTCAAAAACATACCTGAAGTTGTGTTTTGTTTCATTCACACCTGTTAGTATTAATTTGTCTGCTTCTCCAAAGCTCAAAATGCTCTTTTCCACCTTGTGAAGTCACGTAGTGGTAGATTTCAAGGTAGCTGACCTTGAGATTGGCAATTCCAGAGCTGAAATCATCCAAATGATTTTAGTGAAGGTCTATGAAGTTTAAAAACACTTCACAAGCTGGAACATTTGGAGCATTTCCATGTGAAGAACAGCCTCAATATGCAGGGTTTGTGTGTTAAACATGTGTCAGTGAAACAAAACACAACTCTGGAGATGTTTGTGATGAGGAAACTACATTATAACATAGATCAGAAAATATCACAACAGGTTGAATGAATAGTAAAAACACCCTGATGCTGTGTAGTGCTTTGTTTTACATGTTGAAAGCCCCTCGCTGAAATCCTTGTCACAACACTCAGACATGCTATGGGTTAATTTGATTATACTTGGGTCACAAAAGGACCCCTCTGGACATCCCCCAGTGTTTTCAGTCTAGATCCTGTAACCCTTTTATACAAATGGTGCTTTGTCTCTCGTGGATGAGTAGATGACAAAGTTGAGCGTAGATCTTTGAGGGCTTTGTGGAACTGTCATGAGAACTGTACTACTAGTATACGTTACCTAACATTACTATAGAGCAGTGTTTCTCAAACTGTGGCTCCTCCAAGTGGTATCTCTTGGACAGTTGGCAGATTTTTAGACTTTGCCTTATATTTTATCCACTTTTTGGTCCTCCTAGAATTAGTGGAAATGATTGAATGGTTTAGATTAGACCTGGAATAGTCCTGTTATATAGCCCAGGCATTCTTGATTGAGATCTGAAAAGTTTGAGAGATACTGCTATCGATACTTCGATACGCAGTTGCATGTTGGGGGTTTTCTACTTGTATCTAAAACCATTAGCGTTTAGATCTGCTCATCGGTTAATCACTGAAAATACATTATATCTGCTTCATTTTTCCTCCACATTTTGATGATACTGGATTTTAAAGGGTTTATACAAAGCAGTAGACACCGCACTGAAATATTCTGTAGAGCCTTGTATCGCTCCACATATGTTTGATTTCCTGCATACATTTTTTCAGACTAATTCAAGGGGGCAAAGATTTGAGTTGAAGTATTTCCATTTTCATAATTTCATGTGTGAGTTTTTCAAGATGGCAGGTCAATGGTCGGAACATGTTGCTCTATTTGAAGGGCCCATATTACGCTATTTTCTGATCTATGTTATAATGTTGTTTCCTCATCAAAAACAGACCTGGAGTTGTGTTTTGTTTCATTCACACAGAAACACTGCATATTTAGATCTTCTCTCAAACAGAAAAGCTTTGGAGATGTAGACAGCCTAATAATAAAGCATTACTCAAACAAAACACAACTCTAGGTACGTTTTTTGCTTAAAGCTCGTAAGAGTCAGTTTAATGTAATATAAAACCTTTAAGACAATAGTCATTAAACTGTATTTGGGGGAAAACGAATCTACATCTCCATTTTGAATTACACATGAATAATGGGTGTCCTACTGGAAAAGCACTCCACATGGGATAAACCATAGACCGCCTTTACTATGGGCCTAGTTCTTTTTTTTAGAGAATATCACCACCTACTGTTCAAAGGAAATACTGCAAGAGGCTCCTAACGTAAAATAAAGACTCAATTTCTCTGTAACTAATTCATGTTTACCATGTGTCACTTATGAACAAAATGTAATGTGACAGGTGACTTTGACAAACAGTTTTAATCTCCCTGCAGAGCTTTTTTTCATTTAAAGCTCCTCTGCGTAACATTTCTGGTTGTGAGCACTTTAAAATAGGTCCAGGTAAGGTAGACTGTGCATAATGTAATGTAATGGGAAAGTTAAAGCAGCTAAAGTGCATATGACAGGCTGGACTACTAATTTCACTAAAACTGTCAACTACATTATATTTAAAATTTTACAAAAAAGAAATCTTGTCTAGTTTTTTTCTAGTTAATTTAATTATGATTTCAAAATGTACATGTGTAACCTAGCAACCACAATGTTAACAAGGGTCTAAACTGCACATTAAAAAAAAAACAAAAACAAACTAATGACAAAATCTCTATTGTCAAATCAATGTTTCATTTCAAATACCGGTTTCTTTTTAACTTCTCCACAAATTGACTAATTTAGGCTGAGTTCTTCTCTCAAACAGAAAACACTCCACCTTGTGATGTCATGTGGTAATACAGGAAGTGCTCCACTGTGCTGTTAAACTCTATACACCTTCATTTGTATCATTTAGATAATTTCAGCCATGGAATTGCCAATCTCTACTGAACTAAAGGTTCAACTTGAAAACTAGAAAACTACCACTATATGACATCACATGGTGGAACAGAGCATTTTGAGCTTTGGAAATGTAGACAGACTAATAAACCAGGATTACTCAGACATGTGAATGAAACAAGACACAACTCCAGGCATGTTTTTGATGAGGTAACAGCAGTATAACATGGCTAAAAGCTCATAAGAGTCAATTTTGCGTAATATAGGACCTTTAAACAACTTGTCCAATATTTGGATGTCCATTTTTTGTAAAATTCATCTACTATTCTAATACTGAGCCACAAAAGGTTAAGTTAAAGAAAACACTCAAGCAATTTTAAAACTGTTAAAAGTACAGCTTTAATTCTCAAATTCAACCTGATTGTCAGTTTTCCAGTCATATAGACTGGGGAGAGCCAAGTAATATACCTTAAAAAAATTGACGTTGAATCATCGACGAGCCCTTGTCAAAACACAATTTCAGACAATAAAAGTTAAGAAACAGAAACATTACAATGACAAATGCATAAACACCAGAAAAAGACATTACAAAGAATACAAAAGTAGTAACATATCTCCTGAAGTCCTGAGAAGAGGTAGCCATGTGAAGGTCAGGTCGAGAAAAAAACAACATTGAAGATCAATACAAAACCAAGGCTAAAATCTGTGTTTAAGTGAAATAACCTTTATTTTTTAACACTAGCAAGAATTATCATATAAAACTAGACTTAACCCGTCTCTTGAATAATTACATGAATGAACTACGCAATAAGACTTCTATTGCAAGCACTCAGTGAATATTTGGTCCATTGTCATTTGTGTTGCGAGCTCCTTATAAACTGAATCTATTCGTATTAACCCGCTCTGCGTGATCCTCATTTTTTCTTTTGCCATTTTGCCGTAAAATAATTTCCTATTTGACTGGAGCCAAACACTATGGGTGACGTTACACTCACTTAGTCCACTTCTTTATACAGTCTACGACACTCCGCTGGAGCCTCATCCCCTCAGTTTTTATTTAAAAAACGAGTAAACTAGTAAATAATGACAAGAAAAAACACTTAACGCAGCAGTTCCAAAGACTACCACTGTAGCAGTAACATGAAACTGTACATGTACATTTACATGAATTGTAAACATATTTTCAGAATAAAAAAATGCCTATGTATGAAAATGTTTTAACTAATGGTGCTTTAGCTACAGATGACATTAAACGCAGGGGAAAAACGAGCCATGCCCTGACTATTGAACCTTTGGTTAGTACAGAGTCAAAAAAAACTGCAAGTTTTGGATTATTTGAAAATCTCATATGAAGGTAGAAGCCAACATGACCTGGTGCTCAGACATTTTCTTTAGAACTGTGCTATTCAGATTTACCAGAGACTTGCTTTGATTGTCTGGATAATTGAATTCTAATAGTATTCTTAATATAATAGATAATTGATATAACCATGAATCAGGGCAAAACATTAGATTTTTTCAGCTAGATTCTACCTTAAGCCTTAACTAGTCTCAGTGTTAAAATGTTAAACTCCAGGGTTCTTTATGTTTCGGCATCCAGTGAATGCAATTTTTGGGGTACATACACTTTGTTAACAACTTGAAACTCAGCTAAATAGAAAACCTTAGACACTGGTGGGACAACATGAAGTGGTCCGATTGTTAGGACATGTTTTTCGTCGCAACAGCAGCTTCCTGACCCACAGCCTTTAAAACAGTGATCTAAAAAGAAGGAATATAAAAACTGTATTACCAGGTTTTCTTTTACCATATAAAATGTGTTGTATTTTAAGGCATGAGAAGCCAGATAGCAAGTCCCCAATAATAATTTGACACTTTTATCATCATTATTATCAGTAAATACTTTGTCTAAGTAGAATACTATCCAAAATGTCTAACATAATAATTTCAATGAATACAAAACAGTATCTACAAGTGTTGCAGAGTTTGCCATAAGAGGGCTGCATCTTTTACTCTGGTAAAACTAGATATGGCCCCAGCACAGGGCTCATAGTATGGGCGTGTAGTTATGAGACCTGAACGTTGTAAAACATGAACAAATGATTCACATGCTAAGAAAGTGAGGAATGGGTTTGAACAATGTTTAAACTGTGGTCGTCACCATTTCTGTATCTGTATGATCTGTAGTTATTATTCTGGATAGGCTGCATGGCACTCTAACTGAACAGATCCAAAGTGCCGTGGCACCTCACCCGGACTGCACCACTGGACGTGCACGTGTGCACCGAGAGCCTATAGTGATACTTGTAATTATCCAGAATGCATCTGAATACAAGCGACTGGAACTGCAGGTCATCCAGGAGCACACATGTGTGTCTGGACACTACAGTCTCACTCGCTCCAAGACGTCCCATAATGCTTTATATTTTGTGCGTATTTTGCTCTGCTCAGGCGTAAAAGCAGCATGTTTTTGGTAAGTGGGTTTGGACCAGTTTGGGTTCCACATACAGTATGTTCAGCTCCCTGTACTGTGGAGGACAGATCATACAGATCACGCAGACCTGCTTAAAGTGATTTGCCAGTTGTCATTGCATTGGACATGAGCTTAATATGTTCACATTAAAACAAGAAACTGATGTTAAATGTGAGACTGAAGTTGTTAAAACTTGTAATGATTAAATTTTAACAAGAAAATATTCTCATTTTTTTACTTAATACTTTCTCGTAATAACAAAAAAGCCGCTAAAAATGTTACATCCACGTTTGTCAGTTCAACCCCTCTGTAGTTACACAGTGTAACAGAGAAAACATTTTGAATCAAATTTAAAGTGGAAGGAAAGGAATTGAAACTTACTAATATGTGTTCTCCATTGTCAAATTTCTTCCTGATCTCCTTGCCAATGTCATCCTCAAGCAATTTAAGGTCCTCTCTTTGGTTTCCATCGTCGTCCAGCAGACTCAAGAAACTATCTTCAATGTTGAGAAGCTAGAAATATCACAGAAAAAAAAATTAGCTCAGTTTACTCATAAAACAAATCTGGCCTTCATATGCACTGAAGGGTACAGGTTTAGAACATTGATAAGCTGCAACCAGAAGACTCAATATATGCAAGTGTGTCATTCTGATACTAAGAGCAAAAAAGTCATTAGCACAAATATAAAACAGTAAAATACAGATTTCACTAGTCAAAAAGTGGTGGTGACAAAAATATAGGACTAAAAGAAGATAAGAATTAATAGTAAATATAAAAATATATTTTTCTACACTTGGTATGACAATAATATAGCAAAAATAGAACACTTAGATCTCAAAAATACTTAGGCTTATCTATGGGAGAATTTGTACCTATGCCATTATGTTACACAGTAGCACAGAAAAATGTAATGTACTACAAATATAGTAGTAGTACTTAAAAGAATAAAGTTTATTATATACTTTTTTGTTAAGTTAATAGTTATGACAGTGCTTTCTAGGTCCTAATAACTAGTTTCATGTTCAACACACAAGAGCTAGGCCAAAACCTGTTCCTCCAGTTGAAAACCTGTATTTCTTTTCAGACACACAGAGGAGACACGCAGCTCCTGTGTTACGCCCATTGAGCAATCCTCACATTTCTTTGCACAAAAGTTATTCCAACTACAAAAAGGTGTAAATGATAAAACACAGGTCCAGATTTAATAATAACTCTACCTGATAATCCTTCCTTGTAACATTTGGAACGTCCATGTTATGGGTGGATGGGCAGATATCCTCAAGTTTTTTCCCAGTGAAAAGATCAAGTCCAACAAGATGAACCTAAAAAGTACCACAAAAGCCTCTGGTCAAATTCTCAATGGGGTAACTTGTAAGTGCCAAAAATGCGCTTTAATCACTGAGTGCCCCAAGCTCAGAATTCCAAAGGCCGGCTGAAATAGTTATACCTTAGCGTGTCCATGCTTGCCAGTCTTAGAAGTGGACATTTCGACGATCTTGCAGGGACGACCCTTGAGCATAACGAATCCGTTCTTCCTCAGGGCAGAGCACTGCACGGGGTACGTCTCAGAGGCGCCGGATGTGCCACTTTCAAACTGGTCCATGCTACACATGGGAAGAAAAACACAATTAACAAGACACAAATCATGGGTTTTTATGAATTCACTGAGCTCTTAAAAAGACATTTTGTGTGTCCAAATCACTCTCCTCTTCCCGATTCTGCAGGAAATCGGTGAGGAAGTCCCACCCACAGAGGAGACACAGCGAGGAGAGAGGATATAAACTCTTGAGACCAATAAAGTTTGATTATTTTATCTGATGTCTGCCTCCCGAAGCCTCCCTCATGTTTACTCCTTCCTTCTGTGGTTTTCTTTGGAACACCACGTAATATGACACATTTGATTGACAGCTGTAGTGTGGGGGAACAAGGAGATGAATTAAGGAGAAGGAAGCAAGGAAAGAGAAATAAAACACGGCCTGTATATAAAAATGGACATGGCTAACGAGCGTTCCACACAGGAAGTTCGCATGCGGATGCTTCCGGCTCCTACTGACCCTGGCTCCCATTGACTTACATTGGAATATTATGGCCCCTCTCTCTGCAACTGCTGCTGTGAGCCTCGTCATTTTGGTTTTGAAATGTTTGTATTGTCCGTTAAAAAAATGTTCTCCTGTAAGAGCTCAAAACACGTGTAAAAGGTTAAAGAGCTGCTACAGTCTAATATAAAATCTATGACAACTCAATGTTTAGTTTGTACATGACATCTAAAACAAGAAAATCAAGTACCAGTTACAGTTAGGTAAACCACAGGGACACTGCAGGCCACGCCCACAATCCTCATTGATACACACTTTATGATCAGACACAGATGAACTGAACCTTTCTCTCCTTAAATAACACGTTTCTGGATCTGTGTGTTGAGGAAATTATTATTGTGTGGCAAAAACTGTAGCTCCGTGGACAAAAATGAGGCAAACAACAGCAAAGAAACACATTTTGTCTGTTACTGCCCATAGTTCTGCGTCTCAGTGCCATTCAGTCGGAATGTTGAATAAAATGATGTCAGTGCACACCCTCTGTTACAGGAAAACCGGATCATATGGATCTATGGATCTACGTAGCCGTAATAGGTTTTCAAAGTATCATTACGTGGCAGATGGGCCAAATGACTGAAAACATGGCCCCGTTTGTACCCACGCCCTTTCACAGTGACTAAACATTTACGGGTTACAAACTAAAGATCCAGCTCGTCTTTATCCACCCCAGTCTTTAGTAAGTTCAGACTAAAGCCCAGAAGCTGACGGCTGGTCTTGGATAGCTCTTTTCCGGCCACAGTCGCCATTAAAAGTAACGCGTAAACATGGGTAAAGTCGGATGCGTCCTACCTTGCGTTGTGCGTGCGGCGGAGAGAACAGGCTAGACGCAGGCTCGGGTTTATATGCAGGTAGTTTAGGAGGAGGGGTGAAGAGGTTGGAAGGCAGGTAGTGAAGTTCTGTCTCGACAAGCACAAGCCCGGTGGAGGACAAGACAGGGGGGCAGATCCCGAAGAGAAGCGATGCAGCCGGAGGGAGATGAGGAGGCGAGGGGAGGGAGCGCCTCTCAGGGGGTGGGACAGGGGCAAGGCCTGCTCACTTCAACAACTAACTACAAGCTACTAAGGTGAGAGAACATAAAAGTACCCGTATTTGTCTCACAGTGGAGAAATTCCAGTGTTGCAACGCAGAGTTTACGGCAGCAAGGGCAAGAGAATAGAAATAGGCCGTGAGAAATCAAGATAATAGGCTACATACTGTGCAATTAGCCTATAATAAAAAATAAAATAAAATAAAATAATAATAATAATAATAATAATAATATATTACTACAGCCTACAGGTGATGAGTCAAGGTGAGAACGTGCCCCATAACTCCACACAGTTCATCTGCACAGGACTTAAAGGTGCATTGTGGAATGTTCCAAGCAGAGCAATGAATATCCATAGAAACAAGCAGGCGAAGGACCCAAAAGTTACACAGTACACCGTTAATACAATGGGCCTATAAGGGGACACATTTCTATAATCCGAATCTAAAAATGCAACGTAGAACTGGTGATTCTTGTTGGAAAAAAAGTTCTAAATCAGAGAATTAGTAGCCTGCAATTAGCCTTGATCGCAGAAATTATTATTAGTTACGAGGTCTGTTCATAATGATTTCAATATAATAGAGACGACTTGCAGATTTTATTGCAAAACAGCCTTAAAGGTGCGCTATGTAACTTGGTTGGGGGTCCGTCACCTACTTGTTTCTATGGATACTGCTCTGCCTGAAATGTTCCGCAGTATGACAATAAACAGCTCTAGGTGAGGTGGTTTTATGGCTCAAAAATACCTAGTAAAACAGGCCTTCTGACTGTGAGTGGGGCTGCCTCTCCACAGATCTAACTTGTAACTTGGTCTGATTTAGTCTCATGAAGATAGAAAGGTTTAATGCCGCACTGCGAAACATCAGACAAAGCAGTAACATCTCCATGAAGAAAAGCATTTGACAGGCCCTCCACCAGAAAAGTTACACAATGCAGCTTTAAACCCTGCAAATGACAAAGATGACTGGACTGCTCCATCAGAACCTAGTGAAAATGAACACGGTTAGTTATAATCTAAATGAACATTACATACATCATAGTTATCACAGTGTTCAATGAAGTCATAAAGTCAGTTGATCTTTGTCTTTGCTCAGCTGTGGTCCAACAGAAATCCTTTGTTTATAGATGTGGCTGTAAATTCTTCAGTTTGGATTAGAAGGGGGGCATGTTTTTACAATGGGAAGAGCCTCACCTGTAATCAGGACTGACATCGGCCCTTAAGGGACCCGGGAGAAACAGGTTTTCAGAATACTGACATCTTATCCAAGGGTGGAGCGCGGAGTTTCACTATGTTCAGGATCTTGTTTTAGCAACAACTGTGAAAATGGCGTTTAAGTGTCGAGTAAGAACAATTAAAGGTCCCATATTACACATTTGATTTTTGTGAGCTTTAAGCCGTGCTATAATGTTGTTACCTCATCAAAAACAGACCTGGAGTTGTGTCTTGTTTCATTCACACTTTTGAGTAATCCTTAATTATTAGTCGTCTACATCTCCAAAGCTCACAATGCACTCTTCCACCTTGTGATGTCATGAAGTGGTAGTTGACAAGTTAACAGCTTCTTTTTACCTTTTATTCAGTAGAGATTGGCAGTTCCAGGGCTGAAATCATTAAAACGATTCTAGTGAAGGTGTATGGAGTTTAAAAAAGGGTGAAAGACTTCCTGTATTAGTATACGGCATCACAGGCTGGAGCAGGTGGAACTGAACTGGACATTTGACTCTAAATAAGTTACATCAAAATGATTTAATAATAATAATTTGTGACTTACTCTCAAAATTCGACTTAAGAACACAAATGGAAATTTTAACCATTTAATAATTTAGTATTTTTTTTTGCATAATTAACAAAGCCAACAATTACCATTTCACATTACTGAGGGTAAAATCTTTATGAAAACGATGGAATAAAATCAGTCACTTTCTGTCTGTTAAAGGTGCACTATGTAACATTTCTGGTGGGTGGGGGGAGGGGGTCTGCTACCTGCTTGTTTCCATGGAGATATTACTGTTTTGCCCTGATTATTCCACAGTATGGAAATAAACTTGGAGACAGGTTAATGATCAGATCTATGGAGAAGCAAGCCTGCATATGATAAGAATTAATGTTTTAAAGGGATTTTTGATTAAAAACAAAACAAAACTGTAATTTAATAAAATGCAAGGGAGATACAGTGCCTTGAAAAAGTATCCAACCCCCTTGAACTTTTCTACATTTTCTCACATTATGACCACAAACATAAACATATTTCATTGAACCTTTGTGTGAAAGACCAACACAAAGTTGCACACAATTGTGAAGCAGAAGGACAGTCATACATGATCTAATTTTTTTTTTACAAATAAAAAGCTGAAAAGTGGGCGTGCAAAATTATCCAAGCCCCTTTTTTTCTGAGTGCAACACATTGCTTTTAGAGGCTTTAGAAGGATCCAATGTTGACCGAACGATTAAATAGAGTCGACCTGTGTGTAATCTACTCTCAGTATAAATGCAGCTGTTCTGTAAAAACCTCAGAGGTTTGTTTGAGAGTATTGGGGAGCAGTCAGCACCATGAAGTCCAAAGAACACACCATACAGGTCAGGGATAAAGTTGTGGAGAAGTATAAAGCAGGATTAGGTTATAAAAAGATTTCCAAGGCTCTAAACATCTCACGGAGCACTGTTTACACCATCATCCAAAAATGGAAGGAGTATGGCACAACTGCAAACCTACCAAGACCAGGGCTTACACTTAAACTTACAGTCCGAACAAGGAGAGCACTGGTCAGAGATGCAGCCAAGAGGCCCATGGTGACTCTGGAGGAACTGCAAAGATCCACAGCTCAGGTTGGGGAATCTGTCAACAGGACAACTATTAGTCGTGCACTACACAAATCTGGCCTTTATGGAAGAGTGGCAAGAAGAAAGCTGTTGCTGAAAGAAAGCCATAAGAAATCCCGTTTGCAGTTTGCCAAAAGCCATGTGGGGGACACAGCAACCATGTGGAAGAAGGTGCTCTGGTCAGATGAGACCAAAATTGAACTTTTTGGCCAAAATGCAAAACGCTATGTGTGGCGGAAACCTAACACTGCTCATGACTCTAAACACACCATCCCCACTGTCAAATATGGAGGTGGCAGCATCATGCTCTGGGGGTGCTTTTCTTCAGCAGGGACAGGGAATATGGTCAGAGTTGATGGGAAGATGGATGGAGCCAAATACAGGGCAATATTGGAAGAAAACCTATTGGAGTCTGCAAAACACTTGAGACTGGGGCGGAGGTTCATCTTTCAGCAGGACAACGACCCCAAACATAAAGCCAAGGCTACAATGGAATGGTTTAAAACAAAACATATTCATGTCTTAGAATGGCCCAGTCAAAGCCCAGACCTAAATCCAATCGAGAATCTGTGGCAAGATCTGAAAACTGCTGTTCACAAACGCTCTCCATCTAATCTGACTGAGCTGGAGCTATTTTGCAAAGAAGAATGGGCAAAAATTTCAGTCTGAAGATGTGCAAAGCTGGTAGAGACATACCCAAAGAGACTTGCAGCTGTAATTGCAGCAAAAGGCGGTTCCACAAAATATTGACTCAGAGGGGTTGGATAATATTGCACGCCATATTTTTCAGTTTTTTATTTGTAAAAAAAAAAAAATTACTCATGTATGACTGCCCTTCTGCTTCACAATTGTGTGCAACTTTGTGTTGGTTTTTCACATTAAAGCTCAATGAAATATATTTATGTTTGTGGTCATAATGTGAGAAATTGTGGAAAAGTTCAAGGGGGTTGGATACTTTTTCAAGGCACTGTATGTTTAATGATCTACTGTGGAACATTCCAGGCAAAGAAATAACATCTCCATGAAGAGAAGTAAGCAGCGGACCCTCCACATTAGAAGTTACATAGTGCACTTTTAAGTTACAGCATCTCATTGTCACATCTATATAGTTTGTAAACATCTTCCATGTAACAAATGCATTCAAATCTTCAATAAATGCACAATGAAAGACTCCACAAAGCAACACTGTGTAATTTAATACGTCAAGGAACAAACTGAGCTCTGATGTGGCCACACACACGTAAATATTAGCCTGGTTAGCCACAGTTTTCTTGCTGTACAGAGTCCGTTTATTTGGTATTGCTAACTAGATGAGTTTATGGTTTACACTTTTGTTTCAGAGATTAGAGACATTGCTATGCTTTGGCTGTTTATATGTGTCTTAAATATATATTTAATTCCAGAAATTCTTAAATTAAAACCAGATTTTTACTGACTAAAAATATGAAAAGCAGAAGTAGTTCTTTTAAATAGTTTGCAATGGTCTCTACTTTCCTAATGCATTTCTGTCATCCTAATTATTAACTGCAATAAGTTTATAAGTGCTTTTCATAACATTAGGACGCCAGAGCAGAGTTTTGCAGTTATGCTAACAACGCCGAGCATTCTAACAGCGCACTTCCTGGTTTGTGGATGATAAAACACAAACAGTAGATATGGGAAGGAAAAAAAAAACACAAAACTTACATGAAAAAATGGGTGTAGTCCCCTTGAAGGTCCTGTATTACGCAAAATTGACTCTTGTGAGCTTTAAGCCATGTTAGATTTCCTTGTCAAAAACCTGGAGTAACCCTTTATTATTGGGCTGTCTACATCTCCAAGCTCAAAATGATCTATTCCACCTTGAGATGCCATGAAGCAGTAGTTTTCAAGTTAATAGCTACCTTTTACCTTTTACATTTTGTTCCTTTTGAAGTAATGGGCAATTCCAGGGCTAAAATCATCCAAATGATTTTATAGTGGAGCACACAAGGTGGAGTGTTTTCTGTGTGTTAAACGTGTGAATGAAACAAAACTCAACTCCAGATATATTTGCGATGAGGAAACAACATTAGCTCTAAAGCTCGAAATTAGTCTCTATTCTTATGTTACTGGATATTGAAAAAGCAGCTGTCTCAGAAATGAAAAGTACTCAGAGTAATTTGATATTTGAGTCCTGTTTTGATATTACGTTCAAACCAAGCCAGACTGACTTGCTCTATGGAATACATTTTTTAAAAGTTGTGCGGCTATCCAGGCTATACAAACACATGCACCTGCAGGATTCATGCGTCTGTGGAGGTTTTGAGTTGCTGTAGTTCAGTGTCTGTAACGTCCCTTTTGCGGCGCTTTCGAAAAACTGCAGAAATCTCCTCAAATGTCTTTCCTTTTGTCTCAGGGACCCGGAAATAAGTGAACACAGTGAAACACAACAGGAGCCCAGCAAACAGGATAAAGACATAGCAGTCCAACGCCTCCTGCAATGAGAAAGGGTAGGGTTAGTAGGCCTACAATATACAGAGCTTGTGATTTAATAGTAGTAGTAGTTGTAGTTGTAGTAGTGGTAGTAGTGGTAGTAGTAGTCATCAAATATTGTCAAATTAGGTTTATTAGAAAGACTTTATTAGAAATACAGCAGAATAAACCAGGACTAATCTACCAGTAAGCCTATACTACCTAAACTAGATCCAAAACAAGTTTAAACCAGGTCAAAGTGACGCTAATCCCAATCAGTTCAACATGACTAAATTAGCATTAAACAAGAGTTAAACCAAGACAAGAGAAAATCGGATGCCCTTCCAAATGGTATTATTACTGTGTAGATAATGCTTTGGCAAAACAGCTATGCTAGTAGTGGAAAAAGCTCAAAATGCTCTCTTCCACCTTGTGATGTCATGCGTAGTGATAGTTCTACCTATCTGCCTTTTACCTTTAGTTCAGTGGAGAGAGGCTGAAATCATTAAATGATCTACTGAAGATGTATAGAGATTAAAAACACAGTGAAGCATTTCCTGTATTACCATATGACATCACAAGGTGGTTTTCCGTTTGAGAAAAGAATTCAGACTAAATATGCAGGATTTGTGTGTTAAACGTGTGAATGAAGCAAAGCAAAACTTCAAGATATGTTTTTGATGAGAAAACAAGATTATAAAGAAAATAGTGTAATATGGGCCCTTTAACCAATGCTTACATCATGAACACCCGAAAACCAACAAAGACCTAACAAGAAAATAAAATGCAGAATAATAAAGATCTAATTCAATTTAACACACACACTGAATATATGGAACAGTTTGGGAACCTCTCAGCTGAAAGCAGTGCCTTTTGGTGACATCAACAAGCTTGTATACATGTATACAGCCAGAGTTTTCTTACCTGTATGTATGGAAAGGTCATGCCTATGATGAAGTTGCTGGTCCAGTTGCAGCAGCCGGCCAGAGCAATGGCGGCTGGTCTGGGGCCCTGACTGAACAGTTCAGCCACAATGAACCAGGGGATGGGACCAGGGCCGATCTCAAAGAACGAAACGAAGAGGAAAATCGCCACCATGCTCATTGTACTCATCCAGGTGTAGTCGTTCTACAGAGACAGACAAAATTAAAGGTCCTGTATTATGCAAAATTAACTCTTGTGAACTTTAAACTATGTTATAATGTTGGTATCAAAAACATACCAGGAGGTGTGTTTTGTTCATTCACACATGTTTGTGTTCTGCAATAAGTTTATAAGTGCTTTTCATAACATTAGGACGCCAGAGCAGAGTTTTGCAGTCAGAGTTATGCTAACAACACCTAGCATCCTTTATTATTAGTCTGTTTACATCTCCAAAACTCAAAATGCTCTGTTCCACCTTGTGATGTCATGAAGTGGTCGTTTTCAAGTTAATAGCTACCTTTTACCTTTTCTTCAGTAAAGACTGGCAATTCCAGGGCTGAAATTATCCAC
The DNA here is from genome assembly GCA_029959045.1 of Taenioides sp. WSHXM2023. Lineage (NCBI taxonomy): Eukaryota > Metazoa > Chordata > Actinopteri > Gobiiformes > Gobiidae > Taenioides > Taenioides sp. WSHXM2023. The sequence goes on from CM057102.1 coordinate 19,670,099, forward strand.
ATGATTCTAGTGAATGTGTATGGAAAAACACAGTGGAGCACTTCCTGTATTGCCACATGACATCACAAGGTGAAAGAGAGTGTTTTCTTTTTGAGAGGAGAACTTTGCCGGGTTTTTGTGAAACAAAACACAACTCCAGGTGTGTTTGTGATGAGGAAACAAATTCATAACACTGATCAGAAATCAGCAGCGTAGTATGGACCCTTTAAATAAACACACAATACAATCTGAATAAATGCTTCACATAATAAAATTGTTCTAACCTGAAATTTGAGCCCCACTGTCATTGCAATGGCACACAAGCACATCCCACTCAAACCAGCCAAAGTCAGAGTGCGCCTCCCAGCTCGGTCCACCAGCGCCACCTACAGAAACCAAAGGGTATATCGTTTACATCACAGGCATGGGTATGTTTGGATAGTCTTTTACATAACATTTTTATAATTTATTATGTATAAAGATTCAAAATAGGATACATAGATTCCCTTGCACTTACAGACACCAGAGTGAAAACTGTGTTGATAACTCCAACTCCAATGGTGGCGTAGACGGGCTGAGCGATGCCGGCTTGTTCAAAGATGGATGTTGAGTAATAAAAGATCTTTGAGAGAAAGAAAAAAAGAAAACAAAAATAAGCAGTTTCTTAACATTTCTTAACTCTTATTTTATTCTTAAAGGTCCCATATTACGCCACTTTCTCATCTGTGTTATAATGTTGTTTCCTCGTCGCCAACATACCTGGAGTTGTTTCATTCACACATGTTTAAACTACAAACCCTGCATATTTACGCTGAGTTCTCCTTTCAAACTGAAAACAATCCACCTTGTGATGTCATGTGGTAATATAAGAAGTGCTCCACTGTGTTTTTAAACTCCATACACCTTCACTAGAATCATTTGGATGATTTCAGCCCTGAAATTGCCAATCTACTGAACTAAAGGTAAAAGGAGCTGTTAAACTACAGCTACATGACATCACAAGGTGGAATAGAGCATTTTGAGCTTTGGAAATGTAGACAGACTAATAATAAAGGGTTACTCAAACATCTGTGAATGAAACAACTCCAGATATGTTTTTGGTGAGGCTCACAAGTGTCGGTTTAGTGTAATATAGGACCTTTAAGTATTGCTTTGCACTTACAGCATTGATACCGGACAGCTGCTGGGAGATATGCATCATAAGAGCAACAAACAGCTGATCTCGGTATACTGGAGAACGGATCTAGAAGGAAAAAAAATTAAAATAAGTTTGACACCATGTCCTCTCTGTTATCTCATGGGAAAAGGACATTCCAATAAAACAATTTTTACATTACATTTTAAAAGAAAATGTAAACAGATTAAAAGAACAGTTATAGGGTCAAATTGTCATAATAAAACCCTGAGCCAGAAAAATATAATGTACGTAACTCTAAAAAGTCAACAAAATACAGTTGACTTGCTCCATATTGATTGATTGTAAATACTTATTATTATTTATCTTGATTTTGATGCTCTTATTTTCCTTCTGTTTCTGTAACTTGCGTTGTGACACTGCAATTTCCCCATTGTGGGACAAATAAAGGATTATCTTATCTTATCTTATCTTATTATTTTCCATTTTAATTTTGATGACTACGTTGCAGCTGCCATCAACATTCCCTGGGGGGTGTGATGCTATCTGTAAGCCCTTCTCTGTCTGAAGCTTGTTAGACTTTAATCTGACTAATCTGATTAACACAATCTGACTAAAAATAAATGGTTTAGCTGGGACGCAGTCCCTCTGACTTTTTTGTTGAAAATCAAACTCCTAAACAAGACCAGGCTCCTGAAAATATGCAGTTTACATTCATTTTCTTTTTTTTTTCCTTGAGTTTTAAAACTATCTTAGAGTACTTTTTTGGCTGTGTTTCCTAATGTGTGCATTGTGTTACCATGGTAACTACAGAAACATTCCACTATGGAAATACATGTAGAACACCCCCAGCGTGATGTCACTGCAAAGTATCAATAAAGTATAAATAATGATGACATCATTTGCAAAAAATATGCTCTTCAAGTAGCTCCTCAGAAAATGAACTAATTAAACAAAGCCATAATATAAGTGCCAGCAGTTAACTAAATCAGAACTAAATCATGATTAAACAAATACAAATGAAAAAATTATTTGGTTGAGAAATTATAAATGACCTATTACTGAACTTACCAAAGACCAGATGGAGACCCTTTCCTGCTTATCAGCTTCCTCCTTCTCTCTCCTCATTTCCTCCAAGTCACTAGCTGCATCGTAACGCCCCTTTAGTCTATACAAGCCTAAAGGATAACAACACACATTTTAATATACAGTCATTTCAATATTTTGTTCTTATTTTCTGTTGAACTGACTTTTGCATGCCTCCTGCTCCTTGCCCAGTATGATGTAGAGGTATCTGGGGCTTTCAGGACAGAGGGGGAGGAGGAGAGACTGTAACACGGCTGGAGCCCCTGACAAACCCAACAGGATGGGCCAGAAGACGTCGTTACCAAGCAAGAAGTCCAGACCGATAACCTACAAGCAAGTTCACATTCATTGGTCTAGCACAGTGATAGTCAGATTGTGGGTCTTTGCCATTTTAAAGCTAAAATATTCCACAATTATTCCAGTTTGAATCCCGATCTATGTCAGTCCTATAATAATATTGTTTTAGCGGTTTAGCCAAATGTGTTGTATATGTGTTTTTAGTTAGTTTTTGTTTATAGTCTGGACTTGGACCTGTTTTAGTCCTGGTTTCTGGTCCATTCTGGTCCTTATTATTCTCATTTTACTCAGTTATAGATGGTCCACACTTTGAGAACTGGTTTTGCCTGACCTGGCTGAGCAGAATGCCAACGACAATAGCCAGTTGGTGTAAAGTCCCCAGTGCTCCTCTGTAATTCTTGGGTGCGATCTCTCCAATGTACATAGGCACTAGACCAGAGGTTAGGCCTGTAAACACATGGACAAAATAGAGAGAATCTAATCAAAGTTCTCGTTATTTTACTTTCTGAGATACAAGTTTTTGTATCAAAAGTGGAAAAATGAATTTCCAAAAGCAGGACAAAATAAATATTCAAATCAAATATATGAACACACCATCTTCATTTAATGATCATGTTATTCATTAAAAGTCCAAAAGAGGGAGAAAATGTTTTGAATAGTTTTGAATTATCTGCAGACTGCAAGAATTTTTGTGGAAAACTTAGGCGAAACAAAACAGCAAAGAAGGAAGGAGGAAGGTCTAGAAATGCAAATCTAAAATCACAGATCACACAGGTTGGTAGTTCTTTAGTGTTCCTTTACCACAGTAGAAGCCCATCACAGCTCGTCCGGAGATGACCATGATGTGAGGTCTCCACATCTGGCACAGGCCCATGAGGAGTCCAGCTGCTATGGCCAGAACGTTCACCATCAGCATGCCCTTCACCCTGTCAACAAAACACACGCTTACTCTACACACTGTACATACACTAATGCACTTCTTTAGTTCTGCTTATGACTTTAAATTTAAAGGTGTATTGGGTAACTTTTCCAAACCAGACCTATTGAACAATGGAGCACATTCCCGCTGGGCAATTAAATGTGTGAGTTAAGTGTGTTGCCCAAGGACACAGCAACAGTACAGAGCGCCACTATCGCCCCACTGTGGTACCTGATATTCCCAGCAGTCTCCCAGCAAGTACTAACTGACTTATTGTGAATTTGTGCCCATGTTAAAGGTCCATTGTGTAACTTTTCTGGTGGAGGCCTCATCAAATGCTTTTCTCCATGGAGATGTTCTTGCTTTGTCTGGCATTAAGACAATAGAGTAATAAGACGATAAGATAGAGCTGTTTAATGTCATACTGTGGAACATTCCAGGCAGAGCAGTGACATATCCACTAGAAAAGTTACACAGTGCACCTTTAAGACAATTACAGTTAATGTTTATAGTCGATTAGATAATGTCACCTTTCTTATATTATAGAAAGTCATATGAATTCTAGTGTATCATCTCACCTTCCTCTCAGGTCTCCCACAAAGCCCACGAGGAATGAGGAGAGCATGCCCCCGATGGAGAAGATGGCCACAGAGAGGGACCAGTACATGGTGACGGCTGGGTGCTGTCCAGCCTCCAGCAGCACCTCCTCGCCCTCAGTCTGGTTCTCCGACGCTTTGACCACACCGTCTGACCACACCCCCAAAGATCTCCCATAATGCCGCTCGATCACCTTTGTAAAGCAGGTTTTATTTTATACACTGGTACCTAAAATCAGGACTAAACATGAGGAATCAGCATTTAACAAGTGAAGCGTTTTAAGTTCGTGGGAAGATGCCTGGAAAGCTTTTGTGTGATGTTCGTAACTCTTACTTAAGTTAGGGTTTAGGTCAGGGTTAGGTTAGTTAAAGGGCCTATATTACACTATTTATAATGTTGTTTCCTCATCAAAAACATCCCTGGAGTTGTGTTTTGTTTCATTCACACACCACTTCATGACATCAACAAGGTGGAACAGAACAGATCCCTTTGGAGATGTAGACAGACTAATAGTAAAGGTTACACAAACATGAGTGAATGAAACAAAACACAACTCCAGAGTCAGTTTTTTTGTAATATAGAACCTTTAAAATAATTCTCCTGGAAATGAATGCAAGTTAATATAATGTCCTTAAAAAGCATTGGAATCTAGCGTGTGTGTGTGTTAGTTTTAATACTTTTGTAAGTCAGATTTTATTTTATATGCTGGTGCCCAGAATCAGGACTAAACATGGGGAATCAACAGCTAAAATCTAGAACAAACAGTCCTCTAGTTTGTCAGTGTTTAAATCCAGGCTCAAAATTACATATGATGGAAAACTTTTTATTCTGCGCTTTTCTCTTTTAATGTTAACTTAATGATGGTTATTTATGTTTTCATTTGTTTGTATAGTGATTTGAATGCCTTTCTTGTTCTGTAAACCACACTTTGAATTACATTGTTTACACATTTATACAAACACATTTGCCTTGCCTTATTTAAGTGATAGAAAATTCCAAATAGTAAAGTAGCTCTGCACAGTAGTGGTAGTCTTTTTGAAAACTATATAAGAAGTGCCTGTACCTTCTGAGGCGCGTTGATCACTCCCAGGCTGTATCCGTACTGCAGTGAGCCCAGTGCTGCAGTGAACACAGCCACAGCCAGAGTCCCTGTGAGCTGCTGAAGTAGAGAATGACAACAAGAAATGCAGAAATAATAAGGATGAAGGCATTTTTTTCTTTTTCTTTTTTTTTTATTCATTATGGGTGTTTCGGTTGCTCCAAAATACAATAATGCTCTCTGTGAATAGGGTTGCCTCTCCACAGATATGACCTGTAATGTAGCCTGTAGTTGTCTCCCTTGAGATAGATTAGGTTTAGTCTTTACTGTGGAACTGTTTGGGAACAGTTACTGACTAAAACAGTGCTAGACTACACACATTACAAACATACTTGAAGTAAATTAAAGGTGCAATGTGTAATTTTCTGCTAGGAACCTCCACCTGCTTATCTGTAACTGCCATGTCTGGAATGTTACACAATATGGCATTAGATTTACCAGGCCAAGTTACGTTAAGTCAGATCTGAGCAGAGGGATCTCCAAGAATACGTGTGTTTAGTTTGTGTGTGATTGAGAAAAAGCAAGATGGACCATTTTTATGTCATGCTGTAAAACATTCCAGGAAAATATATAACATCTCCATGGTTATGCAGTGGCGTGCTATTCTATTATACTATTCAATTTGAGAAGCTTTTTTCATGTAGAGTCACTTTGCTGTGCACACAAACACATCCAAAACAAATATACAAATGTACTGACAGAGACGAAAGGGCTTTGGTATAAAGCAGCTGAGTCTGATCTTTATCTTAAATCATAAAACTGTTATCGCATAATGTTTGTCTATTAAACTTTCACTGTCCGATGATTCAACAAAAATAGTAATATAGTGTTTGAAATCCAGAAATGACGCAAAGCAGAAGATATCAGAGTTACATTTTCTAATTTGCTTTTTAATTTGGCATTACACTGCAAACTGAGTTACTGTCAAAACTTCACAAATTTTCAGAATACTCACCAATAAGAAATGCATTTATAATTATGTAATATATGAATGGGTCATAGGTTGCAGATAATGAATTGCAATATGGGTTTATGTACTATGGTTAATAAGAATACATACAAAAACACGTATCAGTTTTGACGAAACTTCGCAAATATTGATTCTACTTCATAATAGTGTAAGCATCCAAGTATTAAACTGTAATTTCCCCATTGTGGGACAAATAAAGGTTTATCTAATATAAGTTTTATGTAGCCATATTATTTTATATATGACCCTTTAAGTGTACAGAAAGCCTATTAAATGCATATATACAAGTACTGCATTGGATTTGTAGTAAAAGTGTACTTCTAAGTGCAAAGTATCCAAGTATGAAACTGTAATTTCCCCATTGTGGGACAAATAAAGCTTTATCTTACTAAAGTTTCACATAGCCATGAGCCAGCCTATCAAAAGTGCATGTACAATTATAATGCACTAAACTTAAAGCACCAAACGGTGAATACAGGGTTATAAAGTGGGCTTACCTTTCCGTTCTCCATGTTGGGAACAGATCGTCTTCAGCCCGGAGAGGCTAATGATCAATGGACTTTTAGCCTGGATCCTGCTGTGTCCACTCATTAATCTGACCCCAGCACGCTACACACACGCACCGCTCATATACACAGAAAGCAGTGCAAAACAAGCCAATCGCAAAAACGCAATATGAACCCCCCATGAAGTCTAATCAACGGTGATAGTTGTTATTTGTATGTGACAGAAAGTAGCAAATGTGTTGGGGAAAAAAAAAGCTGTAAATACTGAAATTATTTTGAGAAACCAATATGCATTTGAAAGTAAAATTCTGACTATTAAAACGTGGTAAATTTGAATTAAAATGTTGTTTGTTAGTATTTTTTTGTAACAGCATATGGGACAAATATCTAGCTGGTTAATGATACACCACAGCTTGGACAAAGTCTGAGGGTCGCTGGATAATGCTGATAAACCTGAACATAGGCTGCAAAACACACAGTAATGCTAATAACAACAACACATTTTAAATCTCTACTTTCGTTTATTTATCTCTTAACATATTATCTTTTACAAAACAAAACAAAAAAATCCCCAAAACAGGACATTAGTAATGTTCTTTTGAAAATTATTATTAAAACATAAAATGATCCAAGTTAAACATTTGAGGATACAGTGAAGAAGTTTCAGTGTAATGACAAACGTTAACAGTAAATAATGCCCCATTCAAACGCAAAGTTGTGCAGTAGGTGTGCACACATGTATTGGGAAGACAGTGGCTTCATAGCTCATTTTATATTATTATTATTATCATCATTATTATTACTATTATTATTATTATTATTATTGCTAAAATGGCAGCTGGTTCTTTCCTTTTGCGTCCTAGAATCTGAACTGCCTCAGAAAAAACTATACAAACAATTAACAGATATATATAAGACCTGAAAGATGAAGTCAAGTGGTTAAATGTGCAGTTTTTAGAAAAAAAAATCAAGAAAATAATACAAAAAGGTTCACAATATTAGATCATTCTCCTCTTGACCTTCTCTAGACATTTTTCCTTCAAATGAAAACTTAATTAAAGGTGCATTATGTAACATTTGCAGTGGAGGGCACACCACCGGCTTGTCTCCATGGAGTTCTACTAGTAATTCCTCTTCCTGGAATGATCCACGGTATGGCATTAAATCATCATCTAAACAAGCAGATGACACCATCAGGTCAAAATACAGGTTAGATCAGGGCAGATCGGGGAATATTTTATATATATATTAATAAATGAAATATTCCCGTATCACATCACAAGGTAGAACAGAGTGTTTTCAGCTTGAGAGAAGAACTCAGCCTAAATATGCAGGATTTGTGTGTTAAACATGTGTGAATGAAACAAAACGCAACTCCGGGTGTGTTTTTGATGAGAAAACATTATAACAAATCAGAAAATAGCGTAATATGGGCTATTTAATAAATCAAAGATTAACGTATTTAAAGCCATACTGTGGAATATTCCAAGCAAAGCAATAAGATCTCCATGTGGTCAAATACAGAGGACAAATTTCACTAAAGTGACAATAAAGCGCACCTTACCTGACCTTACCTCACACTATAAAAGTTACACGGAGCACCTCTAGTATCTCTTATCTGTGCTTTATGTCAGCCTGATTTATAATTCAGGGACTGGATTCAGTATTTCAAGGACCCATATCAAACTGCTATCTAATAAAGTAGCCGGATGTTATTTTTTAATCATGTACTATGCTGTTATTGTGTGCAGGTAACCACATATTTGGTTAGACAGATAAACTTCAGTGACATCTGCCATGACACTTCCAGGCAGTCCCACTAGAGGGAGCCATACATTTTGTTGGCCTTGGTTTTCAAAGGGTTTTTTTTTTTTTTTTTTTTTTGCTGCATTTAGTTCAGTTATGATCACTATTTAGCAGTTGTTAACCATCATCAACTATTTTCTTTCTCATTCATATATTTTGTCTCTAAAATCCCTTTAATATCATGGAAGTGGTTAAAGGTGCACGGTGTAACTTTTCATGTGGTGGTTCGACAACAGCTTGTTTCCATGGAGATGTCTTTGTTTTGCCCGGAATTTAATACAACACAGTATTAAACGTATCCATTCCTAAACAAACAAGCAAGTGACGCCACAAGGTCAAATTCCAGGTCAGATCTGTGGAGAGGAGGACTACGCCGACAATGAGAATGCATGTTTTTGAGGTAATTTTGAGCCATAAAAATACCACTTAACATAAGACAGACGTTTATGGCCATCTGTGGAACACTCCAGGCAAAGCAGTAACATCTCCATGGAGACAGTTGGAGAAAAGTTGCATAGTGCAGCTTTAAGATACGTGTTTGAATTGTAAAGAATAACATAATTAAGTACTGCATGAACTGGTATGTTTTGGCCACCATTTTTAGTTTACCTGATGTCATGCAGAACAAAAAAGTTAAATTATAACAATTAAAATCTAAGTTAGTTTAGTCAAGAATAGGGACTTCATCCAAATTGTTGAGGTAAGTATTTAAAACAGCTAAGGACTCAGGAGTGGGACAGTGTAGAGCATTTAACTGAATTTGAATACTTATTATCTAGGTATCTGATAGTCATGTTGCAGTTTGGCCGTGTTACTTTTGGCTAATTAAAATCTACTGTGCAATAAGATTTTGTGAGGTGTAAAAGTGATGGATAAATAAATAACAGGCTCTATGCACAGCAGCGCCTGGCAACCACAATGTCTGCATCACTACTTCCTGTTCAACTGTGTATATACGGGGTTTTGTTGAGTCGTGATAAAATGAATAAATATTTAAAGATGAGGCATTGGACAAGGAGCTGCGGGTAGATGTGACTGACATGTTAAAAAGTACACAAATAAAATGAATACTTGAGCGGAGAACATTTCTGTGTTTAGAAAGGTAGAGGTTTGTTAATGCTAATTTTGAGGCAGAATAAATATTAAAACAACACAACAACCTGAAGTATTTTACACATAAAAACAATCGGGCGGTCTTTACTTTAAATAATTTGAATTTTTATTTATTTTTTATATATTTTACGATTTGAATTAAAGCGACTGTCAGCTTTGAGACGCAGTGAGCGTGCTGCTGTGCACAGAGCCAGAGCTTTGTTTTTGTTCTGACCATTACAGGAACATTCAAGAATGGACCAACAAAAATATTTGGTCTGGATTAAAATCTGTTCAGAATGAAGCGATACTTTTGTTTGTTTTGTCTTGTCTTGTATTGTTGAGATATAGATTGAAAAAAGAACAAATAATTAGCATATCATTAATTCTTCTTATTGTTTTATACTAAATGTGTTTTGTGGTATGTTAGAAAAGCTATTACCACTTCACTAAACATTTCTGAGTTTGCGTCCAGGGCACTTTGACTTTACCGTTACGAGATAGGGTCAAGGCCTTGGCAGAGATCTTCATTCATTCTATGCACTTTCTACAACAATATATCCTTTGTTGTTCCCAAGAAGAGTTTGGGAACGTCTTACAAAATAATCCAACAACACTGATTGATTTATCTGGCCATGTGATTCACGTTTCACCCCATGTTTTCTGAAAATATTTACTTTTTCTGCATTTTCTCAGCAGGTTTGGACACCGATTTCAGCTTGATTTCAAAATGCAAGCCAAAACGCACATATCTACACACACACACATATACTTTCATACATAGACAGACAATTTTAACCTACACATGTGCTATACAACTTGTCAAGCATCAAAGACTTTAAACGAAATTAAAGTGGTACCTAACAAACAGGGAAATTACAGTATATCTGATGCAGCACCTTGAGAGATAAGAAAGTGAAGAAGAAAAATAAGTTGAGGAAATAGAGGACTGAGTGAACGTAACATTTCGTAAAAGAACATATTTTTGCATACCGACACAACCCCTACTACAATGTCCCAATTGCATCACTAGAAGCAGTATCCATGGTTACGTAGAGCCTAAAACAGCTGGAAATGGCGAGGAAGATTGTAACTTGGGGTAGAACTAAAATCGTGACCCCTGTACTGTATAGTTGCTTCTTTTGAGTTGTATATGAAAAGGATTCATTTTTCTCCCATCAGCCCCAGAGGTAAAATTGAGCTGAGACTTGAAAATTATAATGATTCATCCAGAAATTCATGTGAAAAGTTTGACAATCAAGAATCTAGACTGTGGATTTACTTTGAAAGTGCGAAAAAATGTGGAAAAAGGAGATTTTATTTGTAAAGATGATGGCAACACTCCAGTCAAGTAAAATGGCTTGTTTGTTAATCCAGGTTAGCATAACTCTTTTGGGTGTTTTTTTTTTTTTTTTAAAAGTCTTTTTTGAAGTTTATGCTTGGCCTTGTGGGTAATCTGGGTGAGGTGTGCCGAGGTGGGCTGCTGGGTCGACCAATGGGAGTGAGGCAGAGTGAAAGAGGGCGGAGTCATCACCAGTTCATCATGGAGCTTCTGTTCAGAGTCATGAAGAACACCTGGCTGCTACCGCCCGAGCGCACGGAGGCAAAGAAAACCTGCAAAGAATGAAAATATGTGTTTGAATGTCAATACGTCAAATCAAACATTAATAAAAGAACACAGATTACAGATGGAAAATTTCTTTAAAGGTCATACACTACGCAAAATTGACAAAACTGACTCTTGTGAGCTTTAAGCCATGTAAGAATGGTGTTACCTCATCAAAAACATACCTGCAGTTGTGTTTGTTTCATTCACACTTTTAAGTAACCCTTTATTATTAGTCTGTCTATATCTGCAAAGATCAGAATGCGCTGTTCCACCTTGTGATGTCATGAAGCATTAGTTAACAGCTACCTTTTACCTATTGTTCAATAGGGATTGGCAATTCCAGGGCTGAAATTAATTTAGTGAAGGTGTATGGAGTGTAAAAACACAGTGGAGCACTTCCTGTGTTATCACATGACATCACAAGGTGGAACTGAGTGTTTTCAGTTTGATATGCAGCCTTAATATGCAGGATTTGTGCGTTAAACATGTGTGAATAAAACAAAACACAACTCCAGGATATTTTTTCATGAAGAAAGAACATTATAACATGGATCAGAGAATAGCGTAATTTTTTCATAGTATCAAATTAAGAATATTTCTGTAGCACATTTAAAATAACTTAATCTGGCCAAAAGTCTGATCACAAGCGAAAGTACAGAACAGGCACAAGCACAAATAGATAAGAGCAAAGTGTGACACATTTTATGCTTTTAACTGAGAGTCAGAAGTAGTAAATGTACTGGAATAGAAAAGTATGAACTATACCTTGTCGTTCCTTTCACAGAGGAACTTGAGTCTCTGAGCTCTCTTGTGCATGAAAACTCCGTCCAAATGTCCGGTCTCCACTGAGCGGATCTCTATGGCTTTCTCCCCCCAACCCATGATCTGATTCGAGTGAATGTAGGCTACACACACAAAGAAATTAGTTTAAAATTATGGTTATGGTTAGAGATGAAGCAGCACTTTTCATTGTAACTATGATACTAGTAGTAACCATAGAACTGAAGTCGTAAAATGATAGTAGAAGTTGCAGACCTGTAGAGTAAAAAGTTCATGTAACACCACGCGTGACCACTAGAGGGCAGTTAAAGATAAGAAACTGCGGTCCACCCAATCCACGTGGTACAAATACAGAATATTTAAAAAAAAACACAATATTTGCAACCTGATTTTTAACTTTCAGTCCATAACGAGCAAGCAAGCAAAAAAGAAAATAGAGTTTTAAATCAACTGTACGTAAGATATGTGTTTATGTTTCTTTATATTAGTATTAAGCCACAGGAATGTGTTCTTTTAACATTAACATTTAGGAGAAAACATTGCATATAATTTTATATGTAGTGTAAAATATTATTCGAGGGACCCTGTGTGATCTTCACATCGATAGGGGAGCACAGCAGACTTTGAGAATGGCTGCACTAAGCCTTAAATGTCACAGTTTATTCACTCCATAAAATTCAGTAGTATTTCACTCATTTGTCTGTCTCTCTAAGTGTCTCCAGGTTAAATTATCATTAAGTTATGATTAAGCGTTCACGTCTTACCAACAGAGGTAGGCATCTCTCCCCACTGCAGCACCACGTCCTTGGTGATTCTCCCATAGGTGTTCACGTACACCCCTTCGTCCTCATAACAAAGCAGCATCTCCATCCCGTCAGTCTTAGGGAGCACCACGATGGCATGGGGCGTCACCTGGTTTTGGATCTAAGACAAATCCACATAAACAAATATTTTAGAAAGCTTACCATAGAGTTATTATGATACTGAGGTAAGAGGATAGAGGTACTAGACAGAGTACACTATTGACTACTTGAAAAGAGGGAGCGACTTGATATTTGGAGTTAACATGAGATTGAAATTTCTACAATAGGTGCTTTAGAAAGGACTGAAACAATCTACAGATACTATGCAAATGGAAATTATAAGAAAAAGATAAGAAAAAACTTGCCACAATGACTCACAAAGCTTTTTATCCAGTCTAAAGTGCCCGGGGAATAAATGATTAAATAAAAAAAACTCAAAATAAACACTACAACATTTGCATAGCACTGTAGAAAGGGCTACTACAGGTTGGCCTTAGTTTGGCCCCATACAGAAGAATACTTTTGATCTGTTAAAATGGATACAGGAACAAACTCATCTTACCCATTAGAACCATATTTGTTAAAGCTCATACTTTCTTAAAGGTGCACTATGTAACTTTTCTGGTGGAGCCTCCAACACCTGCTTGTCTCCATGGATACTATTGCTTTGTCTGGAATGTTCCACAGTATGACATTAAAACCTTTATCTCGATAAGCATGTTGCACTAACCGGCCAATTCACAGGTCAGCTCTATGAAGAGGCGACCACTCTCATAGTAAGAATGCATGTCTTCTATGAAATTTCTTTAGCAGTAAAAAACTGTAGAATACACAGTGTTGGGAAGAATACTTCGAAAATGTATTTAGTTACAGAATATGAATACCTGAAATAAAATGTATTTTGTAATTCTGATGCATGGTCCAATCAGAATACTGCATTCTGAATACTTAAAATACTGTGTTATGTTTATTTAACCGTTTGTTACAGATTTTCTATCACTAATTGGAGAAGTTTAAAACCTAAATTGCCATGTAATCCTCTGATTTTAGGAAAGTAACTGTATTCTGAATACTATCAAATAAAAACAATAACTGTACCAGAATACAGATACTCAAAAAATGTATTCTGAATATGTATTCTTGGTACATGTATTCAGTTACTTCCCAACACTGAGAATACAGTTTACAGAATACAGAACTGAATACATCCAAGTCTGTTCATTTAATGCTATACTGTGGAAAATTCCTGGAATAGCAATAACATCTCCATGGAGACAAGTAGGTGGCAGATGCTTCAAATAGTCCACCATTTAACCTCCATTCAGGTTTTTGGTTGAATGTTAAATACTATGTACATTCATTCTGCCATTACAATACATTAGTGCAACTGCAAAAAAAAAAAAAACATTTTTCAGGTTTGAATATCTCCACATTATTGTCATTATACCCAATTATATTTCACATTATCTATACCTCAGTGTAAATGTCAGGGGTAAGATGAATTTACTCACAGCACATGATTTCAGTGTTATTGGTTAATGAACTGGACTGTACAACGCAGACACTTATGGCACTGCTATGTATTCACTCAGGGTTTCCACTACGCCACTAATTTTGCTCTAGTCTAAAGGGTCGATGTCAGGACGTCACCTTCATTTGAGGGCCACACTGTGCGAAAAGAGGAGGAGAGGGGGGAGAAGAAAAGAGCAGGCTCACATGAAAGGTGGTAATACAAAGAGAAGAGCATTTAAGCGTCAAAGCTTCTTCATAAATTATAAATCTTATGGAGCACCTCCTGAACTGCTCTGTATGTGGACTCGGCTGGCTCTCTCAGTCCATTACTTAAATAACTGTCATCATCAAAAACACACCTGGAATTGTGGTTTGTTTCATTCACATTTTAACGCACAAACGCTGCATATTTAGGCTGAGTTCTTCTCTCAAACAGTAAAATTGCCAGTCTTCATTGAACAAAAGCTAACTTGAAAACTACCGCTTCATGACGCTTCATGTTGTGAATCAAACAAAACAACTCCAGGTATGTTTTGAACAAGGTAATAAAATCTCACAGGAGTAGGACCTTTACGTAGTTAACATAAATCAGGAATATTAACCTCGTCTACTGAGTAGAATTAGTTGTCAGTTAGTTGTTCATGTACATCAGAAAATATCCATGGGTTTCAGAATGATAAAAAAAAATCTGGACCGTCGTCATAGCAATAAAACAAAATATAGGTTCTGAAATTCATGAATAGGTACGAAAAGATTTATTACCTTCACAATTAGGCCAACACATATCTTACCTACATTGTCTGATTTAGAGGAACAACTAAATTACACAAGTGAACATGTCTGGCTGGCTTCTGGTGGAGGATCTGCCACTTGTTTGTTGCCATGGAGTTGTTATTGCTTTGCCCAAAATGTTCCACAGTATAGCATTAAACGTATCCATCTCCATGGAGACAGGCAAGCGGCAAACCTCCCACCAGAAAAGATGTGTGGCACCCCTTTAAATTTTTGTGTTATGAGCCCTCGAGTATATAAGCAAGATGATTTCTAGTTTTAACAGCAACATAACCTTATATCCTCTCATTTGTAATTATACTGTTCTATCTGAACTGCTAATAAGAGTCATCTGAGCTGTACTTGCACTTTGCACAGGAAAATGATTTGAGATAAGAAAACCACAGAACTAATCTGCACGAGATTGCAAAATCAATGGAAGCAATGTAATGAAAAATACATGAAATTACAAATAGATTGTGTTGCAAGGTACAATTTTAAATACATAACATTTGGATCTGTTTCTAATTACATTTTTCATAGTATAGCTGTAAAAGGTATCAATAAAATATGCCATTCAAATGTTTCAAAAGTCCTATATTACGCTGAAGTGACTCTGGTGAGCTTTAAGCCATGTTATAATGCTATTACTTCCTCAAAAACAAACTGGGAGTTGTGTTTGTTTCATTCACACATGTCTGAGTAACCCTTTATTATTAGTCTGTTTACATCTCCAAAGCTCAAAATGCTCTGTTCCACCTTATGATGTCATGAAGAGGTAAAGTTCATGTTAACAGCTCCTTTTACCTTTTGTTCAGTAGAAATGATCAATTCCAGGGGTGAAATCATCCAAATGATTCTAGTGAAGGTGTGTGGAGTTTAACAACACAGTGGAGCACTTCCTGTATTACCACATGACATCACAAGGTGGAACAGAGTGTTTTTTTGTTTAAGAGAAGAACTAGAGCCTAAATATGCAGGGTTTGTGTGTTAAACATGTACAAATGAAACACTGAATGAAAAAATTGTTATGAGGAAACGACATTATGACATAGATCATAAAATAGAGTAATATGGGCCCTTTAATGGAGACGGCCAATTTGAGAAGTGCATCTGACATGAAACTTATTATGGCAATTTAATGCTGCAATTACAGTACCTTCAAAGATTGATGGTATTGATTATTGTGTAACACATCTAGTTAGGAATACTTTGTATACTGTCACACTCATACAAAACTACTACATATATTACATGGTGGTAAGTCAATAAAACAGATCAATCGGTCCTTTATACACTGGAGTACTGCACTTACGTGAGAGGGGATGTAGATGTCATAGGGGTTACCAGAATCCACATCAATCACATGGAAACCAACAGTG
The DNA here is from genome assembly GCA_029959045.1 of Taenioides sp. WSHXM2023. NCBI lineage: Eukaryota > Metazoa > Chordata > Actinopteri > Gobiiformes > Gobiidae > Taenioides > Taenioides sp. WSHXM2023. The sequence goes on from CM057102.1 coordinate 19,686,442, forward strand.
GAACCATAGATGACCTTTAACCTTTGACCCTCCTCCACTGTGAGGTCAACCAGCAGTGGGCGATGCTGCAGCTCGGCAAAGGACTGAAGATTATAAGAGAACAACAGACATGAGTTTAAGTTCATGTATTAGTAACATTAGTGTAATATGCATTGAAATAAATACCTTAAAGGCCATAAACTTGTGGTATGGTTTGGGGGCCCAGGCATAGATTTCCACTGCGTTCTTCAAAGCAATAACCAGGAACTTGATTCTCTCATATTTCACTGGTTTTGAGGAAGAATACAGAAAGAATACAGATTTTGAATTAGCAGCAACATTGTTTTACAATTTAAATATTTAGTTTATTATTATTATTATTATTATTATTATTATTTTTTTTTTTTTTTTTTGTTTTTCCTGTTAACTAGAATGACTCGTGATGAATGATGGTACTTACCAACTTTATAATGGACACATCCCTCCAGCTCTCCCACTGTGACCCATCCCTGCTTCTTCTCCACTTCTGGATCATTGTGTAATATTCTATTCCTCAGCCAGGACAAATAGTACACACGCAGCTTGTTCTTTTTCCCTGAAACAGAGAAAGTGAAATTATTATTATGAATTGTAACATGCAGAAACTACATTGAAGCTGTTATAATGTTATCTCATCTAATAATAATATACCTGGAGTCGGGTTTTGTTTCATTCATACAATGAAGTAACCCTTTATATTATTAGTCTGTCTACATCTTCAAAGCTCAAAACGCTCTGTTCCACGTTAGATGTGATGTCATGTAGCGGTAGTTTTCAAGTTAATAGCTACCTTTTACCTTTTGAGTATTTGTATATAAAAAATATGATTTGTAGAGTTATTCATCTTTTTTTCTTTAGATCATAATTCCATATATCTTGTTTCATATATTTGAAGTCTTCTGTATGTTTCCAAAATGTAGAAAGTACTAAAAATAAAGAAAAAACATTGAATGAGACTCTTCCGCACTTACCAGATATAGTGACCAGGACATTGAGCCCTTCTAACACGTCCATCTGAAGAAAGCGCCTCCTAGTGATCAGATTGTATACTTTCCCTTGTCCACTCCGATCAAGCAGCATTAGCCCATTCTCCGTCCCCACCAGCAGGTTCACCCCTAAAACACCCCAAAAATAAGTTATACAAGACATTACATTTGAAAAGAAGATGTATATATTTTCTATTATATTACTACTATACCCCATAAAGCAGCACACAGGATCTCAGAGTTGAAGCGCTTCTTGTACTTTCGGATTTCGGGCGTGTCACTGTGAGGTCGGATATTGGTTGGGTTGACGTTGACGACAGAAATCTTCCTGGCTTCGTTGAGTCTGGCTTGTTCTTGTCTCAGTAATTCATTAGCAAACATGGCTAAAGAGAAAGAAGTTAAAAAAGTCATTATGCTGTAGGTAAATATGAGGTACACCAACAGAACAAGGTGTTAAACAAGAATTTGTAATCATAATAAATCCGCTAACCTAATTAACATATAGGAAGAAAAAGTGGAGCATTTGTGGCTGTAATGCATACTGTTGTTGTGTCCTCAGGCAAGACACTTCACGCACATTGCCTAGTATGAATGTAGCGTGAGTGAGTGCTCGGTGGTGGTGGGATGGGTAGATGGTGCACACTGGCAGCCTTGCTTCTGTCAGTATGCCCCAGGGCAGCAGTGGTACAGTATCTTACCACCGCTAATGTAATGTTTTTCTGTTCTATAATATCTATAATATTGCAATCATATTTTTTATTCAGCATATTTTTTTTTGTGTGTGTGTGTGTGTGTGTGTATAAATCCAGTCTTACCAGCTGCAGAGTCACTGTCTCCATCAGTGGGGGAGGTCTGATAAACGCGAGGGTCGACAAAGGGGGTAAAAGAGGATTTGGAGCCACTCAAACCAAACTGAAACGGTGAGGTAACAGAATACATGGCTGTTATACATGTGGACCAGAGGATATTTTTAAGAACTTCAGTGTTGTTAAAGGTCCTATATCACACAAAATTGTGTTTTGTTTCATTCACACATTTCAGTAACCCTTTATTATCATCTAGAAAGCTCAAAACGCAACTTAACAGCTACCTTTTACCTTTTATTTAGGAGATACTGGCAATTCTGAAATTACCCAAATGATTCTAGTGAAGGTTTATGGAGTTTAAATCGCAGTGGAGCACTTCCTGTATTACCACATGACATCACAAAGCGGAACAGAGTGTTTTCCGTTTGAGAGAAGAACTCAGCCTAAATATGCAGGGTTTGTGTGTTAAACATGTGAATGAAACAAAACGCAACTCTGGGTATGTTTGTGATGTGATGCTTTTATAATTGTGGTTTAAGCAGTCCAGTTTTATCATAAATCGAAGTTACCGACCTCGGCCATGTCTCCCAGCTCCTGCAGGGCGCTGGTGGGCGTGGCTGATGGGGAGTTACTCTGCTGCAGCAGGTCAGGGAGGTTACCATGGTTACTGTGATTCCCAAAACCATTACTCTCCATGTGGGCTCCTCTCCTCCTCTCCTCCGCCTATAGAACATGGGGATGAGATCATGAAATAAATACAAAACAGGACAATGTAAACAGTGTTTAAAAGACTCACTGTGACTCCAATAAACAATAAATCTTACTCCAACACAAAAGTTTCAATTGCTAAACCAATTGCAAACAAATATTCATGCTGAAAATTAATTTGAGTTCATTAAATCTTGTATGATGATTTCTTCTTTCATCTATCTAATGCAGTGGTTACAGGAAGTGCTCCACTGTGTTTTTAAACTCCATACATCTTCACTAGAATCATTTAAATAATACCAGCCTTGGAATCGCAGGTCTCTACTGAACTAACTGAACTTGAAAAACTACAGCTTCATGACATCACAAGGTGGAACAGAGCATTTTGAGCTTTGGAGATGTAGACAGACTAATAATAACAAATTACTCAAACATGTAAATGAAACAAAACACAACCCCAGGTAAGTTTTTGATGATGAAACAGTATTATAACATGGCTTAAAGCTCACAAGAGTCTGTTTTGTGTAATATAGCACCTTTAAGTAGTTACTAAACCTGAATTTGCTCATTATGAATTAAGTTTATTTTCGTTCTTTATTAAGGCATGAATATGTGGGCTTATAATTATCAAAATGTATGCATCAACAATGACAACAAGTCAGACAGGAAATTCACCTTAATATTTTGGCTCCTGTTTATTTCACAGTGTCAGTAAGTTGTCTGTAATGATTGTCTATTATTTTTTCATGCAGTTGTCTCTGATGTCTCATAACTACAAATAAACTAACCTAACCCAACTTAAGCTGTGACCCCCTCTCACCTCTCTCATCACCAGAGTGCTGTCCTTGGAGCTGTTGTAGGCGTCTCCAAGGGCGTCCTCCGTCATCTCGCCTCGAGACTCGCCGCTGGTCTTCACCACCGGCCTAAAACAAACACAGTTACACAAACAGGTCTACAACAGCCAAGGGTTCTGAAATATGCTAAGAGAACAGTGGAACATGTGGTAGAAAACTCGTCTTATACCCAAAATTGTGACAGTTAATATACTGTGTTCATGTTATAGAAACTTACAATGACATGATTTCAGATGGAGGGAAGGGGCTGAAATAATTCTATGGGAGATGAACTGTTTTTGAAAGAAATATCATAATAATAAAATAATAAAGTTACGATCCTCAAATGTTGAACCTCATCTATATTTGTGAGGGTTTGGATGCATAAACTAGCCATTATTAATATGGGGTAAAGTCCTTTCAAATGACAAAAATCACACCACTGGGGTTGAACAATGACACCACTTTCTGAAGCTATTAAAAATATTTGTTGATAGTGACAGAGAATACCTTGAACTCTGTGCCGGTTTTTGTTTTATGTGGATAGGCCAAGGACTATTAAAGAACGGGACTAAAGGAGCGTGACGACACCCACAGTCAAATGAAGCTCACCGAGGCTAGCAGTTATAGGAACGAATCTGGAGCCGAGTTGCGTATTAGGAATAGGAATTTATTTACAGACAAAATAGCAAAAAAAAAAAAAAAGATCATGTAGAGGGAATTAATACGAACATTTTCAGCTCAAAATTAGTAACCTGACAGCAGCAGTTACAGAGAGAGGGGCAACGTTTTTTCAGTACAAAGTGAATTAGAGCTGGAGTCGTTGGAGCCTAAAGCGCGCCTATGCTCACTTCCTATGTGGAACGTTGCGGCTAGTTTTTGTTCTATGTGGTTAGGCCCAGTAATTACATATCAAAAAATAAACGAAGACAACAGGTAAACAGCAAATTCCTCCACTGGATTCTGACCAGTCCTCCAGCTCAGTTTTAAACTATAGGCATTCAATAAATTGATTCAGATATTGGTGACTTGAGAGCACTTCTTTAATTTTATTTCTCAAAATAACTAAATCATCTATTCTACCTGTACCATCTACAAAAGTAACTGCCTCATCTATTCTGACAATAGACTGGCTCTGTGTCCATTGCAGCAGCACACACACAAATCCAAACTGACAGGTGCAGATGGAAAGGTGTCCAGAAGAGAGAAAACAGAGAAAGCCCAGGGAGGAAAACCTACATGATTCGGGGTATATCGCTAACGGCAACAGTCCCGTCATGGCCGACTGTCTCGCCATCTTCGTCACTGCTCTCCGAGTCTTCACTGGAGGATGAGTAGTCTGTCACCTTCAGAGTACACAGGAAGTACAGGTCAAATGAACTGTTGATGTTGGGATTAGCAGATAGATTTGATTTCTGTTTCCATTTGAATAGTGTAAACAGACAGTTAATAGTTTCTGGCTCAAGGGAGGTCTTTTTCCATTGAAATTTTACTAGAGGCCACTTTTTGGTGCTGACCACAGCTTCAGAAACAACTGAACGTATGGTATTATGAATGCACACCCCCTTCCTCTGAGGTTGTATATGGGCCCTTGACTATTAACAATAACACTGGATTGTCACTAATTTTAAAGCCCTACTGGGTAACTTTTTAGACATTTTTTATTTTTTTTTATTTTGGATGTTTTACAGTCCCTGACAAAAGTCTTGTCGCTTATCCATTTTGTAGAAACAAAAGCTTATAACCTGACTTTAAATTAATCGATTGGTTTTAGAAATGTCTCATATGAAAGCTAAAACCCTCCCAAATTATGCTCAATATACTAAAATAAATTTGCTTCACTGAAGAAAGATTGATCATTTAATGAACACAGAAAGGTCAGATTTTGGCAAGACAAAAGTCTTGTCGCCTTGTCATATGATGCACCCAATCCTAGATTACAGCCTCACCTGTGATCAGTTACTGATCAATCAATTAGTGGGTGTGTATAAAAAGAACCCCAGCACACCAGACCTTCACATCAACTGCAACTTGACCTCTGACAACATGCCTAAGATCCACCCTGAGACCAAAGCGTTAATTATCAAGAGGCTGAAGACCAGATCCACTGCTGAGGTGGCTGACACCTTCAATGTGTCTCAGCGTCAAGTACAAAGAATAAGAAAAAGATCTGAAAAGACTGGAGATGTTTTTGACAAGCCCAGGTCCGCCAGACCCCGCAAGACAACTGCTCGGGAGGACCGTTTGTTGATTCGAAAATCCAAGGCCAGCCCCTTTTCCACTGCAGCAGAGCTCCACCAGGCCTGGTCACCTCAAGTCCCTGTGTCAACCAGAACAGTTTGTAGAATTCTGTCTCGAAATGGCCTCCATGGTCGAATCAGTGCACAGAAACCAGCACTAAACAAAAGGCAATTAAAAAACTGTGTGGCATTTGCCAAGGCCCACAGCCTGCTAAAAGGATGGACACTGGAAAAGTGGCAGAAGGTGGATTTCTCAGATGAATCCTCGGTTGAATTACATCACAGCCGCCGCAAATATTGCAGGAGACCTACTGGAGCCCGCATGGATCCAAGATTCACCCAGAAAACAGTTAAGTTTGGTGGCGGAAAAATCATGGTCTGGGGTTACATCCAGTATGGGGGTGTGCGAGACATTTGCAGGGTGGAAGGCAATATCAATAGCCTAAAATATCAAGAAGTATTAGCTACCTCTTACATTCCCAACCATAAAAGGGGTCAAATTTTGCAGCAGGATGGTGCTCCATCGCATACTTCTATCTCTACATCAAAGTTCCTCAAGGCAAAGAAGATCAAGGTGCTCCAGGACTGGCCAGCCCAGTCACCAGACATGAACATCATTGAGCATGTCTGGGGTAGAATGAAAGAGGAAGCAGGGAAGGCAAAACCAAAGAATCTTGATGAACTCTGGGAGGCATGTAAGACTGCTTTCTTTGCTATTCCTGATGACTTCATCAACAAATTGTATGAATCATTGTCGAACCGCATGGATGCAGTCCTTCAAGCTCATGGAAGTCATACAAGATATTAAATATGGATCTCACAGCACCACTACTTAATTCACTGACGTTATGCAACATATTTTTGTATTTGAAGTAAATTATTTGTTCAGTTTTCTGTAGGCGACAAGACTTTTGTCTTGCCAAAATCTGACCTTTCTGTGTTCATTAAATGATCAATCTTTCTTCAGTGAAGCAAATTTATTTTAGTATATTGAGCATAATTTGGGAGGGTTTTAGCTTTCATATGAGACATTTCTAAAACCAATCGATTAATTTAAAGTCAGGTTATAAGCTTTTGTTTCTACAAAATGGATAAGCGACAAGACTTTTGTCAGGGACTGTATTGCCTCTTGACTCTTACTTGATTACAGTATGGAATACAACTTATCGATCTCCATGGAGACTGTTCTACTACAGTATGGTTTTAACTTTCGATTTCCATGAAATAATGCAGTACCTCCAGAAAGTTCTGCAGTGCTGCTTTAAGTCCTTTCTCCTACAACTAGTCATAAGGTCAAAAGGTCTATTAGATTCATCCATGCATATAGCGTACAGTAATTTCATTAACAGTTTATGCTTTAACTGTAAAAACATGACATACTTTGACAGGAGGCCTGGTGCCCTCTTCAACTCTTAACTCCCGCAGTTCCTTCGCCAAAGCACTTAGATCCTACAGAAAGCAAGACACAAAATACACAACCAAAAGGTTATTTAAGACTCTTTCTGATATAAATATACAAGACTGTATTAAATTGCCAGACATAGGACAAAATTAGGGCACATTTTACTGTCATACAAACCCTACTTGGTATCGAGAACAGAAGTGCTGATTTATTCTGCTTTGCAAATAGAGAAAGTTCAGCAATTTTATTCTCAAATATTGATACAGCAAAAACAAGCCATTGGAAGGAAAATGCAAAGATAATAAGGCCTCTAATGGGATCATTCTGGTGACTACTAGCCATTTCCATGCTACTTGAACGCTGTCCAAGCCCCTGTTTATAGTCAGTACCCAGGCCAAATCATGCAGAATACAAAGAGGAGATGGTCGTGGTACACTGGGGTCTTACCAGCTCCTCCTGATAAGAAATCGTGACAAAGAAATATGAAGAAAACAGGGTCCGATTTGTGCTTGGCTCTTTGACAAACCACATGCATGTAAACATATAGATCTGCACAAGCACTCCCTCTCATACACTCTCCCAGGTAAGTGTATGGAAACTCCCATGCACTGATTTCAATAAGAAGGATCAAAGACTGGATTCTGGTTCTCAAAATAAGTGGTATGCTTAGATGTACTTCTGGTTTAGTCTAGGTTAGCTTTGGTTTAGGTTTTGTTTGTGATTCATGGATTAGAACTACATTGAGTCTTGTAGATTAGTTTGGTTAAGTGTTGGTTTAGCCCATAGACGTACTATAAAGTATAAAGTATAAAGTATAAAGTATAAAGAAGAGGACTAAGGGAGTGTGACGTCACCCGTAGCATTCCCCCATGTTCACTTCCTATTTGGAACACTATTTGGAACATGGCGGTCCATTTATATACACAGTCTATGGTTTAGCCCTAGTTTAGTCTTGGTTTAGACTTTGTTTGGTCCCAGTTGAGTCCAGATGTAGTCCTGTTTAATAACTGGTTTTGTCATGAGTTAGCCAGGTTCAATCCTTGTTTATTTGTGTTTTATTGTAGTTTAAACATGTTTATTTAGAGATGCATTTTAGTCATTTTAAAGAACTATATTTAAAAAAGTATAAAATTGTTTTTGGGGGTTTGAGAACCTTGTTTTATTTTCATAAAACAAGGAAAAAGTGGAGGCTTTGTAAGAGGCATTTCCAAAGGTTTTCACTGACCTCATCTATGGCTTTCTTATAGCTCTGGGCGGACAGGAGAGACACAGAGTAAAGATGTAAGATAGAGAAAAAAGCAAGAAGATTTGAGTTTGTGAGTTGTAAAAGTACTCACTGCTGGTCTGCTGGGTCGACTCGAGTCCCGCCCCTCCTCCGGTTTGGGCTTTGCTTCCTGATTGGCTGCTGGGGGAGATCCTTCCTGCTTTCTTTGACCTATCAGAACAAAGAAATATTATTTATACAGTTGACAAAACACCTGAGTGAGGCCATAGTAACCCATAATGTTTGGTTTTAAGGAAGGTTGTCAGTCTGATCTCAGCTTTAAACAGTACATGCTTTTGTCCATTGCTGTGTCCTTGGGCAAAGCACCTCATCCAACATGCCTTAGAATGAACCTGTTGTGTGAATGTCAGTGGTCTGAGAGCTAATTAGCATGGACTAGCAGCCACAGCTTTATCAGTCAGCCCCAAGGCAGTTATGACTACAGTAATAACATACCACCACAGAGTTTGATGACTGGGGAGTGAATGAATTTAATTACTGTACCAGTTACTGTACCAATATCTATAATTTCTAGTGCTTACATACTAAAACTTTTTTGCCAACAACATATAATACCAGCTAAAATACTAAACAGAAAAAGTCCCACTTTTAAAGGGTCCATATTGTGCTATTTTCTGATCTATGTAAGTAAGTAGTGGAGTTGTGTTTTGTTTCATTCACACATGTTTAACGCACAAATTCTGCATATTTACGATGAGTTCTTCTCTAACATTTAAACTATGAACTTCATACATCTTCACTAGAATCATTTGGATGATTTCAGCCCTGGAATTGTACATCTCTACTGAACTAACGGTAAAAGTTAGCTGTTAACTTGAAAACTACCACTTCATGACATCACAAGGTGGAACGGAGCATTTTGAGCTTTGGAGATGTAGTCAGTAATAATGCAGGATTACTTAAACTTGGGTGAATAAAACAAAACACAACTCTAGGTATGTTTTTGAGGAGGTACCAACATTCTAACATGACTTAAAGTGTCAATTTGCATCATAACGGACCTTTAAACTCTACTTAGAAATAAAGTATGTTAAAGTATTCAGTTACCCCTCTTTGCTGTTATAAATTGTGTAAATACAGATTTGTTGAGTTGAGTGTTATGGTGATTTTTAAAGTTTTATCACTTGATCCTATCCGCCTTGCTCCGTGTCCCTCCTCTCCCTCTCTCAGTGCATCTTTGCCTGAGTCTTGTCAGATGTAGACCCATGCATATCTGGGATCTCCCTGTGGCCTGCTGTTTGGCTGTTTGACACTCCCCTGTGCGCGCCTCTCTATCTTCTTCACTAATTTCCTCTCCTCTGTATTGCTCTGGAGAAGACAGGTGGATCAGAGCAGAACGAGCGCCGTCACTGTGGAACTGATAAAGGCTCTGAAGCATGAGCCAGTGTGAATGGGGTTTCCTACGGTGCCCTATGAGGAAATGTTAAGTGTTTGCAATATCTTAAATTGTCTGCAAAAATAACATTAATCATGAATGTGGATTGGTTCAGTGGTTCTTAAACTTTTAACTCCGAGTACCACTTAAGATCATTTTTGCCTTGCCAAGTACCCACAGATCAAAGTCCAGGCCTCAGTATATCAGTACTATATTAGAGAAAAACATGATCTAAAATAAGACTAAACTAAACCAAAAATAACTACAGGTCAAGCAATATGGGTTTTTTCCTGTCTGACTCCGACAGTGACGTGCGGTCAGAGGAGGCAGGGGAGGCAGTGCCTCCCTTGTTAATCATGAAAAGAAGAAAGGATTTATTATAAATTCAAATAAAAAATAATAATTATCAGCTTGTATGTATTTATTATTAACCCCTTCTCCAGTCCAAAAAATGTTTTTTTTTCTTGTTTCAATAATTGAATATGGCAGAATTTTCGTTTGTCCCGTTCAAATGCAAGGAGAAGGTGCGCCGTGAGGCACCAGCCTCCAGTGCCTCCAGCCGCTCGATCCCTACCAAAGTGGCTAAGTTGGCTAACCCACTGTATATTGCCGATAAATGGCCCTCAAACTCTCTGATTATATGCTCTGTCTTTCCGGAATCTTTATAATGTATGAAATGTATTTCTGTAATGTGTTCAGGCTCGCAGATCAATCATAAAACCTCAGTAAAAAGCTCACCAGGGGAGGCAAACAGTACTCGTGCCTCAACATAGAGGGCACTTGTGAGCACAGAGATTCTTGGCCTGCTGCCGCTATGCGCCGAAACAACTACATCATCTTCTTGGTTCTTTTTTATATTGCATTGGGACACCTGTGTCTTTGATGACAAAGTCCACCAATGTGCAGAGGGATTGTAAACAGTGTAACAGTTTTCTTTGAGACGTGCTTTATTTTGATTTAGCCTAAATGAAATTAAAAGTCCTGCTCACGATATGCGTGAGTTGACCCAGGACCCGCGGATCGCTAAAAGCGCAACTTGAGGAAGAGAAGAGAAATAGAGTGCGTGCCTTCATGGATTTGTTTTCACCTGCTGCAGTGCACAGGAGAGATGAGGGTGCGCTCACGATGACACAGGTAGACTCCCAGCATGATCCATGCTTATTTATTCACAAACTTTCTTCAAAAGCGTGTTTTTCATGAGTGATTTGGAGATTTCAGGCAAGATACAAAAAATCCAAGTATGACGCGTCCACGTTAGCATAAATGCACAGCTACAGAGCGCGCGCGGGAGCTGCTTTGCTAAAAAGCATATAAATTAGTCTGTTTATTATTTATACCTTGTTCCCAGTTTTGAAATACTGAACAACAATCATATTTTATTTTTCCTTTTTTTTTTAATTGAAGTTTTTGTTCTTTTGAATTAAGAATATAGAAAAGCCCTGGTGTAAGTAAGTCTGCTGCACTGCTGCATATAATATATAGTTGTTGTCTATCAAATGATGTTTTTTTTATTTATTTATTTATTTTATTATTATTATTATTATTATTTTTTTTTTTTTTTTGGGGGGGGGTATTAGAATACAGAGCAATTGATAGTCGATAAATCTGCCAATGTTTCTGGGTTGATATTTTGGGCAGATTTAGTTCATTTTCCCCCTAATTATGTAATTTAAATTTACTACAAACTCCCCAAACCTATAAGAGAGCGGTGCAGTCACATTTTGTGTCTTTTGTCTTCGTATTAAAGTGGTAATACAAAGCTTTGTGTGTATTTGCTGGAGATTTAAGGCCAATAATGTAGTTCTAAATAGTATCAGGTTGGTCTCTAAATTTAACTAATACTTAAAATGCAGAGGGCCTTGCGTACGACTAAAGGTACATGGACCACACTTTGGGAAACACTGGACTAGTTAAGTTGTAGCTTCTTGTTACCCCTCAGTTTTCTGACAAAATATAATTAAAGCAGCTAATCAAATTAATCTTAATTTAAAGATAATCAATTAATCTTAAAAGAAAATTTTAAAACCTTCAGACTCTAAAGTGTTTTCCATTAGTATAGGAGACTATGGTGGTGCCACATAGTCTTAAAAGAACCTGGACTATATTAGCTATAGTGGTTAAAAATGAATTAAAGATTAAAAAAGATTAAAGACTGGTTAAAGATTAAGAACTGTAAGTAAATTTTACACCTCATAAACTGAATGAGATTAATTCAACCAAATAAAAATAATTGTGCCACCATAGTCTTAACAAAAGCTATGAGATTACTGTATATTATAATATTACTGTTAAGAATAAAATTATTGCTGTGTTGTGTTATTTCAGTCATATTTTCTATGAAACGGTGTTAGTCTGGTACCTCTTCTCTCGCCTGAGCCTCCCTGAGATGAAGGTGAAGAAGAAGAGGAAGAGTTTGAGGAGGTCCTTTGTAATATGGCGTCTAAAGACAGCTCTGATCGCCGAAGGTCTGGGTTACTAAATAACAGAATAAACAGTAAAAATAACACAGTGTCAGTGTATATTTAAAGTTTGAGCTAAACCTCCACAGATAAGTGCAGTTAAAAGCCTAAGCACCTGGCCCGTATGAGCTGAGAGCCTCCTCGAGATCCCACGCCTCCATTAGGAGAGTTCTTCCGGACCAGAGCTGGAGAGATGGAGGTAGTCCTCTGAGGAACCTGCACACAGACACATGACTTAGCACAATACTACACAAATATGCATGAGCTAATAGTACACAGAGCTCTATGACTCTCAGTTAATAATAGTATAACAATAATTAATGTGAAGTCACGGGAATTACGGGAGAAGAGTGTGGAGAGACATTCAGCAAATTATTGGTGCTAGGAATAGGACTAGATACTCATTTGAGCAAGTATCGATACTAAAATAGTCACATTCATTCATTCAGGACAGAAATGAACCTTTAGAAATGAATGGCTTTAGAATGATCTTGAGATGTATTAGACAAGTATATGAAAGCACACAGACTTGGACCACTAAAAATTACATTCTAATAATAGTATCAATAAAATGGAGAAAGATTGAACTCATAATGAATCATGCTTAATTAAGGTTTATTAAAGTGAAGTTATTATAAAATCTAACCAAATAAACACATAAATCAATCACTTAACCAAGCCATTCTCTGACCTTGGGTGGCATGTCCTCGTCTCTGAGCCAGGCTGTCCTGTCTCGATCGCGTTCCCGCTCTCTCTCGCGGTCTCGTACGGGCACGGCGGCGGCGGGAGTATCCGAGGTGGGGTCGGAGTTTTGCCGAGGAATTTCAGGTCTCGCGGAGCTCCGTTCGCCGACGCCCTCGTTCAGAGCTGATCCAGACTGGTCCTGAAGAGACTGGGACCCGGACATGGAACTGGAGTGGGTCTTCACTGGGACTAGGTGAGCCATCTGATAACATGGAAGTATTATTTTTATTATTATTAAACCAGGCTGTTGTGTTCGATGGATTATGGAGCAAGCCAGAGCCATAAAATTATGGAAATAGTGAAAAAGTAAGGCACTGAATATAAGGCACTATTGGTTTAGCAAAAAGGAAGGAAAGATTTGTTGAAGAAATGTTGAAAAATACAATATTGTGGAAAAGTCAAAGGGCCCATATTATAGTATTTTCTGGTCATAATGTTGTTTCCTCATCACAAACATACCTGGAGTTGTGTTTTGTTTCATTCACACATGTTTAACACACAAACCCTGCATATTTATGCTGAGTTCTTGTCTCACTAGAATCATATGGATAATTTCAGCCTTGGAATTGCCAATCTCTAATGAACTAAAGGTAAAAGGTAGCTGTTAACTACCGCTTCATGACATCACAAGGTGGAGCATTTTGAGCTTTGGAGATGTAGACAGACATAATAAAGGGTTTCTCAAATATGTGTGAATGAAACAAAACACAACTTCAAGTATGTTTTTGATGAGGTAACAACATTATAATATGGGTAAAAGCTCACAACAGTCATTTTGGCATAATAGAGGACCTTGAACGGTCAACAAGAATTAGACTGTCCTTGCTATGGCTATGTTGGGAATGTCAAACAAAACATTTCACTAACTATAAAAATCCATTGACTTTTCCACATTATTATAATTTTAGATGCATGTAAGTACAGTATGAAGGAGGAGACTTGTGGTCAGACCGGTTCTCCGCTCCCTGCAGTCACACACCTGAGGCTCTAGGGGGCGTTGTATGGGAGGGGTGCTGCTGAAGGACTCGGAGCGGGGAGGGAGGGAGGGGTCGGAGATACGATGGGACGCTTTGTGCTGCACGGCTGGAGAGCTCTGTCTGTTCAGCTTAGACCTCTCCTCCACCTGAGATAGGTCAAATCACTGTTATCGACAAATCATACATACATATATACACAAGGCACTTAAGGCTACTACTACTTACTACTATTACTACTATTACTACTATTACTACTATTACTACTATTACTACTAGGCCTGTCATGATGACTGAAGCAACTGACTACTTGAAGATAGACTGTGTAACTTTTCTGGTGGATGGTTCGTTCGTCAATGAGAGCTTATTTATTTGCCTGGGATCTTTCACACTAAGGCATTGAACTTGTCTGTTTCCATGGAGACAAACAGGTGATACAACAAGGCCAAGTTACAGGTCAAATCTGTAGAAAGGTGAGTCCACTCTCAGTAAGAAACATATAAATTATATATCATCTAGTCAAGTGGACTAAGGGAGTGTGATGTCACCAATAGCATTCGGCTCCAGTCAAATGAAGCTCACCAAGGCTAGCAGTTATGGGGTGAATTTGAAGCCATGTCCATATTAGGAATAGGAATTGATTTATGGAAATAAAAGAAATAACACCAGGACCATAAAAAGCATTTTAAGACCAAAATGAGGAGTCCGACAGCAGAGGAGTGACATTTTTTCGATGTCGATGGACAAGAAGTGCACCCGTGCTCACTTCCTATTTGGAAAACGGCGGCTAGCAGGTTAGCTGCTTCCGTTTATATATACAGTCTATGATTTCAATCTATTGAGCCATAAAAACAACAATAATACTGTGGGACATTCCAGGCATAGCAAACTCAACCATGGTGACAAACGGGTAGCGGCCCTTCCACCAGAAATATTACATAATTATCTTTAAGCCCCAAAAGTCATTGCTCATCATAACTGTCCTAACGATTAGTCAAAATAGTAATTATCATCACAGACCTAAACACTACTAAAACCAGGACCAACCAGACTGTCTTAAACTCTATGGGAAAAAAAATAATGCTACATGTATGACTGGTTACATAAGTTAAGCCACACAGGTATTTTTGTTTTGCAAGATGTTTTCTCCACTTTCATCTATAAAAATGCTTTTGTAAGATTAAGACTGTAGGCTTATCCTGCAGATGATCCTAAGTTTAAGAATACATCACAGCATTCTGTAGTCCAGGAGTGAACTGCATGTGAAAAAGGAGATTTTGTGGCTATTATAACTGATCATGTTCAATATTAATAAGTTTTCCGTTATAATATCAAAATTGTATTACCAGCTGACACAAATATTTGTTCCAGCTGGCTTCTTGCATATTTTTGTTGTTCTGTACTTTGCTGTTGCAACACTAGAATTTCCCACCTGTGTGACAAAACTAACCTTACAAGATATTATATTAATTGGTTATAAAATTTGTTAAAGGTGCACTGTGCAACTTTCCGGGAGGAGGGTTCGCCACCTGCTTGTCTCTGTGATGATGCTATTGCTTTGTCTGGAATATTCCACAGTATGCCTTTAAATGTATCTATCTTGCATAAATTAAATTAAAGTTGTTTTTATTGCTCAAAAAAAAAAAACATTCTTACTGCGAGTGGGGTCACCGCTCCATAGAGCTGGCCTGTAATTTATCTTAGTGGCGTCACATGCTTGTTTGAGTCTAATACTAATACTATATTGGTGGCACATCCCAGGCAAAGCAATAACATCTCCATGGAGACATGTAATGAGCGGACCCTCCACCAGAAAAGTTACACAGTGCACCTTTAAGTTATTATAGAATCAGCAGTACGTCTCATAATTGTTTTGAAGGACTAAAATACTTATAAAACATTTGTAGCCTGCCATCTACATCCACACAGGGGTAAAACAGTCTGATGGTGGTTTCTGGTTTATAATTCATTTGAAATCTAATCTAGAAAAGACCCCATCAAAAGAAATATACAAATAGTTTTGAGCAGTGCAGTCTCGTAAATGTGACCTTACTTGACTCTAGACTGAGTTCACACGCACTACAATTCAAACTCTGTGCAGGGAAATCAGAAAGCTTGTCTGGTTTGTTTAATCAGATTATCAGATTATAGAGAAAGCTCCAAGGAACACTTCCAAATCCTACATTTTTTACACAAAACAGCCTCACAGTCAATGCTAGGTCAGGATTTGTCTAGTACTATAAGTGTACTATGTCATAACTATAGTGTAAAGTAAATTTGTATACGCACTAAAGAGAGAAGCTTTCTGTAATCCCACACAATCCCATAATCTACAAGTGATTTCAAAGACAAAATTTTAAAGTTAGTAATCTTTCTACAAATATATACGCATTCTATACTATTTACTTTCAAAGAGCAGTGTTTTGAAGCAAGGTTTTAGTAAAATAGGTACAATTGAAGGCACTTGAACAAAAGTAAGAGATGTAATATTTAGCTCGGTACTACTGAAAACCTAGAAGAGACAGAAAAGTTAATAAAATTCCAGCATATTAAAAAAAAACCTTGATATGGAAGTATACACTAATAAAGCAAAACAAAATGACGATTCCTATTGTTATCATTAGGAATAATTTAGACAGATACTATTGGAGCCTACTGATATTTTGCAGTGACTTCATGGGGGTGTTTTCCTATGTATTTCTATGGCAGAATGTTGATCAGTTCCCATGGTGACACAATGCACACATTAGCAATAGCTACGAAAAATGTTTTTAGATCTTTTGGAAACTCAAGAAAAAATTCAAAATTGATTTAAACAACGCTTCTTCAGGAGCATGTGTTCAATACAAGCGTTCATGGACCTGAGTTATCTCACCTGTTGTAGTTCCGGCTAAGTCAGCTCTTTCTGATCAGATTGTGTTAAAATAAAGCTCAGATTAAAGTCTAATTTGAGTAACAGAGCTGCAACCAAAGCAGGGCCTACAGATAGCATCACACCCCCAAGGAATGTTAATGAAATCAGCTGCAAAGTATCAATTGCAAGTTCTGAAGTTCTGAAAATAACAAAATGCTGCTAAACCAATACTTTTATATTATGCTGTTCAGTGTATACTGCCAGTCAAATGTTTTTTTTCTGTTTGATTTCTGGAGGGAAAATATGATTCTATAATATCTACAGACAGATAATAGCTGAACCATGTTATTAAGATGATGAAGAGAGGTACTGTGTGTGTGTTAGTAGTTTGTCCACCACCACTTGGCCAGTACCCATCACCAGACTGCGAGTTCAAGGGCTGAATGACTGACCTAAGATGGGCTCTGATTGGTCAGATTTCCAGATGACATCATCAGTGGGACAGGTCTTGTTTGGGGCAGGGGGTGGGGGGTAGTGGGCAGGAGGCTTCATAAACCTAAACTACTTTTAAATACTATACTCTAGTGACAGAAATCCCCTTTGGAGCAGAGACTGGTGTAAATTATGTACAAAATTTTTTTAAAAAAGCAAATAGTAATTATGAATAAAAATGGCAGTGTATGTATTTACAAATGCATTGTTTGAGCTTTTATTTTGGCAAATGATTCCAACTGATTCATTCATTATGGAAAAACTGTTGCTTTGCTTTGCATAGTCATTTTATGTTATTTTAGTAACAGGGAAACCTATTTATAAAAATATTAAATGATAACAATCAAATCAGATATTATTAACATACATGAACTTATTTATACAGTCATTACAAATACAAACATTATTTAGAATAATTAGAGGGGGAGGGGAGAGGGGGTTCAGGTTAGAGGGGCTATGGGAGCGCCTCCACAGAACTTCTATAGAAGCAATGAGGTGAGGAGCCCCGTCGTGGGGCATTAGAGGGCATAGGACATTCAATTAGAGAACGCCTCCTTACGTCATTCGCTCCCACACCCATACTCGTATCTACTAGACAGCACTGAGATTTGGATCTGGCTCGTAATTGGGGTAAGACCAGCGCACCCCCATGTGGCTTTTTGGCTCCCGAGGAACTGGAAGGCTCATCAGTATAATCTACATCTACTCGACTGGAGGGTGCATTTATTCTGTTCTGAGGACTGGCACTACGAGGGAGGTGGTGAGGGTGACACTGTATTAGGGTGTCATAGTCGGGAGAGAAGGCAGAGGACAGGGAGTCAGTGCTGGAGAAGAAGGGAGAGGAGGGGGAGCTCAGGGGGGAAGGACTATGGGAGCGCCTCCACAAACACTCAACAGAATGGTTCTTAGACTGGAGCTGCTTCATTAGAACAGCAGGGGCAGAGGCTGAGAGGTCTATCAGAGAAAAACTGCCTTTCGTATCATCAGGAGGGGAGAAGAAGCTACTGCTACTGGGAACCTGCAAGAAATTTCTATTGAAGCAATGAGGTGAGGAGCTCCGTCGTGGAGCATTAGAGGGCACAGAAGATTCAGCTAGAGAAAGCCTCCTTACCTCATTCACACCCATACCCATACTATTATCTACTCTACGGCAAGGAGAATGGGATCTGGCTCGTGACTGGGGTAAGACCAGTGGGGAGACCTTTTTGGGCCCCTGGGAGCTAGAAGGCTCATCGCTACAGTCTACATCTACTCGGCTGGAGGGTGAGTTTCCTCTGTTCCGAGGACGGGCACTAACCAGTTTGACCTGAGCGGGAGCGGGTTTGGAGGAGGGTCCAGAACTCTTGGGGCCCTCAGGGGCAGACACAGGCCTGTCTCTGGGTTTGTCTCTGCTGGAGGGCTCTGCAGACCCCTGTTTAGGGTGCTCTCTCTGGTTCTTACTGGGTCCCTTATTGCGCCCCTGTCCTGTGGGCTTGTGCTGCTCCTCTGTGTGCCCTGGGCTCTGCTCCTTCTGATTGACTCTTTGGGCTCTTAACTGTTTGAGCTGCTGGCTTATCTCCTGCTTTAGCTCTGAGTCTAAGGCCTCTGCTGATATGTGGATATTGGGGATGGGCCATGGGCCCTGGGAGCCTCTGCGCCTCGGGGCATGCCCCTGTGGTGCAGAGGGAGGAGGAGGCTGTTCGAAGGAGTGGTGATGTTGAAGCTTGGAGTGGGGAGGGTTACCAAGCTGTGGTTTCTGGACCTACAAGTCAGAGTCATAACAGTGTGAACAAACAACTCAACAAATCATGATTAAATTACATAAAACATGTCATGCATCGTAGCTCAGGTTTAAGGGTTTTCTCTAAAAATGAAAGCGTTATAGCACTAGCCTTCTGCTTTTACCTGCAAAGAAATTCACACCAACAAACCAACCTGACTTACAAAGCAGAGATTTCGAGTGCATTATACATTTTTGGGTACAAAGAAAATAAAAATGAGTGGGCACTCAGGCATACCTCTTTGGCCCAGGCGGGCTTGTCATTAGGGTTGATCACATCCTTGTAGTGGTAAAGCTGTCTCTTGTCCATCTGTCTCCCCTCCTGTTGTTGTTGTTGTTGTTGTTGTTGTTGTTGTTGCTGTTGTTGCTGTAGCGACACGAGGTAGGCCCTCTCCTGCTGCAGCTGCCTCTGCAGACGCTCGGCCTGACGCTGCTCCTCTATCTGCTTACGCTTGTACTCCTAAAACACAGTCACAGTGAGAGGGGCTACAGTACATACAGAGAGGGGCTACATACAGAGAGGGAGTACATAAAGAGAGGGAGTACATACAGAGAGGGAGGTACTGAACAGGTACAGAAAGAGGCAGATACAGAGGGGACAAGGTATAAAACAGGGGAGGTACAAAGCGGGGGCAGAGGTATGGTGAAGTGAATGGTGTTTTAGGGTAAAAGAACTAAATTACCATACACAATGCTAGCTGTTGTGTACTGTGCATGTTGTTTAAGTTTGTTGTTACTGGAATCAAAGGTCATCTATTCAAGATGCTGAGCAAGCAATTGGCCTACTACTACTCATAGCTATAAACAATGATGAATAATGACTATATTTATTTTATTTTATTTATCTATCTCTAATTATCTATGTTTAAAGGGCCACTTAAGAACATGCAGCAGTGATGGGGGTTCACAGCACAGGCACAGATGAAGGGCTGGGTTTGGTCAGGTTACCAGCAGTAAAGCTTGTTCTTGCAGAAGCTGTTGTTGAAGAATCTCTAACTGCCTTTGCTCTTCCTCCAACTGTCTACGGATATACTCCTGAGTAGCATGTCAGCGAAGAGAGAGAGACGGAGAGAAAGAAAGAAAGTGAAAGGGAGTGAAACAGGCAGTAATTTAGAAAAGAACATTTTTAATAGCAGTGAAAGAGAAGAGTTAATGTGAAAAAAGATAAAGTACAGCTGAAAAGATGTAGACAGACAGACAAATGTACCAGAAAAAGCACATCTCAAAACGGGAGCATTGATTACTAGCTGTAGTTATCAGCAGAATGTTATAATATTATTCATAGATCTAGAAAATTAAAAATCACTTGGATGATAAACAGTGTTTCCTATATGAAATATCCAAAAGTAAATTCACAAATGTTTAACCTGATGATTTCTATTAGTGAGTAGACCCATTAACTTGTATTACAACAACAAAATGCATTCAAACCATATTGATTTTAATTGCCTTCATCTGTATGAAATATTATAGGGCTCTATCATGAAACCAGCCATAAGAAATACAGAGCTCCGATCACGTGCACATTGGGTGTACAGCACAGCACACAGACCTGCTCTCTCTCGGCGTGCCTCCTCTCCTCCTCTCGACGGAGCTGCTCCAGTTCATCAAATCGTCTCTTCTGTTCTCTCTCCTGTTGTTTTCGAAGCCCGCGCTCGCGCTGTTGTTGCTATAGACAAACACAGAAATTACCCTTTGTATCATTATACTTATTTGTGTTGACAGGATATAGGTTTGTAATGTCTTATTATATATTAATGAGACTTAAAGAAGACCTATTGTGCTTGTGTCTGCTATATAGTTATAATCTATGAGGCCGGTGGATCATTGTTATATCATGTTGTCATGTTATAATTTGCATATTTTAAATCGCAATATTCATCTAAAAAGAAACAAGTCCGCTGACTTCCATGTTAGAAAACAACAGAGCCCAGTGGGACCTGACATCACTGTGAACGCCTAAACTCAACTCTTTCTACCCTGTAATTACAATGCTATTACAATGCTGTTACAGTGTAAGAGATTATCGACCAATTTAATGCACGTCATACCTGTAATGTCAGTTTGTTTATATTTAAAAAATATTTAGCATCTTATTTAAATATCCTTATCTTTATGTATAAAACCAAGACTTCATCATGATTGCACTAAACACAGTCCATTAAATGCCTTTGGTCACACAGCCACTTAGCCGTGAGTGGAACGGTCGTGTTAGCGGACTTGAGTCATGGTACTTATCAGTGCTTAGGGGAGGCTCACCCTGCTGGGAGCCCAGAGAGGGACCTGGTTTTGGGCAGAGGATTTCCTGGACTAAGCCTGTGGAACCTCTGGTACTGAGACACAGGCACTGGGGAGGCACTGTGAGCATGTGTGTAAGTGTCCGCTCGCTCCAGTTTAGTCCCAACAGGAAAAGAAAGTGATTAATTACAGTAGAGGACACAGAGGACTGAGAAGGAACTCTGCATGGTACTTTGAATCAGTACAGCAAAGAAAGATTGAAACTATGTGAGGGTAGAAAGTAACTAATAACAAATACTGTCAAATACTGAGTTCGTTTTTGTTACCGGACAGGTCCCATTGTCCCAGTCTAAGCTATCTCCGCTACTTGCTATATCAAAATTATACATATTAACAACCTTGCATCTCCTTTTCTGATCGGCCAGAGCTCAGAGAATATGTGGTTTGATTAATGATGTTTTGTCTAAAAGTGTGATCTAAATAATGTTAAAAACTAGTACTTTGACCATTATATTTTTCTTAAGAGCAAATTTGGCAGCAGTTCTTGTAATTAGCTATGTGTAATCATGACACCCATAATTTTTAATGAAAAGATATTTGGACTGAGTTTATAGCCATAACTTCCCCCATTAGATTCAAAAAATGTATTTGTGTAGTTTAGAAAAATCATTAGTACTCTCATCACTGCTGTAATCTCTCTACACTTATTATGAGTATGCAAATCAAACTAATGTAATAAAAGTTATTTTTACATCAAATTTGTACCACATGCATTTCTAAATAAAGACAACTATAAAAGATTGCTGTTGGTATTTTAAATGCCTGAAACCAGACTTGCGCTTTGGAGAAAGGCCAAACCTGGAGCTGTGTCCCGCCTCTGGCATGTTCTGTGAAATGAGTGAGAATTCTCTGCTTTTCCCATTTGGGTGTTCACAGACACAAACACAAACCTGCACGAACACTTTACAACAGATTTTAAGCAGGTGATGTCTTAAAGGCACATTATGTAACTTTTCTGCTGCAGGGTCTATCGCCTGCTTCTGATGAAAATGTTATTGCTTTGCCTGGAATGTTCCACAGTATGGTATAAACTTTAATTTATTCAGTTACATGTGTTTTTATTTTTTAATTGAAAAAAAAAAAAAAAAAGTTTAGTTTAGTCTCAGTTTGGTCAAATGTGAATGTGGTGCATATGTGTGAAAAGCACTCCAAAACTACATATGTGAGTATCGATACTGATAAAATTATATAAATAGGAAACCACTACAATATGTGGATAATTCTCTCTGCCTGATTCATTTCCATTTTGGCTATGTTTTTTTGGGCCAATTCTTAACTGTGAATTAATGCAATCCACACACATATTTAAAGGTCCTATACTGCCCTAAACTGACTCCTGTAAGCTTTAAACCATCTTATAATGCTGTTACCTGCTCAAAAACATACCTGGAGTTGTGTTTTGTTTCATTCACACATGAGTATTCCTTTATTATTTATTTATTTATTTATTTATTCATTTATTTGAAAGGGACAGTGCACATTAATGAACATATGATACATATGTAAATATGCCAGATTATAGCCACAGGCTAATTTCCATCTGTTGTCCCTGGACAGGATGATGGTGCCAATTAAAAGGTCACACATACAATAAAACAAGAGAACAATACATTAAAAACACAGATTACACACAGGAGCGATTCACAATCAAAAATAATCAAAAAAACATAAACTCAGGAGAGTTACACAATTCATATTGCACTAGTCCTAAAGTGCTAAGTGTATTGCACAAGTCCTAAAGTGCTGAGTGCTGAATGTATTGCACAAGTCCTAAAGTGCTGAGTGTATTGCACCTGCCCTAAAGTGCTTAATACATTGCACCAGTCCTAAAGTGCTGAGTGCTGAATGTATTGCACCAGTCCTAAAGTGCTGAGTGCTGAATGTATTGCACAAGTCCTAAAGTGCTGAGTGCTGAATGTATTGCACAAGTCCTAAAGTGCTAAGTGCACTGCACCAGTCCTAAAGTGCTGAGTGTATTGCACCAAGCCCTAAAGTTACTGTTCTTATACATTGTGCTCACATGTTTGAGTTGATCTTAGCCACTCCTTTAGGTAACTTTTAAACATTGTAAAGGTAGGTGCCTCTCTTACAAAAGTGGGCAGACTGTTCCACTGGCCACAGCCCTTATATGATAGAACATTTTGACCAAAAGTAGTTTTTCTCACTGGAACCTCACAGTCACCTCTACTTATTGCTCTGGTAGTTCTTAATGAAATGCTCCTGTGTTTAATGTATTCTTTTAAAGGTGGTGGTGCCAGCCCATGTAAGCTCTTGTATATAAGGCATACATTTTTAAATTTTATGAAGTTTTCAAAACTTAAGAGATTATACTTTGAAAGGATGTTACAGTGATGAAAGGTGAAGGGTTTTTTGTCCATAATTTTCAAGGCTTTTTTATATAGCCCTTCTACTGGTTTTAGAATTGTGACCCCTGTCAGAGACCAGCTTGTTATACAATAACTTACATGGGAGAAAATCATACAGTGCAAAAACATCATAGCAGCTTTATCTGTTAAAAATCTTCTAATTTGGTTAAAATTGGAGATGTTACACTTAATTGTGCGAGATATCATTTTGACATGTTTCTTGAAGGAAAGTGTGGAATCTAACAGGACACCTAAATATTTGAATTCTGTTACCAGTTGCAGTTCATGATCTCCAAAAAATACGTTAGAACGTCTGATGTTTGTAGCTTTTTTGGAAAACATCATACAAACTGTTTTCTGTGTATTCAGGAGAAGGCAAGATTTGTTAAGCCAACTCTGAATATGTCCTAGAGCTAAAGAGAGAATTTGAGCTGCTGCTTCTGTTGATTTTGCACTTGTATAGATCACTGCATCGTCTGCATATAATTGTATGTCCACATCCTTACAAACATCCGGTAAATCATTAATAAACAGGGAAAATAAATTCGGCCCCAGAATTGATCCCTGGGGGACCCCTAGTGGACAATTTGCAAACGATGATTTCACTCCATTGACCACAGTGCACTGTTTTCTGTCGGACAAATATGAGGCCATCCATTTTATAGCCTGGTCAGAGAAATTAAAAGAATGCAACTTTGACAGAAGCACAGCATGATCTATAACATCAAATGCCTTTCTCAGGTCTAAAAATACTGCCCCTACATTTATGTGTTTTTAAAAATCCAGAATCAAAACCCAAGTAATCCTTTGCCTTTGAAGTTTTCATAACTGTAATAATATTTATAACTTCTGCGTCTGATATTGGTTTTAATTCAAACATTTCTTCATTTTTTATAGAAACACTTATTGACTCAGGTGTAGTAAAACATGCTGCTACTTCTTCTACAGATCTTAAAAAAAATGAGTTAAGTTCTTCCGCTAATACATTAGGTGCTTGGATAAGCTCATTTCCTATCCTTAGCTCCAAATCACCACCTTTCCTTTTCTGTTTTACTATAAGTTTGTTAATATTCTGACAAATTAGTTTTCCATTTCCACTGGAGTTTTCCATTATCGTAATAAAAAAATTTGCTTTTGCCCTTCTCATATCAGTTATTACTAGTATTAGTCGGTCCGCATCTCTAAAGCTCAAAATGCTCAGTTTCCCCTTGTGTTGTCATGAGGCAGTAGTTTTCAAGTTAAAAGCTACATTTTGTTTAGTGGAAATTGGCAATTCCAGAGCTGAAATTGTCCAACTTATTCTAGTGAAGGTGTATGAAGTTTGAAAGCACAGTGGAGCACCTGGAACAGAGTGTTTTCTGTTTGAGAGAAGAACACACCCTAAAAATGCAGGGTTTGTGTGTTAAACATGTGTGAATGAAACAAAACACAACTTCAGGTATGTTTGTTAGATCAGAAAATAGAGTAATATGGCTCTTTTAAGTTACCTCTTCCAGCCTCCTCCTCTGCTCCTTCTGCTCCTCTATGCGTTTCTGCCTCTCGGCCAGCAGTAGTCTCTTGTGCTCTTCGTTTTGCTGTTGTTCTAGCTGCTGTCGTCTCTGGGCTTCTGATCTCTTATTGGCCAACTGGAGGCGCAGGAAGTCCCGCCTCAGGGTCGACTCACCGGGGATATTGATGATGGAGCTACAAACAAAATTTACGGTTCAAGTTATCTGAAATAACAGTAGAGCATTTGGTTTTATTTGTGAGTCCACTGACCTTGGTTCGCCCATATCTCTGTCTTCATCTTCTTCTTCACTACCACTGTATTCGTATTCTGTTTCATCTGAAGAAACAAAAAAAATTTAAGCATAAAATTTAATAAATAAATAAACGTTTGTCCAGTTGACAATTTGGATTTCTCCTTTGCCATGGATTCTACCTGGACGACTGAGGGAATCTACACACAACACTTAAAGGTCCTATACTATGCAAAACGTACTCTTGTTATAATGTTGTTACCTCATCAAAAACAGACCTGGAGTGGTGTTTTGTTTCATTCACACATGCTTGAGTACTACTTTATTATTAGTCTGCCCACATTTCCAAAGCTCAAAATGTTGTGTTCCACCTTGTGATGTCATGAAGCAGTCTTCAAATGAACAGCTGTCTTTCAGTTTAGTTCAGGGCAGATTGACAATTCCAGGGCTGAAATTACCCAAATGATTCTAGTGAAGGAGTATTGCACAGTGGAGCACTTCCTGTATTACCATGTGACATCACAAGGTGGTAACGTTTTCTGTCTGAGCGAAGAACACAGCCTAAATATGCAGGATTTGTGTGTTAAACATGTGTGAATGAAACAAAACACAACTCCAGGTGTGTTTGTGATGAGGAAACAACATTATAACACACATCAGAATATAGAGCAATACAGGCCCTTTCACATTGCTTTTTATGTAATGTTTTATCTTCTATAATGGAAATACAACAAAATACAAAGACATTTTTATTCTAGACAATTCTGTGGGTTTTGTATACATTTAAAGGTGCACTATAGGTTTTCAGGTGGAGGGTCTATCACCTTGCACCTGCTTGTCTCCATGGAGATGTTATCGCATTTGCATATTATGGTTTTAAATCTATTTAATCTCCACAGAAACAAGCAGGTGATGCCACCAGACCAAGTTACATGTCAGATCTATGGAGTTGTGACACCGTTCACAGTATGAATGCATATTTTTCATAATATTTTCGGGCTATAGAAATGCATGTAATTGATAAGTGCAAAATAAATAAGTTTAATGCCATACTGTGAAACATTATAGAAAGAGCAATACTAGAAACACTCTACTAGAAAACTAGCATAGCGCACCTTTAACAGAGTGGGCAAGTATTTGAAGGGTGGTAAAATATATTTATCACACCATTTAGAAATAAAAAACACATAATTTCCATTTTCTCACCTATATTTATAAACAGCATCTCCAAATCTTTCACAGTTTCTATTGAATTATGAATGGTGATATAAACATGAATTAAATGTGTTTAATAAGGTGATGATAATTTGCTTCAAACTCTCTGTGCCATATTCCTCTTGAATAAAATATCCTGTCTTTATAAAAAAAAATCTTGTTGGACCTGTAGTTTGGGCCTCAAACATGTTCTGAAATCCATGCTATTGTTGTGTTTGTTTATCAGTTCATATCTCAGTCTTCTCTCAGATGTTAAAGAGGGGGTTTTTCACGTCACATAAAGCATTTAGATCACCATATTACCTTTTAATGTTTTGAAAATTCGCCAAAACAATGTCTAAACAGGTTTTATACGTTTCCGAGTCTCTCCTCCCTTTTCTCTGTGCTCTAAATCCCTCCCCCTTCAGAGCGCTATCACAACACAATCAGCGTGCATCTCACTAATGAAACTACTGAAAATCGCCTCAGGTTTGTCAAGTTGTTGTGTACATGTTTGTGTATATTTATGGAGAATTATTGTGTGGGAGCATGAATGACATGAAACCACCATAACAGTGTGATGGAGGAGTTAAAAAAAGAGAGAAGAACATCGAAATATGCAGGATTTGTATGTTAAACATGTGTGAATTAAACAAAACACAACTTCAAGGTATGTTTGTGATGAGAAAACATTTTTAACAATGTTCACTCCAAACTGAATTTTACTTTTTAAACATATATCGCAATTGTATTTTTTTTACCTCAAATTGTGCAGCTCCACCTTACAGTTTTGAAGGCAACATTCAAAACCAAGTGTCCTATACGCGACAGCTGTACGCCTCTTGTCTTTGCAATGACAGACACCATCGTGACTTCCACCAAGCGAGATGGAGTTTGCTCAAGCGGCTAATATGGCAGTTTGACAGTTTCTCCACTATAATGCACAGTGTGTGTGGGTTATGGGGAGAAAGAAAGCTGTAGTTTCTGCCTGAATAAATCTTGGGCCATCGAGATGTTTTGTGTGAGCGATTTTTCAGATTTGCAGCTATATATCTTCAGGGTTGATTTTCAAAGTGTCCATTTGCGGCTATGGCATATGTGTGTACTGAGAGCTCAATGACTTAAGTTTAGAGCATTATTTTGATCTATGTTCAACGGTGTGGTTCTCCTTTCTCTGAACTGGAAAGCCAGATGTATTAAATTGTCTACAGATGAAACAGATGTAACAGCCCTCCCATTCTAAGGACGATTCAAAAGCTATAATAGTTTGTTTAAAATTGTCAATCGCTATGGCAACAGTCCTGAGTTGTGATCATTCTGACTGAAACCCCTGCATATTATTATAATCAAAAAAGTGCAGCCTTTGCAGTCAGCTATTTTTTACCATTTACAGGTGCACTGTGTAACTTGGAGATATTGCCTGGAATGTTCCACAAAATGGCATTATAATTAGTTATCTTTACGGAGACAGCAGGTGACGTAATAGGGTGAAGTTGCATGTCAGATCTGTGGAGAGGCGAGCCTACTCACAGTATGAATGCATATTTTTAAATCAATAAAAAACCATGTTATTGATTAAATGCAGGATGGAAATGTTTAATGCCATACCGGGACATTCCAGACAAAGCAAGATATCTCCATGGAGACAAGCAGATGGCTGACCCTTCACCAGAAATGTTACATAGTTCACCTTTAAATTTTAGTTGTTTGTTTTAATCTTACAGTTTGAAACAACCCCTACTCTTCTATCTGGATAAGTATTGACCATAGACTATATATGGACGGAGACTGAGGGACGTCACAGATAAAGTTCACATGCAGTGAACCTTGTTAGCTTCATAATTCATAATTCATATGAAGGTTAGTTTCAAATAAGTTCCATATTTGTAAATACATATTTGAAAAATTAGTGTGCTCATAGAAACCAAAGAGCCAATCAGTAGCGGGAGTCAACCTCGGGGGGAAAAAGGCACCCAATTTGTCAGTAATTGTTCATATTCTGATTTAGGGACAAAATAGCACAATAAAAACACCATGGTCATGTAAAATGAGTTAATACAAATATTTTAATACCAAAATGACGAGCCTGACAGCACCAGTCACAGAGAGAGGTGACCATATTTCAGTAGAAAGTGGACTGGAACCAGTGCCTATGTTCCCCTGTGTTATTAAAGAGTGTATGGTGTGACTAGCCCCACCTTTCTCCCCTCTCTTCTTCTTGGTGCGGTCGATGTGGTCCTTGAGCTGGATGCGGATGTGCCTCTCATTGGGCAGGTCCTTGATAAACGGGTGCTTTAGGAGCTGCTCGGTGCTGGGCCTCTGGGTGTGGTTCTTCACCAAACAGTGCTCTATAAATGAATGGAACTTCTTTGTCCTAGAAACAGAGTAGTTTGGCCTGTCACGATGACAAAGTCTGAAGCGCGATATATTGCTACAGAGATATACTGAGATAAACAGTAATATTGAAAGTATTTAAGACACTAACACAATAACAATAATGCAAGATAATCCCATTAAACCATTTCAGTTTTTCAACCCTCTACAGCTCAAATCTTATTGTATTACAAAAAAAAAAATAAATAAAAAATCTTCCCACAATTGAAAATAATTTGTACACACGCTAAATATTGAGCCTCAAAATATATTATACGTCTATAAGTCGAAATAGTCCTTGTCACAGATTCAAGATGTGAGAATTGAATGATGATGAGATTGGGCTTTACGTCAATCAGGTAATAGGGATGGAAAGATATTGAAATTTTGTGTCACGGTTGTCATGGAGATATGTTGCATGCCATACTTCACCAAGACTTCACACCTCCATGAAAACACGCAGGTGAACCCTCTACCAGTAAACTTAGAAGGGCTTCCAAAAAAGTTTTAGAGGTGATAGAGTCAGGAGAGTATACAGGTTTTGGTGAAAAGATGGCCAAATATTTTGAGAGATCACTCGGTATAAAATGTCTAATACGAGCATAAATAAATAAATAAATACAACATATTTTTTATTAATATAAATAAATAAATAATATGAGCAATATAGGAAAATGATTAGGATAATTTGGCAGTATTAATTATGAAGTACACAAACTCACCACTTCTTTGACTTGAGTCTGGGGGCAGGGTTTCGTGGGATGAGGAAGAGGGCTCTCATTGGATGTAATTCGCACAGCGCTAAAAAAAACAAAAACAAACAAACAAACAAACAGGTGAGAGGCCTAGAGCTGCAGAGGGAGAGTGTAATTAGACTAAACATTGTTATGGCATAAAGTCAAAGCAGGCTGCAGTTTCCCTTTTACCTGATCAATGCCAACTGCCAATACTGATAACATTGTATTCAATTTACACACAGTCGTACAGGGCTCTCTGGTTAGTTAAGTGTCTGGCTGAGTTGCATAAATTAGTCAAAGCAAAACAAGTTAGAGACTTCGCTGACCTACTCCTGTGATCTTTTAGCCATGTTATAACACTGTTACCTTCTCCAAAACTTACATGGAGTTGTGTTTTGTTTCATTCACACGCTTGAATAATCCTGCATTATAGGGTATCTACATCTCCAAAGCTCAAAATACTCTGTTTCACCTTGTGATGTCATGTAGTGACAGTTTTCAAGTTAACAGCTACCGTTTACATTTTGTTTAGTAGCAATTGGCAAACACAGGGCTGAAATTAGTGAAGATGTATGGAGTTTAAAAACACAGTGGAGCACTACATGACATCACAAGGTGGAACAGAGTGTTTTCTGGTTGAGAGAAGAACTCAGCCGAAAAAATGCAAGGTTTATGTGAATGAAACAAAACACAATTCCAGGTGTGTGTGATGAGGAAACAACATTATAACAGATGTGAAAATGCCATTGTAGCCCTTTAATGTTTTTTTTTTTTTTTTCATTTTATATATAAATCAAATGTATACTGCATGTAAATATCTGCTTTTTTACAATATTATTTTTTACAATATTATTTTTGGCTGAAACACATCAGGCACTTTAAAAATTCTACCTGTAGTCTCTTCTCCTTCCTCTATCTTGGACAGTAAAAATGTTAAAATAGCTAAATTATTGACTACATACGTGGAGCTCCTTCTGCCATCTCCAATGCAGTGATCCCCAGAGACCATAAATCACTCTGCAATAAAACAGAAACAGCACGTAAATGCAGGCGGTGATAAAACAGCAGAGCTTTTCTTTAGATAGTGAGATGGGAGATGGGGCAGGCACCTTGAAGTCATATGTGGCATCTGGATTCTCGTCACAGGCTATGACCTCTGGAGCCATCCAATATGGCGTCCCTATAAAAGTGTTCCTCCTCCCCACCGTGCGGTCCAGTTGTGCCGAAACGCCAAAGTCAACTGCAACAGAAAATGAACTGATCAACAGCTACAATTATGTGTTTATATAAAATCCTAAGATAAAAGATTTCAGGGTTTATGCTATGCAGTTATTTTAAAAATGTCTCCTTGTTAGACAGTAGTTCATGAGGTAAGAGAACTGGGGGTCACTGGGCGAAAAGATTGGAAACCATTGTAGGATATAGCAATACAACATGGTTAAAATACAATTATTTAAGGCAGGGGTGTTCAAATTTTTTTTCATCTAGGGCTGCAAATTGAAACAGACAAAGAGCTGATCGGGGGCCACAGGAGTCAATACAGTGAATAATTGAAAGCTGTACATTTATAATAGATTAGAATGAGCCATCAATTTACCTGAACCAAGAAAAATGTGTTTGTGGGCCGCATTTGGCCTCGGGGCCATAGTTTGGACATGCTTGATTTAAGGCTTCCAAGGCTTTGGTGTTGTAAGTAGTTTGAAAAGCCATTACAATGGATATAATGCAGAATATACTAGTATATAATACAGATCTACTAAAAAGAACAAGGGATTACGGCAACTTGAAAGTTCAAGTATAACATTTTGCATGTTCTTCAAAGTAAAATAACAATTAAAGGAGAATGCGACAGCCAAAAACAAGCTAAAATGCACAACACACAAAGATGTTTATAGAAAATAGGTTACGTTGTACTGTGTGCCATTGTTTAGTGTGGACAGTGGAGCATATGGGTGGGCCTTACTGAGCAGACACTTTATAATCCCCTCCCCACTGGGCTTTGGAAACAGTCCCTTCCTTCTGCATCTACAGCTATAAAAGGACGAGTGGGCTCAGCAGAAAGGAGGGAGGAACGCATGAACGCTCGTGAGGTAGACGAGGGATAGAAACTGTCTACAAGATATTATAGAAAGTGATGTTTTCAACAATTAGACTAATTTATAAGAACACAAATGTTACCAAATAGTTGGCAAAAAATAACAAGAATGTGCAAATGCAGTGACATCACGCTAGGAGGTGTTCTACATGTATGCCTAAGGTGGAATGTTCAGCAGTTACTATGGTGAAACAATGCACACATTAGCAAACACCGTCTTAAAAATGTTTTGACAGTCAGAAAACTCAAGAAAAAATACAAAATGGATTTAAACAGCACATTCTCAGGAGCTTGTGATTAATACATGCGTTCATGGTCCTGTTTAGGTACTGTATGGCAATTTTCAACAAAAAGGTGGCTGAAAACATTTTTTTAATCAAAAAACAAATAAAAACGTTTTTCAGTGTTAATTTTCTGAACATAAACAAAACATTTAATAATTGTGATTTATGGCAAAGAGTCTGAATTCTGCTCCAAACTCCATGGTTTTACTGACGGAGGACTGGCTGTCAGTGCTCAAAGGGACCCCACACTGTGCACATGCCCTTTTAGTTGTCGAGATAAAAAATATATTAATAATAAATATGAAATGCTGTTAGCCTTCGCTCTGACCTAGTTTGACCTCAGCATTTTCCGTCAGCAGCACGTTCTGGCCCTTGATGTCTCGATGGATGACTTTGTGATGGTGCAGATGAGTCAGACCCTGTGAAATCAAAGAAAACAAATTAGGACTCATATTTCAAAGTGTTCATTAAAAACCGCAACTATTAAAATCTGAAGACACAAGATCAGACCAAAGTATGTTTGGACGAGCTTGTGGTGATGCTGAAGGTGAGTGTTTTCAGTTTGAGAGAAGAACTCAGCTGAAATATGCAGGATTTGTGTTAAACATGTGTGAATGAAACAAAACACAACTCCATGTGTGTTTGTGATAAGGAAACAACATTATAACATAGATCAGAAAATAGTGTAATATGGGCCCTTTAATTTAAAACCATAAAAAGGGGTCTATGTAACCGTATCTCTGCATTTCTACACCAACCCCCTGACTTTTCTTCTGCTGCCTCTGATCTGAAATGGACTTTTATCTTGACAGCCAGCACAGCAGTTTGTTCTCTCTGATGCCTTTTGGAAACTTGTAGAACCATGAATTCAATCTTTTTGGGGAATCTGGGTATTTCGCCCACTCCTTATCTCGCCTCAATCTTTTATTGTTGTGTTTTGTGCTCAGGGCAATCGCCTCTAACACAGCACTCAATATCACGGCATCTTGTCAGAAGCTCAGAGCCCTGCCATGAACACATGCGGCCATTTCCTTTTATCCTCTTTGATTTCTTCTCTCAAACCGAAGCTCTTGTTTTGTTTCAAGTTCTCTGCTTCCTCCCCTCTCGATCTGATTCATCCTCTTGCTCTCCCCGCTGCACTTGATCTACCTTATTTTACATTACAGTTAAATGTTATTTTTTTCACAGAATATTTTTTGTTCATTGCTTTTTACACACACTAAGATGATAATACTGGGTGATAGTAGTGACCAAAGTGTTAATCCTGTAAGATTTGTTGTTTCTGCTGTAGTTTTTCTTTCTTTCTTTCTTTTTTTCTTTCTTGACTATAAGCCCTGTACACAGTTTTACTGTTATAAATGGCAAAAACATTGTTTCTCCTTACCCACCTCTTGCATATAGCCAAGGTTTATTTTGTATTACTATAGCTCTATATTTTATTTGTACTTGTACATATACATTTGTATAATTGTGCCTTATTTGACACCAGTCTCTTGCTATTTTTGCTACGTATTTAGAATTAATTATTACCATTTATATTTGTGCCATTTCTTATTATAATATATTGTGATAAACATAATAATGGATCAGTTTTATACAGTGCTTTTCTGGATACTCAAAGACTCTTTACAGAGCATTATTCATTCAATCCACACTCTGTGGGGGTAAGCTACTATTGTAGCCACAGCTGCCCTGGGGCAGACTGACAGAAGTGAGGCTGATGTGTGAGCTACGGTGTCCAAGTAATTTCCCTTGTGGATCAATATAGTTTGTCTAAGTCCAAGTACATTAAAACTAGTGTCACAGTGACAAGTCCACCTTGAGCATCTAAACACATAATCAATCAGTGCAAGTAATCTATTAACATTAAATAAAGACCTAACAAAGGAATTCCCCCTTAACAATAAATTAAACTGACTTGAACTTTAAAGCAGGCCATGTAAAGTCAACACAGTAAAGGTATTCTCCTCAGGCACAGAGGATGGGAGCAGAAACAGCTGCGTTAGTTTGAATGGAAAAGAAGGACTCACCCGAAGGATCTCTCTGCAGATGTAGGCGGTCCAGTCCTCTTTCAGACTGTTTCCTTTGGTGTTTTTGATCAGGTCTGTGACTGAGCCTGCTCCACAGAACTCCATCACCAGCTACATGCAAAAAAAAAAAAAAAAAGATTAATGTGGACTATGTTTTTCATATGTTTCAAAATGATGAACAATGAGAAAAAAAAAAACTTCTTCATGTTCTAATTGTCAAGTTGCAACCATACACTGTTTATATAAAGGGACATCGCTAAACCGCTAGTCACTGCGTTACAAACAGAAAGTGAGCATGGATGCAATTCCGGCTCCATCAGCTTGCCCCCAAAAAAACGCTATTGTGATTATATAAATTTCAGTATTTTGTCCTTAAATCAAGATATGAACATTAATAACAGAACAATGAGGCTCCTTTTAAGTCTGGTATTACTGGAACTACAAATCAAATAAGTAAACATACCCATAGCTGGTCATCCATCCCTGGAGGGTTTTTCTTGATGAAGGCGCCATAATATGTGGCAATGTTTCTA
The DNA here is from genome assembly GCA_029959045.1 of Taenioides sp. WSHXM2023. Lineage (NCBI taxonomy): Eukaryota > Metazoa > Chordata > Actinopteri > Gobiiformes > Gobiidae > Taenioides > Taenioides sp. WSHXM2023. Next base: position 19,721,026 of record CM057102.1, read on the forward strand.
TGGTGACTGTACTTCTTCAGCATGTTAATCTCAGCTTTAATTTCCTCTTCCTCCTCCTGGAAAAACAAAGACAGACCATTAAAAAATGTATAAAGTAAAACTGCAATCACAATTATCATTAAGGGGATTTGTGAATTGATCTGACTCAACACCATTTTCAAATTATTGGTCAATCGTAATCTGCAATCTCATGAACTTCCCCATATCTCTCACATGGGACGGATTTACCATTAAGAATAATGAGTACTGCAAACTAGTGCAGTCATGATACACAGATTTCAAACTCGAATTTTTCAAACTTGAATATTAAACTTTCAAATTTGAATATTAAAGGAAAGGCTCAGTACTTAACATCTAATTCAATGCCACCTTCAAAATGACATCAATCAATAAATAAATACTTTAATGAATGCCACAGTTTATGCCTACCGTGAAACATTTGAGACAAAGCAATTTCTGAAAAGCAAGTGGTGGGCCATTCACTGAAAAGTTACATAGTGGACCTTTAAAGGGCCCATATTATCTATTATAATGTTTCCTCATTACAAACATACCTGGAGTTATGTTTTGTTTCATTCACACATGTTTAACACACAAAACTGCATATTTAAGCTGAGTTCTAACTAAAAACATGCTGTTCCACCTTGTGATGTCACATGGCAATACAGGAAGTGCTCCACTGTGTTTAGCTGTTAACTTGAAAACTACCGCTTCATTACATCACAACGTGGAACAGAGCATATTGAGTGCTGAAGATGTAGACAGACTGGTAATAAAGGGTTACTTAAACATGTGTGAATGAAACAAAACTCAACTCCAGGTATGTTTTTGAGGAGGTAACAACATTATAACGTGGCTAAAACCTCACAAGAGTCAATTTTATGTAATATAAGACCTTTAAACCAGCCATCGGTGGTTTTGGTACCCAGAACAACCCAATATAAAGAGACACATCTCATAATCCACTTCTCCTGTCAGTGGATATATGACTCCGCCTGGCTGAAGCTTGGCAGGTTTCCTTTATTTAAATGTGTAAAACTGCACACAGCTGGACACTAAATTATCCAAAGCTCCACCATTACTTTTTAATCACCTTGTTTTAGTGGGGTACTGTGGCAATGCCAAAAGCAGTCACACAAAACAAGTCGCTATGGAGACGCTTTGTTATTTCACAATTTAATTTCTATTTCATTAGATACGGCATTTGTAGCAGTCATTCCACAACGCGAGTTATTTAGGGGCAATTTGTGGTTTAATCATCAGTACAAGCCATGTATTGAAATGTCTGTTGAAAGATTACTGCAATGTTTACTGCAATTTCCCATTATAACAACACCACAGTGAAGGGAGTGCATTGGGATTTGTAAGTATCAGACACACTTCAGTGCTCCATCACTGCCCTATCAAATGGTTGTGTAGACTATTCAAGTAACTATGGGCTTTAGACAGAGGACAAAAGCTAGTGCTGTTTTTATTTGCTCTATATATATATGATCTATAGCAAGGCCCACAAATGTATGTTAAAATATAGTAAAAAGGTCAATATTACGCTATTTTCTGATGTTATAATGTTGTTTGCTCATCAACAACACACCTGGAGTTGTGTTTTGTTTCATTCTCTCATGTTTAACACACAAACCCTGCATATTTAAGCTGAGTTCTTCTCTCAAACTGAAAATACCGTTCCACCTTGTGATGTCATGTGGTAATACAGAAGTGTTACACTGTTTTTAAACTCCATAGACCTTCACTAGAATCATTTAGATGATTTCCACTCTGGATTTGTCAATCTCTACTGCACAAAAAGTAAAAAGTAGCTGTTATCTTGAAAACTACCACTACATGACATCACAAGGTGGAGCAGAGCATTTTGAGGTTGGGCAACAGACTAATGAGTTTGCGTAAAATAAAGGATTACTCAAACATGTGTGAATGAAACAAAACACAACTCCAGGTACGTTTTTGATGAGATAACAAAATTATAACATGGCTTAAAGCTCACAAGGGTCGATTTTGTGTACTATGGGACCTTTAACATAACAGAAACAAAATGTATTTCTCTGGGACATAAAATAATTTATTGCATATTTAAATATCTAGCCACATCTTTAGCTTCATTGGTTTTCTATCTCCATTTATACACATTGGTTTGTTCAAAATCTGATGCAATGAGGACAAACTGGAAATGACACAAGAGAGAAAAATATGTGCCAGATATTAGCTAAATTTCAATATAATACCGATACCGATATCTGAGCAAACCCTCCAGTATCACTGACACAGCACTGGAGCTGATACATCACTAGCCCCTCCATAGTTTTAATATCTTTATGGACTTCACCCCTGCATCGTTTCATTCATTAACTTTTGGCGCTAGGTTCCTGTAGCGTCTCATTGTTTGGCAGGAGCCGAGAGCGAGGAGTAAAGTCAAGTGAAAGAGAGAGAGGAGGTCTAAATATAGCAGAGATTTCCCTGTCCCTGTGTTACAGTCACTGCCTTCATCGTCCTCATATAATATCCTGCTAACATTACAATATGGCACTGGGGCTGTCCTCATTTAAACCCCGCCACAAAACTAAAGGAGTTCACAGTGACTCATAATTACATTAAGAGTACAAAGAGGATATGACAAAGTTAGAGCAACAAAATGAAAAATGATAATGGCTTTAGTGATGGCCTGTTTCACAAAACAATTCAACACTACTTTAAAAGTTCTGGTAAAAATAGGGCAGAGAACATCCACACGACTGATTAAAGTAAAATCTAATGCACCTAGCACCTTTCTAGTTGATAGTGTCCCATCGGCTTATCTCCACGGCATGTACTTTGTCATGAAATCTCCAAAAGGTAAACTCACAAATGTTGAACCAAAGAACTCAAAGTACAGCAAAAACCTGCATTTTAATAAGCGCCATCTGTATTGGATATTGTACATAATGTCATCTGAAGCTCAGCAACTGTCTTAGCAATAAAGGTAAGGTTGATTGACACTACACTGACATTGTATTTATGTTAAATGTATGCAGCCCTGAGACAACAGTATGTGTGTGTCTGTTTGTGCGTGTGTGTGTGTGTGTGTATTGGCTGTAGCTGCAGTAGACTTACCCCTGTGACGTCCATGACCTTGATGGCGGCCAGCTGCCCCGTCTTGACATGGCGGCCCTGAAGAAGCAGATGGGAGAGACAGAGTTAGTGCTATGGAAAATGTACTGACGCATGCATAAGAAGGGATATTCATTTAGTAAACAATAAGTTAATTTACAAATGTCCATGGGTTTTAGAGTGACAACAAATAAGCATAATTAACAATTCAAAATAAAATATATCTTTTGCATGGTCAAAAGTCAAGGTCAAAATGTCACCTATAAACAAGAGCATGAACCCATGAATAAATATAAGATAATCCTTTTTATGTAGACGTCAAGTTGAAAATAGTGGAACTTAATAATGTAAAGGTAAATGTTCAAATTTTTATATTGCACTTTTCTACTTTCAAAGCACTCAAAGCGCTTTACATCAAGGAATCACTCGCCCATTCACACACACATTCAAACACCAGTGTACACAGACACTGGGGGGTGAGACAGGGGTGAGACGGGCTAAGTGTCTTGCCCAAGGACACAACAACAGTCTCCAAAGTCTGAACTCTGCTCCAAACCACATGCTCTCACTGACAGAGGACTGGCTGGACCTCTCTGTTAAAAAGACCCGAGCTGATCATTGACGATTACAAACCTCGACCTTGATTAAAATTTGATTACTTGCACCACCCTTGTTAAAACTATAGACGGCATGGGAGTTTATACAAAATTAGACTACTTAGCAAGCAGTACTTAAACTAAACTAAGTGCATCGAACAAGATAGGAGGGCAAACAAAGAAGCAAGTCCCAATAATGATGTATAACACCATTTGGGACTAAGCCTGGGGCACTGCAGAGAATGGTGCTGACAATAGACTCTAAACACTACTGCCTCATTTGCAAAAACCTCGTGAGCATCTGTGCCGTGATGGAGCGAAGGAGGAGACCAAACCACCAGCGGCCATTACCTCCACCTGTCTATGGAGCGATTAGCATGAGCGAGTCTGAGGAGTCCAGCGCCAATCACACAAACAATCAGGAAATGCTCCTAAACAGATGGGATTAAAACCGTGGTGGTTATGAAGGATTCTCATAAAGCCTGGATCTGAAAAGCGCTTCTAGGAAAAACACAGGAGGAAGTGAAATATGGAGAAAAACAGGCTAGACCACCGCCAAGGCACTGCTGCCATCTTGCAAATGTAAAGTTTGTTATTTTCTTGTTTTCATCCATTAAACTAATTTTATTATCAGATTTGATTGGTTGTAAATACTGGATATGTCTTATTTTATGTACAGATCAACAGACATGGGTTTTTCATGGCCGATAACAATACCAAATGTTTAGAATCCAGAGCAACTCACCCACTGCCCTTTTTCCACCACAAACCCATAAGAGAGCGGCATAGTCACATTTTCAGCAGTTAACCATTTGCATTAAAGTGTTTAAATAAAGTTGTATCAGCATTTTTAGACTGCAGATCATCCAAAACAAAATATTGGCCAGTGCTGGAGATTTAATTCCACAGAGGTCTTGCATAAAGCCTACTAACACATCAGTTAACACATTTTCTCTAAAGCCTAGAGTTCTCAAACTTTTCACACAAAGAAAAAGAAAGTATCACCATTTAAACAGACTATAACAGGCCTAAAATAGGACTTAACCATGGTTCTAAATGACTGGTAGTACAAGGGAAGGAGGAATACGCACTCTAAAGACCAGTACTCATGTGACCAGTCAATATGACAAGGGCTATTCTCTCAGCATGGGACAGTGGACATGAATTAAAAAAAAAGAAATAAAATAAACAAGAAATTTAAATCTGTCATAAAATCATAAAACTGTCTCCAAATTGCCCAGTTCAGCCCAGGACTCAGACACACAATCAGTCTATGTCTCAAATGAACCGTGAGACTTGTACCTCACAGTAAAAAGTTCCATTCTTGTACAGGCTACATTCATCAGCTTGTGGACATTAGTCAGACTCAAGCACTTCCCATTTTTCATCTTATTTTGCTTCTTTTTAACAGATCAATTGTTCCCCCATGCTTGCCAAAACTCACTGTATTTGATGAATCGCTTGTGAGAATATTCAATAGTCACAGTTAATAGCAGTGAAATAAAACCAGGCGAGCTTGATGGCTCACTTGTTCTGCCAAATGGTCTTTGAATAAAAATAAGATTGTAAAAAGACTGTACGAACAGCGCCAATTCAGTTTCATGGATTGTGTAAAAATTGCAATAGAAGACACTAGTACTGTTAAAGGTGCAGTGTGTAACTTTTCTGGAGGCTGTTTTTTTTTCATGAGCGACAGCGGTGGAATGTAGTAAAATACAGTACTTAAGTAAACATTTTAGGTATCTGTACTTTACTTAAGGGTGCACTGTGTAACTTTGTGGTTGTGGGTCCGTTACCTGCTTTTTTCTATGGATATATAATTTATCTGCATGGAATGTTCCACAGTATGACTTTAAACACCTCTACGTTACATTTGTTCAAATACATATGGCTTTACAGCTCAAAAATACCTTGAAAAACAGGCATTCTGATTGTGAGTGGGGTTGCCTCTCCACAGATCTGACCTGTAACTTGGCCTGGTTTGATCGCCATGAAAATAGAAAGGTTTAATGCCATACTGTGAAACATTCCAGACAAAGCAATAACATCTCCATAAAGAAAAGCATTTGACTAACCCTCCACCAGAAAAGTTACACAATGCATCTTGAAATAACAAAATTTTAAGTAACTGAATTTTTGATTTTTTCTTTTGCTATGGCTCATATCTGGATGACCGAGGGATTACAGAGATATTAAATCAGACTTATAATCAGGTATCAAAAAAGTGCAGATCCAACTTTACCCAGTCCTATTTACAGCCATGTTTTTAGTACCCATATTAAAGCATTTATTACACTTCACACTACATCAAAACGGCGATGACATTTTAAAAAATCCACTGTTTCTCTTTCAAATATGACCTTATAAGCCTGAAGAAGGATTTGCCATTATCACTTCTTGTGGGAGAAAATTAAACTTGCTGAGTTATTGTTCAAAGAAAGTTCAAGTTTTAATAGGATAATTCTCAGTGTCATGGTTCAGAGCTGCAGAATGCAAACGAAGCCAGGCCGGAGGGCGTTCACTTTCTTTCTTTCACGCAAATTTAATATAAAAGTTCAAATTTTCCAAGACTGAAAAGAGTTGGAGAGATTGAACTGGGGATTTCTCATTAGGATCAGACTGCCCCAATTCCAGAGGTACAAGGACTGGCATTGTCAATGAGCCACAATGGCATTACAAACCACTTACAAACCAGAATCGAACCCACACGCACAAAATGATTCGTCCTTTTATCCAATATCTATGTGGAGACGGCGCTAGCACCACATGAGTGGTGACAGAGATACAGGCATGGAGACAGAAAGGCTATGAGAATGTAATACAAATGTTAAAAGATGTAAAAATCTACAAAACTAAATGTAATTAATTTTATGCAGAAAATCTTAAAAGTACCCTATGTAATGTTATTGCTTTTTTGTGAATTTTCCACAACATTTATTCATTTATAAGTGTTTTATTGTCAAAATATATCTTTAAAAACACTACTGTGAGCGGGCTTGCCCCTCAACAGATCTGGACCTGTAGCTTGGCCTGATGTCTCCATGGTGACAGAAAGCTTATTGTCATTCTGTGGAAGATTCAAGGCAAATGAATAATATCTACATGGAGAAAAGAAGGTGAGAGAGTAAATCATATAATACATAAAAGATAGATATAAATTGATCTGTTTCTAATCTCCAAATATTTTTAAAGTAAACTACTACATCTTTGCTGTCATTTAGATTTTTGTTTAAAACAGGGCAATTTAGAAAAACAAATCAGCCATATTTTATAGGGATATTCAAATGGATAAGATGACATGCCTAGCCGATACAGATATGAAAAGAAGCAGAGAAATTTACATGTTATAATTGGCAAAAATGACTACATCAGGACGCCAACAATAACAAGCTAGTACATATGGAATAGAATGTACGTGTTCACATTTTAGTCAAACGCCTTTTCATTTTCCTTTACTTGCAACTCGTCTTTGTACAAATTAAAAACCACCATCTGTGAATTAAGATTTTTACATTCAGATTTTGTCAGTTCCATATGTTGTTTGTGGCGATACTTCCACATTTGCATGATATAAACCTGCCATCGATCCAGGATACAATCATCATCTTTACATCCGCAGCATCAGAGGGGCCATATTAAATAAAAAGGACGTGAGCACCAAAAGGCATTATGATTCTCTGCTCCTCATCTCCCTCTGGTCCTCATCTCCCTCTCCTTTGTCCCTGTACGGTCAATCTATCAGGCGAGAGGAAACGGGGTGGCGGACGGGTCGGGGTTACACTCTACAAAGTCACCAAATGTTATGCATCTCCAAATGAAACGATTAGCATGAAAAAGGACATCTCATACCCAGGCAGGCTTTGAGATTTCTGTTATGAAGTGGTTTCAGCAAAGGGGGGAGTTTTCAATGTAGAAATGTGTACAGTCCGTGTAGGAATATAAACTATATCAATATTACATGAATCTTACAGGCACTCAAAATGGCTTCTACATCATTATTCTCTCTCCATTCAGTGGTGCTAAAGTCGGTAACCACTAGCCACAGCTGCCAAGTTTCAAGTTTGGCTACCAATCTGCACCCGTCCAATCACCAGTCACACACACATACACCCCATTCATACATAAGCAAGGTTTAAGGCAAGGCTTAAGGTTTAACAAAATGCACAGACCAAAATGTGAGATCATAGTCCACACATATTTCATTAATTGAGGTTAAGGTATACTTTACTGATCCCGTGAGAAGGAAATTCATTGTCTGTATCTGACCCTTCAACCTGTCTGGGGCTTGGGTACCCATCTGCAGATCTTGAGCTTGGCTTGGTCAGAACGATCTTAGCTACAGGATTTTACTTTACTGTGGCTTACTGTGGTTCTGGGTGAATGTGGAAACCTGAGGACTGGGGTAACCATATACAGCAACACAGGAAGAACATGCAAACTTCATATAGAAAGGCTACAACCCAGAAATCGACTCCAGAACCTTTCAAATAATTTCTCATTCTTAATTACTACCACTACTACTACATACTGCTCCTACTACTACTGCAAACAAGCATCCAGATTGTGTTAATACTTATGTAAAGGTTAAGCTATTTGCAACACCTCAAGGATTAAGTCTTGACCAAACATTCAGCGTCAAACATCACATCAGTTGCTGCTTGTTTATTTTCGATAAGTCTCACTCACAAACACAAAGAGGTGTTTGTGTGCACTGCGTAAGCCGAGTAAAGGCAGAAATGCAACAATAAAAGTTAAACACGTAAGGATTTGTGCAATAAACAACATAATTAATACAATACAGATTTGAAATATAGCACATTTTATTGTTTTAGACGTGCTGGTAAAAATGTCCATTATGTTTAAAGGGCCTATATTACGCCACAAAAAGGTAAAAGGAGCTGTTAACCGGAAAACTACTGGTTCATGACATCACTAAATGGAACAGAGTATTTTGAGCTTTATTATAGACTAATAAAAGAATTATTAAAACAAAACACAACTCCAGGTATGTTTCTGAGGAGGTAACACCATTATAACATTGCTTAAAGCTCACAATAATCCATTTTGTGTAATATAGGACCTTTAATTCCTCTCTTCTTTCACAAGTTTGTTACTGACTGGCAATGACCTGCTACAACTAATGCTATTACACCCACTGTACCAAGCAACAGTAATGAAACAACACGAAAAACACTGTAAATTGATATTACAATGTCTATACTTGCCAACATGCTATTTCCCATTAACTAGGATGTATTCTATTCCCCAAGCTTCCTCCCTTCCTCCACAAGTTTGTTGATGACTGCTGTGACCTAGATCCCCGTCCCTCCTCCCTCTCCCCCATCCTCATTATCCTCCCCTCTTAACTTCGCACAATCTCTTCTCATTATTCCTTGATTCGCTCTCTAAATGTTTGGCTTAATTTTGTCCCTTTGCGTTTCTCTTTCAAGCGCCTCTTGCAGTACAGATGGGGTTTTCCTCTCGGCGTGGACGTAAGCTCCAAACAGGCACGGGGTTGACAAGCAGAACAACAAGGCTAGTCTTTTATTTGGAACATAACAACGTAAACAGGGAGTCATGTACAACCACCTGCCAGCGCTGGAAACATGAGTCAGAGAGCAGACAGATGATGTGGTGGTGATGGGGGAGTATGAGAAAAATGTACAATACGAGAATACTTAAAAAAAAACAGCTGATAGTAACTGAACACCACAAACAATGCAACTATAGAAAGTATTTACTACTAGTTTTACAGCAAAAGAAAACCTAGAATAACAGTTAGTCAAGCATAATGTCTCAAATTGTACATAATACTTAAAGGTCCCATATTACAATATTTTCTGATCTATGTTATAATGTTGTATCCTCATTGATAATGTACCAGGAGTTGTTTTTGTTTCATTCACACATTTAACGCACAGATCCTGCATATTTAGTTCTTCTCTCAAACAGAAAACACTCTGTTCCAACTTGTAATGTCATGTGGTAATACAGGAAGGGCTCCACTATGTTTTTAAACTCCACACATCTTCACTAAAGCTATTTTGATGATTTCAGCCCTAGAATTCCCAATCTCTACTGAAATAAAGGTAAAAGGTAGCGGTAACTTAAAAACTATAGCTTCATGACATCACAAGTTGGAACAGAGTTTTTTGAGTTTTGGGGATGTAGATGGAGTAATAATAAAGGATTACTCATATGTGAATGACATAAAACACAACTCCAGGTATGTTTTTGAGGAGGTAACAGAGTCGATTTTGTGTAATATAGGACCTTTTATGTGTAATACTCTGGAAAGGGACGAACGTCATGACAAATACTTGAAGCTGATTGGGCAAAACGCCACACCACCAGAGCAAGCTGAGAAATCAAACTTTCGTTAAATCCAGATGAGAGAAAAGCACAAACACAAATGCACAAAGAGCTTTCCTCTGCCCATTTTTCAAGAATCAAACAGTCAAAGCTCCCAAACCAGCACTTTTGGCTTCAGCTTTGTTATTGAACTGAATCTCTGGTTAACCTGGCAATCTCAATACCGGGAGCAGAGCCAGAGGGATTCTTGGGAGTTTGTGAAATCATCTGGCAGCTCAGGTTAGTACTGCCAGTACTAAATAACTGCAATTTACCAAGATCAGTATGTTCTAAGCCGACCTTAATGGTAAATGGTAAATGTTCACACTTTTACATAGCACTTTTCCTTCAACACACTCAAAGCACTTTACATCAAGGAAGGAACCACTCACCCATTCACACACATTCATACACCAACAGTGTACATAGACACTAGTAGCGAGGTGGGTTAAGTGCCCTGCCCAAGGACACAACGCACCGCCAACCTATGGGCCAATGGACCTGAGCGTTCAACCAATGAGGTTTATGTCAAAAGCGGGATTCAAACTGCTAAACCTTCAAAAATACCGCTATTTCTATACTATGGTCGGTGGATACACTTTGCCTACTTATGATGTTAACAGTATTTTCAGCAGGATTCAAATCTCAGTTGCCAGTTACGGGCATTTATTAAAGCCCTCCAATAAGCTTTTGGCTCTGAATGTCATGAAGCCACAGACAGTAGCAGTCGTCAAGTCAACACCACATAATCCACTGTGTCATTGGACCCAAATTGGAAAGAAATGGGGCAATGTCCAATGAGCCAACATTATTTACGCGATGGCCCTGCATGACTAAGCATATCCATACAACTGTAGTAATTTCACTTCCAGATGACATTTAAAAATAGATTGAAAAACGATGCTATACTCATTGTGATGCTTTCTTGTGTGTTTTGGTCCAGCTGTCCGTCACATATGAGGAGACTCCCGCGGGGATGGGTGAGGTGGTTGGTCCAGGTGTGTGTGAGTGATAAGACGTGGGATTGACTGCGTTAGTTCTGCTCCGATGGTCCTGGTGCCGCCATGGAAACGGAAAACTGATACAGACCGATATCCAACCCAGCCAGCAATCCCACCAGCAGAGTAAACTACAGTATACAGGCCAATGATCACGTATTGTACTACTAAGAAATGTTTAATTCAGTATGTTAGTACCTATACCTATTGGTATAGCCTGGCCAGCCTTATTCTACTGATACTTTGCATCTTTGTCATCAACATTCCCTAGGTGTGTGAAGCTAACTGAAAGCACTACTCTGTTAGAAGAGAGACTTAATCTGAGCTCTATTTTAACACATTCTGACCACAAAGAACTGACTTAGCTGGAACAGTTTTTCAAAGCAAACACCTAAACAGGACCGTGAACGATCGTACTGACCACAAGCTCCTAAACCTATTTTGTGTTTTTTCCAGACTTTTTCAGATTTTAACTCTTTTGGCTGTGTTTGCTAATGTGTGTATTGTGTCACCAGGGAAACTGTTGAACATTCTGCCAATAGAGCTGCACGTAGAACACCCCCAGCGTGATGTCACTACAAAGTATTAATACAAACATTATGGATTCTGGCTAATGCTAACTAGTTTGTGACTGTAATGTTATTTGAGAGAGACGTGCCTATCAGAACATATCAGCTCACCAGTTGTAATTCCAACTACGTCTGTCATTTATGGTCAGACTGTGTTAGAACGAAAGACAGAGCAGTGCCTCAAGTTAGCTTCACCTCCCGAAGTAACATTGCTGACTTGAAAGACATAAATTGATGTAGAAATGTGTCAAAAATACAATATGCAGCACCGTATTTAATTTAGCAAAAAGTAGCATGGCGCTCATAATCTTACGCTTGATCTGTGTCCTTAACATTCTCTATCAGATTTACAAACATCAGGCATATTTCATGACACTACAGCTGACATTAATAACACAATGACACTGTGCGGTGGTATTTTCACATAATACCAGCTCTCTCCCCCACCTTCTCATATCTGCCTGGGACATTAAGGTTAAAAACACAATACACACACACTTCTATATAAATGCTTTCAGTTGAAGCTTAATCCTCCTATAATTCTGATAATCACTCATCATATTGTCATTGTACTCTGGTCTCCTCCGCTCTCATTAGTTAGTGACTCAGAGCTGTCAGTGTTTTTAGTCTCCTCTTCTTCTCATATCAGGCTCTGAGGAGGTCTCCACTGACACAGGACATGCCCCTTCCTGTAATTTTCACCGCACATAATGAGAATGAATTACATCTGTCAATTAGAGACACTAAAACAGCACTGGAGTGATGGACGAGGAGCAGAGGAGGTGGAGATGAGACATGAGTGCTTCAGAAGTGCTCTCTGTAATAACCGAACGTCTCATTGTGAAATTTAGCAATATGTGAAATGTAAAGCATTTAATGAAGAAGTATGGTCATTTATATCCTACGCTATTTTTTAAAGGTGGACTATGTAACTTTTCTAGATTGGGTCAGTTATTGCTTTGCATGGAATGTTACACAGTATAGCTTTAAACTAATCTATCTCTATTGAGGCAAGCATGTGACACCACCAGGCAATGTTACAGATCAGATCTGTGGAGAGGTGACAACACTCACAGGAAGAAGGTGGTAGCAACAATTAACCTTGCACAGTGAGATGGATTCTCATGATATCTGAGTTCACAAACTAATGAGAATCCATCTTGGCGCGCGCCCACTGCACTGATAATAAGGTGGGTGACCAATCACATCGCAGCATTGAACTTTGTGCAGAAGCCAAAGGTGAAGCACCAAAATGAACAAAAACAAGTACGGTGACGCCGACAGACACAATTCATTTTCTGTCTGTCTGTCTGTTTTGTTTGTGAAAAACTTGCAGATGGTAAGGGCTTGGTGTATTTGGGGACAGGGAATATGTCTGTGCTTTTCTCTCAACTGGATGTAACAACAGTTTCAGTTTCATTAGTCATGTTTTCGATCGCTTTCAGCAAGAGCCATTCCAAATGGATAATGTGATAAACTCAATTCAGAGTGACAAAATATGGATGTGGCAAATCCCCCACAAGAAAAGTTACATAGTGCACCTTTAAAATTGGATCTAGCCTATAAGTAATAAATAATATACCAAATATTGTTACGGTTTGATGTAGGCTTATATTCAAAACACAGTTCAAGTTCCTCTAAAAGCTCTGTCTTTTTCTGTAATGCAGGTAGTCCTTCCTCATACATTTTACAGGAGGATAACCTGAAATCCAGGGTGCTGAGAGCCTCTTTTCTCTTTGCCAAGTTTCACAAACGACACCCCGATGGCCCCACTCTACACGGGACACTTCCTCCTGTCGCCATAGTAACAGTTTTGGCTGGACAGGAGCACAATGCTTTAAACAGAGTTTAAACAGGGGCAGGCGAAGAGAGGCTATTGTCCTCTGAGTAGTTTTTGTGAAGAGGAGTCAAGAATAATGGGAAAACAGTGAAGAGGTGCTTTAATCTGGGCTCATTTGGAAAGTTTTTACATTAACGGAAATATTGTATGAGAAATGCTTTAAATTAAATTGCTTCAATATTATATAGATGGTGATAATAATTCAAATCAGATGTTCTCCCAGACTGTTGATACTTTGCAGCTGATGTCATTAGCATTTCCTGGGGGTGTGATGCTAACTGTAGGCTCTGCTCTGTCTGAGGTTTTGTTAGTCTTTAATCTGATCTTTCTTTTAACACAATCTGACCAGAAAGAGCTAACTTAATTGAAACTACAGCAGGTGAGATGATTTATGCTGTTAGCATCTCCCTCTCAAATAACTTTACAGTCACAAACTGTTTCTCAGTTAGTCTCTCTCACCTTTTTGTTAAAAATCAAACTCCTAAACAGGACCTCGTATTGATCACAGGCTCCTGAAATGTGCTGTTAAAATCCATTTTGTATCTTTTTTGACAGTGTGTAAGACACACATTATAGCCCTACCTAAATACTAGAATAACAGTATATGACTCCATGTGTCAGGTCCTTGTAGAAGCAACACTGTGAACCATAAATGAAAAAATGATCTGACCTAAACCAGATTTTATATTGACATTTTGCAGTGACATCACACTGTGGGTGTTCTACATCTTTTTACGATGGTGGCACAATGAACACGTTAGCAAACACTGCCAAAAAAGTTTTAAGATTCTCTGAAAACAAAATACAGTTTGATGATTTAAACAGAAAAGGTGAGAGTGACTAACTGGAAGACTGCTGGCTAATGCTTACAATCTTGTGACAGTGATGATATTTACTAGACTTTAGTGTGAAAGTGTAGTGAAGTAAGTGTTTCTCAGCCTTTAGCTATTACAATGCTATCATATTAATTGTTTAACTAGTCTGGTCTAAGTAGCATGTGCTGAATATTACATGAACACCAAACAATGCAGTGGCAGTTAGTGTGTGTCTTCATGAAAAGAAATGGGTCACTCTCTCTAATCCTAATCTGAGCTCTGTGTTAATCCATGCACACAAACATTAAGCAAGAACTGTCTGGACCAGGTTCAAACCCAGGACTGGCACGGGTCCTGTTGGCATGGCAACAGCATCAGAGAGGGAAAGTGGGCAATAGGACATGTCCTGGGGCAAAGGCTGCTGTATATAGTATTCACAGACTGAGGGGTCTATAGGAAGACTAGTGATATGTAACAGAGACCACTGAAATGAATGGGACGTTATACATTAAATGGCCTATATTGCACTATTTTTATCTATGTTATAATGTTGTTTCCTCATCAAAAACACACAACTACAGTAATGTAGTTTTAAAATTACATATATTGCATAACAACATCAGTATTGAGTATCAAGTCAAGTTCCTAGTATTGAAATTGAGTTTGAAATTTTAGTATTATGACAACACTGGCTTTTACCAGCAACCAATTAACATTAAAGGTCCTATATTAACACAAAATTGACTTTTGTGAGTTTTTAGCCATGTTAGAATGCTGTTGCCTCCTCAAAAACATACCTGGATAACCTTTGTTATCAGTGTCTACATCTCTAAAGTTTAAAATGCTCTGTTCCATCTTGTGATATCATGAAGCAGTAGTTTTCAAGTTAACAGTTACCTTTTACCTCTTGTTTAGTAGAGATTGGAAATCCCTGGGCTAATATTATGATTCTAGTGAAGGTGTATGGAGTTTAAAAACACAGTGAAGCACCTCCTGTCTTACCACATCACATCACAAAGTGGAACAGAGTGTTTTCTGTTTGAGAGAAGAACTCAGCCTAAATATGTAGGGTTTGTGTGTTAAACATGTGTCAGTGAGGTCAGCCAGGTGTGTTTGTGATGAGGAAACAACATTATAACATAAATCAGAAAATAGCACAATATGAATCCTTTATTATGAGCCCTTTAAACTAGCCTTATACCTCAACTTCAGTATAAAGTCAATGCATTTCAAATTACACTTTTCTTTTTATATTGATGTCTGAGTTTACATCACCCATTTTATTGGAGTCTGTGAGATTTACGCACCCCAGACTGCAGTGGTGCTTAGGTTAAAATATTTCACAAAAACCTCACTTTACAATAGACCCAAGATCCTTACTCTCCCTTTTCTACGCTCTACTACCTCAGCAGGAGCAGGTGTAGACTCTGGACTGAGCTTTCCATTAACAAACATTACAAATACAAGACGCTGCCCTGAGAAAATAGGAGGGCAACGCAACTGGACACAGCTCATTGCAGTTGAAGCACCTGAAATCCTTCTACATTCACACATATACTGTAATACACTAGAGCACACACACAATCCAATGTAGTGGAGTCAGCCAGGCAGTAAATAAAACTGGCCTATTCCCATCCAACACTGCGCTAGCCAGGAAATATATGCACCCTTGGGCTACTCATAGATTCAGATCTGAAAAAAAGAGTAGGTTTAAAAAGAAAGAAGATATTATACCAGTTGCCAGTGAAGAGAATGGTGCACAACAAGAGAAATATGAGATGAAATCGATGATGTGTAGAATAAGTGTGGAGAGGTTTTATTTATGGTTTTGAAGGAGGGGAGAGGTAACAAACAAGGAAGCAAGCAGGCAGGTGGGCGGGTGGGCAAATGAAACGGACCCCAGTTATAGGGATAAGCAAAGCAAAATAATAATCTATCAGGAGATTGGAGCGGGTACAGGCTCGTTAACCTGCAAGCGTCCAGAATAACACCTCAATTAATGAAGCAGACAGAGGAATAAATGGAGGGGCAGGTTAATCTAGGGGCAAGGAGGACTTAGCATTGAGACAGATAGAAAAACAGACAGTAAAAAAGATGGGAAACAGCAACATTAGCTCATTTGAAGCAGTGTTTATGCTAAAAATGTATGAAGGAAGCAATACAAGATAATATTTTTAAATGTGATCTATGTAACTTTTGTGGTGGGGGTCCATTATGTGATTGGCTCCATGGAGATTTGCTTGTTATTGCTTTGCCTATATGTTCCACTGTACAGCATTAAACATATCTATTTGCGTTTATGAAATAACATGTGTTTTTATTGCTGAAAAATCTGTTGACAAATGTGAACTCATACTGTGAGTGGAGTATGTATATATGTATATGTATATATATATATATATATATATATATATATATATATATATATATATATATATATATATATATATATATATATATGGGGCATACAATTGTGTTTTATATTAAATTGGGCCTATCGTCATGTATAAACAGAGCTACTCTGTTATTGTACATTCAATACTAGGGGGTATTCTATCAAAGTCGCTTAACAAGTTCAGGCTTATCCTGAAATCCTGAGCTAAAACTAGCTCCATCTCCAGTTTAAGCCTCAACTCGTTCCATGACAAAAATAAGTGTGAGTCGGACAAAAAGTGAATTCAGGACTGAAGTTTAAGCTGCACTTTATGTGCTCGCAGTGACTCTGAGAAGGCCAGATCAATGGAGCAACAACATCACGGAAAATGGGCTCAAAGTGTGACTTTTTTTAATGATCTGATTAAATGAGAGGGGAGCCAAAGCGCACGGACAAGAGTTTGATATGGGACACTTTTCCGGTCATTCTGATCTGAGGAGCGAGAAGAAAGACACGACTCTCCCCTCCTCTCCTGCTCGTTCCCCCTCCTCTCCCAGTCGTTCCGCTGGTAAAGAGGAGGCTGGCTGCGGAGTGCGGAGCCTGGTTAATGCGGGCCGGGGAATGAAGCTGCCTCACCCCTTGCCAATGCGCGGTCGTACGTGTGGAGCTTAAGTTCTGCTGTGTGTAAAAGTGAAGCTGTAATGGAACTCTTCACATGTAGCCTAGAGGAAAGGATAAAATCTGGGCCAACATGTTTGCAGTTTGGCAGGGAACGAGAGACGAGGGAATGATGAAAGAGAGACAGACGTGATGAAGGAGCGCTGAGCCAGAACCTACTGAAAACCAGTTCATCCTCATCCTATAAAAAAAATATATATATATAGATAGATAGATAGATAGATAGATAGACAGAGAGAGAGAGAGAGAGAGAAAGAGAGAAAACAATGTAATTTACACCTTGCAGATTCAGCTCATCTCTTGTCATATGTTTTCTTGTGATTTGATGGATAAACAATAAATCAGGCAGCAGTGTGAGTATTTCAAATGGAATGTACTTTGACTCAATGCTATATTTAGGAAATGTTCTTACAACTATAGAAATCAATTCACACTGTGCCACGATCTACTTCAGGCACCATAAATGTACACACTTTCCAATTACACAGGTACTTACTGACCAATACAGTAGGGCCGACCATTGAGCAGGTGTCTCCTATTTCAAATCGAATAGCATCTTCAACAACACATGCATACAAGAGGAGGAGGAAGAGGTGATAGAGGAGGGGGAGGAAGGAAGAGAAGAGGAGGAAGGAAGAGAAGAGGAGGGAGAAAGAAAGAAAGAGAAACAGAGGAGGAGGAGGATGAGGAGAGGGAGAAGAGGGAGGTAGAGGAGGAGAAGGAAGGGGTAATAGAGAAGGAGGAAGAGGAAGGGAAGGAGTAGGAGGATGAGAGGGAGGAGGAGAAAGAGGAGGGGGATGAAGGAAGAGAAGAGGAGGAGAGGAAGAGGAGAAGGGGAGGAGAAAGAGGAAGAGAAAAGGAGGGGTAGAAGGAGAGAACAGGATGGTAAGGAAGAGGGGGAGGGGGTGGGGGGTTGCAGCAAAGAGGCAGGTTCAGCACATCGGCTCACGCTCCGTCGGCTCTGGAGGTCAAACTCACAGTCAGCGGTGATTTACTGAACATGTGCTGAAGGTGCACAAGGAAAACAGCAGCAGAGGAGAGGAACGATGGGAGGATCTAGAGCGCACTGTTGTGGTGTCCTTGGGCAAGACACTTAAGGATAAAGCACCGTTGATGAAATTCATATTGCAAGAGAAGAAATATGTCAGATTTTTTATTTTTGATTTGTTTATTTTTTAGTCCTAATTTAGCCTGTTTTTGTTTTGTTTTTGTCTTGGTTTTTGTCTTGGTTTACCCTGTTAAGGGTGTAAACAAGGACTAAATTCAGAACTAATCCTAGAAGAAAACCAGGACTAAATAGGACTGGAATAGAACCAAATGTGGAACTGGGCTCAAACAGGATTCAACAATGAAAAGCCTTGTTAAAGGTCCTATATAACACACTCGTGAGCTTTTAGTCATGTTAGAATGTTGTTACCTCATAAAAAAAAACCATACCTGTTATTATGGTTGTTATTATTATACATGTTACCGTTTGTTCAGTAGAGACTGGCAATTCCAGGGCTGAATTTATCCAAATGATTTTAGTGAATGTGCATGACGTTTAAAAACACAGTGGAGCACTTCCTGTATTATTACAGATTGTTTTCTGTTTGAAAGAAGAACTCAGCTTAAATATACAGTGTTTGTGTGTTAAACATGTGAATGAAACAAAACACAACTCTATGTATGTTTGTGTTGAGGAAACAATATTATAAATTATAACATAGATATGAAAATAGTGTAATATGGGCCCTTTAAGTCTATATTGTGAAACACCTGTTTAACCTGTTATTAATATACATTTTCTCACATCATGCAGCTATTCAATCTATGAATATAGTTTTTTTGTGAATGAGAGGTGGTCAGAGGTGGCACTGAGTGTAGTATTTGAAACATTATAATACTATATAAGGGTCCTGAGCAAAAAGTGATAAAATCAGATGGTGTGACCCAAATCCCCATTGTCCCATACAGTGCATTTCACACAAATCTAGCTGTGGTTAATTGATGGTATTTGCTGTAAAAGAGGTATCTGCCCACAGCTTTTCTCTCCCTGTCTGAGTTACGCCGGATCAATATGCCGATCAATAACCAATACTGTCTGTGAGTCACTCCATTTCTCTCTATTATCCCCATCCCACTCTGTTCAATGTGTTTTCAAACACTTTATTCTCACAATTCTATATCTGACGGCTGTGAGTGGACCAACATTAAACATCATTTGCCACCAAGCTAAAACTGAGTGAATGAGTTTTTACATCTGTTCCCACTATGTAAAAAAAAACAACAACAAAAAAACAAAAAACTATGAAACAAGGCTGAACAATTTGAGGAAAATATCTTCTTGCAATTTAATTTTACATTTTTAGATATTTAGACGCGTAGTTTATGTTTTAGTTTGAGACTGAATTATGAAGGCTGAACTTTTTTTCTGAACATGTTTGAAGAAGACTTAAGTCTTTTTTTTTTGTACGTGATTAGACAAGATACTTTGTTGTATTGAGAAAAAGAGACATACTTAAATATTGGCAGCCTTTGCGGTTTGCTAGCAGGTCAAAAAACAGCAAAAAACAGATAGTTTTTGACATCAGGCCCAGCTATTTGACCCTAAGCTGTAGGAGGGAGACAGGACAGGTGCATTGTGGGTAAGTGGGACACTTGGCCTTGGGGGAGATGGAGGACAGAGGACAGACAGAGAGGATGTAGGCTAATCAACAACAAGCATCCAGGTGTTAGCTGTGCACATCTGGCGTTCCCACAATAACAGGCAGCTTGGTCACGGTTCATTCCTAAAGAATCAGGAGACCAGAGCGGCGTGAGGCGGGGGGCAGATAACCTGGATGTAGCAGAGAGAAGGGTGAAGACACTAGGGAAGCAATAAAAGCACGGATGGCTGCGTACAGGGGACTTCTAGAAACATGCTTTTCTTGTATTTATTATTTTTATATTTATTGAAGACTATATGCGTCACAGTTGCAAGCTTTGGCAATGATTCTCAGTCACTATAGCAACTAAGCAATTTAAATCAATATATTAAATCTTTTGAATGGGAAAGGTCCTCACAAAAACCTTCAAACCAGCCTAAAACCTTTAAGCCTTGTTGGAATGTTGTTAGTTCCTCAAAAACATACCTGGAGTTGTGTTTTGTTTCATTCACACATTTGTGTAATCCTTTATTATTACTGTCTACATCTCCAAAGCTCAAAAAGTTCTGCTCCACCTTGTGATGTCATGTGTGTAGGCGTTTTCAAGTTTTTCAAGTTAACAGCTGCTTTTTACCATTTGTTCAGTAAAGATTGATCCAAATAATTCTAGTCAAGGTGTATGGAGTATGGTGTAAAACACAGTGGAGCACTTCCTGTATTACCACATGACATCACAAAGTGAAACAGAGTGTTTTCTGTTTGAGAGAAGAACAGCCTAAATATGCAGGGTTTGCGTGTTAAACGTTTGAATAAAACAAAACACAACTCCAGGCATGTTTTTGATGAGGAAACAACATTATAATGACATTGATCATTAAGAGACATTGGAATCAGTGTCCACATCCAGATCAGATCTCTGTATTCAACACCAGATGCCCTGTCAGTCTTAATACAGTTTACATCAGAGGCAGCCTTGACAAATGTAGTCCTCAGATCATAATTCACATTTCAGATTAGATCCCGGTGTGTCTAACGCAGCAGATAAAAGCCTGTCATTGCACCCGTCACTCATCCAGACACAAGCTCCTGTTCTATAGAATCAGCTTCAGTGAGCTGGAGGTGTATACGAAGTCTCTATGTGTGGTGTTAGATTAAAAATATTCAGATCTTTTGTCAGGTCTGTGGGAATCACATTACAATTCATTATCACCACTAGTACATGTGGATTTCTTATAGTACTTTGGGTTCTTTATATGTATTTATTCTTTTTTCGGTACTAGGGTTGTCCAAAATCATTTACCAGATACTAATCCAAATTAGGTCTAGAATCAAAACTAGATAATCATTTGAACAAGTATTGATACTGAAATAAATCACAAATAGGACACAATGTGGCGTTATCAGAACATTTTAGAACTGAATTTATATTTTTTTCTCATTTTCATCTCAGAACCATCTTGTTTTTGTTAAAGGGCCCATATTACGCTATTTTCTGATCTATGCTATAATGTTGTTTCCTCATCACAAACACACGTGGAGTTGTGTTTTGTTTCTTTCACACATGTTTAACGCACAAAACCTGCATATTTAGGCTGAATTATTCTCTCAAATCTTATCTTCAAATGAAATTTTAAATCTTGGGGGGAAAAAGTTCTTCACATTTGGGCCTATGCAAACTAAACCTTATGCTCCCTCCCTCTCGCTGACAATCTGCTGAAAAGGTCAGACATGAAGAAGCATTTAGCCAAGTTGCACCAAGTAAACACAGCTAATCCAGCATGATTAATGACTTCCAGACGTTATCAACACACTATGAATCACAAAACTACAGGGGAACACTCTTAAAACGCAATTTATTCAGACGAAAATTTAATACCAACTGCTGATTTGTCACGTTGCCATGTTTCACTCATTTATCTCTTTCTGCTTTAAAAAAACAATCGCTACACAACTCAATGTTTTCTCTTCTGCTTTGGAAATAGTATCTTACAGTTTTTTTCAAGATAAAATAAGAAAGACTAAATCCATTCACTATTTAGTCCTTTGCTGTTTGAAAGCAGATAAGGCTGGATAAGGAGACTACTTTGAAGTTTGGTGTCCTACAGGTAAGGAGAGGAGGGGAGGATGGAAGAGGGAAGGGAGAGAGGCTAAAACTTAAGTAAAAGAAAAAGATAAGAAGGAATAATCTGAGAGGATGACAAGGTTAGAGACGTTATTAACAAAATAAAGCATGTTTGGTTAATCTTAATTTCTTAATCTCACGACCAAAGATCTCATCTTTTAATCAAAATATAAACTTATCAGAAGTAAAGAAATAAAAAGTCTAAATTACTTTTCAAACAGACACTTGAATTTGGAAGATGGTTGATAAAGTCTTTAATCTTTTCTTTATCTGGTTGTACAGTGATTTTGAACAAAAATAAAGATTAAAGCTGCACTATGTTGCTTTTCATGAGATGTTGTTGCTTTGTCTTGAATGTTCCATGAAAGGCTATTAAATCTATCTCCATGGAAACAAGCACATGACAAAATAAGGCCAAGTTACTGGTCAGATCTGCGGAGAGGTGCCCTTGCTCACGGTAAGAATGCATGATTTTTAAGGTTGCATTTTCAGCAGTAAAAATATCCTTAGAAATGTTGTCTATTTTTATAACAATAAAGCAATAAAAGCACCAGTAATCGAATAAATGCAAGATAGATCAAGTTTAATGTCATACTGTGGAACATTCCAGGAGAAACCATAACATCTCCATGGAGACAAGCAGGTGGCAAGCCCCTTTGTAGGGGGGATGCTGAAAAATGTTCTGGATCGGATATCGGCTACAATATATCAACTCATTACGTTGATGTAATAAGCCTATTTACTAGTCATAATTGGCCCAGAAATGAATGTTTGAACTTTTATTTACATAAAGTTTTTCTTTAGTAACATGACAGTAAATAACAGCTGCATAAAACATTTAGATCAGTTTTGTCATGTTATTTTTGTTGAAAGGAAATAAATACTGTTTTCAGTCACTGGTGTTAGTTGATATCGGATATTGGCAGATGCTTAAAACTATAATATTGTAAAAATGCAATTCCTGATTTGTCCAACATTTGCCCTGTAGCCAGAATTGTATGTTTTTATATGGACTCTTTGACTAAGCTGTGCCATTGTATTTGCCTTCACATCTCAACATTTTTAAATATTTAAAACTACCAAACAACCCCTTCAGGTTTTGTACAGCCTTCTTCTATTGCATGAAGTTTGTTTTATGTGTTATGCTGTATTAAAAATTAAAATGATTTATCTTTGCAAATAATTAGCCCAAAACGTTATTTTCAAACCCACTACTTGTTAAAAATTCATTTCTCCAGTTTTGCAAAGACAACTTTTAGATTCATCAAAGGTTTATAAGGAAAGCGAGACTAAAATAGACACCACTTTGAAAAATAGAGAAGTGGTGTTAGAAGACTACTTTAAAGATGCATTGTGTAACTTTTCTGGTGGAGGGTCCGTCAAATGCTTTTCTCCATGGAGATGTTATTGCTTTGTCTGGAATGCTTCACAGTGTGGTATTAAGCCTTTCTATCTTCATGGAGACAAAACCAGCTATAAACAGCTATAAAACCAACTGTAATTGAATAAATGTAAGGTAGAGCTATTTAATGCCATATTGTAGAACATTTCAGAGCAATGACAAATCCATAGAAACAAGAAGGTGACAGACCCCCAACCAAAAAGTGACATAGTGCACCTTTAAAGGTCCTATATTATATTAAAATGGACTCTTGTGAGCTTTAAGACATATTAGAATGTTGTTACGTCACCAAATACATAGCTGAAGTTGTGTTTTGTTTCATTTACACCTTTTAGTGACCACTTATAATTGGTCTGTCTACATCTCCAAAATTCAAAATACGCTGTTCTACTTTGTGATGTCATGAAGCGGTAGTTTTCAAGTTAACAACATTTTGTTTAGTAGAGACAGAAATTCCAGGGCTGAAATTCTCCAGTGAAGGTGTAGGTTTAAAGTGTGAGTTTAAAAACACGCAACACTTCCTGTATTACCACATGACATCACAAGGTGGAACAGTGTGTTTTCAGTTTGAGAGAAGAACTCAGCCTAAACATGCAGGGTTTGTGTGTTTAACATGTGTGAATGAAACAAAACACAAATCCGGGTACGTTTGTGATGAGGAAACATTATAACATCGATCAGAAAATGGCGCGATATGGGCCCTTTAATAAAAACCTGCCTTGAGATCTCTATAAAACCTGTTTCATTGTCAAGCTCTAGATGTGGTTTATAGTTTGTGGTAACAGAAGGACACTAATGTGCTGAGTTGGTGCAGTCCAGTGTCTGCGCTCTGAAGATAACAGGTTTATCAGCTATTGAATTACCCCATCTAGTTAAATGATACTAATCTTGCTTTGTAGTGCTCTTTCACAAATGCCATCTGAAACGTCCTGTAAAGTTGTAATTTTAGGATTTATTTATTGCATTTGAAGAGAAAAACATGGCTGAATATACTCCCATTTACAATCTCCATCTTGTAGTTGCCTATTCACCCTTACTGCTATGCGTCACCTATCAATATATAATAGAGTTTTCTTCCTTGAGTTTGATTTTTTAGTTTGAAACCTCCCTGGTGCACAACTGTACTTAGGGGAGTGGGCTTTTACAGTACAGGCGGTATATAGCTTCCTCTGTAAAAATCACCATAAATAGCATATACATGGAGTCGATGAATAATTAAACATCTTCTCTCACTTCCAGCTCCTTCATCTTACTTGTTAAAGAAGTACTATGTAACTTTTCTGGTGAAGAGTCCACCGCCTACTTGTCTCCGTGGAGATGTTAGTGCTTTGCCTGGAATTAAAAGTATTTAAATTGTTTATTTTACAGCGAGTGCGGTTGCTTCTCCATAAATCTGACCTACAGTATATCTTGGCCTTGTGGTGTCAGATGCTTGTCTCCATGGTGATAAATAGATTAAAGGGCCCATGTTACGCCATTTTCTGAGTTATGTTAAAATGTTGTTTCCTCATCACACATACCTGGAGTTGTGTTTTGTTTCATTCACAGAAAACGCTCTGTTACAGGAAGTGCTTCGCTGTGTTTTGAAACCATGCACCTTCACTAGAATCACAGAAGGCAGCTGTTAAGTTGGAAACAACCACTACATGACATCACAAGGTGGAACAGAGCATTTGAGCTTTGGAGATATAGACTCAAACATGTGTGAATGAAGCAAAACACAACTCTAGCTATGTTTTTGAAGCGGTAACAACATTCTAACACGGCCTAAAGCTCACAAGAGTCAATTTCAGGCATTATAGGACCTGTAAGATTTTTTTTCAGTTCCTTTTGCCAACTGTTGTGTATCCTCCCTCGTCATCTCCTTTACTCCTGTAGCGTTTTATTTGGGGAGCATGTACTGTAAATATTTCACGTACTTTTGTGACTTTATTGACGTATAAATACCCATCAGCTATTGGCCGGGACACTTCCCAACCGGCCGGACAGAGCGTTATTGATTGGCTAATTGATTAATCAGCTTGTCGGCGCTCCCAGAGGACAAGTCATTTTTCCCATTGATGGATCCAGGGAGATGTTACCACGGCAACCAATCATGTCACATAGGGCCCTGTATTGGCAAGATACGTTACATTCAAATATATGGGTTACAATTGGAACCGAAGATTGGAAAACTACATGGACATAGATTATAAAGGTTGCAATACGATGTCATACTTTGAAAGAGAGGGCAGGGGGTGATTCACTGTTTTTGACCTTTTTTGGCCTTTGAGTTAGTTATTAAACATACTACTACACTATTGCTTTGTATAATGCTTACTTTTATTTCAAAATAAAATCCATACGGTTACAAAAATACACTTTTGTAACCATAACCTTTCTAACTAATTCCCATACTTCAGTCTTCTCTCAAATGTTAAAAACACATATTGTGCTTGCGTCTGTTATATAGTTATAATCTACAACACCCGTTATCTACGACAATACAAAAAACAAGTCCGCTCACTTCTACGTTGAAAACCTACGGTGCCCAAACGTTGTAAACGTCATCACAACAAAGAGAACGAAGTATCTCTTGAAAATAAGTGATTAAAAATTGCTCCAAAATGCACAAATCACACCACATACAAATTCAAGAGGGTAAATGAGAAGGGGAAACAACTACAACTGGTCTGCTTAATGCTCCTGGAGTTGATTACAGTGTTACGAACTTTGAAAACATATCAAAAATGTAATCACTATGGCAATAAAAATCACATTGATCATTTTCCCAAAACGTGCAGTCCTTCGGTAGAACTTCAGCTTTAATGAAACAGTCCAATACTTCCTCCGACCCCTAGAGGCCACAGTTCAAGCGTGTGTCCATTATGAACAATGATACACAAGTCCCCACTTCTTTGGCTAAGGTTTGCTCTGACTGCGCTGTCTCCAAGCACGAGGAGGGAAGAAGAAAACCCCACCACCAATCTTTTTTCTCTCTGTTAATGACACGACACATCCACTCCTGCTCCTCCTCAAGCAAAGTGCTCCGCTCCCCTCTTAAAATATTAACCACTGGCAGACAAACACACAGAGAGAATAGGAGAGTGAAGAGGAGAGAGGAAAAGAGACCGAGAGAGAGAAGAGATAGAGGGTGGAGGAGAGGAGAGAGAGGGAGGAGAGTGGAGCAGAAGCAGGTCAGAGGAGAGGGAGAGAGAAAGGGGGAGAAAAAAGGAGAGGGAGAGAGGGAAACTGCAGAGAGAGAAAGGAGAAGAGAGAGAGAAGCAAGAGGAACCCCCTTCTTTCTCTCCTCCCTTCCCACTCTCCACTTAACCCTCCTTTATTCGCTTCTCCTCTCTTCGCCCCCTCTTTCTTTCTCACCCCTTATTCTCTCAAAAGATGAGTGAGAGAGGGGAGAGCGAAAGAAAAAAGAGAGAAATAGAGAGGAAGAGAGAGAAGAGAAAGAGCGTACAAAGAAAGAAGTGAGAGGGGGCTAGAGATGAAAGAGAGAGGGGGAGAGAAGGAAAAGAGAAGTATAGGAAGAAGGAAAAGACGAGATGAGAGAGAAAGAGAAAGAAAAGAGGAGAGAACAAAGAACATAGGGGAGAGACAAAAGAGGAAAAGCGAGAGAGATACATAGAAACAAGCAAAAGAGGGGATGAAAATGAGAGAGGATAGAACAGAATGAGAAGATTGAGAGAAGAGTGGCGGTTGGGGACCGTATGGGTTTTTATTGGCTCACCCGCTGTGACAGTAAAAAGCAGCTGCACCATTTCCATCCACTGCACTTCTGTTTGTTTAATGCAGTTGGATTATACTTGTACTACACAATGTATTTAAGAGCAACTTCACTCTGTACATAATGGTACTGCTATTATAAAAAGGGTACTTCACACTTACACTTACTGCTGCTGTTGCCCTGATGGTTGGATGCAAAACTAAATGCCATTGTTGTTCATAGACTGTAGGGGTGGGATGAGACACAATTTTCACAAAACGAGACGCACCACGACGTCAGGTCCACGAGAACGAGACAAGACGAGATTTTAACATCATTTCAAATAAATAAGTAGTGCAATCCATTTCACAATTTTGGCTTCACTATTTTTATTTATGTTATACTTTAGTACTGCGTTTTGGAACTACGGCTTCTCAAATTGTATAACTCACCAGGTCTCAACCTTTTTTTTGTCCAAGCCAAAGGTAAATTCATCATGTGTGCTGCTAGCCGCTACATTCCTAATAGGAAGTGAGCATGGGCACAGTTCCAGCTCCATCAACTCTGGCTCCAATTCAGTTTGTACTGAAAAAAACTTCACCCCTCTATCTGTAACCGCTGCCTTGTCATTTTGGTCTTAAAATGTTTGTATTAACCTGCTCTACATGATCCTGGTGTTTTTATTTAGCTATTTTATTTGTAAATCAGTTCCCGACCTGGCAAAATCGCTATTTGCTTCGCTTCCTATAACTGCTAGCCTGGATGATGCTCTCCCTTAGTCCACTTCTTTATACAGTCTATAGTAAATACAGTAAAGTTGATAAATGAATCCAATACACAATTCAACCAGTGTTTTTATTTTACAGGTGTACAGTTTATTTTACCCTCTACTAAACAGTCAGAAGTAACTCAGTATGCAAATAAGTTGGCAATGGCAACTCAGTGGCTGCAAAATGAAAGGATTCTATTACTGTGATTTTAATACACTTTGAAATACTTTGTGCTCTACAAATAAACTTTGCAGCAATAGCAGCAGTAGTAAAAGTAGTTTTTGTAGTAGTAGTAGTAGTAGCAGCAGCAGTAGCAGTAGCAGTAGTAGTAGTAGTAGTAGTAGGAGCAGTAATGGCAGCAGCGATAGTAGTAGCAGTAGTAGCAGTAGTAGCAGCAGCATTAGCAGTAGTAGTAGTAGTAGTAGTACTAATATTAGCAGTAGCAGTAGCAGCAGCAGCAGCAGTAGTAGTGGTAACAGTAATAGCAGAAGAATATTAGAAAATAACAATAACACGAACCATCACTTAAGTTGAGAATAACTGAAATTATTATTACAACTATTTCCAGTGTTAGTACTTTCTGAAATACCAAAGGCGCGAGAACAATTCCCATTTGCTAATATCCAGCGACTTGAAGGTCGATTTATCACAGAACCCGTCGCCCAGATTCACCTGCACAAGATGTCGATAGTCTCCGGGCAGCGCAGACAGAGCACCTCGTCCGCACCAAGAATCTTAAAGAGATGGCATTTTTGCTCCTCTTTATCTTTATGTATGAGGTGATACAAAAGACTATCCTAGGATCTATTAAGGAGCAGATGAGAGAGCCTGTATCTCCAGTGGAACATTATAAAGCACACTGAGCTGGTGATTTGGTTGGGATTATATTTCCTCCTACACTATGGTTATGGTGAATACAGATATGGACACCGTTTATCTACTGCAGTCTCCAATCTGACCACAGGGGGTCAAAAGCTATTTTCGCATTATTGGTTTCAGCTTTGAAAAATGGAGGAAGGTGCAATAGGACAAATTTGTGGTCACTGACCACACAATTTAAACTGAAAGTGGAAGAGATACAAGTAATTTTGAGAGTATATCCAAAACAAACCTTTTGTAATGTACTGTAAACATAGATTAAAGATTTATACTACCCTGTACGTCCAAAACATTTTAATCATGCACGTTTGTTTAGATGTGTCTCCATGGTATTTTGCCTGAAATATTTCACAGTATGGCATTAAACTTCTTATTTATTTTATTACACATGTTTAATTGCTCAAAAATGCATGGGAAAGACCTGCATTTTTGCATTTTAAATTATTTCCAAATTCTATTTCTAAAAGACTCATGTGTAAGTCTGACTAATTTTGACCAAATGGACCAGGGAGAGCATCTGACATAAAATATAATCTGCAATTCATTAATATAACAGCATATAGGCAACATCTGTATACATACATCAGCAACAAGGAAGGACAGTGGTTTGAGAGGGCATCTGGCATAAAATGTTGACCAATTGTGTACAGTCCATTAATGTAACTGCATATACACAACACCAGTACAAAGATCAGCAGAAATGAAGAAGGAGAATGGTTTGGGAGAGCATCTGACATAAAATTGAGATCAATTGTGTGCAGTGCATTAATGTAACTGCATATAGACCACACAGTATAAAATAAAAATCAGCAATAACAAAAACGGGACATGGTTTGTTCTAATTGAATTACAATGACTACCTATACAAAAAGCAGTAAAACTAGAGCATAGCTGATAAATAGCATGTCCTTTAGTGTATAGTGTATCAACCATGTACAACTCCACAGTGAATGAAGGAGATCAGCTGACCGGTCCTGTTGCCACGGGCGATGTGTAGAGCACAGGAGCAGAGCGTCTGAATGTCAGCCAGCAAATGAGCCGTGACTTTGGCTCTGGAAGACAGTGGAGTCAGCAATAACCGGATACACATACCAGCTCTCCTGTTCCCAATCTCTCCATGTTTTCCCCTCCTTGTCCCATACACGACGCTGTCAAGATTATTTCCACAAGCACAGAGAAGCATGTCTGACCCCTGCGTGACCCCTCGTCTCGTCCAATCAGCATGCAGCGGGCAAGTCTCCGCTCCATCTCCAGCTAACCTTGACTTGTGGGTTCATTAAATGCATGGGTGCACATTGGCAAAAAGGTTGAGCTCAATGGAAGAGGTACAGGTAGTAATGGGTAGTACTATAGGTTACATGTACTAGAGTAACTTCTCAAAGTACCTGTTTCATCACATACTTTTTACTGCTACAAGAACATGATATTTTGAAGTAACTACTGTATGCCTATTCCTAGAGTACATTCATTATTTTATTTTTTTTACCTATATTGAGAAAATAACACTTATATTAAATGTGCACTATGCAACTTTTCCGGTGGAGGCTATATCACCTGTTTGTCTCCATGGAGATATTTGTATGTATGTTCCACAATATAGCATTAAACATATTTATTTGCAGGAGATGCCACCAGGTCAAGTTACAGGTCATATCTGTGGAACGGCAACCCCACTCACTGTAACAATGCATGTATTACGAAGTATTTTGTGAGAAATATTAACATATCTAATTAAACAAATACAGGATACGTACATTTTATATGATACTATGGAAAATGCCATTTCCATGAACAAGCAAGTGGCAGATCCTCCACTAGAAAAGTTACATAGTGCAACTTTAAACAGGCATAAGTATTCTTTCAATGAATATTTTTAAGTGAATAATCATTTGGGTGAGAACTTTAGTTCCTCTTCAGTAATTCTGTATTTTTGAAGTAATAGCAACTCCCTTTTTTATTAAAATTAAAACAAAACGCACATTTTATCATTTTCAGAAGCAGTCATGTTCAGTAATGGGAGTGACACGGCTTAACTAATGCTAGAAAGTGCAGGCAGCGGTGGTGGAAGAAGTACTCAATTTTGCTACTTAACTAAAAGCACAAATACAGGGCCAAAAAAAGTAAAAATATCCCATGAAGTACTTGTTTGAAAATGTACTTAAACAGTAAAACGTAAAAGTATTTTACACCAATTTTGAGATCTTTAAATGTAGTGATTTTGATTTGTGCTGAATTTTGTTCAACAAAAACACATGAATTCATATTTTCTTCGTATCTGTTTTTATTTGTAACTCTCAAACTACAAATGTGTTAAAAATAAACCCCTCACTCTTTTCAGCAGCTCTCAAATTGTAAAAAAAATAAATAAATAAATAAAAGTTTAAAAATGTAGTGGAATAGAAGGTACATACACGTGCTCTCAAATATAGTGAAGTAAAAGTATGAAGTATCCACTTTAAAATCTACTTAAGTAAAGTACAGATTTCTAAAATGAATACTTAAAGGTGCATTGTGTAACTTTTCTGGTGGAAGGTCCGTCAAACGCTTTTCTCCGTGGATGTTAACGCTTTGTCTGGATTGTTTCACAGTATGGCATTAAACCTTTCTATCATCATGGAGACCAAACCAGACCAAGTTACAGGTCAGATCTGTGGAGAGGCAAAACCCGCTCAAAGTCTGAATGCATGTTTCTATCGGTATTGGTACTGATATTTTTGAGCTATAAAAGCATCTGTGATTTAATAAATGTAGAGCTGTTTAATGTCATACTGTGGAACATTCCAGGCAGAGCAATGACATATCCAGAGAAACAGCTGGTAATAATGGACCCTCCACCAGAGAAGTTACACAATGCACCTTTAAGTACAGTACTACGTTTATTTCCACAACTGATTGGCTGGTTTTAGAATTAGTTCCTGTAGAGTTGGTATACTTCGTTTTCTAATAATTGTAGTCCATGCCATTTGCCAGTTACAGTTATTTCAAATACTGGCTTTTACTATAACTCATGGTGCAGACCGTTTTGTACCACAATACCATTTCCTGTTGAGTGTCAAAATAGGGCAGAGAAACAGAAAATAGATCATTAATTCACCAAGGGGAAGTTCATACTGGTTATAAAGAGATAAGTTGTTGTTTTTTTCCCTTTATTTTATGTTTCAGGAAACAGCTGAAGGCCAAAGACAGCAAAAAAGTCACACCATGCTCATGTTGCGTTGTCACCCGCTCACAACAACAGCTTCCTGCAACACTTCCCCAAAAGCACCGTATAAAGTGGCTCCCATGGGTGCCACACGCTACCCCCTGCCAAGATCAGAGGAGAAATGCTAATGCAGAGTCTTACGCAAAAACAACGAAAAGGGGCAAAGGACCAACTATTAATGAGAGAGAAGTTTTTTGAGAAAGCCGTGTCTTGAAGGTGCACTGACATGATTAAACAGCTCTACCTTACATTTATCTTACAACTGTTAAATTATAGCTTAAAAATACCTGGAAAAACATACATTCCGACTGTGAGCGGGGTCGCCTCTCCACAGATCTGACGTTTCAACTTGGTCTGTTTTTTTCTCCATGATGAAAGCTTTAATGCCATACTGTGAAAAATTCTAGACACAGCAATAACATCTCCATGGAGAACTGTTGTTGACTGGCTCTACACCGGAAAAGTTACACAATGCACCTTTAACGTTATCATAGAGCTAAAGGGTTTGTGTAGCTTCTGCTTTTCAGAGTACGACAGGAAATGAGAGGTGAAAGTGAGGATAGCACTTTTTTTCTTTATTAGTGTTTGCATCCAGTATTTAAAAGAACAAAAAGTACACACAAAAGATAAGCTAAATAAGAGGAATTAGAAGCAATTCTTACAAAAGATTTCTGAATTCTATGAATGGCTTGTAAATAAGAAGGATAAGTGCTGGCCCAAATTATATTACAGTAGGAGATATAAGGATAAATAAGACTATAATATAAAGTTAAGTTTTTAGATACACCCTTTTTATAATACCCAGAGATTTTGAAACCTTTTTAGAAACAAATTTACAATGCTTTTTAAAACATAGCTTATCATCAAACTCTGTCGACATGCACTTGTGAAATTGTGATCAAGTTTAACTCTATTACAAAATCCAGGTAAAAAAAACATACACCACAAGACCTAAATAATGCAGATAGCCCTGAATGTTAACTAAAGCAGTTTAACAGTTCATTTATTAACATGGTGACTTGTGGGCATGCATAAATTAACTTGTGGGCATGCATAAATTGGCATATTTTAAGACTTCCATAAAGTAGATCAACATAACTTCCAACCATGTGAAAAGTTTGCATGTTAAAATGAGACGTCTTACCTTGTACACTTGTCCATATGTGCCATTTCCTACCAGCTCAACCAGCTCGAAAATGCCAGCGGGATCCTGAAAGAGAGAAAAAAAATTAATCATTTATATCTTGCTAAAAATGATTAATTTTTGCATGGCCGAGATTGAGAGCACATAACATTAGTATAGACATAGTACAGATACTTGATATGTGTATTCCTGTTTTCACTCATCTTTTTGTAGGTTAGAGTTCAACATATACATTATTATTAATACTAAATATTGTATTATTTAGTGCATTATTCATTCACTCCAGACTGACAGAAGTGAGGCTGCCAATCTGCGCCATCGGCCCCTCCAACCACCACCAACACTCACACCACGTTCATACCAGGCAATGTGGGTGAAGTGTCTTGCCCAAGAACACAACCTTAAGTTTCCCATCCAAGAACTAACCAGGCCCGGCCCTGCTGAGCTTCTGAGATCTGATGCTGAGGCTCTGACAAGGAGGTTTGGCCACTGGTTTTGAATTATTAATTGCGATATATCACAGTGGTGCTAATTTTTCATCTCTCTGAAATGGATAGTCAGTGGATAGTCAGTTTATAGTATAGTATCATTGCCATCTCAAAAAAGTCAAAGTTCTTCCTCTGAATTCTGTTGCAAACCATTTTTTACTGAACCAAGATTGGCTGTAAACTTCTCAATTAAAAACAAACAAACTGAACGATTAGAAATGACAGAATTTGGAGCTAAATTAATATTTGATTAATTGCGCTGCTGTATTTCAGATCTTCATCCAAAACTAACTAAAACTTTAAAGACCCCATTTACAATTGGCCAACACAGACTTTAGCACTAAACTATTGACAAGAAGCAGCCCCAGAAGAGAAAGCAACTAAAACTCAGTGACCCCCGTCCAAGCCAACATCTCCCCATCTCCCTCTCCTCCCCCTGCCCCATGGCTGTGTTGCTACGGCATTCCTACAATAGTTGGCATTCACTCTCTCTCTCTCTAAAGCTTCATCTCTCCATTCTGTTCTTTAAACCGTGCACTCATTCCCTCCTTCATTGACAGTTTCCAGGACTCCAAAAAACAACTAACCGTCTCTAGCGTGGCCTGTCCTCTTTTAAAACTTTTACAGCGAGTTAAACTTGCGCTTTAATGGCGAGATCAGAAATTTACGACTAACTTTTCAAGAAATTTTATGGTAGTCAACAGCTTTCTGAAAATTTGACAAAGTAGTACACTTAAAGGTGCACTGCGTAACATTTCTAGAGTAGGGTCCACCACCTGCTTGTCTCCATGGAAATGCTATCGCTTTGTCTAGAATGTTCCACTGTATAGATTAAACCTATGACTAGGAGACAAGCAGGTTAAAGCTACATTACAATTCAGATCTGTGGAGAGTCGCCCCTATTCACAGAAGGAATTATATTATTTCTCAGCACCCGTAATGAATACATGACAGATATGTTTAATGTCATACCATGGAACATTCCAGGCAAAGCAATAACATCGCCACGGAGACAAGCAGGTAGTGGACCCTCGACCAGAAAACTTGCAAACCTGTACCGACTTGTGCTTCTATAAATGAAAGATGGAGTAAACATTTTTGGGGTTAATATTTCTTGTGGGTACCTTTTTGTATAATGAATAACTTTTTGTAATTATTCTATTATACTATAATTACATTTGATATGAATAAATCTGAATAAAAACAGAATTATTACTGATACAAAACCCTAAACTGCACATTTAGACAAAAAAATGGCATGAAAATCATCCTTTGTTTAGCTGTGCATATGACTCAAAGCTTTTTTTTCTGCACTCTTCTTGTTAATTTTATGATTATTTGTGTTTTGATTATTTTGCATTGTATTGTATTATTTTTAACGCACTTTGAGTTACTTTGTGTACAAATTGTGCTATACAAATAAACTTGCCTTGCCTTAATTGTCTGTATTTTCTTAGAAGTATATCTTAATTCAAAATATGTTATCACCAAATAAAATTTGGTTGACCGGGCATACCACTTGTGTAAATGTCTTTTACTATGAATTATCCTTGTTAATTATCAGTCATTGTTGTGTGAATCCACCTTTCACAGAAATCTGAGCTATGAGACAAATTAAAAGTCCAAATGTTGGACTCACTGAACTATTTTTAGAGCAGGAGCCTCACAGGACGATAGAGCTGCTGCTGAATATTGGTTTACCTAAATTGGCCTGTAAGACTTTGTTTTTTGTTGCTGTTAAAATTACACTGCGTAACTTCTGAGGTGGGGGGTCTGCTACTGCTTGTCTCCATGTTATTTCTTTGCCTAGAATGTTCCACATAATTCACTTGCATTTATTCAATCACAGGTGTTTTATAGTCCAAAAATACCTTAAAAAACATGAACTCTCATCATGTCCAGGCTTGCTTCTCTATAGATCTCAACATCATACTGTGGAATAATGAAGGCAAAACAGTAATATCTCCATGGAAACAAGTAGGTGACGGACCCTCCACCAGAAAGTTTACACAGTGCACCTTTATATACATACAACCTGCAGTATTAAAGGCCCCCTATTTTCTGATCTATGTTAAAATGCTGTTTCGTCATCAAACATACCTGGAGTTGTGTTTTGTTTCATTCACACATTTTAAACACACACACACCCTGCATATTTAGGCGAGGTTCTGAAACTGAAAACACCCTGTTCCACCTTATGATGTCATGCGGTAATACAGGAAGTGCTTAGCTGTGATTTTAAACTCTACACACATTCACTAGAGTCAGCCCTGGAGTTGCCAGTCTCTTCTGACCTAAAGGTACAAGGTAGCTGTTAACTTGAAAACTACATCGTCATCACATCACAAGGTGGAACAGAGCATTTAGAGCTTTGGAGATGTAAATAAACTAATGATAAAGTGTTACTCAAACATGTGTGAAACAAAACACAACTCCGGGTATGTTTTTAAAAAGGTACCAGCGTTATAATATGACTTAAAGCTCACAGGAATCCATTTTGTGCAATACAGGACGTCTAAATGTATAAAGGCTGCGTCTCAATTCTCCCCCTTAGCCCTCTGTCTTAGCCCTACCCCTCTGTTGTGCGCGTTCACGAGAGACAGAGGGGTGTCCCAATTCTCTTTTCTGTAAGGGGAAGGGGTAAGGGGAAGGGCTATGATACCCCTCTGCGCAAAGCGTTTTCAGATGCACCCTTTGCGCAAAGGGGATAGGCGTGGCTTAACGCAAGTCGGAGCAAAAACCAACACGGAAATCGGGAAGTGTCGGCAATCGGGAAGAAATTGGACAAATGTGAGTATTTGCACTCAAGAACCTCATAAAAAGTTGTATAAAACTGTAGTAACTTTTGAAAAGTTGTAGGTATACTCATGGCGCCTGCATTTACGCTTTTTGACATATACGGCTTATCGTAACATGCCCGGTTAGAACTATACGCATGTTACGGTATTACGAACATGCATGGCCTAAAAGAACTATATACGCATATATGTTAGACTAGAATGTGTCAAATATATCGCTGTATTTCGCCTCGTAACTCGTCTCATGCGCTTTTAGAACTATACGCGTTACGTAGAATGTGTAAAGTATTACGAACATGCATCGCCTAAAATATTATTGTTTCGTTTCGCCTTGTAAATTATCCCCTATTTAATGACATGTTATTAATCACATTTGTATTTCTTGTAGGAGGCTGGACTTGT
The DNA here is from genome assembly GCA_029959045.1 of Taenioides sp. WSHXM2023. Classification (NCBI taxonomy): domain Eukaryota; kingdom Metazoa; phylum Chordata; class Actinopteri; order Gobiiformes; family Gobiidae; genus Taenioides; species Taenioides sp. WSHXM2023. The sequence goes on from CM057102.1 coordinate 19,757,880, forward strand.
TGGAGTTGTGTCAGCCCAACAAGCTTCAAAAAAGTGGGAGAATTTGAAAATAAAATATAAGGTATATTACATTCTATAATATTTGTAGGTACCAGAACAACTATATATGTTTATGACTATGTATTAATTTTGTTTTCTTTTTTGTGTGTACCAGGCATCCTCTACAACTCCGTCCACCTCTGCAGCATTTTAATTTTGTGTTACAGTTGATTAAAATTTGATTTACATATGTTGTACAGAGTATAGTAATTTAAAAAAAATAAAAAATTAAAAAAACATTTGACTTTTTGCAAAGTTCATTTAAAACAAACTCAAAAGGAGCACAATACTTCAAAACTTTAAAAATAATGTCATATTGTTGCGACTGCAAAGGGGTGTCCCATTTCTAAGGGTTTAAAACACACCCCTTTGCCTTACCCCTCTGTTTAAAGACAGAGGGGTAGGGCTAAGGGGTAGGGCTAAGACAAAGACAGAGGGCTAAGGGGGAGAATTGGGATTGGGCCAAAGTAGATTTGACAACTTTTGGATACATTTTACATTTCACTGCTGATTCATAAAAATAAACCATAACACAGAGTTTATCGGCTCAGAGACTATTTTGTGCATGATACCTGCTCTATAAAAGCTGGCCTACAAAAAGCTGCCTTTCAGTCTATTCACATCTTTCACCGAGTCTGATTCACTGCTCACTCACCCATGTTTGCCATTTCAATTTTCAAAGGGTTTGGAGGTTGCTAGACACTCCCCATTGTGGATTCCTTTTGGTGAATAACTATAAAGACTATGGGCACCGAGCTTAGCTAAAACTGAATGCAAGAATTGAATCAGCCAAAAGCTAAATTTAGCTATAGTAAGAGTAATCCCCATAATTATGTGCTTATGGGATGGGACAAGACAATTCCTACAATATGAAATGAGACTGGGTCCATGAGAATGAGACAAGATGAGATTTTGACATAAGTTATAATACATAAATGGTGCAGTTCAGCTCACAACTTCTGATGTATTTTATTTCATATTTTTGCCGTCACTGTAGCTCTGCTTTTTGGAACTATGGTTCTCAAAATGTAACTCACCGGCATTTAATCTTTTTCTGTACACGCCAAAAGTATACACATTAGAATGAAATCTCACAAAATTATTCTACACGTTTGCACAATATTGTAGACATTTTATCTTGCAAGATCTTGTCCCATCCATGTGCTTATGCAATTTATAGAATCTACATCATAGCATTAGAATTTTGGCCAAAACCTCTGGGGCTAAACTTAACTCAGCAAAAGGTCTCATGTGCAGAAGAAATTGAAGCAGGAACTAGTGTTGTCGAAATACTAAAATTTCAAACTCAATCTCAAGGGACTTAATATAGAATAGAATATGATTTTCAGCATGAAATAATACTAATAAATTGTAATTTACTTTTTAATTTATACCAGCTCAAAAGAGTATCTGGCTTCGATACAAATTTTAGTATTGATTATTATCTGACTTTTTCACTTTTTCAACCCTAACAGGAGCCTTATTACTGCAAGGTAAACCACCCATTTCTCTCGGCTTGGGAACGGCACAAAGAGTACACTATGGCTAGATTTGCTTTAGTGCCTTCCAATAGTTGAATAACAGGATTCTAATACATTTCTTTACAGCTGCTTTTGGGTTCACCGTGTGTGTTTCCTTTATTTATTTTGGTCAATTTCTCTTCGTGATTCTTCCCCTGTACTGCTTTACCGTCTCTATTGGTTTGTTTGTGCGTCTCTCAGCAGACCTGTCAACCTGTCAGCTCCCCCTTTGGGGTGGATGCTTTTCTTGCACTCTCCTTGCTTTTTACCCCTGACGTTTTCTTCTTTTTGTTTGTGGTTTAGGGCACAAACTGATCCTCTCAAGTACATCCTCACGGTCTCAGTGCTTCACACCAGACTCACACAGCGTTCCTCCCACACACACACAAGGACAGTGTTCAAATGTTCGGACAAGTGTGAACTCTGGTATCAATTCAACTGTGTGAAGAGATACATGTGTGTTATGGACCTGAGAGAGAGCGGGTCAGGGAGGGAGAGGCATGGGGACAGTCAGGAAGTAAGTTTTAAAAAGTCAAACATTTTCTTTTCTTACTTGTCTATAATAAATCGCAGTCTTAAATAGGGATGTAACGTAATCCAAGTCTCTCAATTCGATATTTTCACGATATGCATCTCATGGTAAAATATTTACTGCTTTGGTACTTTTGTGGTAGCCAAAAAAATGTGAACATACTACTTTTTCCTTTTAAAATGCCTTGATGGCTCTGTCATAATACAAAGAATTAAGATTTAAAAGCAGTTATTAACTTGTGTAATCTGCACTGAAACGGAGCAAAGAATCATGGTATATGTAGTTCCCTCAGTTTTTTTGTTTATTGCAGTTTTTTTTCTATTGCACCAAACCAACAAATTTAAGCAAAGAGACTTGTAATTCGATATATTGTGATGGTTCACGATATTATTGTGAGACTTTTGACAATACGATATCATGATCAGAACGAGTATAAGATCACTTAGACTAATACATATGGACCACTAAAAACATACTTGGACGGTTGAGGGATTACACATAGTGCTTTCTTTTATATTACCATGTGATTTAAGATTTAATGCTTAAAATCACATTCTATTGTCTATAAAGTGTTTTTTATTATGATCATTGTATCAGAATCAGAACTGAGTATCAAGTCTATTCCTCAGAATCAAAGTTCTGTTTGAAATGTAAGTATCGTGACAACAGTAGTGGCAACTCATGTTCTATTCGTGTTATTCAGTCGGGACACCATGTGCACACCTCTCCCTTTGCTGTCCATCGATCGCAGGTTAATGTCGCCATGTCAACAGCCATGCCTTACTGAGGGACTTTTCCTTTTCCCACCTCCTCCATTCTGAGCGTGTGTGAATTAACTGCATGGGCCCTGCATACAAACTCCTGACAGGATCTCCCCAGACACCTCAGACTCTGCTTCACTCTCCTCTTTATTCTGGTGGCGCTCCTCACAGTCACACTTTAAATGCATAAACCAGAGACAATACACTGTAAAAGCTGGAGAGCCTCAATAAACTTGATTAGAATATCTTTAGTTTTGAGTTAGGGTTGCACAAATTTGAAAACTGACATTTCTCTGACAAAGTATATCAAGATTCAGTTCATGGTGCACTATTACACCACTGCAACATCTAAACAAAAAATGTGAATAAAAATGACTCTTAAAAGGCCCATACAACACTATTTTCTGATCTATGATATAATATTGTATCCTCATCAAAAACAAACCTGGAGTTGTGTTTTGTTTCATTCACGCATATTTAACACACACTGCTCCACCTTGTGATGTCATGTGCTAATACAGAAAGTGCTCCACTGTGTTTTTAAACTTCATACATCTTCACAAGAATTATTTGGATAGTTTCAACCATGGAATTGCCAGTCTCTGCTGAACTAAAAGGTAGCCGTTAACCTGACAACTACCGCTTCATGATCGGCATATTTTGAATGAGGTAACAACATTCTAGCATGACTTAAAGCTCTCAAGAGTCAATTTTTGCATAATATAGGACCTTCAATTAAAACAAGAAGTGCAAAAGAATCTGTGCAGCTCATGTACCAGTAGCTGCACTCGCTCCTCTGTCTGAAGTCCACTTATCTCGTTTGTATGTATTTTTTACAGTGCACACGACACAGGCTCGCTCCTCTTCAAACGCACCGTGGCTGGAGGAATAGGGGCGTTTTTGCTGCTCTACTTCATACATGTCCTCCGGCACGCTGATAAAAATATAGCACGGTATCATTCATATTTTATAGGCCACTTGCAGAGGGGGGGCTTTTCCTCTGCACCGGTGGTCCACTCGTACGCCTCTATTATCATGTCTGTAGTGTGAGCGTGTGTGGGCAGCGGGCTCCTGGCTGTCGCATAACCTCAGAGCTGCTGCTGAATCACAGAAGTTTTGTGTCCAGGCTCAACTAAATGGGAGGGTTTAAGTATTGCAATAATTGAAAGAACAGTTTTCCAGTACAAAACTTTAAACTTGGATTTATGAGGAGTTTATCGTGGCCCAGTTTTGCATTATGGTAAACATTATATGGTCAAAACCAGGTTGCTATAAACGCTGAGGTCAGTAATTAATGACTGCAGGTTAGCATGTAAATATTCAAGTGCTTTTAAAAACATATATGCTTCCGGCTAAAGGGCACAAACTGTTTTTGTACAGTAAAATTTCCCTCATTCATCATAACATTACAGTAGCACTGAGGCAAAACTGGAACTTATTTTAGCCTTACAATTCATGAACAAGCGAAGGAGCTCAGAGCAATTTCCAAGAGTTCCATAGATCATGTGCAAAATAACATTATTATTTTGTTTCGTTTGTACAGCTGCGAGAAATAAAGCAGCGAGGAGGATATGAAGCTGCTTTTGTTGTAATCGCCACACCTCATTGCAACATCATTTCCTCACTCGTAAATTGAAAAAATATTACTCAAGAATCATTAGCGAATTCTAAACACATATTGTTAAAGATGCATTATGTAACTTCTCTGGTGGAGGGTCCTGCTGGTCTCCATGGAGATGTAATTGATTTATGTTCCACAGTATTGCATTAAGCTGGTCTATCTGGTATTTATTCAATTAAAAGGTGTGTTTACTGTTGAAAAATACCTTAAAAAACATGCATTCTTAAAATAAGCAGGCACGCCTCTTCACAGATCTGACCTGTAACTTGGCCTGTTGGGGTCACATGCTTGTTTTCGTGGAGATGTAACTGATTTATGTTCTGCAGTATTGCATTAAGCCAATCTACCTTGTATTTATTCAATTACAGATGTTTTTATTGTTCAAAAATACTGTACCTTAAAAAACATGCATCTTTAAAATAAGCGAGCTCACCTCTTCACAGATCTGACCTGTAACTTGGCCTGTTGGGGTCACATGCTTGTTTAAGGCCATATTATGGAACATTTCAGTCCATGGAAAAAGAGGGTCTATACAGTAGGAGGTATGAATTATTTATTTTTTGCATAATGTACAATAAATAAAAAATGTTGTGCAGTACCTTTTATTTGCTTTTCGACTGCTCATTAGAGAGACTTATTCTTCGTACACTCATATATAAAAGTATTTATCGCGCAGTAGGGCCTCGTCAGAGTACACTATATACTGTAGTTCCCAAACACTGTGTATTCGTCCACACGGCCTGTAAAAGTAATGGAGAGTGCATATGTTTAAGGGGCACTGGTGACTGCTACTCTATTGTTTCTCAACTATTAACTTTCAAACAGAATAACTTAACAGAACACTTGAAATGCTCACAGAGAGAAGGGAGATTGGGGCGTTTTTATTTGATGAGATGGTAGACTGCAGAGGACAAATATAATAGATTTAAAGATGCATTGTGTAACTTTTCTGGTGGAGCGTTCTTCAAATGCTTTTCTCTGTGAAGGTGTTATTGCATTGTCTGGAATGTAAACTTTTTTATCTTCTTAGAGACCAAACCAGACAAAGTTACAGGTCAAATCTGTGGAGAGGCAACCCCACTCACAGTCAGAATCCATAAAAACACAGGTGACGGAACCCTGATCAAAAAGTTACACAGTGCACCTTTAAGCTACACTTTTTTGTTCCTGTAGGGAAGTTAGTCCTCTGCATTTGACCCATCCTTCAATGCCACTGGGGTAACCTGTGCAGTGGCCGGGGACACATCTCCAGATCTTGAGCTAGTCTTAGTCAGGACTACTTTAGCTGGAGGATTTGGGGAAAACCACAGGGCCCAGACACAGGAAGAAACATGCAAACCCTGCACAGAAAGGTCCCACGCTGCCCTGGAGTCAAACCCACAACCTTCTTCCTGTGAGGCGAGAGAATTAACAATCATTTCTCTATATACAAGGACAATAAAGTATACATTAGTACTAAAATATAAACTTTTGTTGGTTTTATCATTTTTAGAACTTTATGTAACCCCGACATTGGACAACATAGGCTCACACAGATACAATCTGCTGTACTAATAGTGATTAAGTGCAAATAATGTCAAATTATAACCTGTCTAAATAAGCATGCCACAACTCCTTGTCACTCTTCATTGTGACTCATATCTCTCAAACACATGCCAGAATACGATGAACTAGTTCCCATAAAAAACACTCCCATCTTACAACTTTTCATCTTTTGTATTGAGCCGCTGTTACATAAAGAGGATTCACTGGAAAAGCTGGAGCTGTTAATCTCAACTCAACCAGTTCCAACTCAGAGGAAAACATTTTACTGGCCTGATTTGGTTCAAAGCAATAACGCTATAACTACTTGTTCCGCAACAATGGCTATCTAAATAAGTGTCATTTGTTAATAAACAAACTACTTGATTGTAAGTGTCTCTGTGAGTTTTAAGTAATGTAATGTAAAATTTGCAAAACATAAATGGTTTTCCTAATATCTAGATCTAGCTGCTACAAAATACTAAACTCTAAAATTACAGATTCAATTCCAATACTATGTAAAGTGCTCATACTAAACGTTATAATGTTTCCTCATCACACCTGGAGTTGTGTTTTGTTTCATTCACATGTTTAATTCACAGAGACAAACTAATAATAAAGGGTTACTCAAACGTGTTTAATTCAAACAAAAAGCAACTCCAGGTATGTTTTTTGAAGCTCTTTGAAGCTCACAAGGGTCACTTTTGCTTAATATGGGACCTTTACAACGTGAATTCAATTTAAGATGTCTTGTTACCCAATTTATTCGAGCTCGGGAACTTTACAGTATAGCATTATAATAATATATGACCAAAAACTTGATTTAAGCAATAATATACTCTTAATGCAGCTATAACACAGAGATACAGTGACAGACAGAGCCCCGTCCCACCCAGGCGGATACATTAAGCAAAAAATCTCAATTACAGATTTACAGCAGAGTTTGTCCTGCCGTTATAATGAACCCATTCTCTCTCTCTCTCTCACTTTAAATCAGTGCTGTCATCTGAGCGTCCGTCCCTCCTGACCCCTCATCATTCATCTATTCTCCTCTACTTTGGGCTTTCGGTTGGAGATTCAATAGATTTTTACACTGACAGACAAATAATGGACCAATGCTGCAGACCTGGAGCTTTTCCTCTGCAAAAAACTATAGCTTTTATTATAAGAATCATGTTGTGCCTGTAGTTTAGACCACTACAAACAAGCGCTGAAATGCTGTGATTCTTGTATTACCGTAGTTTATCACTTGATATTTTAGTCTTCTCTCAAATAATAAGAATTTTTAAGACTTTTTAAACATTTTTTTTTTTTTTTTCTAAAACTGTGCAGCCCTATCCCTTTGATGATTTGGTAAAGAATACTTTTTATATTTACAGAATAATTTTAATAATTTTCAAAACTTGTACACTATCCTCTGAATATAAGTAGCTATACTGGTTGTATAGGTAGCAAAACAAAAACCTGGTTAAATGGGATCACAATTAAAACATGTTTAACTTCTCCTTAATGTTATGCAGTTTTACTTGATGATTCTGGTTGATATAACATTATCAGTGCCCTCCTAGATAGATGAGGAATCATATACTATCAATCAATCAACAACTTTATTAATGCCAAAGACACACAAGATGACGTAGGCCAGTATTTTAGGAGGGCGTCGCTATAGTAACAAGTGTAGTCAGGATCTTGGTATAGGCCAATAAATTATTTGCAATTATCTCATGATCTGTTAAACTGAGGCAGTAATTTTCACAAAAAAATGAAAAAGTATCTAGCCAGTTGCAATATTTCTTGTGCTGTAATTGCAAAGAGAAAGCTACCATGACAGCCAGGAGTTGGGCACATTGGACTGACTATTTAGATGCATGGCTATAATTAAAAAAAGGCTGTTATTTTAGGAGGGTGTCCTTACGTAACCTTAACACTGGTACAAGTTGTACTGACTCAACCAGGTAATACACAGAGCAGTTAGTTTTGACTGACAAGACCCGCCCTTATAGTACCGAAGAACTGTCTGATTGACAGCTATGATTTTAACTTTCTCATGACCTAAAAAACAAAACACAAAAACAGGTGTGTCTGTTAAATGCTGACACTGCTGTAAGTCAAATAAGTTTTCCTTGAAGGTGCATTGTGTAACTTTTCTGGTGGAGGGTCCGTCACCTGCTTGTTTCTATGGATATGTCGTTGCTCAGCTTGGAATGTGTCACAGTATGACATTAAACAGCTCTACTTTACATTTCAATTGTAGGTGGTTTTATAGCTCAAAAATACATAGAAAAACAAGCATTCTGACTGTGAGCGGGGTTATCTCTACACAGATCTGACCTGTAACTTGGTCTGGTTTGATCTCCATAAAGATAGAAAGGTTTAATGCCATGCTTTGAAACATTCATGTGAAACAATAACAGGTCTGTCAAAACGCATTTGACAGACCCTCCACCACAAAAGTTACACCTTGACAAGATACGATATATGAACGCCTCTCAGTGTGCTACACAGTATTTTTCATTCACCCCATTGGCCCCTACAACCACCACAAATCACTCACGCGCACATAAACACATTCATTCAGGCAAGATGGGTGAAGTGACTTGCCTAAGGACACAACAACAGATCTTGAGCCAAGCAGAAATCAATTCTCTAACCTTCAGATTGGTGAACAAGTACTCTTATCACTGATATTCAGAGGATACAGACTTCCACCAAGGCATTATAGTTTCAAACCTAAAATACACACATTTCCTTAGAGAAAGTTATGGAAAACATGGCCCTATCTTGCAATCTTAACCTCCTTTCTTTTAATTTAGTATATTTAATTCAAAGTATATAATTATTTGTATGTTGGCCATTGTCCTTCTTTATTCAGCTTTCTGCATTTATATACAGACTTGGAGTTGGAAAAAATACTGCCATGGGTCCGTCAAATGCTTTTCATGGAGATGTTATCGCTTCGTCTGGAATGTTTCACCGTATGGTATTAAACCTTTCTATCTTCATGGAAACCAGACCAAGTTACAGGTCAGATCTGTGGAGAGGCAACCCCACTCACAACACTGCTCACAGTCACAATTATGTTTTTCTAGGTATTTTTGAGATATAAAACCATCTGTAATTTAATAAATGTAAAGTACAGCAGTTTAATGTCATACTGAGGAACATTTCAGGCAGATTAATGATATAGCCATAGAAACAAGCTGGTGACGGAGCCCCAACTAAAAGATAACATAGTGCACCTTTAATATAGTGTTGAATAATATATTGAGTTGGCAACATTCTTGGTGTCGCATAACTTTACAGTCTCTTAAGTAACATTACAGGATCTACAGTATTCTAATGTGCATGTGCGCATGTAGGACAATGGTTATTCCACTTCCTGCGCAAGTGTTATCCAGAATTAAGCCTCGGTACAGCTCCATCACCAGTGACTTGGGGCCGAGAAAATAGGTCAACTAGAAGCAGAGAGCAGAGTGGAGCGGAGGGGGAGAGGGGCATTTCTGGGCGACAGTCTGCCATACAGTACATAGACTAGTCATGAATAAGCTCTGTGTAAGCCCCGGGCAGTGATTCGGCCCCGTTACTATGGCGTCGATGGTGAGGGGCTGTGGAATGTGGCTTAATACTGGGATCACCGCGCGGGAGGGAGACCACTATAGTACAGGCTGGTTTAGTCACTGGTCACATCTACACCTCAAGACTAAATGTGCCGCATTTAATGTATGTTCCTGCTCGCACTATTGCCCTATTAAGAACATGAACTTAGCCAATTCAAAATGAGCGGTTGTGGTGTGCAAACTTTTTTCCAACATATTGAAACATACGGAGTGAAGGGCCACAGGCTACGGGACAGTTACCTGAATCTCTTAAAATGTTGGATTTGACATAGACTTGGAACATTAACGTTAAGTTTGTATCACATCAAAATGTTTTATGATGGCATACACTTTCAAAATGTCAGGAAAAGGTATTACTTTCGGTAGTAGTTTTTACTGAGGGCCAACAAAAATTGGTCTGAGGGCCATAGTTTGGACACCCCCGTGTTATTTTATGGTGCGAATTTCTCTCAAATATGAGTTTCTTTCTATTGGACTAGAAATTGAGAACAGTTTTTCAGAGATGCAAGATGCCAGCCTTCTGGAGTGTACATTTTATGAGATGGTTTGTTCTTAGAATAGTTTAATTTAGTCTTTAATTGAAAGGGCAATGTACGGAGACATTAAGCTCATAAAAACAGAAAGTTCAGTGCCAGATTAAAGCTAAATAGCTGGTTTCCATCTGCATAAATTACACAATGCAGTTACCTTCAGTTAGCAAAACGTAGTGGGTTTGCTCCTTGCTCCTCTCCTTGGAAATGTTATCGCCATAGCATCTTCCATTTATTTAATCATAAGTGTTTTTATGGCTTACAAAAATACCTTCACAACATGTATTTTTACTTTGAGCAGAGTTGCCTCACCACAGAGCTGACCTTTAACATGTCCTGCGGTGGAGTCACCTGCTTGTCACCATGGAGATAGATGGACAGGCTTAATGCTACACACATTCCAGGCACAGCAATAACATCTCCATGGAGACAAACAGGTGATGGACCCTGCATTAGACAAGTTAAATAGTGCATATTTAAGGGTACAAAATGTAACTTTCTGGAGGTAGAATAAATGCAACCAAAATGAATGTGCCTTCTCTCAGTATTTTGTGGAGGCTATTGCAACTATGAATACTCTGCTTTTTCCTTTTAAATGCCCTTCAGCCTTTGGTTCTGTCTCTCTCTCTCTACTAAAATAGAGCAAAGAATCATGGTCTATGTCGTTCCCTCTTTTTTAGCTGTTGCACCATAACAATGAATACAAGCAAAGAAACTTGTAATAACCTGTAATCAATATATTGTGATGGCCCACGGTAATATTGTGAGACTATTGATGATATGATATTGCGATTTTTCAGTTACTGTTACATCCCTACATACAGCCCTGTCCGTTTGGCTCCTCTCTCCTTTCTGACCACACTGTTATCCTTCTATCCTCACCTGTTTTTCGCTTTCATCTCGAGCCTCACACCTGAGTCTCCGCACAGTGCACAGTGCCAGTAAATATAAAACAAGTCTGTGTGTGTGTGTCTGTGTGCATGTGTGTCTTTATGTGCGTATGTGTGAGTGTGTGCGTGCGTGTTTATGTGTGTGTGTGTATATATTCCTCTTCCACGCTGCTCCTCCATCTGTTCTGACCATCAGCTGACTGCCTGGTGACCCCGAGCCTGTGACGCCTCTGACCTGTTCTCTGTGCATAAAAACCACTATCTGCACCGCACTCAACATTATCTGCTCACACACCATTAGTCACATTACAGCAAATAAAGAGCTTGTTGATGAATGGAGTTTTTATGAGGAACTTACTCAGACAAAAACACATGACCCTAAATACTGCATTGATGTAAACAGTTTCAACATGACGTCCTAGATGTCAGCATTTTGATTTCAAACTCTACAGTAATATTCATCTTGAGAAATGATATAAACCACAGCTAAAAAGAGTCATCTGATCACAGTATTTGGTACATAAACAGCTTGTACTTTCAGCCACTTCAGCTTGTGTTTGAGGGGAATGGCAAAATTTATGGAAAATCAATATGCAAACAATAATTACATGCTATATAGATGGGGGGTTGACTCTCTATAGCAACCCTGAAGAAAGACTACAACTTTAAAATGTTAAACGTATGCAGTAGGTATAATATAATAGACTCACTGTTCCACCACTACGATGTCTAAACTCAAACAGTAGCCGTGTTACCAATACAGATTACAAAACATTACCACTAGGCTTCCCAATCACTAGGAATACCTCTGAAATACTTTACAAAGGCTAGTAATCTGAACACAGGTTTTATCTCCCTTCAGTTCAGGGCGTGATTGACAGGCGAATTAGCCAATCAGGGACATGGTTCATCTGTATCAAAATAAACATTGCTGCTTGGAAAAAAGAAAGCAAAAAATATCACAGAGGACTTTCAATAAGTAAAGCAATAAACTCTGTTTATCTATGACAGTTTGATGTGTCATAAATGATAGATGACAATGAGGCTGTGTCACTGGAAAAAACTATTCTGATAATACCATAGACTGAGAGAGTTCATCCTTAGTATACAGAGTGAATCAGACTGTGTACAAGTGAGGTCAACCTTGGTGCTGATAAGATAAGACAGAATGAAACTAACATACAGTAATAAATATGACCCAGATTAAGTACGTACTGTACATTGTTTGCCACAGACAGGAAAAGCAGAGTACAACTTGACAACTTAAATGTACTGATACCAACACATGCACATTTGTTCAGTCCTGGTTTACCATGCAGTCTGGATGTTAATTTCAAACCAATCAATAAGAGTGCAACATACGGCCTGCAGCAAATGTCTAGAACTGAAATGGAGATTATGTGGTACATTTAGGAAGCTGCTTTTTCAAAAACGTGTCTATTCAAAAATGCTGTTCTTTTTGTAGAAGAAACAGGAACAACAAGGAGATCTGAAAAGTGTCAATACTGCCGTTTCTCCACGGAGATGTTATTTATCTCCAATATTCCAAGTATGGCATTAAACATTTCAAGCTCCACAGAAACAAGCAGGAGACACCATCAGGTCAATTTACAGGTAAGATCTGTGAAGAAGTGAGTAAGAGTGCTTGTTTTTAAAGGTATTTTTGAGCAATGAAAATACATCTTATATAAGTTTAATATCATATTGTGGAACATTACAGGCAAAAGCATCTCCATGGTAGCGGACCCCCAACCTGAAAAGTTATGCAGTGCACCTTTAAACAATGACTAATTCTGTATGCAGTTTTTAATGTATTTATAATAGTCTTTAAGTAATGTGCTATTATGAGTTTTACGATGGGCTGTTTAAACCACTGCTGTACGGCTTTTATTAAAAGCCTGTGTGTAGATGTCTGCGTTAGATTTCAAACTTGAGTGAAAGCGATCAATAGCAGTAGCAGTGCACAGAGCAGTATAGATGCAGCTTATAGCCTGCAGTTAAATGTCTAGTCAGGAGTTTGGGACTGGAGCAAAGCAAAAATCCAATCCCAAATAACACACTTTTATCCTTCACATCTTAAAGAAGTTGACAGGAGCAATTTTTGAACTGCTGAAGTATTCTGATAGAGGATTTAGTGGTCCACCAGTTTAAATAATAATAATAATAATAATAATAATAATAATAATAATAATAATAATAATAATAATAATAATAATAATAATAATAATGCATAACACTTGCATAGTGATTTTCAAGATACTAAAAGACACTTTACATTAAGGGACAAACACAAACAGAAACAATTTAATGAAAGGTAGTTTTAAAGGTGCATTGTGTAACTTTTCTGGTGGAGGGTCTGTCACCTGTTTGTTTGTATTTATATGTCATTGCTCTGCCTGGAATGTTCCACAGTATGACATTAAACAGCTACCGTACATTTATTCAATTAGAGCTGGTTTTATAGCTCCAAAATACCTAGAAAAACAGGCATTCTGACTGTGATTGAGATTGCTTTTTTTGGGTTTATTTTGGTTTTATTTTATTGTTTAGTTTGGTTTTATTTTATTGTCTCCATAGAGATGTTACCTGGAAAGTTCCACAATATGACTTATCTATCTTCATGAAGATAAGATAAGCAGGTAGCACCACAGGCCCAAGTTTCAGGTCAGATCTGTGAAGAAGTGAGCCTGCTTACAGTAATGCATGCTTGATTATTTTTAGCAACATAAACACCTACTGCAAGATAGAACAGTTTAATGCCATACTGTGGAACATTCCACGGAAAGCAATAACAGCTCCATGAAGACAGGGACAGAAAAGTTCCACAGTGCATCTTTAAGCAGCGCCTTACATGACATCTGAAATCTACCTGAACAGCAAATAATTAAGCCTTGAAAAGTGAATGACACGTTTTGATTTTATCTTAACAATAATTGTGGAACAAAAGCTTGGGTTTTGATAAATAATTGAAACTCATATGAATGTGCCTTGTCTGGTTTCTGTCGTCTACTTCTCCAAATGTGGTGAGGTTGTGACTAAGAGCAGAACTATCCACAAGCATCAAAGAGGAGCATTGACAAAGCTGTGCAGACAGGAAAACCACGCTGACATCACAAAGATCCCAAACATACCCTTTATGAGCGAATGAACCTTTGCTTTAAGGACAGTGTTGGGAGGTAACTGAATACATGTACCGAGAATATGTGAAATAAAACTAATTACCTTCAGTTAGCAAAAAAAATTTATTCTGAGTACCTGTATTCCGATATAGTTACTTTTTCATTTGCTGGTATTCAGAATAGAGTTACAAAGGATTACATTGCAGTACTTGATCACACGATTTAGGCTTTAAACTGTGCATAACTACTAAGAAAATCTGAAAACACTGCTCTTGTGGTGAGGCAGGTGTGATTTTTCCTTCTTAAAATTAGTGATAGGAAATGAAGAACAAGCAGTGAAACTAATATAAAGCGTTTTGTATTCCTATATTGCGTTTTGACAATGTAATTTAAATGCAACTCAATGTAAAAGTACTCAGAGTAATCAGAATACAGTACTGTGATTGGCCCATGTATCTGAATATATTTTAATTCAGGTATTCAGTATCGTGACCTGCTTGTTTCTCTACCAGGTGTTTTTTGGGGTTTTTTTTTTGGTACAGGTGGTTTTATAGCTCAAAAATACCTAGAAAAACAGGCATTCTGACTGTGAGCGGGGTCGCCTCTCCACAGATCTGACCTGTAACTTGGTCTGGTTTGGTCTCCATGAAGATAGAAAGGTTTAATACCACATTTTGAAACATTCAAGACAAACCAACAACATCTGAGTGAAGAAAAGCATCTGACGGAGCCTTCAACAGAAAAGTTACACAATGCACCTGAAATGCAATTGAAAAGTATTTTTTCCATCACTGCTTATGACCCATAGAGGCTGCAGGGCTCGTGCATGAGAGCAGAGACTGTCGCAGAGAGCCACAGACTGACAGAGGAAAAGTGTTGAGACAGCAAACAGAAAAACACTTCCTGCTCTGTGGCTGTCTTTGTATTTGTGTCGCAGAAGCACCAGCTCTTCATAAACGCCGCTGTATCGGTCTGTACAGCTGCTCCAATACAGTGCAAGAAACTACATGTCTTTTCTATCCAGTGTGACCTAATGTGTATTGTAGGGCTGGGTGATATGGCCACAAAAAAGAAATTTTGATTTTTTGGCACATTTTCATAGATTTTAGTCGAAGTCAGAGCAGGGATTGCTTGTGTTTGGAACAGGGTAATATCTTTACATTTTTATTTGAATGAAAACGTAAACTGCCTTCAAGTACATTTGTACAGATATGTAAACTCATTTTAATTGTTTAAAAATTAGAATGACCATTTAATTGTCAATTGTTTAATTGCATCATAACCTGATTTGCAAGTAAGAAAGTCAGGAGTGAACTTCATTATAACCCTTGATTTCACAATTCTGCAGTTTTTCCAAAATCTCAGCTATTAAAAACACAAATTAATGAAATGAATTTGTACACAGCCCAAATGTATTGATGAACTTAATTTGACTTATATTTCACAACAGCTGATAATTCCTTTGCATTTCTCCTGGATGGGACTGATCGGGGCCAAAACAAAGATGAGAAGTTACCAACTGCATTTACTGTTATGTATTCAAATTATTTATAGTCAGAGCTGCAGTACTACTAACTGATTTTCCAACCACGAAGGAGGAAGTGCATCTTTATTTAAATCTACCACTTATAAACAAGAGAGACCGAAAAGTGAAGCATGGGTAACATGCAGTCAAACCTACTATAATACATGTTAAGTATGGCGGCTCTCAAAGCTGTCACACTAAAAACCACCTTGGTATTCTGAGCATCAACAGATCTTAAATTATCTCAGGGTTAAGGCAAGGCAGGTTTATTTGTATAGCACAATTCATACACAAAGTAATTTAAAGTGCTTTACAGAATAGGTTAACTACGGCTAGATTAAAATACAACTACACCATTGCTATAGTAGTTGTGTCACGTTAATTACTATATCAATTTGGGATCAATATTTACAGTAAGTACTTTTTTTTTTAACTAAAATTTGGTTATGTTTCTGTACTATGATGAGATTTGAGCTGTAAAGAGTTGGATTCTCAACTTCTATGAATCACTATCAATACAAATTAACTACTTAAGTGTTGCATTGTTTATTTATTTATTGCAGTTATATTTTTAACAATATTGTACATGTAGCATACTTTTTGTGGATATCATCTATACTTACTCCAGAAATACAGTATATCGAACGTCAAAATTTGTTATCGTGACAGGCCCGGTCGTAAGGATCAATTCAGCAGTTGTGATCCACATATTTCTCTCCGTATGAAGAGCAAATCCAAAGAAAACAGATATTACATGTTTTTATTTCATACATCCCTGATACAGCCACTACTACCCCCTCCCCCATGGCGCTGCTCCGTCACAGCCAGATGACCTACTTCCCGTCTGCCCCGGCCAGCGCTCAAGTGAACATGCGTTTAACGGAGAGCATGCGGGCAGGTGACACAAGCACCCAAACACTGCACCCCTCCAGACCTGTTTACCTGTCTCTTGTTACGTAACAAGTCAGGGCAGGTTGGATAATCTGCGTAATTAAATGGAGCTTCTAGGAAAAACTAGTCATAGTAATCCGAAGTAACTAGTACTCAAAGTAGTGCATTCTTGTGCTGGGAAAAACAATAATTTTAAAAGTAGCGGTATGCAAGTCATGTGTTGTTTTTTTGGAACTTAATCTCCAATATTTGCGCTTATTTTATATATTTTTCTGGACGTTTTCTCTTCTTTCAGCCATTCGCCACAGTAAATACGGCCTTATATCCATGTTTTCCAGGTATTAGAATCATGAAAAACTAGAACTGTTGCCAGAGCAGTAAACAATTTCAAACAGAATAATAATATCTTTTGAATGGTGAAAAGTCTTAAAAATGTCGCCAGTAAAAGGAAGCTGAAGCCCATGAATAGCGCGCAATGCTTACTTGTTTTCTAGAAGTAAAACCTCGCAATTTATATGAGCTTGGAACTGGGACAAAGTAAAAAGTATACTGGGAAAGTGACACTCCATATAGCCTACATTGTACAGAATATTCCTTAACTATAATTTATATGAAAGAAATACAAAGCCGTGTTACAGACTGGGACTAGCAATGCCAAAGTGGCAAGTCATCCCTGGAAAACTTGATACTGAGTCACTTTGGAAAATATCCGTAATCGGCTACATCACCTATAAACAAATAAACTGGATATCGGTAACAACTGGGGAAAAGCCATATTACACCATCACTGTTTAAAGCAAGACTTAAACTTAACAGGGCAAGGCAGAGTCATGTAATATAAACCAAAAACCTGATACTAAAACTTCAAATTCAATTTCGATACTAAGGAAAATACACGATACTCAAACAGATTCTGATACTACAGTGCTAATAAAAACACTTATTTAGACCGTACAGTTGAAAGTCCTTTACAACATTAACTTTTTCAGTATCGATACTTGCTCAAATGTGTATCTACTGTAGTTTCGATACTTGTTTTAGTATTGATTAGCATCTGATTTTTTATACTTTTGACAACCCTTATAAGCACATCTTAATCTGATCTCAACTTGAGTGAACCAGTCTAAAATTCCCACGTATGCTACTCCAGATTCAACACCAAGTATGTTTGATGCAACACCAAATCTCCCCTGTGATCTCTCCTACCCTTTCCCATTCCTTCAAATTCTCCTCGTATAACTCAATTTACAGCATGTGTGAACTGTGAAACACCATTTCACGTCAACAACGGCTTCCCTGAGATCTCCGCTCCACTGATGTGGCAGGCGAGACTGTTGAGATAAGGATAACATTGAGCGTAGCAGGTACAGACAGATTGGCCAGACAAGAAAGTGGGATCCAAAATGCGAAAAAAAATAAGTGATGCAATGTTGCCGGATAGCTCTGCAAAACATGTGGGTAAGAAATACATATGAGCTGTCAGGAGGGAAGAAACATATAATTACAAAGCCACCACTGTGTTTTATCTTACTCAGTAGCAACAAATAGTTCTTTAACATCAGCCTTGCATAGAAGCATCCTTTACTTATTGTCTATCAAGCCACCCACACAGGGGAAACAAGAAGCAAGCTCCACACATGCATTGTGTTCAGTGATGCGAAAAATAGTGGTGGTTTTATCTGCCTGTCTGGGTATTCTCAGTACCTTGCAGCAACATTGGGTGAACAAAAGAATATGGGTATGTGGCAGAGAGACAGGTTCAAGGTTTTCACTCAAAATACAGTGGATAAAAGTATAACTAAATCATAAAGTAGGTGCATAATGCCTATGATTGCAAAGACTGACACCAATCTCTTGTTTTCAGGTCAGCAGTTTCAGAGCTGGTATTCATCATGTTATCATTGACTTATAATGGGGCTACGGGCTCTCCATAGGTAGCTGTCAGTTTAATCAAAGTCTATATATAATTTGATCTATAATTTGACACGTTTGAGCGGTTTTACGTGATTAAATCAGCTTCAAACACTCCTCAGCTTGTGCAAGAACGCCGGGTTGCAGTTAACGGGAGGGAGCGCTGGCTGGGCTGTCTGGCAGGTGCAAAGGAAAAAAGAGGAAGACGAATTATCTTAGAATTAAAGAAGCATTAAAGGACTTACTCTTAAAGCGGAGAGGTCAATTTCATCCAGACTGCGAGCCGGAGAATCACTCGCCATGATGGAGGGCGCACGCCAAAACGCACGGTATCCTGAAACGGCTTCTTTCCACTGCTGGTGTCTGTAGCGTCTCTGCGACCCCGGTTTGCGCTGGAGCGGGCTGTCACTGCTTCTTCTTTCAATCTAACACAAAAAACTCAGCCCGGATCGTGTCCTGAGGCTGGACGTGACTGTAGTGGCCCGACTTAGCTGGTGAAAGGGCGCATGGGGACAGGAATAAAGCGCCCCTCCTGCTCCATGCCGGGAGAGGTAGCAGCGGCGAGTCGAGGAGACGAGAGGCGGACAGAAGTGTGAACGCAGCGGGGAGAGGGAAGCTACTGGTGCCGCTGAGTGTGACAGACCGGAGGATACAAACACACCGAGAGGCGGAGACATGGCCCGGACACGACCATCAGGGGCGGGCTTTCGCTGGGTTTCACTCGCGACAAATAATACAGAATTTTGTAATTTTGTGGATTGTGAGAAAAGTCTTCTGATAAGAGACCTAAATGGGGAAATTAGTCAGTGCCAGCCTGTTTTTAAGATTTAAGCATTTGTGTTTAAGATTTGTATTTAAGTGCCCGTATTCGCCTACAAAAATGTGACTCTTGTGAGCTTTAAGTAGAGACAAACCCAGTTTTGAGCCCTGTGTCCCCTGTCCCAGCACATTTATCCAAAACCATTGATTTGTCACAGTTTTATACAAGACATGTCCCAGGTGCCCCTATTTTTGACAAATTTGATACCTGCCAGCAGTAGAGAGGCATACATGGTCATTTGTTTAGGTAAAATACAGAAAAGCTGCTTAAAAATGACCAAAACACAAAGAAAATATGACTATACTGACTCACATGTTAGTCATGAATACATTAGGAATGGGCCAAGTGCAGAACAGTTTTCCTTAATTACGCACTTGTTTCACAACTTTATTATTACCAACTGCCCCAAACCGGGGATGTCCCAGTTTTTGATTTTGAAAATCTGGTCACCCAAACTTTAAGCCATGTTATAATGTTGTTTGAGTAATCCTTTATGGCTCTGTTGCTCAAAATGCTCTGTTCAACCTTGTGATGTCATGAAGTGGTAGTTTTCAAGTTAACGGCTCTACCTTTCACCTTTAGTTCAGTAGAGACTGTCGATTCCAGGGCTGAAATTATCCAAATGATTCTTGTGATGTCATGTGATAATGCAGGAAGTGCTCCACTGTGTTTTTAAACTCCATACACCTTCACTAAATTCATTTGTATGACATGGCAAGGTGGAACAGAGCATTTTCAGCTTTGGAGATGTAGACAGACTAATAATAAAGGATTGCTCAAATGTGCGAATGAAACAAAACACAACTCCTGGTATGTTTTTGGTGAGGTATATTGTGTAATATTGGACCTTTAAGGGAAAAACTCCTATTATTATCTATTAGTGAACATAAGTTACATGTGATTGAGACTTTAAAATGTCACAAAACCGCCAGCTTATCCCAACTTGCCCTTGATATTCGCTCCATGGGTGTTATGGGAATAAACACCTGAAAAATGGCTTAAGGAAGGAAGAAAGAAAACATCTTACTCAACTCAGGTAATTCAGATTTCCAGAGAACTGGGTTAGGGTACAAGTCAAAACTGTTCAGCATTGGCTATGTAAGGTGGAAAAACAACTCACAAAAGGAAATCATGGCATCAGATTTGCTGTCGGGTAAATTTAAAAACCACGTAATATGAGTAACTTTGTACTGAAATGTCTCCAGGCAAGTTCCAGAGTAAAAGAAAATTATGTATAATTTTCAGAGAAACCAAATCCAGCCAAACACTGAGAGGTGAAGTACAGTTACAAGATGGTAAAAAAAAAAGTGTGTTTTAAAGAGCGTATGACTGCGTATGGTGATTCTCTAATTTAGGCATAATTTAGTGGGATAATACCTGTTGGAAATATAAATTCCAATAGGAATCTATCCAAAAATTAGTCACAATTATGCTTTAATTTCAACAAAATAAAGGCGTTTTCTTCTATTTCTATTTGGCAAATCATAATCTCTGTGTACATTAGAGCAATTGCGGACTAGTACACTACATGGTTGCTTAGTAACAGTTATGGAAGTAGGAAGGAAGTAAAATTATAAACCTGGAAAAAATGGCCAAATTGGGAAAAAATTTACAAAATTGTATGATGATGTAATGATGTTAAGTGTGTTTTAGTAAAATGTGTAGTCCAACCTGTCATATGCACCGTCATAAACTGTATGAATGCATGAAAAATATTAATTTAAAGGTGTATAATTAACTGAGTAATATTTTGTTTTGTAACAGTAGGTCACAATTAATCCCATTGACAGGAAAATTACTTGACTCATTAAGAAAACCTCCAGGCCACTCGAATCTTATAATACTCCCTACAATTAAAGGATGGGCAGGCTTGAATAGACAAGTGTTAAGTGTTTATGTTTCCAGGTACCAAAACTTCCTTTACGTAAGACATTAAGACTATATCCCACCCATGATGACAAGCAGAAGAAGTAATGAGTCAAAATTTTGTGAAATGGGAGTGTGACAACAGGAAAGCTTTGACGTATCTAAACCAAAGCCCTGCCAGTCTCCTGAATAAACAGAAGACACATGCAGATTAAGGGTGGGACGAGAAACAATGGAATTCAACAGTGGCTGCCCGATCTGGATCAGGAAGTATATTTTCCCATGAATTTTTCCCATACAAAAATATTAAAATATTAAGAGCGCATTGTGTAACTTTTCTGGTGGAGGGTACGCCACTTTTTTGTATTTTTGGAGATGTTATTGCTTTGCTTGGTATGTTCCAGAGTATGGCATTAAAAGTATGTTTCACTGAAGGTGATTTTATTGTTCAGAAATACCTTTAAGAACATTCTTGTGTGAGGGGCCCGCCTTTCCACTGAACTGATTTGTATCTTGGCCTGCTTGCTTCCATGGAAATAGAGAAGTTTAATGTCTTCCTGTGAAACATTCCAGGCTGAATAGATAGTCAGGTAGATCAACATAGCATGTGGCGTACAATCCCCAAGAAAAGTTACACAGTGCACCTTTAAGAGTTCAAAGGCATTGCAGAGGCTAACCAGCTACATGCTAACTATAACTAATATCCATAATGCTGCTGTTTTCAGTCCAAAAAGCACATTTAAAACGCAAGATTCTGCGAAATGCTTTAATAACTTTGCTGTTTATTAAATTTCAGAAACAGATTTTAACTAAATTATAGGTATTGTGTTCATTAGTGACCATAAAGCTGATTAAACCTGAGCAAGCTTTCAAACTTTTAATATAATTTTCTTTTTTTCCGAAAGTGTAAGGGAAAAATGAATGAGAAAGTTCGTTCCAGAACAGGGGGGGTCATGGACGAGATTTTGAATACATTTATAAATTGTATGATCCTGTTTGCAGTTTTGGCCTAACTTTAACTTTTAACTTTTTTGTTTGTTTGTTTGCAGATTTACAATTACAAAACATTTAACCCTTTTGTGGCCAATTCAGACTTAAACTAAATGGGAAAAAATCTCACAAGGTAATTTTGTCTTGCAAGATCTTGTAGCACGTAATGTTGTGCCACTACTAAGGTATGCCACTTTTAGCTGGAATTTAGCAATTACACAGTATGGAAACAGGTGGCAACACCAGGTCAATTTACAGGTCTGCTCTGTGGAGATGTAACCCAACTAACAGTAAGAATACATGTCTTTCATGGTATTTTTGAGCAATAAAAACATTTGTAATTGAATACATTTATAACAGATAATGTTACTGACATAGTGTGTGTAGAACATTCGAGGCAACGCAATAAAATCTCCACGGTGACAAACAGGACCCTCCATCAGAAAAATGACACAGTGCACCTTTAAACCTGAAGATGCTCCACACAGTAACATAAAATGATTCACTGCCCTGATCTCTGAAAATGAAAACCCTGAATATATTTTTATGATGAGCCAAAATACAGAATACCAAATAAGAGGTTCTTTAATTTCACATTATTGGAGTTACACTTAAAATACCATCTCATACTTTGACATATATTAATAGCCTTGTAAGTCGCATACATTAAAAATCCAATAGCCTGACACAAGTTACTCTTACAAAGAGAAATTCCTTCAACTCAACAATAAATGCAAGAAATTTGGTGAGAGAAATTTAAATTATATAAAAAAGCTTGTCTGGGATACTCAGCATTTTATACACTAAAAAAAACCATAATGAAGAATACAACCTAATGTAAAACCACCATGCGTGTGATTGTTGCTGTTTATAGAGATTGTGCTCCCTCTGCTGGTCAAAAAGCATAATACAGGTTTGAAAGAGCAGCTGATAGCGATTTAGCCATTGCTTTGTTGACATTGTAATAAGACTAATATGATAAAATACATAGAAAAAGCACATGTGAGGAAATATTGGGTCCACTATCGATCAACTGGCGAATAGAGAAACACTAGTTAGTGCTTCTCTGACTGGCGCATGCGTCACCACTGAAAAATCTGAGACATTTTTAAATTCACTTTACAAGAGAACTGTATATTACAAATTGCATGCAAGTCTGTTATTCTTCACGTATGGTCCCTTGGAAGTCTTGTTTTCCATAGTCCAAACCCAGTTCATGTTTTCTACTAATATATTTTGTCTTTGAGCTCCTATTTCTTCAAATTTCTGTTCTTCATACATAACAAGGCTCATGATATCTCCATAGTATCAAGTGGCAGATTTGTCTTTTTTAAGGTAATTTCTTGCCGTATTTTGCAGGTTCCTAATGGTTCTCTATGTCCAGATCTCAGTTGGTACAATGGCCTCTTTACTCCCCACTGAGGGCATGAGGTTGTGCTCCGAGAGGAAATCCAACGGAAACTGAACCAAAAATCCTCGGATTTTCTTCAGTTCTTCCCGGGCTTTGATCTGGTCAGTCTGAGCCATTCCCAGTTTGGTCTGGTACTGCTCCAGCTCAGCCATGTTACGCACAAGAGACGAGGGGAGGCATCTGAACACCTGAAGAAGATACGAAATGTTAAATACTGTTGAATGAAGTTGAAGTATGAATCGGAGAGAGATACTGACAAAAAAGAAATGTTATTTTTTTGTTTTGTTTTTTTAGTCTCCTATTACCAATATTCAGATCATCATTTTGCAATCTATCAGTAATGTGCTAAAACAAACCTGTGGAGTCTTGGTTGAGATTCAACTATTACACTAAAAATAAATGGTCCATACCTAGGAAAAGGTTCTTTTTAAACTAACTGAATTATTTGGGAAACTTTGAGTCAGCATCCTATTTTTCATAAGTTCAAAACAACAATTTCAATATCATCTTATAGACCAGGGGTCCCCAAACACCAGGCTGGGGCCCAGAACTGGAGTAAAATCTTTTTTACATATCTCTGTGTTTTACTCTGAAAATATAGAGCACATTAACCTGGTAAATAGCAAACATGAGTATTAAGACAACTATGGTTAAGGGTTTCATGCTTTTTGTGCCGCAGGTTGGGGACCACTTTAATAGATGACAAAAGGGCAACATTTTTCCCAAAATATCACACTTCCCTATTGCATTGCCAACTTCTGTACCTACCAGCCAAAGTTTAGTTAAATAAAGTAAGCTCTGCATCTCACTCATTAGTCTGTTTCTGTCTCCTGGTTGAATTAAATATCAAATTAAGACCTGACATGTTACAGTGACATGAATACAAAGAGATGTACCTTCTCATAAATGGTGGCGTTGCGTCCAGCGGTGGTCATCCAAACCTCTTTATAGAAGCGGTCACTGATGGGGTCTGAGAGGTCAATGCTGTCGTCTGTGTGGCCTCCCAGGATAGTTCTGGACAAGGAAAACAGGTGGTAGCAGATTTTAGTACAGTTTTAGTTCAGGGCAGGTGCAGGAAATTCCTGAACACAAGGCAAAAGGAGAAATTCACTTTGTCAACTGAACAACCAGCCGGTCCAAACTGTGAACCTTGAGCAAGGCACTTTACGTTACCTACTCAGTTTGACTAGTTCATTATAGCGAAGAAAGGGAGAATCCACAACCAACAAGGGTAAGACAAATACGCAGTCAAATCTAAATGCCATTTTTAATAATCGCAATTAGCAAAATGCAAAGGCTGCATGTAGCAAGCTAAGACAATACCTAAAAATAACTAAATATGGCTTCTTATTATAAAGGAGACAGGTTGGTTAATCCTGCAGCTCATAAGGAACATCTTGTACACAACAAGATAACAATGTTTTTAACTGCCAAATCTATATTAGTGCAGTAAATGCATTAAAGGACCTATATTTTTAGTGTCAACACTTGAAAATGGTGTAATATGGGCCCTTTAATCAACTCATCTTTAGTTTCACCAACTTTACTTGTAGAACGTGGTAATGACAATAAAATCACATGTAAACTAACTCTTGGCTGCACAATCCATGTCATCCAGGTGTGTCTCTCTATATTAACATGCTGGACAAGATTTTGTAGGTTTATTTGAACTAGGTTTGCTCTAAAAATAACAATAATAATATGCCTTCTTATTACATATAAAGGCAGGTTGGCTAATGCTGGGTTTCAGATGGCATCACAGCATTCTATAGGTCAATATTATTTAATACAGATGGGAGCAACTAAAATGTGTCTTGTTAAAATGGTTTTGTTGTAAACCAGTGAGATCTCAGGTCTAGTCAATAATAAAAATGATCAAGTTGAACATTTATGCATTTACCTTTTGATTATTTCATGGCAAATGCTATACAATCCATATTTACATACTGTTCCTATCTCCAATACTACCTCATCCTTAGAGTACTTGAAACATTACAATTAAAAATGTACATGAAACAGACTTATAAGTAACAGAAGATTTAAAATACATTAAAAGGTCTAGAATTACACTATTTTCTGATCCATGATGTTGTTTCCTCATTACAAACAGACCTGGAATTGTGTTTTGTTTCATTCACACGTTTAACGCACAAACCCTGCATATTTAGCCTGAGTTCTTCTGTCAAACTGAAAACACTTTGTTCCACCTTGGGATGTCATGTGGTAATACAGGAAGTGCGCCACTGTGTTTTTAAACTCCATACACCTTCACTAGAATCAATGGAATAATTTCAGCTCTCAAACTGCCAATTTCTACTCAACCAAAAGGTAAAATGTAGCCGTTAACTTGAAAACTACCACTTCATGACATCACAAGTGGCAACAGAGCATTTTGAGCTTTGAAGATGTAGACAGACTAGGTATAAACAGTTGCTCAGACATGTGTGAATGGAACAAAACACAACTCCAGGTCTGTTTTCGATGAGGTAACAACATTATAACATGGCTTAAAGCTCACAAGAGTCAACTTTGCGTAATACAGTATAAGACATTTAAACAAAACAGTCTGAAGACCATCTATGAATATACATTTTACACCAAGACAGTTCAGCTCTGCAGCAGACACCGGAGGAGAAGCCCTGTCCTCATCTGACCCCACATCCCCACTGCAGTACAGTTTGAAAAATGCTGTCACGCTGTTGTCCCCACACAGATTCATTATACGTCTTTGCTTGACCCTACACACAGTTTGCCTGACTAATGCCATAACTAATAACATCTGTCCGTGTTACGTTTTCAGATAATGCGCTCCCATCAATCACTCATTTTCATTCATTTTATTTCAAGCAGAGCCAAAAGACGTGCGTAATAAGCCCACCTGAAGCACTCGAGGCGGAGGTTGAGCGCGTAGGGTCCGGCCTCATAAGCCTGTCCATCCATCACTGAGGGCACCTTCTCCGAGTCCTCCACAATCACCGCCACCTCGCTGTCACGCTTACCCAGCATGCTCCTGTCGTTGATGTTTGCAGAGCCTGGATACAAGGAGAGTGGGGTAAACAAGGTCATGCATCTGTGTGTATTTACATTTGGATATGTATTTGTATTATAGTTAAAGGCGCACTGTGTAACTTTTCTGTTGGAGGGTCCACTACCTGCTTGTCACCATGGAGATTTGATTATTTTGCACATAGAATGTATATATAAATGGACATGGCTAACTCACTATCTTGCATGTCTCAAATAGGAAGTGAGCATGGGCGCACTTCTGGCTGCATCGACTCTGGCTCCAATTCACTTTGTATTGAAAAAATGTTGCCCCTCTCTCTGTAATTGCTGCAGTGAGCCTCATCATTTTGATCCTAACATGTACGCATTACCCCGCTCTACATGATCTTGGCGTTTTTATTTCACTATTTTGTTCATAAATGAATGAATTCCTATTCCTAATATAGGAATATTCAGCTCTAAATTCGGCCCTATAACTCCAAGCCCCAGGGAGCTTCATTTGACTCAAGTCAAATGCTAAGGGTAACGTCACACTCCCTTAGTCCACTTCTTTATACAGTCTATGGTTCCACAGTATAATGTGCTGTATCTGCTGATTTTACTGTAAGGAGATCTGCCTCTCCACGGATATGACTTGTAACTTGAACTGGTGGAATCATCTGCTTGTGTCTGTGGCTATACATAAGTTTAATGTTATACATTGGAACATTCTAGGCAAAACAATAGCGTCACCATGGAGACAAGCAGGTGGTGCACCTTAAATCTTATTATAATGTAGTAATGAGTCATTTAATTAAAGGTGCATTGTGTAATTTTTCTGGTGCAGGCTCTGCCACCTGTTTGTCTCATTGGCTATATTACCCTTTTAGCTTTGATTATTCCACTGTATGGAAATAAACTAGTTTATCACAATAGAGACAGGTTAATGGTCAGCTCTATGGAGAAGCAAGCCTGCACATGGTAATTTCATGTTTTTAAGATATATCTGAGCTATAAAACACTTGTAATTGAACAAATGTGAGGGAGATATGTTTAATGCCCTACTGTGGAATATTACAGGGAAATAAATAACATCTCCATGGAGACAAGCAAGTAGCGGACCCTCCACCTTAGAATTTACACAGTGCACCTTTAAGGGTTGGAAATATAACATAATGGCAGATTTTTAATGAACTTTTTACTTAAATTGCAAAAACAGATAAGTGCCATTTAAATCTTTGCATTGCCATGTTTAAACAGCTAAATCTATATTAGTGCAGTAAATATATTAATCAACTCCGCTTTAGTTTCACCAGCCTTACTAGTTGTGGTAATAAAAATAAAGTTATCACTTGAATCACTACCACAACTCACATAGCACGTAACAGTGCACATGAACATGCAAATGAACTCTCGACTGCACATGTCAATCCAGGTCATACAGGTGTGTCTCTCAGTATCACGTTAGGCAAGATTTTTAGGTCTAATCTCAATCTGAAACGCCACTTTCATGTTTTGATATAAACTATGTAAATGAAATGCTAATGTATTTATATATTTTCTGATAACATTTAAGCAAAAAATCATAATCATTGTTAAATATAGTAAGATATAGTATAAATGAGAACAATTCCTACTCTCCAGCAGGGGGCGTGCAAAAGCTGTTCTGTGAGACTGTCCACTTGATTTGAAACACTTGAGTCACTTTTGGTTTTTTGCCAACGTGACAAAATGACAAAGTGATACAAACTCTATTTCTGTTCTTGTTGTGAGTGAACGTGAGTGACAACATTATCAGAGAGAAATGGAAAAAGATAAAAAGAAAGAGGATGAGAGCGAGAGAGACAGAGACAGAGACAGAGGGAGAAAGAGTGTGCACGTGAGCAAGGAGAGGGCAGAAGAGGCTAGAAAAAGATTGAAAAAGAGACAGAAGAGAAAGGGAGAGGGACAGAAGATGGAGAGAGGGATGAGGAGAGAAATGAAAGAGCGAAAAAGGGGAGGGTTACAGAGAAGAAGAGATTATGAGGAGAGCTAGAGGGGGAGAAAGAGAGGCAGGGTAAAGGAAAGAACAGAAATGCAGGAGTGTGACAGAGGAAATATGAGAGAGAGAGAGAGAAAGTGAAGAATAAGATGACAGAGGAAGAAACAGAAGAGCTGGTGAGAAGGAGGGATAGAAGGGAAAAGAGAAAAAAGAGATATGTAGTAAAGGAGAGAGAGAAGATGAGAAACAGAGAGAGATATGACAGCGAGACGCACCGAGATACACCAAAGAAGATGACAGGGAGAAACAGGAGAGCTGGTGAGAAGGAGTCATAAAGAGGGGAGAGAAAAAAGAGTGATGTAGTAAAGGAGAGAGAGATATAGAGATAGATAGAGAGAGAGAGAGAAAGTTGAGGGAGCAAAAGAGAAGAAGGTGACAGGAAAAAACAGGAGAGCTGGTAAGAAGGAGTCATAGAGAGGGGAGAAAAAAAAGAGCTGTAATAAAGAAGAGAGAGAAGGAGAGAAATGAGAGCGAGAGAGAAAGGAGTTGAGACACTGACCGATAATGACCGTGTTGTCGTCGGCGATGAGCATCTTGCTGTGGACATAGATGAGTTCAGTGACCAGACGGCCCTCCAGCTCCGTGTGAGTCCTCAAACCAGCGAAGGAAATGTAGTTCATCCAATGGTCATCCACTAACACAAGGAGAAAAAACACAATAATACAACAACAAAGCATGTGGTGTGGAGCAGACTTCAAATTTTGGAGGAAGAAACGCGACTATTTCTTTTGCTGGCGAGGGCAGTTATCAAGGTCCTGTATTATAAAAGTGATTTGTATTTTTAAAAGGTCCAAAGTTATACAAAATGTATGTATAAATTGTGAGCTTTAAACCAAGTTAGAATGTTGTTACCTCATCAAAAACATGTTTTGTTTCATTCATTGTTTCATGGAGACAGGAGGGGGGGTGGAGGGTATGAAGGAGATCACAGAGATAGGTGGGGGCCAGATTATGAAGTGATTTAAAGGTGAGTAACAGAATCTGGAATTGAATTCGGAAGTGAACCGGAAACCAGTGGAGCTGCTGCTGTGAAAATACACAGACTTGGTGATATTGTTGATATGGGATTGAAAGGAAAGTGTACTGTCCAGAATGACGTCAAGGCTCTTTACTTGAGGGGAAGGACAGATGGAGGAATTGTCAATGGAAATGGAGAGACTGGGAGTTTTGTCAATGGTGGACTTGCTGCCTATTAACAGGACTTCGGTCTTATTGCTATTGGGCTTTAGAAGATTAGATGAAAACAGGACTTGACTTCAGGAATATATTGTTGGAGGAAGGCAGGGGGGAAGTATCGGATGGTTTGGAGGAGATGTATAGCTGGGTATCGTCTGCATAGCAGTGGAATTGGATATTATATTTTCTGAAGATGTGGTCAAGTGGAAGTAGGTAAATAATAAATAGCAGGGGGCCAAGAACGGAGCCTTGTGGAACACCAGATGAAACAGGGAAAGGCTGACATGAATATGGACCGATCTGCGCTCTATGATTTAAACCAAAGCAGGGGAGATATGCCAATTATAACAGATCAGCATAATATGGGAACTTTAAAGGTGCACTGTGTAACATTTCTGGGGGCGGGTCCACAACTTGTTTGTATCCATGGTAGGGGTGAGCAAAAATATCGAATTATTATTATATTGTAACCGTTTAATGTGATGATACAGAATCAGTATCTATGCAGTATCTATAGTATTTTGTTACAGCGCTACAGTTTTGTTGCTTGTTTAGAGGAAGGAAACTCGTTTATGCAACACATTTGACATTTTCAATGTTTTGATGATTAAAATGGGTGTTTCCTACTAACTTTGCACAAGAAGTTGTTTAACCAAGACTTTTAGAATCACAGCCATGATTTAGCCATCATTTTTATTGGAACTGTATCGAATTAATTTGAAATATACCATATCGAATTGAAAGCTCACTGTATGGAGATACATAGGCCACGATATGATGCGTATCTCGGTATGTATCACATTGATACATAGCCCTACTTCATGGTTTAAAATGTCCACAGTATGGCATTAACTTTACTAATCTGCATTTATTCAACTACAAGTGTTATTTATTGCTCAAAAATATCATGGGCATACTGTGGAACATTCTAGGAACATCTCCATGGAGACAAGTAGGTGATAGATTCTCCAGCAAACAAGTTACACAGTGCTCCTTTAATAAGGCAAAATAACGCTGAAGTGAAATAGGAAATGTTTCACACAAAACTCATATCATTAATTGAATTGGATCCAATTTATCTAGTACTGTGAGCTGATTTGCATAATGATTTGATTTGTATGAAAATACATTGACGATACTTACTTTCTCTTTTTAGCTGTGAAATGATGGAGTACTCCCCTCGTATCATGGTCCTGTACAGTAGAAATGTTGATATTAATTCAAATGTTTCTACAACTTCTTTTTCCCATAAATTAAAATAAAATGTAGAGTAACCTGTAGTTGAAGTGCATGACTGCCTGGATGGCGTTCCCTCCTCCAGTCGTGATGTCTCCCTCAAAACCAGGAAGTAGAGGTGTCACAATATACACGCGGTACTTTTTGCCTTCTCTGTAAAGTGAAAAATATGCTTAAGTTACAATAAAACATGTAACACAAGTCAGAATAACAAAAATAAAAGGAATATATGGAGAGGTAAGTACTTGTGAGCTCTGACAATCCGCTCAATGATGGCGTCCCCGATTTTGTTGTAGACTGTTCTGTTGTCAGCGCAAGAAATGAAGAACTGATTCTGAGAAAAGACAAAAATACCTCTTGAGAGAGTTAAGCAGCATTATAATGTTGTTACCTCCTCAAAAACATACCCTGATTTGTGTTTTGTTTCATTCACACGTTTGAGTAATCCTTTCTTATTAATCTTTCTACATCTCCAAAGCTCAAAAATGCTCTGTAAAACCTCGTGATGTCATGAAGTAGTAGTTTTTTCATAATTCCATGTCTGAAATGATCCAAATGCTTCTAGTGAAGGTGTATGGAGTTTAAAAACACAGTGGAGCTCTCCCTGTTTTGCCACATGACATCACAAGGTGGTACAGGGTGTTTTCTGCTTAAGAGAAGAGGTCAGCTTAAATATGCAGGGTTTGTGTGTTAAACATTAACAAAACACAACTCCGGTTAGGTTTTTGATGTGGAAACGCCATGCCACTACTACTACTACTGCTACTACTACTACTACTACTACTACTATTTTTAAATTAAAATGTTTAGAATATCTGTATTTCTATTTCAAATATTGTGTATGTGTTATATTATTTACATAAAACTGAACATCAGATCTATACATATTATACAATGACATACAAGGTTAAATTCAGCAATAATAAAAACAGATGGAACATGCCGAAGAGTTGAAAAGTTTATATCTTTATAATTCATGCAATGCTCTCCCACATCCAGCTCTCTTTACCTCTATGTAGATGTAGTGCTTGCTCTTGGCGATGACCTGGATATAGGCATTGTGAATGGACTCCTCGTGATACTTTATACCAGCCGACCAGTCCGCTGAGGAACGCAATATCTAAAACATACGAGCACAATAACAAGTTACAGATACAGACAAAGACAGGAGAATACAATGCACTTTAACTATTTACAAAACTGATACTGATTAGATCTAAAGTTATATCATATTTCATAGTTTTAAAAGAAAAGCTTGAAATGTTGTTATAATAATAATAATTAAAAAAAAATTAGATTTATTTTGTCCATATTTGACCAAAAATCCACAAGTTTATCATATGTTACTGACTAATGTTTTGCTTGCTATTTAGTTAAAAATAACACAGAGTTATTTTAGGTGTGGTAAACTCAGAAGTTTCGGTTATGAAAGTATAAACATGTCAAAGCCTGTGTGCTGATTTACGCGAGTGTCACTGGGAGCATGTGATCTGGTTCGACAGGTCTATTAAAACATGACTAATTTCTTTATATGAAAGATTAAGCTTTATTTCCTTTAAAGGATCTAGATTACGCGTTTCCTCATCACAAACATACCTGGAGGTGTGCTTTGTTTCATTAACACGTTTAACACACAATACCTGCATATTTAGTCATATTTAATTCTTCTCTCAAACAGTAAACACTAAGTTCCACTTTATGATGTCATGTATAATACAGAAAGCGCTCCTCCGTGTTTTTAAACTCCATACACCTTCACTCGAATCATTTGGATGATTTCAGCCCTGGAATTGCCCATCTCTACTAAAAAAAACCAAACGTAAAAAGTAGCTGTTAACTTGAAAACTACCACTTCCTGACACCACAAGGTAGAACAGAGCATTTTGAGCTTTGTAGATGTAGACAGACTAATAATACAGGGTTATTCAAACAACAAAACACAACTCCAGGTATGTTTTTGAGGAGGTAACAACATTATAACAAGGCTTAAAGCTCACAAGAGTCAATTTTGCGTAAAACAGGACCTTTAAACGATATGGAATGCATACTACTACATCCCAGATTGAACTTGCTCCCAGCACTCGAGTGAAGTTGAACTGTAGAATTGTCTGTGTCTGTGAAGCCTGTTACGTAACATGAAAGTCTTGTAGAGGCGTTTTTCTTTTATCTGTCTGCAGCAGAAGTTGAGAAGGTGAAAAACTGGAATGTGGCAATAGTGTGGGAAAAATGGATCTGTCAGGATTCTCTTGGCAATTTAACTCTTTAAGAAGAGACTCTGGTCAAGTTTATACCTTTAAGATACAACTTTTACATGTTTCGTTTTATTATTATTATTATTATTATTATTATTATTATTATTATTATTATTATTATTATTATTATTATTATTATTATTATTTAGGGAACTTAAAAGAGCATTGCTTAACTTTAATTTCTCCTTTTGCTATGGATTCTACCTGGACGACTGAGGGATTCTACACACTTAACCTTCATTTATTTATCTACTTGCAAACACACCACACCAAAACTGGGGAATAAATAAACGAAGACTAGAACAGGACCAAACCAAGTCTACATCCGGATTAAACTTGGCTCAATCTAGGACCAAGCCAGGAGAAATGTGAACACACCTATTGCTGGCAACTAATTCTCACTCAAAAACGTATTTGGAAAGTAAGGCATATGTGAGTGTTTTTTACCTGGACTTTTGTGGTGACACTGTCTGGGAGCTGGTATCGGACTTCATTGGCGCTGGTGTGAGATTTGGGAATCAGGTACGGGTAGGACAAAGAACGGTACTTCGGCTTCATGATCTAGAAAAAAAGTTAGAAATAAGAGCTTTTTTATCATTATATAAACAAGATGTGCAACAAGTCTTAGGATATAATCTGCTGATACAGGCCATGTTGTTGCTATGAGAAGAGGAAACTTGGGCTGCATCCCAGTTCTGCTTCTTGGTTTCAAAACTTGACTTGAACCATTCATCAGAGTTAAGTAAATTTTGTAAATGGGAATCAGTCCATATTTTATAAATCTGGCCCACAGCTTGTTTGTAGATCCTGTCCACCATGGAGAGAGGGCCATAAAAGAGACATACAGGTTGTTTCAAATTGGTGCCGTCATCTCACGTGTCGTAGATTGAGAGCAGAGGAATCAAGGAAGCAAGATAGCAAAGAAGTGAGGAAGGAAGCAAGGAAGCAAGGGAGCAAAGGAGCAGGGGAGCAAGGAAGTAAGAAAGCAAGGAACCAAGGAAGGAAGGGAGTAAGGAAGCAAGAGAGCAAGAAAGCGAGGAAGGAAGGAATGAAGCAAGGGAGCAAAGAGACAAGGAAGCAAGGAAGCAAGGGAACAAGGAAACAAGGAAGCAAGTGAACAAGAAAGCAAGGAGGCAAGGAAGGAAACAAGGACGGAAGCAAAGAAGCTAGGAAGCAAGCAAGGAAGCAAGGGATCAAGGAAACAAGGAAGCTACGGGGCAATAAAGGAAGGAGGCAAGGAAGGAAGCGATGGAGCAAGGAAGCTAGGAAGCAAGGAAGCTAGGAAGCAAGCAGGGAAGCAGGGAAGGATACAAGGAAGCAAGCAAGGAAGCAAGGAAGCAAGGAGACAAGAAAGGAAGCAAGGGAGCAAAGAAGCTAGGAAGTAAGCAAGGAAGGGAGCAATGAAACAAGGGAGCAAGGAATCAAGGAAGCAAGGAAACAAGAGAGCAAGGGAGCAAGGGAGAAAGGAAGCAAGGACGCAAGGAAGCAAGGGGTGCAAGTGAACAGAATTGAGACACAGCCAAGGAGAATACATACAAACACAGTAGCAGAAATATAAAGTTTATTTTCAGGTGTTGAACTTGGGATCTTTCAGTTTCAAGGCAAGAGTTTCACCCACTAAGCCACAGTGTAGTCCAAGTGTCAAAATAAGGAAGGCGAAAAATAACAGATGAATGAGGCGGCTACATTCGATTTCCATTACCTCAGTCTGTCCAGGTTATGTTAGCGTTTCCAAAGAAGCATAGGCACTGTTAATGCAGGTTTTCCATGGGTTGTACCTTTGTGAAGTTCCAGCGCTGAATAAAATGTCTGGCCACATCTCTTGCAGCTCGACCATGGACCCCAGAGGCGATGTCGTGCCATGGCATCCTGGGTGTAGTGTATCTGTCTATAAAGTCTGCAAAAAGTAGTCCCAAGTGAGTACAATACAAATATACAAGACAATTAAAGTGAACTGTGCAAATGAAGTTAATGGCTCTGAGAAAAAAGTCCTCCACCAAACTGGTATGACATAGAACAACAAAAGAAAAGAAGGACTTTGCTTTCTTACATTAAAAGATCCTGTACCTGTATTTGAGCAAAATTTGTGTTGCCCCAGGACAGATATATTGTATAAACAGCTTCTGACGTGAAAATGAGTCTGATGGTGCCGTCTGCCTCTAATTATGAAGCCCGTTAGCATGCTAGTTGTTGTAAGCATTACCGTCATGACAAAACCCCACTTTGTTGTGAAAAGCGCCTATAAACTCGCCGTGGTGAATACTTAAGATGCTTGAAA
The DNA here is from genome assembly GCA_029959045.1 of Taenioides sp. WSHXM2023. NCBI lineage: Eukaryota > Metazoa > Chordata > Actinopteri > Gobiiformes > Gobiidae > Taenioides > Taenioides sp. WSHXM2023. The sequence continues at coordinate 19,793,412 of CM057102.1, forward strand.
TGCATATTGTAAGTGAGAAATAACTTTGAACCTCTGCTAATCATCTAAATATAAACTAGTTCTGTTGTCACGTTTTAAGGTCCTATATTACGCAAAATTGACTCTTATGAGCTTTAAGCTATGTTATAATGTTGGAGTTGTGTTTTGTTTCCTTTGTCATTAGTCTGTCTACATCATCAAAGCTCAAAATGCTCTGTTCCACCTTGTGATGTCATGAAGTAGTAGTTTTCAAGTTACAGCTATCTTTTAACTTTTGTTTAGTGGAGATTTGGATCATTTCAGCCCTGGAATTTCCAGAGATTCTAGTGAAGGTGTATGAAGTTTAAAAACACAGTGGAGCACCTAACAACATTGTAACATAGATTAGAAAATAGCGTAATATGGGCCCTTTAAAACAGTAAATGGGTTAAAGGAAAGTGTCCCATAGTGTTGATGTAATAAACCATAAAGAATTATGGGAAAAAACAACCATTAAAAAAACAGATTAAGGGTATGAACAATACAAGGTCTGCTCCAATGTCTGTTCTTGGTTTTCAACACAATTTCTGTGCGCAAAAAGTTGTGTGTATTCAACTTAAAAATAACCACATTTAATTAGTAGTCTCTGTTCGTTTTATTAACCAGGGCATGTGCAGTGGATGTTGTTTTGTCTCAGTTTTATACCGTCAAAAGGTTTCTCCAGCTGAATCCAGTCCTTGTACACAAAGTTGCAGTAGTCTTTTCCATGCCAGAAGCGAGTATTTCCTTGAAGCTCGCCGACTCCAGTCTTTAAGCTTTTTACAGAACCACTCCCTTTGAAAACACAGACAAAAGTACAGTAATAATGTTTCATATGTCATCTCAAACAAATATTATCCTTATTACTGGTGTCTGTAATTATATGTCTTAAAACTACCAGTCTCATATGTGGCTCCATTCACAGTCACTTGTAATCCACTGTTTGTATTGACAACTTTCTCACATTACTAGCCGTAATTTCTTCAACTATTTGAGGCATTTTGGTAGACACTGACCACTGCATCTTTAAGTTTGATGTATTATGTATTATTATTGTTAAGAAAAGGCTGAGTTTTGGAAATGCTCTGCTCACTACTGTACTGTACTTAACGAAATGTTTTAATGCCTTTGTAAATAAAAGGGGGTGAGAAAATATGGGGAAAACTACTGTTTTTGATTGGGACATGTTTGCCATATTTGACATTCTAACTAACCACCTACCTACCCAGCTTGGATTGCAAAAGTATGATCTTATTATTGACAAAAAAGACAAAAGAGACATTTCTTTTGTCCCATAATGCATAATAGGACCTGATTTAATACAGTTGGAGTGTTACCTGTGCTGTCCACACTGCTCACACTGTCTGCGTGCTGCACCGTGTGTCTGTGGATGTGTTTGTAGATACTGAAGCGAGCTTTTCGACTGCGCCCGATGCCCTTCAGTTTGGGTAACTCCACGTCGGGGGGAGGGGGGGTCCCGCGCCCGTTACTCTGTGGGACCACCTCCACTGTGAGCGTGGCTTTAGTGGACGGGGCATTGGTGAAGCCAGTCTTGGGACAAAACAACAAAAAAAGGAAACTGAAATTAGAGCAGTACAGATATAGTGTACCGTTTAAATCTAATGATAAGTGTTTTAATTCCAGAGTATCAGGAAGTGTGCCGTTAGCATGCTTGCTGTTAGTTTTACCATGAAGGCAAACTCTGCTCTGGCCTCTGAAAGTTGTGAAAAGCTCTTATAAACTCATATTTAAGTGAAAAATGAAGATGCTTGGACCACTGCAAGCCGTTAAAAATCACCTAGTTCTGTTTTTCATGTTTTTAAGGCAGTAAAGATCAGGTTCAGGGCCTTTAATTATGCTGAATGTTTGAAGGGTGCACTGTGCAACTTTAATAATTAACTCTAAAGAAATAAGAAAATTAAACTTGGTGAAAATGGTGCATAGGGACGTGGTGTTGTGTGGCTCAGGACAAATGCATCTTGGCTCTGTAAAGTGAAGTGCCATTTTGTCCTTCCCCTGGGCAACTGTGTGGAAGTGAAAAGAGTTTTATTTCTTCGCCTCTCCCTACTTTTTGGAAATACAATTTTGGGGCAATTTGTCCATAAATCCCAAAGCCAAAACTACAGCAACTACCCACCAGAAATGATAAATGTCCAGCTTTCTTGCTTTAAACTCTAACCTTCACTGTCAAAGCAAAGTCACACATTTTACTTTTATTTGTCCCTAGTCAATGAATGAATGTGATTGGAAGATGGCAATATATTAAAAGGTGCATTTTGTAACTGTCTGCAACTGTCTAACTGTCTCAAATGTTTCACAGTGTGGCATTAAATCGTTCTATCATCATGGAGATCAAACCCAGTCCATGTTATTGGTCAGATCTGTGGAGAGGCAACACTGCTTACAGTCAGAATGCCTATTTTTGAGTTATAAAACCACCTGTAATTGAATACATGTAAGTTAAAGCTGTTTAATGTCATACTGTGGAACATTCCGGACAGAACCATAGCAGCATATCCATAGAAACAAGCAATTGACGGATGCCCAACCAAAAAGTTACATAGTGCACCTACACAGTGCACCTTTAAGCAGTATAGGCCATAGTACAGTGCCTGCTGTATTCAGTGAGGGGGTCAGACCTGCTCTTGTACCACAGATCTGGTCACACTCCCCACATCAGTGAGTCGATGCTCCCTGTCGTCCCAGCGACCGTACGCCAAATCGATCCCGCCCACAAACGCCACAGACTGATCGATGACCACAATCTTCTCGTGATGAGCCCAAAGGTACACGGAGGAGGAGACGTGGTCCGGGTGACGCATCACCTGCAAAACAACAGATACAATACTGAATACTGAATACTGTGCAAAGGCAGAAGGTAAGCTTACTGTTGGTACTTTGCAGCTGATTTCATCCATATTCCCTGGGTGTGTGAAGCTAACTGGAAGCGCTGCTCTGTCTGAAGCTCTGTTACTCAAGTTAGACTTAATATGAGCTTTGTTTTGACACAATCTGACCAGAGAGAACTGACTTAGCTGGAACTGAAATTCCTAAACAGGACCATGAATGCTCGTAATGATCACAGGCTCCTGAAAATGTGCAGTTTACATTTTTTCATTCATTTTTCCATTTTGCATTTTTTCTTGAGTTAAAAGCCTTAAAACCTTTTGACAGTGTTTGCTAACAAGTGCATTGTGTCACCATGGCAACTCCTAAACATTCTGCCATTCGATACACATGTAGAACAACCCCAGCATGATGTCAATGCAAACTACTGATAGTATGAAAAGTGGGCAAGACTGTATCAGAACGGTTTAACAGTTTATACATCTAACACATAGTCATTGTTCAGTTAGCCCCATTTTACTGCATTTCTAAACTGTATTAAACTCCATGGTATAAAAGGCTTAAACAAAATGTAGGTTTTTACTTTTTATGCAACTATTTCAATTGTCGCACAGAGCCAAAAAGGCCATATTAATGCCTTTGTTCAACATTTCTTATTCCAAATTTTTAATAATCCTAAAATATTGAAAGTTGTACATTAAATCTGACACATACACATTTTACACATACTTACATTTTTTTACATTTTCATTTGTAAATTCCACAACTTTATATATTATTTCTATTTTATAAGGACATGCTTTACTACAACAGTTTTATCGTCAAGGGTAATTTGCCTTTCACAGCAATTAAAACATTCATTCAAAATTCATGGGCAAATAAGTAAATCTTTTAATTACTTATTCTTGTTTTACTGTAAAAATCTTGTAGAATAAATAAAATAAATGTTTTTTGTGTGTGAGTGTGATGCATTATAATCCCGTCTGTACCTTGATGTTAGGATGAAGGTGCATGAGGGTCCTCTTGCTGTACCCAGAGTTTATTCCCAAAGCGAGCTCCACTTCCTTGTACAGCATCACAAAGATACGCACACCCTGTTGCTATGGAATCACAAAAAAACATTCATATTAATACGATTTTAATAGAGCAGTAATTATGACTCATGTAAGTGGGAATCTTAAAAAAAGACTGACAAATTCTGAATAAAAATGTGTGAAAATAACTCATAGTGAGCAGTTGTGTTACTAGATGGATTTTGTTCATTTATTATAGCTTTGATTTAAAGGGTCCATGTTACACTATTTTCTGATCTACGTTGTCATGTTGTTTCCTCATCACAAACCTGGAGTTGAACACACAAACCCTGCGTATTTATCCTGCGTACTTCTCTCAAACTGAAAACACCTTGTGATGTCATGTGGTGATACAAGATGCCCCATTGTGTTTTTGAACTCCATACACCTTTCACTAGAATCATTTGGATCATTTCAGCCCTGGAATTGCTAATCTCTACTGAACTAAAGGTAAAAGGTAGCTGAAAACTACCACTTAATGACATCACAAGGTGGAAAAGAACATTTTGAGCTTTGGAAATGTAGACAGACTGATAATAAAGAATTATTCAAACGTGTGAATCAAACAAAACACAACTCCAGGTATGTTTTTGATGAGGAAACAATATTCTATCATGGCTTACAGCTCACAAGAGTCAATTTTGCCTAATATAGGACCTTTAAATTACAAATATTTTTCATGTATGGTAAAAGTATTTCTTACTGCTTTGCGTTTCAGGATACAGTCAAGTCTCCACCTGTTGCCTTCCACCACTGGTCTTTTCAGGAAGATTTCTGGACTTAACCTGCCACACAAAACACAAAAAAGTCATTACAATTATTTATTAATGAATGGTGAATCGATGTAGTATTATTTTTTTACAATTACATATACGCTACCAGTCTTACGTAATTCCATACATCTTATTTGATATATTTGATGTAAACATATAGAAAAAACACTGAATGAGAGGGTGAGTCCAGACTTTTGGCTGGTAGTGTATACTGTATACCATGTATAGAATAGCAGTAAAACACTTGATAAATTATTGCAGTCTCACAGGTCCCTCATTTCTCCCATGCCTTGGGTCGTGTTACAAACTCTCTAGTGTGATTGGTTAAGACTATGAGCCTGTGATTACAGCCTGTTACACTTCTTCAGACTTCTGAATTCAGTGGTCACACATCTGTGACACTTGGACTTCCTCCAACTTCCCTGGTCACACATTTGGCTGAGAGAGACCGTAAATTATAATGGTTCTTAAAGGTTCAGTATGGAGCTTTCTGTAGGTGGGAAAAACAAATTTAAAACTATATTCCTGAACATTCTCCATTCTGTTGAAGATTATAGCCAAAGGAACAACATTTCCATGGAAACAAACAGGAGGAAGTCCTTCTCCAGGTCAAATAAGAGTCAGGTTTGTGGAGATGCAAGCCTGCGCACAATAAGGATGCATTTTTCCCCAGTGCAATAAAGACAAAAAAAACATGCTTTTATAGTAGTAAATTTTTTGACTAAAAGTTACATACTGCTGCTTTAAATTATAATGTTTTTGAGTAAATATGTTGTTGCCAAAGCTCCAATACGAACATGAATATTTCTTAAAGGTTGCACACTAAATTTAGTACTGCAGATTCAATCCTACATCAAATACATGATCAGTGTTACACAACTGATACAGTAAAACACCAAAATACATCATATATCATTTCATTAGGAAGTATAATACATTTGTCATAAGTTATTTTACTGTTGATTTACACAGAATTATTTAGTTTCCCCACTAATAGGGAACGGGAGCTGGGTTTAGACCGTCGTGACACAGGTTAGTTTTACCCTACTGGTGTAGTGTTGTTGCAATAGTAATCTTTTCAGTTTCAGTTTCAGTTTGCCAAAAATAAATAAATAAAAATAAACTAATTTTTCCTTGGTCTACAAAAAGTCCTTCCCATTTTTAGTTAATCTGTTAAAAGGCAAAGTTGAGAAGCGAAAATGGCCAACACAAACCAAAATAATTAAGTAAAACCAAAAAGAAAAACATTACGTATTCTTAGCAATTGGCTCCATTTCATTTACCATACATTTTCTTATTTCATAACTTGGATCTGACATTTTTTATAGCTGACCAAATCTGGCCAAATGATTTCTTCGTCCATTGCTTTTCACTTTATGACATATGCTTCATAAAACATGCATAGACCTCATGGGAGAAACGTGACCCTTCTAATGTGAATGAAAACTTAAAGAGAGTCCATACACTGTCATCCCAGGCCATAGAAAAGTACAGAGTAAGGAGGAGTATTTCATGTCCTTCTTTTGTGTGTGTGCTTTGAGCCTGTGTGAACGGGGTGGTAATAGGAGCTGTGATGGGGCCCGTTTGGTACAGTAAAGAAGACGGACAAGGAAGTGCAAGGGTTGGGTTAAGGCGCTAAAGAGTCAGCTGTTTTTCAGATATGCAACTGTCTGCAACGCAACTGTCTGCAAACATCAGAAACACTCAGGTGCTATGCTCTATACTCTATTATAGTATTGTTGTATATTTAAGACAATGGATTAATGGATAGTTTGAAGACATGTGCAAATTTTCCATAAATTCTGAATACTGGACAGTGTTAATTTTGAACATTTTCTGTTATTTCTATCATAACGTAATCATGGATATTTCTTCCTACTCCTTTTGAGCATCATGGACTCATTATGGATGGCATATTATTGTTGTTCATCACATTTGATTTCTTTTATGTAATAATTATTGTGAACTGAATGTATCTTTATGTGCTTTATTAATTAATTAATACAGTAGTTTTAGTATTTCAAAAACTATTCTAAAATTTGGCTACATTTAGCACAGAAAAACAAATCAAGGATAAAGTGATTTGTAAATTTGTAATTTTAATGTCAAAAGTGCATGGCAGGAGTGTGTGTGTTATTTACAACTGTCATATTTTAATTTAAAAAGATACCAAAGCAACCTTAAAACAGATCATAACTTGTAGATTACCAGGCTTCTCATTTTCACGCAGTGATCAAACTCACCACCAGTCTGTGATAAAAATCTCCTCCTTGGCCTCCTCCAAAGCGTCTGCCACGTCCTCCATATAAGTTTTCCCATTGACGTACCTGCAGAGAAGAGGAAATGACTTTACTATGACCTGAACAATAGACTTAGACTTAGACAAACTTTATTGATCCACAAGGGAAATTATTTGGACACAGTAGCTCACTCATCACAATATAATATAACAGCAAAGAGTAAAAAATAAATGGTAATAAATTCTAAATAAGTAGCAAAAAAGATAGCAAAAGACAGGTGTCAAATAAGGCATAATTATATAAATGTATATGTACAAGTCAAAATAAAATTGAAAAATAAGTAATAAAAATATAAAATCAGCTATTTACAAGAGACAAGAAAGGCAGTGCAATGATATGCTGATTGACAGGGCATAAGGTTAATAGTATTAACCTGGAGTGAAAGTAACTACAGCAAGTGGGTCACATTACTGGATCTTCAAGTTGAGTGACAATTCTCCACAAAGCCCTCAGCGGAAGACAGATCTATTTGTTTTTCGTGACCTTGAACGCACTTTCTTCTCCTAAAAGGTGCACTGTTCAACTTTTCTGGTACAGGCTCCAACACCTGCTTGTCACCATGGAGATGATATTGTTTTACCTGGAATGTTCCACTATACAGCAGTCACCAGAAAAGTTACTTAGTGCACCTTTAAAAACTAGAATAAACTAGTATTATTTGCGCAATGTCTGCTACAATACTCGCTACGCTGTTGACCTAAAATCAGTATGTGTCTGGAGTTTTCTTTTGATAAACGTGACCTGTCCATTTCTTAGATATGAAGTAAATGTTCAAATATTATTATTTTTTTTTTTTTTAGCCATTTTAGTGTGAAGTTATAAAAAACTAAACAAAAAAAATGATTTCATATTCATAACATTTCATTTTACATTTTTTTGGAACTTGGTTCTCCAGCTACAATCCAATCAGATTTTCTTTTTTATCTGAAGTAGTTTAACCGGCTGTAACATAATACAGTACAGCACAAAGACAATTTCAACAATAAACCCGGATGTGCCAGGTGAGGGGGAGAGGTGCAAAATGAGATCTAAATGGCTGTAAAGAAGCCAAAAAACACAATGTCCACAATACATACTTCTATAGTAACTGATGCAATGTAAAACAAAGATATTTTTTCACATTACGACCACCTGTTTGATGAGCAGAGCCAGAGCCGTCGTAGTTTACAATGGAGCTCAACAGTGACTGCCCAACCCACGGCTCCAGAACAGAATTTATCATTTATTTTTCTCATAGACTTTCCCAAAAAATTACATTAAAAGTTTTGAAAGCTTGCTCAGGTAATCAGGTAATCAGCTTTATGGTAACTAGTGACTTCAAGACGAACAAGATTCTCAAGACAAGAAGATTTTGTTTAATTTCTACTTCTGAAATGTTATAAACTGTAACTTTATTAAAACATTTCACTGAATCTTACCTTTTGAACTTCCTTTTTGGACTTAAAACAACCGCGTTATGGATTTGAGTTATCATGTAACTGATTAACCATGTCTTTTTAACTCTTAATATTTGATTTTTTTTCTAAATGTCTGTAGGAGGTGGAGGCAAGGTGGATTAAGTGTGTTCCCCAAGGACACAACAACCAGTGATGTTTATGTGAACCATAAACCTTCAGCTCAGTGGACAAACTACTACTGTCGCCAACACATTAGCATTGCTGGATACACAGTATTACCAGTAGTATTTGAGAGTTACCATTTGGCTGGTATATTTTCTTGTTCTTGTGCAAAAGAGCTGAATCGATGATCTCGTAGAAACGCTCTCCCGTGTTTCCTGACAAAGTTTTCGATGCTCTGCCCCCACCAGCGCGCATGTCTGAAGCTGATGCACTTAAACACCAAAGTCCTGACAAATAAATAAAGACACAAAATACAAAGATTACTCATACTTATATATTTTAGAAAACAATTCACTGATACAAAATGAGAAAACAGGTGCAAGTACTAGCTTTTTTTCAATACCGATATTCGATGCTTCTGAGTCAGCCACATCTATCCATATCATCAACGAACATATTGATTTTATACTATAGTTGTAGTGTGGTCTCTGCTAGTAAATTACTGTGTGTTCATTTGCAATATTTTTGTAGAATTATCCAATAACATTTGAGCTGTAGCTGGTTGAATAATTAACTTCTATGACACATTATAGCTGCTAAACTGGGAAACAGTGCTGTTTATTTACTGCTGGCCACATTTTTTCCAATATGGTTCACTTAGCAAAAAAGGTTTACTTGTATCAACCTGCTTTAGAGTTATTGTGTACTGTAATATTTTTCTGTAGCAATATTCACCTTATTCCGCCCCACCCACTTTTGTCTCTAAATGCTCCTAAACCATGCTTTTTTGTGGTGGCACTTCTGGTTAAATGGGGATCCCATTCATGTCTATGGAGAATTTGGGAAAGATTTGCATCTTAAATATAACAAAGTCAGTTCATTTGTGTAAAACAAGTCAACCAAGTCACCAACAAGTCAACACTGCACTGATTCTCAGGGAGGCTTTAAAATGGCTTTATAGTCCATATTGAACTCAATATCGGCAGCCTCATACAAAATAATTACAACCCGAATGACGACGACGGCGGCGCCCACGGCAACATCTGGAATAAGGTGGATATTGTACAAAATTTGTTATTGTGACAGATCTATGAATGGACAGGATTTTCACCTTGAGAGGCTGTCGATGCGGACGCCATGTTTCGTCTCTGTGTCTTTGGAGTCCATTTTGATGCTGAACTCTTTGTCTACAAGAAGCACAAAGGTGATGACCCCAGAGTCCGGCTTCATGTACAACAGAAAGGAGTCCTTCACCACCAACCACCTGCAAAACACACACTGGGATTATTACTTAAAATACTGACGAAATAAAAGGCACTGTAATAAATGTAAACAAATAAAATCAACATTAAAGGCTGCTCGTCTCCCTGGAGATGTTATGTCTTTGTCTGGAATGTTCCATAATAAGGCATTAAACTCATTTTAGATTTACTCAATTCCAGGTGTTTTTATTGCTAAAACAAACACCCTGTTGCTTGGCTTATGCTTGTGTTAATGGAGATGGTGTGTAACATACTGTCCACCTAAAGCAATAACTTACTCATGGATAAAAGTCAGGGGTGGACAGAAAAGTTACATATTGCACCTTTAACTACTACTGCAAAACCCCTACACCTTTTTTGCTACTAATCTGTACTATTATTTATCACAGTTACTACCACAGACTGTATATATAACATGCTAGCCATTCCAAATATGGGCATGGCCGCGCTTTCGGCTCCACTGACTTCTGACTTCAATTCACTTTACATTGAAAAATTATCATCCTTCTGTAAACTGCTGTTGTGAGCCTCGTCAATTTGGTCTTAAAATGTTCATATTAACCTGCTCTATAATTATCCTGGTGTTTTTGCAAATATGGAACTTGGCACCAAATTCACCCCATAACTGCTAGCCAAGTTGAGCTTCATCTGACTGGAGCCGAACGCTATGGGTGATGCCACACTCACTTAGTCACATCTAAAAACTAATAACATAAACTGTATAAAAGACCAATTGTGATCTGGATCCATACAAAAAACAAACCATTTAGCAATAAACAACTCATTTATTATAGCATTTATCACCTATAGCGTTTTCACACCACTGTTTAAACCACATGATGTTCTTTTATGACTTTCGAATATTTGCTCAGATGGACCATGCTGTATTGTTTTGAAGCGGAGCGTGTAGGAAGAGTCCGATCGCAAGGAGGTAGGTGGATGGCACAGTGAGCAGTGTGGGACTCTGCATGTTGTCTTTGGATAAACAACAAAACAACGGCTCACATAAGAACTTGGCTGGAAGAACTAGGACACGTACTACAGCATAATTGAAGCATTATCTGAAACCACCATTTCAACCAGAAACTTAAAGGGCCCATATTGCTCTATTTTCTGATCTATGTTTTAATGTTGTTTCCTCATCACAAACACACCTGGAGTTGTGTTTTGTTTCATTCACACGTTTAACACACAAATCCTGCATATTTAGGCAGGATTTGAGTTCTTCTCTCAAACCCAAAACACTCTGTTCCACCTTGTGATGTCATGTGGTAACACAGGAAGTGCTCCACTGTGTTTTTAAACTCCATACACCGTCACTAGAGTAATTTCAGCCCTCTCCCTACTGAACTAAAGGTAAAAGATATTAACTATTAACTTAAAAACTACCACTACATGACATCACAAGGTGGAACAGAACATTTTTAAATTTTGACGATGTAGACTAATAATAAAGGGTTACTCAAACATGTGTGAATGAAACAAAACACAACTTCACATATGTTTTAGATGACGTAACAACATTATAACATGGCTTAAAGCTCACAAGAGTCAATTTTGCATATATATAGGACTGTTAAGGATGAATGAGATAAAAGTATTATATTGTCCACGTTACTATGTTAAATGTTATAATAATAATGTAATCTTTATGGTCTGAAGTACCGCACATATTTCTGAGCAGTTAAACAAACAATATAATATAAGACTGTGACAGCGATCAGAAATAAATTCTGAAATAAAAACATAATAAAGAGAAGACTAAACGTCTAAAAGTGGTCTGTACTTAATCATTATAGCACCTTTATTTGCTTTTTGTTGTTGAAGCGAATTCCTTTGAGCCTTAATAAATACTCATATTTTTTGACAAGTTTCCTGCATTTAACACTTTGCCAAAAATATTAACCATATTAGGAATTCTCAGTAGTTTTTATTATACATTGGTGGAACTGTGAAGGCAGTGATTGTATGTTAAGGAAGCACAGTACAGGAAGTGCAGGAAGCAGAACAGTAGCAGAAGCAACAGTGGCAACAATAGTAAAGTTGTGGTAACAAATATTAAAGGCACACGATTTTTTCCCATGTATTTGAGCAGTAAGTTGCACGTTTTATTGTCTGATAATCAGGAACTGCACATTAGCATGATTTACCATGACAACAAAATTCCACTCTGGTCTCTGAAAGTTGTGAAAAGTGCTTGTAAACTCATTGCGGTGAAAAATTACAATGCCGGAATGCATAAGGAAAGTGAGGAATCATTTCAGGATCACTACAGATCGTTTAAAATAGATTTGTTCTGCGTTTCATGTTTTTGCAAGTAAAAAACAGGTATAGCTCCTTTAAAGGTGCACTGTGTAAGTTTCCATAGAAATATTATTGCTTTGCCTGAAAGGTTTCACAGTATGGCATTAAACTCATGTATGCTGCATTTATTCAATTACAGGTGTTTTACTGCTCAAATATATTATGGAAAACATGCATTCCTACAGCGAACGAGCTCACCTCTTCACAAATCTGACCTGTAACTTGGCCTGGAAGCATTGTAGGCTTGTCTCCATGGAAATAGATGAGTTTAATGCCATACTGTTGGACATTCTAGACAAAGCAGTAACATTTGCATGAAGACAAGCAGGTGGCGGACCAGAAAGTTACACAGTGCACCTTTATGTAACTGACCTCAGCATTTTGAGATTCTGAATGTCTCTCCCAATTCTTCACCCCAGTACCCCATAGCTTCAGACATTTTCTTTCTACATTTTTACTTGTATCACTAAAATATAATTACCGTTTGGACCAGTGGTAGCAGGCCTGAGAATGACCACAGCAGTTCATGCCCGGTATGCGATGTCCTCCTGACCGCTTGTAAATCATCCCCTCCCTGGACACACAGGAAAAAAATAAAATGTTTCGCAAATCAAAATAAATTCTCCCAATAGCTTACAATGTTTTCACAGCTGGTTTGAGGAGGGAAGTGAAAATACTTACAGTCCTTTAGGTCCCAGGTCGTGAATGAAAGACAGCTGGCTCACATCTATAAACTCCATCTGAGAATAGACAGGAACACACACATTGTATTCACACCACACAACAGGTTTAAGAGATTTAACACAGTGTAATTGAGAAGACATTTATCAGCCTTTTTTCCAGTGGCCTTGGCAACTCTATGGTATTTTGAGAAGGGCTGCTGTTGTGTAGTGGGCAATGGTGCTTTATAATGTGTTTTACATATTAAACTCACAAATAAATCTGCAATATTTTTAACTGGGCTAGTTTAAATCTGGGCAGCACTACTGAGTCTGCTTTTCGTCATGGAGTTTACAAGACGCACAGTGGTGTAAATATGTGTTAACATTAAACAGAGACTGTGCTGAGTAAATACTGATTTAATCACGTTAGCCTCCCACAAAAGGAGTGCGGTCTGTGTTGTGTTTGCACTTAAATCAGTGGATTACACAGTAAATCTATGTCCTAATGGTACAGAAGCTAATATGGAATGATTAAAAAATGATTTAGAGAAACATAGGGCTGCTCAATTATGGGAAAAGATTCACAGTAATTTGGGTTATATTTGAAATCATAATTAGTTCAAACAATTATTTGAGTAGTATCAAAAATGACAGATTAGCGTATCTTTTCTCCAAATTTTGAAGACACATAATTCAGAACAGAATTAGATTCAATGGTGTCGCAGTTTTCCTCAAATACACAATTTTTGTTGCAAAGTTCATACTAATATCTAATACTAATATCACCTCTCCTTCTGTTGCACATCAAACCAGGCTCAAACAGGCTGTGCAATCAGATGTGTTTATTTCAATGACGCATGTGAATTGAAGGAGCTCATTGGAGAATACCTTCTAGAGGAATCACTCTGAGACTTTCCAAACTAAAGGAAATACTTTGAGGGAATGACCCATTTCATCACCAACCAAAACACCAGAACGGAGTGTGGCCTTTCCAGTTCTGTTTACCTGGATCTGCTGACCCTACCTTACCAGCCCTGTTAAACTAAAGTGACTGAGGAGCGCTGCAGCAAAACTTGAATTTCCTTCTGGATCAATAAAGTATCTCTCTGTCTCTCTCTCTCTCTCACAAGCAGCCATATTCGTTTTGGACAGAACATGCGTGTCTCTGATTGGCTAATCCACCCGTCAGTCATGCCCATCTGCACTTTGGAAGATTAAATTTTGACCAGATTGACATCTTCGTAAAGTATTGAAGAAGTGTGTATTCTGGATCCTGGGAAACCATTTTGTAATTCTTACTAAAAGTTGATTAATTGCACAAACTTAAAACATGCTTATAGTATAAACATGTATTTCTAAAGGGAAGTTATATAGCACGTAGGATTAGTAGGATTACTCACAGTATGGTGGTATTTGCGGTACATTGCCATCTTCAGCAGCTTGTTCAAATAGTCCTCTAATTGCCTCTGCAGAAACAATACACCATGTAGACCACTATTTCTTTATAAATCTTTATTATACAAATCCAGACATGCAAATATGTAGCTCTGAGAACAGTTTTGAGCACAAGATGGCAATGGCATGTTAAAGTGTTATGGTAAATAAGAATTAGTGTGTAATTACCCTTCTGCTGGAGACCTGCTCATCACGCACCAGTTCATCTCCTCCTCCTCTAGGCAGGACGGGCATCTCTCTCACCTCACTCTTTCTCACCGTCCTCCTCCTCACCGTGTGGCTGCAAAACAAAGGCACAGGTCCAATTAAAAGATAAACAGGAAGCATTTTATTAAAGGGGAGCAGGCAAATACTTAATAAACATTGGAAGTGAAATGTTGTTATCGACTGGAAGCAATGGACACATGAGGAGTTTTTAATTACATTTTTGGGAGCATGAAATAAGAAGGGACCAACACAAAACCCAAAAGAAAGTTGTTTTTGTTGATAATGGGAAGTACATACAGAAGAACAAAAAATGCTTAGTTTAAAGGGCCTATATTACATGATTGTTTTTATCTATGTTATGATTTTTCCTCATCAAAAACATACCTAGAGTTACACAAACCCTGCATATTTAGTTCTCTCAAAGAGAAAACACTTTGTTCCACCTTGTGATGTCATGTGGTAATACAGAAAGTGCTCCACTGTGTTTTTAAACTTCATACACCTTCACTAAAATCATTAGGATACGTTTAGCCCTGGAATTGCCAATCTCTACTAAACAAAAGGTAAAAGGTAGCTGTTAACTTGAACTTCTTCATGACATCACAAGGTGGAACAAAGCATTTGACCTTTGGAGATGTTGACAGACTAATTATAAAGGGTTACTCAAACGTTTGAATGAAACAAAGCATAACTCCAATATTTTAACATGGCTTAAAGCTAACAAGAGTCATTATTTAGTAATACAGGACCTTTAACATATGGACAGTAATTATAATAATTTATATATATATGAAATGCATGTTTCATCAACAAAGTATAGAAATAACTGCCTGAGAAAGTTGGTCAAGTGAAGTTACAAAGTGATATGGGAAATTGATGAGCACAATGATTGTACAATGAAACAATTTAAAAAGGGAGTGCCTCCAGTTCAGCTCTCTATGACTAAAGTAATGGAACTCTAGGATTACTTTATTGTGGCCTGGCTGATAACGCAATCCCAGAGGTGTGGATTGATCAAAATATCATTAATAAATAATTTTTTGGTACACAATATGGGTCTTTAAGAAAAATTAATAATAATAATAAATAAGAGTTGTTTGTGTTATGATAATAAACATTCAAACTCAATTTGACACTAAGAAAAAGGTTGGACTATAACATGTCATTTTCAACACTAAATTATAGTGTTTATATGACTATGTTGTTCTATAATAGTTCTAAAGTTCTAATATAGATCCAGACCATTCAAAAACTGTACTGAAAAGGTAAAATTGTGGCTATTTATGTGTTTGTTTATTTTTATTTTTTTTGTGCTTTTAGTACCTTCTGGAGGGCAGAGGGATCCTCATAAAAGTCTTGTAGGTCCTGAGCTCTCGGTGCAGCTCCATAAAGTGTTTCTCTTTCCTCTTCACAACCCAAGTGAACTCTCCGTGTTTCAGCTCAATTTTAAACACAGCCGGTAAGGACTGAAACATAACAGAAAACAGCAATGGTCAGATGGACATTATGAAAGCAGCTGAAAGTGTGGGTGTGTGGTGAAAACATAAAGCATTCTGAGAGGGATAGGCAGCAATAACTTGAAGAGGGGGTTAAACGTCTAATTGAGTAATTATTAGTCTGTCTACATCTCCAAAGCTCAAAATGCTCTGCTCCACCTTGTGATGTCATGACGTTTCAGGTTAACTAGCTAACCTTTACCTTTAGTTCAGTAGACATAGGGCTGAAATTATGCAAATGATTCTAGTGAAGGTGTCTGGAGTTTAAAAACACAGTGGAGCACTTCCTGTATTACAACAACACATCACAAGGTGGAACAGAGTGTTCTGCGTTTGAGAAAAGAACTCAGCCTAAATATACTGGATTTGTGTGTTAAACATGTGTGAATGAAACAAAACACAACTCCGGGTCTGTTTGTGATGTGGAAACAACATTATAAAATAGATCAGAAAATAGCGTAATATGGGCCCTTTAATACCATATATATAATCCTCACGCTGAAATAAATGATTAGATAGAAAATAAAGGTAAGTGATATAATCCCTGCCACAGCTATGCATTTAATAATACAAAAACCCATCTAAAATACTGTATACCTTGTTGACGCTCCTGTGGTTGGAGAGGTTGAAGCGATCCTGAGCTGCAGTGAACCTCTCCACCTCCAGGATGCGCACCGTGATGGGCACAGCGGGCAGGTACACTTTGGCATTGGCCTCTTTGAAACCCACTAGGGTATAAATGGCTGAAAAGGGTATCCGACAGTCCCCTGGTAAAATAAAACACAGAATAATAGAGTTAGGGCAGTCCGTTTAATGACTGGCTCACGAAGGAGTTAATTTGGCTGCAAAGAAGTGAGTAGGATGTTTCTTTGGAAAGTACTGGAAGCCCACATGGAAAAATTGTGTAATATTTTTTGGTGTTGAGGTCAAATGGTGAGCTTGATTCACTTGACCAATATTTTTGAAGGAAATGGGCATGCAGACACCTTCTTTCAATTTTCAAGTGAAGCGCAGGCCAACTATGAGTAACAGAAAGTGATTTTAAAGCAACCTCAAGGCGTTAGTATCAGGTTTAACATTTGTAGCTATATTCCTTGGAGATATTTTTTATGAACATGTAGAGCTGGGAATTAATCAAATAAATGATTCACTCAATTCAGGTTTTTCAGCCAAAACACAAGATTGTGTCGGTTAAAGCATGTGAGGAGCTGATTTCAGACTTAACAGAATTTTTTGTAGTTTTGGACCTGTCACGATAACAAATTTTGAAATGTGATATATTGCTGAAGTAAGTAAATACAGATGATAATAAACGGAAATAATGAAACAAATGTCCCCCAAAAAGTAGAATTGTCCCCCAAAAAGTATTAGTATACTAAATGTAAAATATTGTTTTACTGTCATTAAAAAATGAACACTTAGTAAAGGAAAACAATACCTAAAATGTTCCCATCATAGTCCATCTCCTCTCCATCTCCAATGTCCAGCTCTCCTGTGTCCAGACTTTCCACCAGGTCGGCCATTGTGATTCCGTCTTGTTGGTCTGACCTTTGACCTATCTCCTCAGAGGTCACCAGGTTTAGGCTGCTGGTTGTGGGCGGGGCTTTAGGCAGCATGTTTAGCAGCAGAACCCCAGCAGAGCAGGGCGGACCTAAGAAATGCATATATGTTTTTGATAATAATGTATAAGGGGATTTAAACACTTAAATGGACAAATGGACAAATGGACATGGCATTGGTTGGATTTTAAACTCAAATAAAAATCAAAAATTTAAAAATATAAAAAAATGATAAATAAACTTAAAATAAAATTAAGTAAAAGCCTTTACCTTTCCAGAAAACAATGTAATATAATATTTTACGCAACAGTAAGTAAGAAATAAAACATGCGATAATTATGAACTGGATACACAAAGAAACTTTTAATCTAGGGTAATCAATACTTGATACTGAAAAGAAAGCATAAATAGGATGAAGTTGGATCTTTCCTTTCCAGAACTAATACAAGACCATTTGGTAATATTAAAAGGAATTAACTTTATATTAACTTTATTCAAGTTAGAGTTAAAACATTATCTATTGTCTAAAATAAATTGTTTTCTTGTGGTGCTGAAATTGGTATTGAGCATCAAGTTTTTCCCTTAGTATCGAAACCTAGGTTGTAATTTTAGTTCAACAACTCCATACCACATATAAACCACAGAAACAATGTCAAAATTTGCACTTAAATGCACTTTTCTCACGTCAGCAATATGCTTACAACAGTGGTGAAATGTTTAATCTATCAACTACGTTTCTCCATAAACAAAGCGCTTTCTATTGCCTATGTTTACAACTAAAAACCAAGACCTAAAGCACAAGAAGTGCAAGTTACTGTAAGTATTGTTAACTCAGTGACGCTGGATAATACATGATGGTACAAGCCAAAAGCAGCACACAAGAGCAGTTTGAGCATTACTCATAGAAAACACAAAGCGTGACTCAGGAGATGTCGTCATTTAGGCCACGGCACAAACCAGCCTCTGTCTCACTGCACTGACATAACGGTAGTCTGAGGAGGCTTAGGCGTGGTGGTACGGCTCTGACTCTGATTCTGCAATTTTCCACAACAGCTGGACTAGTTAAAGCTGCATTGTGTAACCTTTCTGGTGGAGGGTGCGTCAGATGTTTTCCTCCATAGAGATGTTATTACTTTGTCTGGAATGTTTCACAGTATGGTATTAAACCTTTCCATCTTCATGGAGACCAAACCAGACCAAGTTACAGGTCAGATCTGTGGAAGGGCAACCTGCTCACAGTCAGAATGCCTGTTTATATTTTTTTTTTTGTTCTTTGTTATGTGTGAGCTATTGTGTCTAAAGAATTTTCTTTTTCTTTGTGGCTCAATAAATTTTGTCTAAGTTAAAGCCTTACTGTGTAACTTTCCTGGTGGAAAATCCAACAAAATTGCCTTTATTAAGATGCTATTTCTTTGCCTGGAATCTTCTAAACTATGACATTTTCTGAAGGGCCCATATTACGCTATTTTCTGATCTGTTATAAAGTTGTTTCCTCATCACAAACAGACCTGGAGTCGTGTTTTGTTTCATTCAGAAATGTTTAAACACACAAACCCTGCATATTTAGTCTGAGTTCTCTCAAACAAAATACGCTCTGTTCCACCTTGTGATGTCATGTGGTAATACAGGAGGAGCTCCACTGTGTTTTAAACTCCATGCACTTTCATTTGGATGATTTTAGCCCTGGAATTTCCCATCTCAACTTAACAAAAGGTAAAAGTTAGCTGTTAACTTGAAAATTAATGACATGACATCACAAGGTGGAACACAACTCCAGGTATGTTTTTGATGAGGAACAACATTCTAACATGGCTAAAAGCTCACAAAACTCAATTTTGTGTAATTTAGGATCTTTAAACTGATCTATATTCATGGAGACAAGTAGTTAAGAGTCGCTAGGACAAGTTACAGGTCAGATCTGTGGAGAGGCTAGTAAGACTGTATGAGGTATTTTTGAGCAATAAAATCATCTGTTATTGAATAAATGCAAGATAGAAGTTTAATGCCATACTGAGGGAGCAACAGTCCATATCAAACTTTCACAGCAAATACCACCTTAGAAAACAGTTGGCCTTCCGAGTGCCTCCAGATTTAAACCAGATGCAAAAACAAAATTATATAAGATTTACCAGGACTAAACAAAGCTGAAGTAGTCTACAGCAGGACTAAGACAACTAAGCCAGCCTTGAGTGTTCACTGTGTTAAGAGTGTTGTAAAGGGCTCTATAAATAAAACATCAATACACATTTTTTAGAAGAAACGTCATTTTATAGTTAGGGCATAACTAGCTTGATGAAACCGGTGCTGCAAGATAGACAGTGTGTGGGACTTATTAAGAAATATCATGAAACATCATTATATTTATGGTAACAACAATACTGTGAAATGCTTAAAACATTGTCTGGGAATTCCTGTTAGTGTTCAACCGTATGAACCTGACTTTCAAAATAAAATAAAAAAAATAATAAAAGTAAGATATTTTGAGTATAGAAAGTTTTAAGTTGTTTCTTCTAAAAAAAAATCATCATCTTAAAGGGCCCATATTACACTATTATAATGTGATAATGTTTCCTCATCAAAAACATACCTGGAGTTTTGTTTTATTTTATTCACACATGTTTAACACACAAATCCTACATATTTTTCCCCGAGTTCCTCTCTCAAATGGGAGAACACGCTGTTCCACCTTGTGATGTCATGTGGTAATACAGTGCTCCACTGTGTTTTTTAACTCCATACACCTTCACTAGAATCATTTGCATGAGTTCAGCCCTGAATTTGCCAATCTCAACTGAACTAGAAGTAAAATTAGCCGTTAACTTGAAAACTACCACTTCATGACATCACAAGGTGGAACAGAGCATTTTGAGCTTTGGAGATGTAAACAGACTAATAATGCAGGGCTACTCAAACATGTGAAAAAAAACAAAATACAACTCCAGGTAAGTTTTTGATGAGGTAACAGCTTTATAACATGGCTTAAAGCTCACAAGAGTCAATTTTGTGTAAAATAGGACCTTTAACATCTCCAAATAGAAATCCTTGTTGAGTGAAGCAGACCAATGAACACATCAAAGTTTATAATAAACATTTCCAATCCTCCTGAACAAGCTCCAACACGCAGTGCCACCAACCGGCATCAGATACTGCACTCTCCGACTTAGGCAACCATTTCTTTTACCACTGCAACTGAGAACGCAATAAATACTTTCAAGTGACATTAAAATATGGGTAGCGTTAGTGTTTTGTCTTCCAATGGCTTCTAATGGCCCTTATAATATTTTGGCTCTCATGGTCAAAAAAAGGACATAGCACTTCCTTAAAATTTTGTTTTTTAGGAACTGATGTTAAAGGCTAATCAAGGTTAAATTTATTCACATATCCATGGGCTTCAGAATGATGAATAATTTGGACCGTGATTAGCAATTTAAAATATAATCTGAATAAGAAAAAAATCTATTATTTTTGTATAAAGGGTCAAGCTATGGTGCATGTAATTTCGCTTAAGATTTTGAGTGGTGGAAGAACTTAATACATGAACAGCCCACCACATTATAACGGAAATTATGTTAAAGGAGCCATATTACGCTATTTCGGATTCATGTTATAATGCCTCATCATTATGTTGTTGGATGATT
This sequence comes from Taenioides sp. WSHXM2023, assembly GCA_029959045.1. Classification (NCBI taxonomy): domain Eukaryota; kingdom Metazoa; phylum Chordata; class Actinopteri; order Gobiiformes; family Gobiidae; genus Taenioides; species Taenioides sp. WSHXM2023. The sequence goes on from CM057102.1 coordinate 19,814,544, forward strand.
CAGCCCTGGAACTGCCTCTCTACTGAGTAAAAGGTAAAAGGTAGCTGTTCACCTGAAAACTACCACCACATGACATCACAAGGTGGAACAGAGCATTTTGAGTTTTGGAGATGTAGACAGACTAATGCAGGATTACTCAACCATGTGTGAATGAAACAAAACGCAACTCCAGGTACCGTAAGTTTTTGATGAAGTAACAGCTTTATAACATGGTTGAAAACTCACAAGAGTACATTTTTTTTATAATATGGGGCCTTTAAATTATGCTAAAACAGACAGTAACAATACATTTGGACAAGCATGACTAAAAACGCAGGGAATACAAAAATAATAAAACATCTGTTACACAAGTTAAGTAATTGAAACTGTAAAAGAAATTGCATTCATTGGTCAAGATATTCTCTATATAGAAGAAAAATTTTGGCTATGGCATGTCCTTATACCTGTGACACATAAAACCATAGGTATTTTTAACTGCTGCCTCTCTCCCTGTCCCACCCGTCTCCCAGAATACCATGACCCAGCAGCAAACGCTTGACCCACAAAGCGCCTCTGTGGGGGGCTGCTGGGGGTTTGGTGTAGGGTCTAAGTTCAGAGCATGTCAAAGCAGATGCACACTAAAGCGGTCCTAGAGTCACAAACCCAGATAGTGCAAATTATGGGTTATCTGTATTTCAGGGCAGTGCGTTCTGTTTCCTGCTTCCTGCCGGGTTGTCATGGCGATCTAAGAGCAACCAAAATATACTGCAGAGAAGCAGTGTCCGCCTCTTCCTTCATGTGGGACTGTGGCTTTTAAATGTCAATTAGATGAGAATCAACATACTGTGATATGATTTCATAGAGATATAAGTAGGATATGAGGAATGGATGTGGGATTTTGTATGTAACATTACTAGAAACATTAAACTGCATTATTATGACTTGAGGTGGCACTTTTATGAATTTGTGATACCTGCTTGTCTTCATGGAGGTCCTGAAATGTTCCACAGTATGGCATGAAATATCTTGCATCTAAGAAAACATGTATGAGGGTGGCTGCCTTGACACAGATCTGACTTGTAACTTGGCCTTGTAACATTACCAGTTTGTGTTAATGCCATAGTGTGGAACATTCCAGACAAAGCAATACTCTCTCCACGGAGACAAAGAACAAAGTTAGTTAGTGCACCAATAATCACATCTTTTAAAATGTTGAAAAGTAGCACCTCTACAGTTGTGTTCCTCCTATAATGCGCACAGCAATATATAGTTACATACATTCCTATATATTCCATGTATACCGCTAATTAGCATAACATGGATGGTCCCATATGTCCCACCCACCTCCTGCTCTCCCACAAAGATGTTCAAATGATCTAAAACTGGGCGACTCTTTGGTTTCTTTGGCAGCACAAAAGCAGCTTCCAGGAAAAGTCTTCATCAGTTCACTTTATAAACTGTTTCACAGCCAAACTCTTGAGTCTCTCTCGTGTGGGAAGACACCGTCACTAAACCAAAGCTGATGCTCGTACATTATAACATTAAAAAGTCCTGTATTACGCAAAACTGACTCCTGTGTGAGCTTTAAGCCATGTTAAAATGCAGTGACCTCATCTAAAACATACCTGGAGTTGTGTTTTGTTTCATTCTCACGTTTGGAGATGTAGACAGACTAATAATAAAGGATTACTCAAAGCTCAAAATGCTCTGTTCTACCTTGTGATGTCATGAGGCAGTAGTTTAAGTTAAGAGCTTTTACCTTTTGTTCAGTAGAGATTGGCAACTCCAGTGCTGAAATCATCCAAGTGATTCTAGTGAAGGTGTATGGAGTTTAAAAACCACAATGGAGCACTTTCTGTATTAGCAATTGACATCACAAGGTGGAACAGAGTGAATTCAATATGCAGGATTTGTGTTAAACATGTCTGAATGAAACAAAACACAACTCCGATGTTTGTGATGAGGAAACAACATTATAACAGATCAGAAAATGGTGTAATATGGGCCCTTTAAATGTCCCGTGGGCCTGGGTGAAGGACTTGTTCCAAACTCGAGTCGTATTGCAAGTCATAGTGCAAGTTAGACACAGTATGCTCAAATTAAAGCACTCTGGACTTCCACTAATGTGTAACTGATACTTGAATTAAAGTTGCACTATGTCACTTTTCTGGTGGGGAGTTGGCTACATTTTGTCTCCACGGATATACTATTGCTTTTCCTGGAATATTAAGAAGGGGACAATTACCATATTATCATATGTTACATTTACACATGTTCTTAAAAACACCTTGAGCAAAGTCGCCTCTCCACAGATCTGACTTGGCCTGGTGGGGTTTGTGCTTGTTGGAGATACGTTTATAGTAGTTTAAAGGTGCATTGTGTAACATTTCTGGCGGAGGGTCTATCGAATGCTTTTCGATAGAGATGTTATTGCTTTGTCAGGAATGTTTCACATTCACATAAACCTTTCAACTTCATGGAGACCAAACCATACCAAGTTACAGGTCAGATCAGTGGAGAGGAAACCCCACTCACAGTTAGAATACCTGTTTTTTTTATGTATTTTTGAGCAATAAAGCCACCTGTAATTGAATAAAAGTAATGCAGAGCTGTTTAATGTCATACTGTGGAACATTCCACGCAGAGCAGGTGACGGACCCTTAACCAAAAAGTTACATAGTGCACCTTTAATGGTTAATAGTTTAATGTTTACTTATAGGTCATCCAAAAAGCAGAATATGTTTAGTTGTTACTTTACTGTTATATATTTGTTGTACTTGTTGTAAATGGTGCTTTACTCAAACAGATTACAAAATTTCAAAATTCTTAAGAAAACCAGTTTCTCCTCCCGAAGTTGTACTTGGCTTGGATTCAGTACGACTCAAAGACCGCGGTTGTTCATAAAGGATGGAGAGTGTTTGAGATGTAGCAAGTACAACAATTCAATAACGTCTTTAGGGCTACTAGATTAACTGAATCAAAATCTTATATTCTAAAGACTGCAATTATTTAAAGGTGCATTGTGCAACTTTTCTGGTAGAGGGTCTGTCACCTGCTTGTCTCCATGGAGATGGTTATTGCTTTGCCTAGAATGTTCCATGGTATGATATTAAACATGTCTATCTAGCATTTATTCATTACGGGTGTTTCTGTTGCTTAAAAATACAATAATTCTCTCTGAATAGGATCACCTCTCCACAGATCTGACCTGTAATGTAGCTGTAAAGTCATTTAGACCTTTACAAACATGTTCTGAAATATAATGTGATTCTTGAATTACATTATCAGTTCATATTTCAGTCTTCTCTCAGATGTTAATCCTTCTGGACATGTTTAAAATAAAATATAAAAGATATAAATCGCAAATTTTCTCATAATTTCAACGTTTGTCAGAAAAATGTAGATCTTCTGTTTTTGGGCATGATGATGTTCACAGGTAAAAATGAAAAAAAAAAATAAATAAATAAAATGAGTGATCAGGATTAGAACCACAGACATGCAAACTCACAGCATTTTTTCCATTTGTGGGCGGGATAGAAGTGAGGGAACATGTTGTCTTCAAAGTTGATGTGTTAGAAACCAAAAATTAAGAAAACGGCAAACTGGAGAGACGTGGAAAGGAGCAAATTGCGATCGCTCAATATTTTAATGAAATCAGGCTAAACTGTATAGTATAACACAAAATCAACCCCCAGCATTAAGACACTAGTCATCATTAAGGCTGCACAATACAATATATGGCTCTCAAGTTAAAAATTTGAAGTGTTGCAATTATCAAATAATAAAAGCTGCTATTTCAGTAATTAAATGTACGTTGTAAACCATCATCTCCTCTGGCTGGCTCATCCGGTACTTCAGACCTTGTTCTCAAACACATGGGATCCTTACATACACATAGCTTTTTCAGTTCAAATACAAATTCCAATACTATGGCTTTAAGTATCTGCTAATAACAGATATCAACCGATACCAGGGCAGAGACTGAAAACTGCATTTACTGACTTAAAACAAAAATGAAATAAGACAAAACTGATCCAAATGTCTTCGGTAGCTCTTATTTATCTCGAGTAACAACAGGACAGCTCTGTATAAATAAAAGTTAAATATTATGAGACTTTCTGGGCCAACTACCACCAGTAAATAGTCTGGTAATTATTTTTTATCAATTTATACATGTCCAATCGTCCAAAAGGATATCAGCTGAACCGGTATTTGGAAGCAGATATCCAGTTCGGCAACTTTTTCAAAAAAAACTTAACAAAACTTAACAAATCACTGCCATAAACTGAATCTCAAACAAGTATAAATATTGTTAAACCCAAAGGACAACCATATTAATTATTTTAACTGAATACTCTTAGATAAAAAAAAGAACCATTATGCACAGTCTCACAAAGAAGCTTTTCACTTAGATATTGATTTTGGTCACAGTTTGGCATGTCCTGCCATAAAAATTATTCGCTTCTCTTTAAACAATATCTCACTCTGTTAATCTTTTGCAGTGGTCGTATTTGAGGTCTTGTGATCAATAAATGTAAAATTATTCAAAGGAACACTGCAGGTCTGTCTAACCATTAACAGTATGTCAACATGAGCACGGCTGCTTCTGTCCTGCTTATTCATGTGGTGTCAGGAGAAATATAAAGTTGTGAAACGCATCACTGTCACTGCTGAGGTGTGAAGATGAGACACACTCAGCCATAATCAATCAGTTTTGTTTAAGATTCAAGGATTCATGAGTGTTTTTAAATGCGGTTTTCCAAAATACGGTCAGGTTTAAAATTCAGTCTTTCTGTATGAATTCTTACTGTGTGAAGTTAGTGATTTGGTCCCTCCTTTTGTCTCCATTTATCCGGGATTGGGACTAGCACAAAGACGAGGACTTAACTGTCCCAATGAATCAAAATTATATTTGATTCTGTAATACACCAAATACCGCAACATAATTCATATTTAAAGTCATATAGTCCTGGTTTAATTCTGGCTTCATCCGACTCAATGACTCTGGTTTATAGGTTAAGTCCAGGTTAAATCCAGGTTAAATCCGGGTTAAATCCGGGTTAAACCCAGGTTAAACCCAGGTTTTGTCAGTCTTAAATCTGGGCTTGGTCCGGGTCGAGTCCAGGTCTGGTCCTGGTTTGAGATAGACAAGTTTCATCTCTAACGTGGAACATTCTAGACAAAGCAATAACATCTCCATGGATACAAGCAGATGACGAACCTCCACCTGAAAAGTTACACAGTGCACTTTAAAGTCATCTGCAAACAACAAAATGTCCTATTATTTTATATTATCTGTTAAGAAAACACTGCCAACCCTCTCGTTTAGACCTTTACAAACATGTTCTGAAATATAATGTGATTCTTGAATGACATTATCAGTTCATATTTCAGTCTTCTCTCAGATGTTAATCCTTCTGGACATGTATATAAAAGATATAAATCACAAATTTTATCGTAATCTCAATGTTTGTCAGAAATATGTATGATGACGTTCACAAGTAAGTTTCTGGTTCTGGTTCTGTCCGGGTTCAGCCCAGGTTTAGTACAGCTTTAGACCAAATTTAAACCAGGTTTAGTCCCTGTTTTATTTTTAATATTTGACCCAATTCATTATTACAATTTCCTGTTTCCTTTTACTATACTATAAATTAAATAATGTTAATAAAATCCATTGCTCATCTGAAGTGGTATTTGAAGAGGTACTAAGACTGTCATTCACAACCATTTAAACCTCACCAGTGAATACCAATGAGTAATACTATGGTAACAAGTGCATTTATAGTACTATGTAGCCTGACATTTACTGTACATTACACACGGTGCCAAGCTGGTCGTGGCACAGATGGTACGGAGAGAGAAAGAGAGAGAGAGAGAGAAAGAAAGAGAGGGGAAAAAAGGAAGACAAGCATGAAGAGGTCCAGTGGCACCTCTCTCTCTGCCCACTCCAAAGCTGCCTATTATCTAATCACCACCACACAGCGCGAGGAGGAAGACATGACCCAAAGAAGCAGACGTCATCATGGCTGGACGCACTGCTGTGAAAAACAAAGCATCGTTGTAATTTGGAGGAACTGTGGTTTCACTCAACCAACACTGAGTATGGAAATGTTATGACAGTGAGGGATTATATGGGGGGTATTCAGTACAGATGAACTCCATGGACTGGGCATTGGGTAAACAGTATGTACACAGAAAAGGTCTATAAAATGGAGACGTATACTGCGAGTGGCTATGGAAGATTTCTTCAAATCCTAAACTGAACAGTATTATTAAAGGCAGAAATAGTATGAATTAGAGGTGTCTGTGTAATGCCTCAGTCGTTTTGTTTATTAGAGATTGTATTAGAGGCAGTCAATATATGAAATGAGCAATAATTTTTAAGAATGTTTTGAAAATATGCAAATATTGGATTGCATAAAGTGCTGATGAAAAATAAACTTTTGTTTTTTTCTTCCAAAGGGGTACTAAACCCTTTTTCTGCATTTGTTTTCAACCTAAAACAAGCACCATACGTAAAATCCTCCAGCTAAGGTAGTCCTGACCAGGCCCCGTTCAAGATCATGGACATGGTCCCATAGCATTACGCTGTGGTGCTCATTGGTCCTGATGAGGGCCACAGCAGCACTGACAATTAAGTGTACCTTTACCGTGTTTTTACATTTATCCACCTGAAGCATTTAATATAAAATATGATTACCGGTATATATTAAATATAATCATATGATTATTTGATTGAAGTAATACTACCACTGTCATTCAAACTTCTACTACTTCTAGGGATACACTGATTTGATTACCTGACCAGCCAGAACCACACGCTTTGACTAAACTTCACCAAGACCAGTGAGCCGTATCCTGTGTCTCTGATTTCAGAGGCCGTGATTGACAGGCGGATTAACCAAAGAGGCTCTGCATGATCTGTTTGCGTCTAAACATCGCTGCTGACACATTAAAAAGGAGAACTACATAAAGGACTGAGAAACAGCATGGATTTTTACAGAATCATCAAACTATTACTTGAGGTAAAAGAAGTTATATATTTTGTTCAGAATGTTACAACAATTTTGGAGAGGAGATGTTTTCCACATTTTAGGGACACGTGCTACAAATTAGCAGCTGTGGTTGGACTGTTTCAAATTTGGACGGAGGATTTTCACGCTCTGTGGTCCAATTCCAGACCCTTCTAGATTCAACAGAATATAGAAGGGACTGGCTAGTCAGGCAACTGAAATGATACTGATATAGAATATTGGCACCGATACTGAAAAAGTGCTGGATCAGGTATCATTTCCATGATATCGGTTAAGCCGATATCAGTGCCATTTTCCATCCTTATAGTGGTATCGGGTTATATCAGGTATTGGCAGATACTTAAAGTCAAATATCAATAATGGTATTGGATCTGAAAAAAATGGATCTGGATCGTCCCTAACCATTTATTTTTCAATAATTTTAGGATTATCTCAGTAACTCCTTTTGCCATGGATTCTACCTGGACGACTGAGGGATTCTACGCACATTATCTCAATAACGATAATCAAATTAATTGAATGAATGAATCAGAAACGTTCCTTTAAATGAAGGTGAATGGACTGTGAAATTAACCACAAATGTACAGAAATATCACTTTACAGATGCAACTTTTGCATGGATATGTTTACAGTCCTTAGATCATCCTAACAGCAGTCGTCATTCAGGGTTCCACGACCAGACAACCAGATTTAAGCCTAAATTATAAGGTTTGCTTCTCATAAACCTAAAATTACTCCTGCCTGAGTCATTTGGAGTAAAAGGTAAAATGAAATGACAACAATAATTACAGCTACATTGCAACTTGAATGGGAAAAAAATATTTAACAGTAATAACATTTAACTGTACCCATCTCTACCACAAGGCTGTGGGGCGTTATTTTGGTTAAGGATGCCACAAAACAAGCAACACTGTGCGCCACATCTGTAAGTCATTTCCTCAATCTGCCATGTAAGCCAAAATCCAACGACACTGGACTACAATTACAAAAACACATACAGTATTATGTAAGAGAACCAGAATACTGGCAGCATTCCTGGACTTCTTTGCTATTCTGTCACCGTCCAGCAAATTACTACTGACTATTGAACACTCTACTTAAAAGTGAACTGCATTTAACATTAACATTTCCATCATCATGGAGACCAAACCAGGGCCAAGTTACTGGTCAGATCTGTGGAGAGACAACCCCGCTCACTTTCAGAATGCCTGTTTGTCAAGGTATTTTTGAGCAATAAAACCACCTGTAATTGAAGAAATGTAAGTTAGATCTGTTTAATGTCATATTGTGGAAAATTCAAAGCAGAGCAATGACATATCCATAGAAACAAGGCAACAGATCGTCAACTGAAAAGTTGCATAGTACACTTTTAAGTTCAAGTCCCAACAGGTCTCAGACATTAGGAATAGCAATAAAGATAGCATTGTATGTGGGTCATTGTGGATTTGGGCTGCGGGTGCCAATGGACAGACTGCGGGCGAATGCCAGAGGTCAGCAGTGAACGTAACGTGCGTATACAGTTGCAGAAAGACAACACAAGAAAGGGCTTGGTACCGACGGAGAGCGCATATGTTCAAGAGAAAAGAAAAAGGAAAATCTCCTCTGCGTTCCCATGCGCAGTCAGATGCGATAACTGCCTTCCCAAGAGAATGAGAAAGGAGGCAGCGCGTAAAAATGTTTCCTATGGACGCAACAAGGCAGAAAGATATTTTTTCGCCATTTTACGCAAACTAGATTCAACGATACATGAATTGTTTTAACCATGTAACAAGAAAAAAGGTACGCCTAAATACTTTTTGCACAAGACTTGTAAAATCATTGGTAGACATTCCCAACCTGCTCGTTTGGAGGCCGCGCAGCCCACATGTTGCTCGGGTTTGTGCCTGTTCCACTTGCGCAAAAGAAAGAGAGCGGACACAACTTAACAGACAGACTCAAAGCAGCTAAAACGTGACAGCGGTGTTTGGACAGTCCTCCCGTCTCCTCTTTGCTAAGGCTGAGAAAAACCAACAGTGAACTGTCCCTCAACTCCTCAGACAAGGCGGGACTTGCAAAAACTCTGGACCAATCAGAGTTTAGAAACGCCTTCCACAATAGACGTAATTGGTCGGAAAATACTTATGGATATTGAGCTTATCTTTTATCTTTTCTCTAGTATTTTTTATTTTGTCGCTATGTAACACAAACATTAGTAACTATATTAACAAACTGTAGCATTAAAAACAGTTGGAAGTTTTCAATCAATAATCAGCGTGTACCTCATTTTAATTGGAACTTGAAACTACAGCAAATCCACGTTTGATGTAGAGATCTCTGGCGCCATCTCGTGGGTATATTTACGTACTACATTTTAATACCGTGTTTTCATCTGGCGTTATCATAATACAGACTTTAACCTGTAATATACTACCACACCCCGATGCATTGCTTATATTGGATGGGACCCAACAAACCGCACGACATAGTAGCTCAAATTCCTCAATTATTATAATTACTGGTGATTTGGTGATTATTATTTGGTTGATAGGGTTCTCCACAGCAGCCAATGCTTTATACAAAGAACTACTGAGAGAACTGAGGGTGAATGATGATACAGATTATTATTTTTTATGATGGTCTAGTCACTGTAAACACATTTTCTTTGAATGTTTGAGTTTATGAACTATAACATGAGCCTGTCCAGAGACAACAGGTGAAAATTTGCTTCAAAATAAAATAAACTGAAGTGGCAGTATAGGCTATCAAACTTTTTACTCCAAATTACTCATAAATGTCATGTATCTTGAACATTATTATTTGGGTGTATGGCATTTTGGCTGCTGTTTCCTCTTTTTGGCTTAACACCACCAGTATTTCAACAAATACTGCCACACATTGTGTAGCTGAGACAAAAAATGCATTTAACCAATCGCTTAAACTAAATTAAAGAAAATAAAAGAAGATTTAAAGAAGGCTGGGTGCTTACCAAATGAGAAGAAAGAGTTTCACCGTGTTCCCAGCTGAAATATCTGTCTATCTTTTCCAGCCAGTTTCTTTTTATTTATCTTCCCCTCCCTCCACCTCTCACTCATCATGACTTAGTGGCCATAAACATAATGTTTTCCGGGGTTAGCACCAAAAGGCACAAAGGGCAAAAAGATAATGGCCTAAAACTACATGAAAACTAAATGCTATTTTCTAGTATCGATACTATAAATAAATAAATAAATAAATAAATAAATAAATAAACCAAATTGGGTAGTACCAAACTCACTTTGTCTGGATTCCAGGCAAGGTTCCTGTTTCAATACATTGCCTGTCTGTATGGAGGTTTATTCATTTATTTTATTTTATTTTATTTTATTTTTTCACTTCTTGCACCTCTCTCCCTCACATGAACAGGGCATAATTTGACCTTTCCTGAATAATCTTGGGGTGGTGCTGATTTTTGTCAGAACAAATATCAGAACACATGGTAAAATTAAAGGTGCACTGTGCAGCTTTTCAGGTAGAGGGTCCACCACCTAATTGTCTCCGTGGAGATGTTACTGCTTTGCCTGGAATGTTCCACTGTATGCCATAAAAAGTATCTATCTTACAAAAATTAAATTACAGGTATTTTTATAGCTCAAAAATACCTTAAAAACATGAATTCTCATTATCACTGTAGTCACCTCACCACAGACCTGACCTGTAACTTGGCGTTTTGCTTCTTTCTTTGGAAATTGATGCGTTTAATGTCGTACTGTAGAAAATTAATCTCTATGGAATTCAGTCTCCATGGAAACAAGCAGTTGGTGGACCCTCCAGAAAGTTACACAATGCACCGTTAAATAAAGCAGGCTATTATTTTGGGTAGAAAATTCTGTTAGACCTGAATCAAAAAGAGTGTTTTTTGTCATCGCTATGGAATCAAAGTCCGTATTGAGCCTTTTCCTTAGAATATTTATTTCGAGGTGAGTGATTTTTTCCCCCTATTTGTCTCTTTTGTCGTATATATCAAACTATTTGTTTATATACTATATGTTATATGTTAACATGACAACCAGATTCTGGTGTAGTGACTGTGAGTGATCATTTCAGTATTCTGAATTCAATCTTCAAGACAGTAACGATACCAAACTCACTTTTATGAATGAAAATCTGGAAGAGAGGAAGAATAAAAACACATAACAATATCGAATATGTCCTTTAGGCGGCGTTGTTACACCAGCCTTATTTAATCTCAGTCAGTTCACCTGTACCGTACTCGCTCCAGGCAGTGCGCACTGGAACTCATTAGGCAGTCCTCAGAAGAACTACCACGGGGCAGTGTAGTAAACTTATTTATCTAATTTTACTGGAAACGTCGGTCAGTATGTTGACAATGCGACGCTCATTCTTTGTTTTCGTGACTTTAGTTAAATTGTCCCGCTTCCGGCACGTCGCGTTTGTATTCACGCTGGTGGTTGTTTACCCGTTTGTGTTTGGCTGAGGCGCGCGTGGACAGATGTTATAGATGTCCACTGCAGCAACACTACGGCTCCTCTGACTCACTGCCTCCACACGGACTGTCACTGTCTGAGACGCACGACGCACTATTGGATGTGGATCTATTTGTCTTGAAATATTTTACAAACTGGAAGATCTGGATTTATAAACTTGTTTCTGTCAATTATATTTTCATTTCAATTATTGTTATTCATTTTGCTTTTAAAAAGTGAAATATTTACCAAACAAACTCAAGGCAAAAGGAATCGGAGTTGCTTTTTCCTGTAGCTGCTTTTGGTAATGACTTTTACGCACGGCTTTTTGAGGTTTTAGAATGACAGGAGGAGCGTGCCACGCCGCTGGGGTAGATGAGCCCCGTTATGGCTGGTGGTGTTTTGCCGAGCCAGGGCCAGGCGCGGCCATGTAAATAAACAGCAGTATGCCCTCTTGGCCCAACCACACTCAGTGCCTCTCCCTCAGTAACTGCAGCTGGGAGAACTACAACAGCACATGGGACTTTCCTCCTCTGAATTTCTACTCCATCCCGCTCCTCACGGCCACCACAGTCGCGTGTTCGCTGCTGTTTCTAGTGGGAGTAGCGGGGAACGTGATGACTATTCTGGTGGTGAGTAAATACAGAGACATGCGGACCACCACCAACTTGTACCTTTGCAGTATGGCGGTGTCGGACTTGGTCATTCTTCTGTGCATGCCTCTGGACTTGTACCGGATGTGGAGGTACAGACCGTGGCGCTTTGGAGACGCACTTTGTAAACTCTTTAATTTTGTGTCCGAGTTGTGTACATATTCTACTATTCTCAGCATCACCGCTCTGTCCGTGGAGCGCTACTTGGCAATCTGTTTTCCGTTACGCGCCAAGGCTCTGGTCACCAAAAAACGTGTGCGCGCTCTGATCCTTGTTCTATGGACCGTTTCTATGATGAGCGCGGGACCCGTGTTTGTTGTGGTGGGGGTAGAACGGGACAACAGGAGCGACATGGACCTGGAGGACACGCGCGAATGTAAAATGACGCACTACGCACTGGAGTCGGGGCTGATGGGCGCAATGATGTGGCTCAGCTCCGCGTTCTTCGTCATGCCCGTGTTCTGCCTCACGGTTCTCTACAGCCTTATTGGCCGAAAACTGTGGCAAAGGCACCGGGAGACCTGCATGAGCTCCAGGATCGCGCACAGGGAAAGGAGCAACAGGCAGACCATCAAGATGTTGGGTACGTATTTTTACGCACACATTACGCACTGTGCGTAAAGCACTTTTTTGGTTCCAGTTATATTCTTACCCATAGTTCTTACCCAAACTATCCTTCTTCTATCTGAATCTTTCACCAAAATAGCATCATCTATTAAAGCAAGACTAAAATAAGTTAGGAGACAATTACTTTTTTCATTTAAATGAATAAGATACAATGGGTAAACTTTGAAGCATATATTTCTCTCTCTCATCCCATCTCTCTTTTACACACACACACACGCACGCAGGCACGCTCTCTCTCTTTTCCTCACTCATTCACTCTTTTCTTTCTCTCTATGGCTCCATCTCTCTTACCTCCACTCATTTTGTCTCTCACTCACCCCCTCTCTCTCTCTCTCTCTAACCATTATTCTCTCAACCTCAAGTCCACTAATGTTCTCTCTGTCTTTCTCTCTCTCTCACACACACACACACACTCTCTTCATCTCTCTCACCTCCACTCCACTCCACTCCACTAATTTTCTCCCCTCTCTCTCCACAGTGGTCGTGGTCTTTGCCTTCGTCCTCTGCTGGCTCCCTTTCCACGTTGGCCGGTACCTGCAGTTCCGCTCTCTGTATGCCCAGTCCCAGCTCCTGTCCATTCTGTCTGGATACTGCAGCCTGGTGTCTGTGGTCCTCTTTTACCTGAGCGCCGCCATTAACCCCATCCTCTACAACACCATGTCCTGGAAGTATAGAAGGGCAGCTGCTCGACTCTTCGGACTCACAGACAATAACCAGCCTCATAGATGTCGCACAGCTAGCAACTTAAAGGGACAGTGTTCAAACATCTGGAATGAGTCCACGGCTAGCTTTTAATCTTAAAGGTCCTATGTTACAAAAAAAGGACTCTTGTGAGCTTAAGTCATGTTAGAATGCTGTTACCTCCTTAAGAACACACCTGGAGTTGTGTTTTGTTTCCTTCACACATGTTTGAGTAATCCTGCATTATTAGTCTGTCTACATCTCCAAAGCTCAAAATGCTCTGTTCTTAGACTTAGACTTACTTTATTGATCCACAAGGGAAATTATTTAGACACAGTAGCTAGTTCCACCTTGTGATGTCATGTAGCGGTAGTTTTCACTTTAACAGCTTACTTTTAGTTCAGTAGAAAATAACACACAAACCCTGCGTAATATGCATGGTTTGTGTGTTAAAAATGTGTGAACGAAACAAAACACAACTCCAGGTATGTGTGTGATGAGGAAACAACGAAAATAGCGTAATATGGGCCCTTTAAACCTGAGGGCTAATGAATTGACAGAGATCATTTACGTCAAGCAAAAACTACAGCCTCAAGTGCTTCATCAATCAAAATGTGAACGGTACAGAAAATGACACAAAACAAATATGGCCTTATGTTGTTTTCGCAGATTCTGGATGACAAAGTAAGCACTGTAGACAATACATATGCACCATCTGGCTACTTTCAGAGAGGAGCAGAGGTGCGGTGTGAATGGGACTGTGTGAATGAATACAGTATTTTGTCTTTTCTTTGTATAATTGAGAATGTGTGACTCTATATGCCCTGTAACTTGGAGATTCAAGTCCATGCTGTGTCTATGCTGCTCAGAGGAAATGTAAAAATGTCACCTTTTATCTTTACAAATGTTAAAGGTGCGCTGTGTAACTTTTTGGTTGGGGGTTTGTCACCTGTTTGTTTCTTTAGAGATGTCATTGCTCTGCCTGAAATGTGCCACAGTATGACATTAAACAGCTCTACTTTACATTTATTCAATTACAGGTGGTTTTATAGCTCAAAAATACCTAGAAAAATGTTCTGACTGTGAGTGGGGTCGTCTCTCCACAGATCTGACCTGTAACTTGGTCTGGTTTGGTCTCCATGAAGATAGAAAGGTTTAATACCATACTGTGAAACAACAGACAAAGCAAAAACATCTCCATGGAGAAAAGCTTTTGGCGGACCCTCCACCAGAAAAGTTACACAATGCACCTTTAAATTATGTTGTATAATGTTTCTGGTTTGTATTTCCATATTGGTTTGAATTATGTGTTAGTATTTTGATGATGTTTTTATGTTGTCTTGTAATTTGGCCTTCTCAGGTGTGCTCGCATTGATCTGCTTATTAATGAAATGATTTTTTATATGTAAAATCTGTATTTGTGGAACACCAAAGACACACTGTCGAATGTTATGTAATGATTAAACTTGTGTAGTCCTTTATTATACTTAAGAGTCCAGAAAAGCAGACAACTCACCCTGTCTCAACATTGAACAACGCACAAAAATTTTTAAAGTGGCAAAAACTATGACTCACAATGTACTTATATGATTGTCTCAAAATGTTCCAGGCTATTGCTTTATGCTTATATAAACAAATACAAGAGCACTTCTGTTGAATGATTTTACTATTACACAATATATTTTTCATGTATTTATTTTTCAAGCTCATCTTTTGTACCGTTGATGTAAAATACAATAATAATTATAATGGGGAATTTGTATATAATTCAATCTTGCAGAGGTCTGTACTATGGACAGTTGAAGAAGAACATTGTTTTGCAGATGTATGTAACGTTTGTACACTGTACGCTGCCTGTTTTCTTGCTAAAATGGCATATTTGTAATAATGTTCACAAGCAGCACAGTATTTTCAACCATGGCCTTGGATTCAGATGAACGTTATCTCTTGTTGTGGCTAAAAAAAGTAATAAATATTTTTGTCAGTTTATTGTAGAGTCTTATGTGAATACGTTCTATGTGAATATGTCAATGTGAACTGTCATTAAAACCTTACATCTAAACTCACGGCTGTCATTAAGCTCAATGTAAAGAGGTTTTGTTTTTGTTTTTTTTTCAATTTGGGTGTCACTTCAGCTTAAAGGGGGCATATTAGACTATTTTCTGATCTATGTTGTAATATTGTTTCCTCATCACAAACACACCTGGAGTTGTGTTTTGTTTCATTCACACGTTTAACACACAAATCCTGCATATTCAGACTGAAGTCTTCTCTCAAATTGAAAACACTCTGTTCCACCTTGTGATGTCGTGGTAATACAGGTAGTGCTCCATTGTGTTTTTAAACTCCACACACCTTCACTAGAATCATTTGTATTGTTTCAGCTCTGGAGTAAAAAGGTAAAACATTGCTGTTAACTTGAAAACACCCACTGCAGGACATCATAAGGTGGAACAGAGCATTTTGAACGTTGTAGATGTAGACAGATCAAATAGTAGCTGGACTGGTGAATTCTGAAATCTTGACATCCATGAATACAATAAAAAAAATGCTATTACTGTCCACAAGCACGTTATCACACCCTCTCACCCACAACTCCAGCCATTCATAACTACTACAGGAGAAACCTCTTCACTTCGCCTCCACCGGTCACTCCGCAGTTGGTCCATTCTTACGCAATACCCATTGTCGACCTAAATAGTGATGTTTTTTTGCCCCTGAAGTTCAGTGACCTTCATCTCTGCTCTGTTTTGAATAGATAAGAGGGTGTATTTTTCATTCGCTTGACTGGCTACGTTTCATGCATCACAGAGTACACATAGGGTCACTTGAGTGATGGTGGACTCGGGGTGGGACCAAACACAGAGGAAATGAAAAGTCTA
Source organism: Taenioides sp. WSHXM2023 (assembly GCA_029959045.1). NCBI lineage: Eukaryota > Metazoa > Chordata > Actinopteri > Gobiiformes > Gobiidae > Taenioides > Taenioides sp. WSHXM2023. The sequence goes on from CM057102.1 coordinate 19,830,842, forward strand.
GTCTAGCAACCAATCTTCAGGGGCATAGACGACAAAGTAGCAATGATTATTCTGTTCTGCTTCTTACCTGGACAAATAACTTCAAATGAAATTCAAATAGTTCAGTGTAGTTATACAAAACCCACCTTTAAAGGTGACATGTTATCAATCAATCAATCAATCAAACTTTATTTATAAAGCACTTTTCATACAAAAACAGTGTTTGGAAATGTAGGGATGTTAAAAACAACCCCACATTTCCTTCCACCCACCCAACCAGCCTCCACAGCTGCCTGACCCCACACAACCAAACAGTAACACACACACACACGCCCACGCCCACACACACACACACACACACACACACACACAAACACGCTAAAATACATAAAACCACACATAGTAAAATGTGAGGCTGAATACAGGCGAACCAGTTGAGAAAGCACCACCAGAGGAGCCGTCTACACCAGGAGCAGAGAGCCGTCCACCGCCACCAGGAACCGCCACAGGGTCCAGGAGATAGATGAGGCCCAAGCACCATAGGACAGACCCCGGCAGCTGCAGCCGACCACTGCTCCCGGTGCAGAGGGCTCCTACAGAGAAAACACTGGAAATCCTAAAAATGATAAAGGAATATGAGCTCAAGCTAATAATAAATAGCAGACTTTAGCAGAAATGAAGTTCAAATTTATGATCTATCCACACACAAATTACACTGGGGAACACTAAAATTTTAACTTTCTATTGCATTGGATTTTTTAACTGATTCTGAAGGATTTTTAGGCACTGATTTCAAATCTGAAATTAGTTTTTCTCCATAAGCTCTAGTTTTCATGCAATTTGAGATAAATGAAATAGTCTAAATATGAACTAAATATTCTAAATATGAACTTACGTAACCCGTTTTGAGATTATATACATAGATAGATTCTAATATTTTTATCATGCTTCTTTTTTCCAGATCAAACATGGCTTCCTCATCGAGACATCGCTGTAGAAACAAGCCTGATGCCTTCTGTTACATCTGTGGTTGCTACACACTCCATCATAATAAAAATCAAAGATTGCATAAAATCTGTAGCTTGCAGAAAAAAACTAACTTCAGATTTGAACTCAGCACACTTAAATTGACTGAAAACAAGTCTTTCTTTAAATGCAACATATAGAGTGTTCCCCTGTGTTATTTGGATAAAATATGTTCACAAGGTACATTTGATATTTTTACTCAAATAACACTCAGCACTATGTAACTTTCTGGTGGACAGCATTCTTCCCAACAAGGTCCCCACTCCACAGATCTGACGTGTAACTTGGTCTGGTGCTGCTTCCTGTTTGTCTCCATGGAGATGGATAGGTTTAATAGCTGGGTTTCAGATGACATCACGGCATTAGAACAATAATATTTCATAAAGATGGGGGCAGCTAAAATGAATATTGTTCAATTACAGATTTTTGTTACAATACAAGTCAGTCATAAAAATTATAAGATTCAACATTTGTGAATTTACCTTTTGGATATTTCATGGCAAAGTACAATGTAATCACACCATCTGGAAGTACGGCATCATCACATCCTTGGATCTGAAAACCACCAGTATTTTACTTTGGAGCATTCCAGGCATGCCAATAACATCTCCATGGTGAAGGGCGAGTGGCAGACCCTCCACCTGAAAAGTTCCATAGTGCACCTTTAAATAAACTGTGGTGTGAGACAGTGAAGTTTAAAGGGACACAATAAAGACAAAGTCAAAAGTCAGAAAAAATTAAAACATTTATTGGGCATAAATATATTATATATACGCTACCGATACAGTTATGTCTTACATACATAGGGTAGTATTTGCAAAAATCTATACATTAAAATTGATATGGCAGTTTCTTTTATATAATGTATATGAAATTGTATAACATTTACAATACAAGAAATGCATGACTTTCTTTTTTTCAATTCGTAGACCATGACAACATTGGAATGTTTGTTTTTTTTTACTTGTGAGGTAAAAATATCGTTTTTTGTCTCGCTTAAAAAATAGTTAAATACCTGTGAGTTGTCTGTACGTTTGTCAAATTGCTAATCTCTCCATCAAAATCTCGACTCAAACCACGAAACGTACAAAAATAACAAAAGAAAATGTATCAGAAGGCACCGATGTGGGGTTGCTGGGCATAAACTAAACAAAACCATTCTTTACCCACCAAATGTGCAGGACCTGTGGGTGGGGCTTAGTTAAAAAAAAAAAAAAGTAGGCGGGGTATTAAAATCAACAGCATTTGAAAATAAAAAATAAACAAAAGAGTACCCTGCCCACAACCACCAGCCTTGGACTTGTTGACATTACTGTTGTCTTAATAAGGCTAAACATGGGATCAGGAGCAACATAAAAAAAATTAAAAAACGGGGGCGAAAAAGGCACCTGTACTTCTAGTGTTGACCCATAGGAGGCACTGTTTGTAGAAGCACAGGCCCATATTCTGGTAATGCCAAAATCACAGTGACGCCAACCACACCATACTGTATAATGCCGATGAAAGTAACAGAGGGGCTAGCAGTATAGTGTTCAGGAAATCTTGTATCCACCTCAACAGTTCCAAAAAGTGCTTAATTTCTTGTTAGTCATCACTACAGCTCTAAAGATAAATCTGTATCATCTCATAGCAAAATATTGGATAGAAAATACTCACTACTGCTATACCAGCGAAGACCTGAAGGGGGAGTCGTCAGTTCTGTACTACTTCCTGTCATATTGTCATCCACTGATTGCCTTTGTCACCATTGCATTCTCCTACAAAAGGGGCTAAACATTTATTTATAAAAAATGGCACATTTTTTGCTTTACAAATAATAAAAGATAATATAAAGAAGCATATCACAGATCAAGTTAATGTTTTTTTTTGTCCTTTTGAAAGAATATAATAATCGTAAATGCGGTGTTGTTACAGATAACATCACATAATAACCCTTTAGTGGACAAAAAGCCTGCACTTAGAACAGTTAAAAAGATATCAGAAGCTTCATGAAAATACTAATCCAAAAGCCAAAGGCAGCAGCGTCATCCCACTAAAAGTTGCTACATGTATTATTTTATCTCTAAGCAATAAAGGCGATTTTGGCTGTGCGTGGGCCAAAACCGCGGTAACACAAAAATACATATTATGCGTTTGGTTACATGATTTTGTTTTAAAAGTTTGATGGTAACTGCAATGCATGGACTGGTGAGCTACAGAAATACTTAAAGGGTTACTGAGATAAGGAATGCTGGCCTTTATCAAAATCTAACATACATCCATAAAAATTAAAAGAAAAAAAAAAAAAACATGCTACAAGAAAAAATTAGTACATAACTACATTGTCTCTTAATCTTTTAACAATAAATAAATGAAGATTGCACTGTTATTGGCATGTAAAGTACGGTATGCAATATATAGTATAAATAAGATAAGAACTCTACCTTGACTTTCCCATTGACTTTGGCAAAGGTATATTTTTTATGAGCAAGTAAACCATTTTGCAGACTGGAGCAAGGCACAGCGAAGATAGAGCGAAAGAAGGATGAAAATAAAAACGAGTAGAAAATGATGTTTATGGTATTAAAGGGGAAAATAGTCACCCTCTCATAAATGGTCTATTCCCTGAGGTACAAGACAGGCTGCCAATCAAAACAAAAGGGGGATCTTAGCGCGCCTCCCCATGTTTTCCTTCCACCTGATTCGTATATGTAGGGATCTTTGGGTCATCGTAGAGTATTTTGTTGGGGCTGTACCTTGGCTGCGATATATACTATACATAGAAGGGGTTGAAGGTTGAATGCCCTGTTCTTTTAGTTTGTTTAGCTCAAGAACACAGGAGAGATGTAGCTATTCTGCTGTCGATAAAGCACCATTTAAAAGATACAGGAGAAGAAAGGATGTAGAAAAATTGCAAGCGGAATAGCATTATAGATAAGCAATGGGAAGAGTCCTTAGTTGTATACTGTCGAAGCTGTTTGAGGTGCGAGCTCACGAATAGGCAAAATGGCTGTTAACAGTATGGTCTGTATAAATGAGGCAATAACGCTCAAATGACCTGGTTTACGGTTAAATATAGACCCTTTAAAATGCTACGTCATCACAATGTTCGATATTTCAAAATGGAGGCGACAGGAGGCAAAAGTGTAGTAACGTTGTACTCATTCAACAATTAAAGGTGCACTGTGTAACTTTTGTGGTGAAGCCAGCTTGTCACTATTGAAATGTTCTCGCTTTGCCCGGTATGTTCCACAGTATGACATTAAGCATATCTATATCTATCCAAGTTATAGGTCAGATCTGTGGAGTTGTGACCCTGCTTACAGTATAAATGCATGTTTTTTGTTTAACTTATGGGAAATAAAAACACATGATTGTATTCAAGTCTAATATCATACTATGGAACATTCAAGGCAAAACAATATCATCTCCATGGAGACGAGCAACCAAGCTTTAACCAGTCTAAATGCTGATGATTTTAAAGCACCACTACGTAACTTATCTGATATTTGTCTCGTCACTTTTGAGTCTAACATAAAATTAAGTGATCATTTTTAATTTCTAGTGTAGAAATGTGAGTTAGTTTGCTAGTATATTATAAAGGACTGAAATATACTATTTTCAGCCTTCAGCTGTAATAAAAGTATGATTTGTGTGGAAGGCTACAAGAACTTTAAATGCACTCACTATTAAGGTCAAAATTAATTTCTTCAAATAAAGGTGTAGAAAAATAGTGTGTAAAATTATCACACATTAAATAACCAATAAACAAAAAATATATATAGAGAAAAAAAACGTGTAACTGTTTTCTTAATAGGCTCTTATGTTACTTACTTAATATTTTTAATTAGCCAAAACTATTTTGAGGTTTCACATTTTATAATATTACATGGATAATCCCAATTGCTCCACTGAAATCACATTATATTACACTAAACAATAAACAAAAATACACGAGTCACTGTTTTCTCACTCTGATGTTACTTATTACTTACTTTTTAATTATCCCAATTTCGCCATTGAAATCACATTACGTTAGACTTCACTTTTGCTCCAGCTGCCTCCATTGTATTATTTCAAGTGTATTTGTTTAGAAACTTTTAAAGGGTCTAGTCAAACTCCCAAGTTTCTATATCCATCAGATCCTAGACCAGATTTGCTTTTTGTTTTGTATGTGAGCACCTAGCATTCCCCCATTTGCACTGTACTTTTAGACCTTACATCGCCATCTCTTTATATACATCACTTCTATAGCTCATAGATATTTGCTATATTAATATATTGTGTATATATCTATATATTAGACTACTGGTTTTCCATTTTATAGATATAATCAAAATCACAGGATAGCAGCATCATACACCACACATGAATTTGCATCACTTTGGTAGCTGAACATTTGTGTTACATAGAGATTTGATGATTGACTTCAAAAGTATGTGTTTCGTCATTGTCATTGCATGAAATGTAAAGTGTCCACTATCAGTCGCTGGTTGTAGTTTGTGTGTGTGTCTGAGAGCCTGTTGTGTCAAAATGAACAAAATCGAAAATATCTAAAGCTCTCCGAAAAAAGACCTAACATGGAATATGGCTGACTGGATAAAGACTGCAGCAAATTAAACATAAAATGTAAGGCGAAGAAGTCTGAAACAAAAATATACATGTCTCTAATAGAATATGTGTAAAAAGATAAAAAATAAAAACATGCAAGTCAGTCTGAGGAGCTTCTGCGTCCCTCACAGCTAGTTTTAAGGCTTGATTATCAGTTTCCAAACCGAGGTCCAGCTAAGAAAATGTGGCTTCCCTCGACAGAAATCAATAAAACAAAGATGACAGAGAAAGTATGACCAAGTGGGAGCAGAGACAGTAACAAGGCAAAGAAGGCCTGAATCGGTACATTGTCTAAAAAAAACAAACAAAAAAAACATACATAGCCTTAGAAGTAGTACATCAAGTGTTTTGATTTCATTCGGTTTGTTCATAAAAAAGTTTGTGATTTTGCGTTCTCTTTCTATCCTATAGTTTAAAAATATTCCCTCACTTCATGAAGAAGTATTGTAGCAGGCAGGCGATGAGGATGGAGAAGCCCGCAAACACGAACACGATTAGCGCCGCAAAACGCTCGTCGCTGGAGATAAGCCCTGCCCCTTTGCCCGTCTCTGTGGCACACAGCTCGCCCGTCGTGGGGCTGTCCTGACGGCGTAGGGTGAACAGGGAAGAGGGGCTTAGGGGGCCGCTCAGCTCCTGGGACGTATCCTGGCAACGACGGCACGCGCCCACCCGAAAACGGTAGTCTGTGTTGCCCTGGAGACTGGAGATCTGAAACGAGCCTTCTTCTCCCTTGAACACCTGCACAGGAGAGACAGAAGAAGAAGAAGAAGAAGAAGAAGAAGAAGATGATAAAAATCTGGGCTGCACAATAGATCGTAATCAAATCTGAAACATAATTTGAGTTGGAATAGTTATCAGATCACAAAGGCTTCAATAATTTAGATAATAGATCACTGTTCTTTGAGCGAGTCCTCTGCAAAAACAAAATATAAGAAAAAAGACTTTGTTGTACTTGTAGTTTAAAGGCTAAAGACTAAAGTGGGGTCGCCTCTCCACAGATCTGACCTGCAACTTGGTCTGGTTTGGTTTCCATGAAGATAGAAAGGTTTAATGCCATACTGCGAAACATTCCAGACAAAGCAATAATACTCTCTTAATAGAAACTCAAGCAAAATGTACGACCAATTAGCTAAACCTGGTTCTTACTGAGGATAAGAATTTGGAAATAATTTTCAAACGTTGTCAGCAGGTGTTTGCTCACTTGTTTTAAATAACTTTTTAACCCCATGACTTTTGATAAGAACAGAAAAACTTAAACAAAATTTTAAAAACATGTCAGTTCTTTAATTTATCAATGAAAGTACACCACTTTTCCCAGAGAACAACATGCATTTGTATTATGAAAATGAGTTATGTACAGAAAGTTCAACTGTGTTTTTATTTTGTTTGGTTAAAAATGCACTAATATGTTTTTAAGTAAATTACACGTCTCCATTATTTACAGGAACATTTCTGGTTTGCTGATGGAAAGCATAATGGAGAGATTTTCAGGTCAGGCTACTTTCATGACTAAATAACACAGAGAAGCACTCTGTAACAAAAAAAAAAAAATAAAAGTTGAAAATTCCGGTTTCGAATTTCTGTATAGTTAAAGGTATACTATGTAACTTTTCTGGTGGATTGATTGGCACCTCCTTGTCCCCATGGAGATGTTTTGCCTGGGATGTTTCACAGTACGGCATTAAACCTTATCTCTCCACTTTCCACTCCATTACAAGTCAGATCTGTTGAAAAGCAATCCTACTCACAGTAAGAATGCATATTTTTCAAGGCACTTTCTTAGCATCAAAACACCTCTAACTGAATAAATGGGGCATAAGTTTAAAGGGCCCATATTACACTATTTTCTGATGTATGTTATAATGTTGTTTCCTCCTTAAAAACATATCAGGAGCACAATAATTTGGATATCTTCAGGAATTGCCAATTTCTACTGAAAAAAAGCTAAAAGGTAGCTGTTAACTTGAAAACTACAACTACATGACATCACAAGGTGCAACATTTTGATCTTTAGAGATGTAAACAGACTAATAATGCAGTATTACTCAAACAATAACACCTCCTTGGAGTCAACCTTTAGAGAAGTACAAGGTCAGTCTGTTTATTCACTATAGCGTTTAAATGTGCTGACTTCTGAGTGGTCTTTTCCATCAAGGCTAAGTGAGCTATTGTGCGGTTCGGGGGAAATCACATTTTTTTTTTCCCAGAGTCTAAAATGAGTCCTATGATTACGGTTTGAGCAGATAACAACACCACCTCTCAATCTTGTCCTTCAATGAACCCAAGAAAGACGAAGGATGTAACAAGAGAGGGAATTAAAGGGCTCATATTATGCTATTTTATGATCTGTGTTATCATGTTGTTTCCTCATCGAAAACATTCCTGGAGTTGTTTTGTTTCATTCACACAACACACAAACTCTGCATATTTAGGATGAATTCTTTTCTCAGTCGGAAAACACTCCATACACCTTCTGTAGAATCATTTGCATGAATTCAGCCCTGGAATTACCAATCTCTACTGAACTAGAGGTAAAAGGTAGCTCTTAACTTGAAAATTACCACCATGGAGATGTTCTTACTTTGCGCTAAAGATTTGTTTTAACTTTGTATCATCATGGAGGCACACGGGAATGTTAAGCAGTGCTGCTTTTATACTATGTTATGCTATGATTATTTGTATTGACACAAAGCACAACTGTATTACTCCTTTTACAGCTAATCTATTGTAAGGTTACGATTTAAGAAGTATCATCTGTAATACGCGGAGATTTCTCTTCTTTCTGCTTGTTTTCATTCTTTTTTTTGTATGTTTAACTTTATGACAATGTTGATGTCTTTTTCTATTTTTTAATGAAATAAATTAATACATAAAAATGAAGTTATCTGAAAGCTCTCTATAGCCTTAGTGTATTGTTTGTAATGACACAAAGAACAATTCCACCAAATTGTTGTGTACAATGCCAGCAAAATGGTCAGTAGGTTATATTTTTATGTATTTGATGTCATAGTTTCAAAATAAACCAAATAGAAAATGCACAAATTCTCACAGAGTCTCGTTTTTGTCAAGATACTGGCTCCACAAAATTGCTGTAACAATCTTGTGTCTTGAAGTCTTTTCTACTGACAACAATAACAACTCTGTGACTGATAATTGGTCGGATAGGAAAAAAATCCACTATTTCAGTTTTGCTGATGGGGAAGACCTTTCTTCCAGTTGGAATAGTGAAATAGAAGACAGTAATTACAGAGATCTTAAAGGTACACTGCGTAATTTCAGTTGGGGCTCCGTCATCTCCTTGTTTCTATAGATATGTCATTGCTCTGCTTAGAATATTCCACAGTGTGACATTAAACAGCTCTACTTTACATTTATTCAATTACAAGTTGTTTTATAGCTCAAAAATATCTAGAAAAACAGGCATTCTGAGTGTGAACAGGGTTGCCTCTCCACAGATCTGACCTGTCTCCATGAAGATAGAAAAGTTTAATGCTGATGAGATGATGGGAAGTAAAATTTTAATCTTAACTATGTTTTGGTAAAATGAGTAGTCCAACCTGTCAAAGGCACATTAAAGGTGCACTGTGTAACTTTTCTGGTGGAGGATCGCCATCTGCTTGTCTCCATGGAGATGTTATTGTTTTGTGTGGAATGTCCCAGTATGGCATTGAATGTATCCATCTTGCATTTACTTAATACCATGTATTTTTATTGACCTAAAAACCGTGTGAGTGTGAGTGGGCTCGCCTCTCCACAGATCTGACCCTTGTCCCTGTGGTGTCACCTGCTGTCTCCGTAGAGATAAATAAGTGTAATGCCATACTATGGAACATTCCAGGCAATATCTCCGCAGAAAGAAGCAGGTTTTGGAACCCCCACCAGAAAAGTTATCTTTAACTATGAACCAGGACAAAATATGAGCCCTCAGTTTTATCTCATGAGCAGCCTTACCTGTTTATACTCGGACTCTCGGCCCACCAGCACCTGCAGCACATAGCTCACAGGGTCTCCTCGCATGGGTGGAATAGTCTCCCATGTGACCTCACACGTGTTGCCCTCCAGCTGGTGCACTTTGGGCGCTATGGAAACAAACAAATAAAGACATTCTTAAACATGATTATTACAACATGGATGGGGTTAAGAGAAAGGAGGAGAGTAAGCAATATGCTATTTAAATGAATGACTGTTGTCTGAATCATAGACTGTATATATAAATGGATATAGCAAACATGCTAGCCGGCGCATTCCAAATAGGAAGTGAGCATGGGCACGCTTCTGGCTCCATCGACTGTATTGAAAAAATGTCGCCCCTTTCTCTGGAAATGCTGATGTGAGCCTTGTCATTTTGGTCTTAAAATGTTCGTATTACCCCACTGTACATGATTCTGGTGTTTTTATTTAGCTAAATAGTGAAATAACTTGTTAAGATTTGTTTGTTAATTCTGAATGAAGTTTTTCTGCTCTCACTTTTTGTTGAAAATCACCTAAACACCTAAAGAGCATTGATGACAGGCTCCTGAAAATGTGTTGTGTAAATCCATTTTATATTATTTCTTGCGTTTTTTCATACAATTTAAAACTTTTTGGCAGTGTTTGCTAATTTTTTAAAACAACCTCAGCACTGCAAACTATCAGTCGTTATAGAAAGTGTTTTTTACCCTAATTATAATTTAAACATAAACTGACAAGTACCAACTCATTAACATTATTTTTATGCAGTATTCGCTTATGCTATGATTATTGTTCTATTTTAGGAAACCTGCATACATTTACATTTACCTAACACTGTTTTTTTTTGGGTTTTTTACTAGCACTACCTCCACCTCTGTTAAGTAGCCTACAATTTCATTCAATACACATCACGTTCACCGGCAGCTGTCACAAATACTCAGTACATAATGCAATGATGGTCGAATCATTTCATAACAAAGCCAGCGGCAAAATTACGATCTGTAATTTTGTTTTGCTATTTACATAATTGTTCGCCTAAGCACTTCTCCTTTGGGACCCATGTCACTCTACTCCTGCAAACATTAGTAATTATGGCCCAAGATAAAAACATTTGACTAAAAAGTAGAAGGAGAAATGAACGCTGCTGATTGGATAAGAGAGTTTCGATTAGACTAACTGGTTTAGAAAAGTCTGGAAGACCCTTGACTATTTAAATTTGTTTATATTACTTCAATGATCTTCCTGCATCTTTTTACCTCACAGCTAAACCAATATAGTTCTCAGGTTATTTCTCAGTCTTATTGCTGGAGTAAGAGGCTTACTGGCAATAACAACATAACCCATAACACTTTATATTGTATTTTCAGATATCAGGATCATTTGGATGACACAATGAAACCAAATAATACAGATTTGCAAATATAAAAAAAAATGGTAACACTTTATTTCAGGGTGAATCTAACTGGCACGTGTAATTTGCATAAGTGTCAATTTGATTAGTTAGTGTTTATTTGACTCTTAATTTTTTATTCTCTGATGTCTGATGTTAGAACATCTGGAAACACTTTATAATAACTACACTTAATTAGCTTTAAAGGTGCATTGTGTAACTTTTCTGGTGCTTTTCTCCATGGAGATGTTATTGCTTTGCCTGGAATGTTTCACAGTATGGTATTAAATCTTTCTATCTTTATGGGGATCAAACCAGACAAGCTGTTTAATGCCATACTGTGGAACATTCCAGGCAGAGCAATGATATATCCATGGAAACAAGCAGGTGATGGACCCCCAACCAAAAAGTTACATAAAAAAACACGAACAAAGACTTAAACAAACTGTTAATGAAGAATGATTCAGGCTTAGTAACTAGTCTGTAACTAGTAACTAAGGGTTTGGGTTAGGATTTAGTGTTATGGTATTAATTAAGCAGTTACTAAATCAGAATTAAATATTTGTTCACACTTTAAGGCATATACAAGTGCAGTTAGTTGATATAAAGTGTTGCTGGACATTTTTAATCATGAAAATTGATCCTGATCCTAACAGGCTTTTAGTAATAAGGGCATTGTTAAGGGCAAGTACCACAAGTTGCAAAAACTGTTTTTGTGTCCTTAGGCAAGACCCACATTGCCTAGTATGAATGTGGTGTGTGTGTGTGTGTGTGTGTGTGTGTGTGTGTGTGGGGTAATGGTCATTTTTATACAGCTCTTTTTCACCTTCAAGGCACTCTAAGCGCTTTACACCAGTGTATGCAGACACTAGGGGTGAGGTGGGTTTGCCCAGTGTCTTGCCCAAGGACACAAGGACAACATTCATCTGTGGAAGCTTGACACACCAGTCAGCCTGTGGGTCAGTCCTTGCTTCTGTCAGTCTGTGACTATTATAGTATTATTAGAGTATTATTAATAGGAAAGTGTTTAGCTGCAGAATAAGTTTATGTGGAATAAGTCATTAGTAAGGGCCAAATAAATACTAATAACTTTGAATTAATGTACGCAAATTAGCAGTCCCCAGCAGTCCTCAGTATCCAAGCGGCTTCTTAGGTTCTGGTCAGATGCTGGTGGACACTGGCTTACATCTGCCTGAAGGGAGGAGCTAACTACACTTAAACTACTCTGAAACTAACACACCTACTTGTTTATACATTTGTTAGTTAGGCCTATTGAACTACACTAAATGTGAACTGTACCTGAGTCATATTTTGCATAATCGTTGCTCATAATGGCTATCACTGTTGTTTTCCCTGTTTTGATGTAGGTCTGAGGATGGAGTTACAAATAGGAGATAAATGGTGTCAAGCCCCGTATTTCTGTTCAAAGATGGATTGTCCTTCCTAACAAAAATTGCCTCTTTAACTCTCAAACCATTTCTTTTCTTTGGCTAAGATCTGCACTTCACTATCTTCAAAGGAGTGTTTAGTGGCTGTCAGATGGAGAAATTTAATTTAATTTTTCTTCCACTATTGATCATACCAAACGAATGAGGGATTGTACAGACAAATCCCAAGCTACGCCAGAATAAACTGGGGTGTCAAAAGAGTTGCGTGTGTGTGTTTTGCCCCAAGCTGGGTTACCTTTGAGGGCGGGGGGCACAGACTTGGTGGTGCAGAAAGTGTGCGTCTCGGAGAAGGGACCCTCCCCGGCGTCACTCACAGCCTGTATTCTGAAGCTGTAGGGGCTGGATTCAGTCAGTCTCTGCACCTTGTACGTGTGACTGGGCCCACGGTAGATCGTCACGAACCTGAGAGAAAAAAATAGTCACAATTGATTTTATTTATGAATGTTATTATTATTACATCTAGTTCAGATTTTCCCAGTATAACTCAGCTAATGTTACACTGAGCTCGCTCCCCAAGTGTGAACATAAACATAAATTGTACTTTTCCATCTTCCTTCTTAACAGAAAAATAAATTAAAAGTGCGCTATGTAACTCCTCCTAAGCGCTGCCCCTTGCTTATCTCTACGGCAGAGCGTACCTTGCCGTACGCTCTCCGCAAAGTCTGGAGATATGGGGAAAAAGTGACTCGTGGAGAGGAGCAGAAGTGAAGAGAGTTTGAGGAAGTGTTTGATCTGGAAATCGTCAGAAAATGTACGTAAATAAAATAATTACATTCAGATTTGTGTATTTAAGCAGAGGTAAGCCAAAACATGGAGAGGGGCTGTTTATTCAACTCATTATTCTCGACAATATTATACATTTGAAAGCGCATGCTCTCATGCACGAGCGCATCCACTTTCCTGGTGCAGCGCTGCGTCTCCCACAGTCCACACCGTTACCAAACAGTTCTATAGAACACAGTCTGTGGCGGTGGCCACCACAGAAAGGATGAAATAATGACCGGACCTGAGAGAAATTTTTTCCCTCAGGAGCGAAGCTTTTGCGCACTGAGCGGCAGAGTGGCCACAGCCTACTGGCCGAACCTGACCTGAACCCAAAATATTCCCTGCATTTTTGTGTAATGGGGAGCTCTTACAAATGAGAACTTGCTCTCTGTCTGTATAAAGAACACAATAATGTCTGTGCTCATCCCGACCCAGCCCCGCGCATTCACAGAGGTAAGACCCAGGCCTGCACACTCAAACAGGTGAGCAGAGTTTGGATGTTTTGTGTGGACTTTTACTGGCAAAATAACAGAGCATGAAATGTGTCTGATGTGTTACATGCTAAATCTGTGTTCTATCTGCTGAAGTGCTCGTCCCCTGGCCGCTGATCCACGTAACCTCCCTCGCTCCTTTCGCTCTCCCAGTCCCCCCACACACACACAGACATACTTAAAACTATAGCGATAAAACTCTTGAAACAGCGAGAAAATAATTTGACTTTATCTGTAAAGATGCACTGTCTAAATATTATGAAATAATATAGAGATGAGTTGTTGTTGTCACCTTGTTTAAGCCTTTGACGTGACTGTGTGGTGCTGCGGGTGATTACCGGCTCAGGTTTAGATAAATCTCATTCACAAGTCACTTTGCACGCTCCTTTTATGGTGAGGTGGTGTGGAGAGGGCGTGGCGTGACGTATGTTCGTGTGCGCAGATTCTGGCTGCAGGTGGGATCTATAACGCACAGATTGCGTGGTGGAGTGCACACGGTGGGTATTCTAAATTTGGAGTTTGTGTGGCGCATGTCTCTGATGGCCACTAGGAGTATGCACTAGCTCAGGAAAATTCCTGTGCAGTCCTTTATAAATGACAAAACAAATAAAAATGTCTTTCAAAATATACTTCCTGGTCATAAAGAATACAGACTTGTAATCAGTGCTATTTAACACTTGGAGTAAATCAGGTCACAGTTTTATTGATTGATCAGAACATAAAATGAATGGTGCACAACGCCACTGTAAAAAGGAATTCATTTTGATCTGAGGACAGATGAACGCAGAGGAGACACAATAAGTCAGTGAATAAGCATCTCTAAGCTACAGCCCTATTCATCCTTATGGCACCTGGAGTCTACGGGAGCAGAGAAAGGCCAAAAAAGAGGGGAGTAATGAGGAGAGGAGGAGGAAAGTAATTACAAAAGAGGAGGCCGAGATAAGATGGAGAATGTAATAGGGAGAGAGGAGGTAGAAACTCCACAGAGCTCTCTATGTTGTGGTACCATAGAGAACTAATGCGATTTTGGTTGACTGACGGCCAGTAGTTAACTCACTACAACAGGTATTCGATTAATCAGTTGATGGTGTCTTTGTTGACCACATTTTGTATTAGTAAACATTTTATTTAGATTAAAATAATTTATATGGAACAACAGCAGAAAGGAGAAGTTAGTGAGTGAGTTATCTGAAGATTAAACGTCCTATATTACACAAAATTGACTCTTGTGAGCTTAAAGCCATGTTATGACGCTGTTACCTCCTCAAAAACATCTGGAGTTGTGTTTTGTTTCATTCATTCACTCATTTCATATTTGAGTGATCTTTTATTATTAGTCTGTCTAAATCTCCAAAGCATCTCAAAATGCTCTGCTCCTCCTTGTGATGTCATGAAGTGGTAGTTTTCAAATTAATAGCTAGTTTTTACCTCAGTAGAGATAGGCAATTCCAGGTCTGATATTATTATCCAAATGATTCAAGTGAAGGTTTCTGGGGTTTAAAAACACAGTGGAACACTTCCTGTATTACCACATGACATCACAAGGTGGAATAAAGTGTCTTCTGTTTGAGAGAAGAACGCAGCCTAAATACACAGGGTTTGTGTGTTTAACATGTTGTGGTTTGTTTCATTCACTCTCCAGGTATGTTTTTGATTAGAAAACAGCATTATAACAGACTGTAAATTAGCGTAATACAGGCCTTTTAATGAGTCTTTGTAAAAATACATTGCTTCCTAGTACTTTTTTTATGCATAAGTAGCTGTTTTTGCACAAACTCCTATACATCTATAGTCTTGTGAGTGTCAGATTCTTAAATATACATAATAGTTTGGAGAGCTTTTGCCATGCCCCCTTTTTGAATCAACCAATCGATTGGTAGGACATGTCTAGTTGACCAAAAATTCTTTTGTCTGCTACAGTCCCAGTGAAATCCAACATTTATTTTTCAGTAATAAGGTTGTAATGAATAAATAGTGAAAATCAAAGTGGCTGAACAGAACTAAATGTCAAAATAATTACATAGACTCTTCAAAAGCGCTGGTCACAAACAAACAAACTGGCAAATGAGCACAACAAAGTTAACTGGAAACGAAACCTTGGATCAAATTCAAAAGTTTATTCAGTTATTTAAAAAAGTGAACAGCGGCATGATGGGAGCGACCTTGGATCTTTTTGCCTTTTTCCAGAATGTAAAAAGGTTGAAATGTTGAAGTCAGGGTAAATGAAATGCTTTGTTTGTTATTAAAATGATATACTATACATACTATAATAATTGAGGCACACTAGGGCAGGGCAATGGTGGTAAAAATGTAATTGTGATGTGATCCTTGTGGTCTACTATTTTGGTGAAATTGTCATATCATGATTTGAAGCATTTTTTCGTCATTTCCAGAATGTAAACAAGATGAATTGTTGAAATTGATTAATAAAATAATTTTGTTGTTATTAAAAAGATGTGCAATGTGCATTTACAATCATCTAAAGTAATTCAATAATGAAATGCGTGTTTATACTAACTTAAAAGCTCAGTTTGGAATTACTGTTGCTCCAATGAATTGAATATTTATGCCTGTTTTTAATTGAATTTTCCACTTGGTATTGTACAGTATGCTTTGCTGGTTGTAGTGTTCAAAAGTATCAAAAATCAGATACTAATGGATACCAAAAATCAATATTTAAAAAAACATTACTCAAGCAGGACAGGCAGTCTTAGTCTTAGTCTAGCTGCATCAAATTTAGTAAAAGACAATATGGTAATTATAATTTTGTGTTGAAAATTACTTTTCTATTGTTTAAAAGAAAGATATTTTTATTATCATTGGTATCGAGACAATTCCTTAGTATCAACATCAGAGTTTTAAATTTGAAAATAATGATAACACGAGTTGGTTGTGACAGTCCTTATAAACCATATTTCTGTGCAGTCTTTTTTTTTTTTTTACCAGGCAGACAATATTCAACAAGGGGCTGAATTCATGCTTTTGTATTTCCATAATGCAATTTCCTCTTTGGGAAAACCTTACCTAAGATTTACTGAGTTACACTGAAAATGAAGGCATTTTAGTTATGAGAATATGAAAATTGGAATATTCCCATTAAGAACTGTATTGTAATTGTTTTGATTGGTTTGTTTGGTTACTATGGGAAAGGTTAGGGATGGAGCAAAGTTGTTGTAAGGATATATATATATATATATACACGCCAGTAATGCCATGTATTATTACAGGCTAAGGCATGAATAAATGTATTAAATTAAGTACAGGATGACAGGCAATAATTCATGTTTATAATGCATGAACTGTACCCCACTGTAGCCAATTTAAAACGATGACAACATTAATTAAGATATTCTATTTGTAGTTTATTGTGTCTAAAGTCCCAGTACTGTTGTCATGGTACCTAAGCATTCACAGTTTCTCTGAAGCAAGGAATTATGGGTAGTACAGAGGTAGTGACCATGAAAATGAATAAAATAATTACTTCAAATGAGCAGCTTTTAAAGGACAAAGAGAAACAGAAGAAGAAATGTACAAACTGAGCAACAAGTCTGCATATGGTGATAAGAAATAGGAAATTATGGTGAATAGGTTAGGTTTAAGACAACTAAATATTCTGAATAATTTGACTTGAATCCATGATGATTCAAGATCCTATATTATGCGAAATTGATCACTGTGAACTTTAAGTCATGTTATAATGTTGTTACCTAATCAAAAACATACCTGCAGTTGTGTTTTGTTTCATTCACACGTTTGAGTAATCCTGCATTATTAGGCTGTCTACATCTAAAGTTCAAAATGCTCTGTTCCACCTTGTGATGTCATGAAGCGGTACTTTTCAAGTTAACAGCTACTTTAATAGAGATGGGCATTTCCAGGGCTGAAATCATCCAAATGATTCTAGCAAAGCAATAGGGATAACTGAAACATGTACTACACACACAACCCAAGGGCAGTTACAAAAATAACAACCACAGTGACTTTACCAATTAAAAAGTGAACTCTGAAAACACAGTTACTCATTTGGCAGGTTACACATTATGCAATGGAGGGGTTAATAGATCACAGCTGGGAGGACAAAATGGTCATCTGCTGCTTGTTTCAATGTAGTGCCACTAATTCACCCAGTGCCAGTAACCACCAGCCAAGTATTCACATTCACAATACTGACACTGCACCTACCAGAGCACTCAGACTCTAAGACTGATGGGAAAACCATATTAAACTTAAAATGCTTACGACTATTCGCTAATTTGTACTTAATTTGGTGGGATAAAACCTGTTATACAGTTCAGAAACAAAAAGCAAATTATGAAGAAAAGTTAAAAAATATGCAGAAAATTACAGGAAGTAGAAAGACCTTCCAGAAGAAATACTTTGAGAGAATGGACCATTTTGTCATCAACGGAAACACCGGAGAGGAGTAAGAACAAGGTCTTTCCTGCTGTGTTCACCTTGCTCCCCCTAGAGGCTGCTGTGATGCTGCAGGACACAGAGGAAGGAGACTTTTGGCTCTTCCTCTCCTGAAACTGCCCTGATAGAGGATCTGCTGACCGTACCTGACCAGTCCTCCTGCTCAACTGCACTGAAACCTTTGAGACACAAAGGCCACTGAGAAGCACAGTGAAAATGCTGCAGCAAAACTTGAATAATAATAATAACAATATTTTTGTTACCATAAGTTGATATCAAGAGACAATTTCAAAATGTGTATTAATCAGCAACAAAGTTTAAATTAGGTTTATTTTAATTATGTTAAGTAATGGTCTATAATACTATAGGCCTGTTATTACAACTACCACTAATGTTACTGCACCATAACAAATGTGACTGCTACTTTGACTTTAGATCAATGCTTTGGAGTGACATTGTGCTGATGATTCAAGTTAAAACAATTAAGTGTGGTGAGGGCCCCTGTTTCCATGGCAACGTCACTAATTGTATAAGTAGCCCACGGCAACAGGGAAACACAAGGAGGAGGAAGACGGCTCTAAACAATTTATTATGTTACTGTACGTCTAATGCAAAAGTTCATCATTTCATAACATAACTCATCCTACGCTACTGTACAACTGACAGAAGTAACCTGAGTGTTACGGCCCCAGGCCCCAAGTTCTGACTTGTTTTGTGTGCGTTTTAATTTCTTTTCCTGTCCCTCCTGATTTTTGCTGTGAGAGCCCTGGTCCCTGATTGGTGGGGCACTTCTACACCAGGCCAATCCTGCCTCACCTGCAGCCACCTCCCCCTGTTTAAGAAGATTCTCAACACCAGTATGGGGCCAGTATGCCATTTTGTGTCTCTTGTGTGTCAGTCACTTTGTTTTATGTGTCTGACTTTGTGTGTTTTGAGACTGTTTACTGTTTATTTGTGCTTTATGTGTTTCTCGTTAGAATTTGTCACTCGATTCTGTTTGTCAGCCTACATGACTTGTTCGTATTGAGACACTTGTAGTTTTTGTGGTTTTGTAGTTCAATTGGTTATTTTCTGTGCAATTAGTTTGCTTTGTGTAAATTACTTTGAACCATTTATGCACATATTTTAGCATGTTTTGTTAATTTAACCTTTTACAATCCTGTTTATTAAGTTATTTATTTATACCATTTTTCCATCTAGGTTTTTGTGACTTCCCTGACCCTAGCCAGCTGGGTTGTAATCAAGATACACAGAAAGTGAAGGCTTTAATGGTTCATATAGGAGCTTTTAGTAGCATCACTGCCTTTACTGTTATTATTATAATCAATTATTATAATCAATTACAACAATGCACTGGAGAACTGGTATGACTGTGCTGCTCTACACATGTTTACCAGTCAAACTTCGGCTTCTGTTGTTGTGTCTCTGAGCAAGACACTTCACCTTCTTCACTGAATGGCCATGTATTTATTCATAGTAATTCATAGTAGTTTACTCTGTGGTAATCTCATAGCTCCTTAAAAATCACTTGTACAACATTGCTCAAGGTTGTGATGCAGCAAACTCAAGGTTTGCATAATTTTGTAACCAAATTGCTGTAAAAACCTTGCAAAGAAAGTGGCAGCTACAAGCTCTAAAACAGCAGTTGTTGCACTTTAAAGGTCCTATATTACGCGAAACTGAGCTTTAAGTCACATCAAAAACATACAGAGTTGTGTTTTGTTTTTGTTTAAGTAATCCTGGTTTATTGTGCTGTCTACATCTCCAAAGCTCAGAATACTCTGTTCCACCTTGTGATGTCATGTAATGGGAGTTTTCAAGTTAACAGCTACCTTAAATCTTTTAGTGCAGTCGAGAGTGGCAGTTCCAGGGGTGAAATCATCTAAATGATTCTAATGAAGGTGTATGAAAAACACAGTGTAGCACTTTATTTATTTTTTTATTAAAAAAGGGAACGACGGAGGCAGAGGCTAGATATAAAACACAAACGAAGTAACTAAAATGTTTGCGTACGAGTAAGAAAGATTATTTTAGGAAATTACTAGATTGTTTTTATTATAATGTTAAAGAAGTGTAGAAAATATTAAATAGTGTCATAAATAATAAACCAAAAGCAGAAATCTATCCTAAATTCTTTACACATAATAACACAGATGAATATAACATGGAAAAAGTGGCGAATAACTTCAATCAGTTCTTTGCTAATGTGGGTCCAGATCTGGCGGCCAAAATCCCTGAACATGCAGGAGAAAGTCAACAACTAATTGACAGCTACTCCCATTCCATGTTTATTGGCTCTGTGGACAAAACTGAAATCATTAACATAGTCATGAATTGTAAAAATAGAAAATCAACTAATTATAATGACTTGAATATGGCACTGATAAAACAAGTAATCACAGCAATTGCAAAACCATTAGCACGTTTTCAATCTATAATTTCAGAACTGTACCAGTTCTCTACTACCACAATTCTCAAAAATATTAGAACAACTTTATAACACCAGACTGGAAAAATTCATAGATCAACACAACCTGATTTAGTCAGTACGGTTTCAGAACCAGCAGATCAACATCACTTGCTCTGATGGACTCAAGTGAAGCAATAACCAATCACATCAATCAAAGGAGAATAACAGCTCTATATTCATAGATTTAAGAAAAAGGCATTTGATACAATAAACCATCAATTATTATTTAAAAAAATGGACAGGTATGGAATAAGAGGTGTAGCTTTAAATTGGCTAAAAAGAAAATCGAAAACAGTTTGTCAGACTGGGGAGATGACATTGCCTGTGGCCTGCCACAAGGGTCCGAGTTAGGACCTAAATTATTTATTTTATATATTAATGATTTCTGCAAAGTGTCTACATTGTTTAAAGCAGTATTATTTGCAGATGACACAAATTTATTTTATTATGCAGACAGTATATAACAATTATTATCTGATATAACATCTAAAATGATGCGGCTAACAATATGGTTTGACACAAATTATTTCTAAATTTGAATAAAACTAAAATAAAGTTATTTGGAAATTATAAGGAAGAAAAAATACAGTTACAGATACAAGGCGTAAGTATAGAGCAGGTCAAAGAGATACACTTTTAGGGGTCATAAATGATGAAAAGATCAGCTGGAAAGCGCATATTCAATATATACATAATAAAATATCAAAAAGTATTGCAGTATTAAACAAAGCAAAGCATGTTTTAGATCATAGAGCACTACACATGCTTTATTGATCACTGGATTTACTATATTTAAAATACTGTGCAGAAATTTGGGGCAACAACTATAAAACTGCAATAGAACCATTGATGAAACAATAAGATGAGCAATAAGAAATATTTACAATGTCAAATTTCATGACCATACTAATCCATTGTTTATTCACGCCAAATTAATTAAACTGAATGATTTGATTATGTACCAAACTGCGCAAGTAATGTATAAGGCTAAAAGTAAGCACTTACCAAAAAAATATTCAACACATTTTTTGTAAAAGGGAAGGCAACTATAATTTAAGAGGCTTTTTAAACTTTAAAGTGCCTTGTGTTCGAACAACAAGGAGGAGTATTTGTATCTCTGTTTGTGGTGTCTAATTACGGAACAACATGAAAATAGAACTAAAACTTTGTCCAAATATACATGTATTCAAAAGTGCAGTTAAAAAAGCGATTATCTCAAAACACTGGGCTGAAGAAATGAATGGTTAGTGTGTAGTATATTACACACATACACATGACATCACAAGGTGGAACAGAGTGTTTTCTGTTTCAACGAAGTCAGCCTAAATATGCAGGGTTTGTGCGTTAAACATGTGAATGAAACAAAACACAACTCCAGGTATGTTTTTGATGATCAGAAAACAGCGTAATGTGGACCCTTTAATATTGAGAGGTTGTTGGTTTAACTTCTAACTTCAGATGTTCTTATATTCCTATAATTATATGTATTATATTATATGTATGCTGCTGTTAAAATTGGCTATAATCTTCACATATCCAAATTTAAATGTTTATGAATATTTTTAGAAACAAAATCAAAATTAAAAAAGGTACGCTCGTTTTCTATTACATGTGTTAGTTCTAGCAGAGCGCTTTTGGCAAATAACCCCTGCTGTTTCTTTGTAAGTCGAGACCATGACCCCAGTGAGGAGCCCGGCCTAATTTTCAGACACCTTTTCCATCCTCCTACGTGACTTCTCCATGGTACAGCGTGTTACAACCAGAACTCACAAAAACATGCATACATCCCACACACACGTTTAGCATGAGAACGCTGCTAGCTAGATTTTGTGTAGTTCATCGTGTGTGTGTGGTATTGACTTTTAGCTCCTTATTATCCCTATCGAGCAGCAGTTTAAAAGGACTTGGTAAAGCCTAGAGGTACAGAGATTTTCAAGTGAACAATTTCAAACGATATTCACAAAGCAGTCCCTGATACATGTTCAATGGATGTTCAGTTGGATATTCTTGAACGCTGATGCCAGGCTGACAGTGTAATTATGTTATTGTAATATTCTCGTGCATACAGAATCAATATGGGATAGTTCCTGAAGATGACAACATGACTGTATTGAAAAAGGAGCATTCATGGATTTCAGTTGCATGATTATTCCTGTTAGGGGTGCCATTTTGAGGACTTATCAATTTGAAATATTACTTGTTACGGCAAAGATCCTTATTATTATTTTCATCACTGCACAACCCAAAATGAATACAGGGTTTTAGTTGCACGACTTTTCCTGTAAAACCCATAAATATAAAATAAAATGTTATATTATAGGTGCCATTTTGAGGACTCTTCACCATTTTGAACTGTTATTTGTTATGGCAGCAGTGCTATTTTTTATCAGTGTAAATCTCATATATTTAAGACAAAATTAATATGAAAATGCAGTTGTTTTTATGGAAAGTTATGTACAAAAGGTTCAACTACCTCAAACTTTTATTGCTAATATTTTCGCCTCTTTTGTTTTTAAATGCTGTAACATTTATGCTGCGTGAGTCATTGGGGTGCTTAAGTGAACAGGTCCTTCTGTAATTGCTATTGTGCTCAGTGTTATTTAAACATATGCAAATGGGGGACATGGGGTCAAAGTTCAACAGTGAAGCATTATCGGTACTTGAGCAAAGAGCAGAGCAGCGCAGATTGGGATGTGGTGACGTAAGGTAAAGGGTTTGAAGGTTGGTTAGATAATCTATTGACAAGAAAGAAGGCCCCCACAATACGATTCTTAAAGAGCCATTTCAACTCTCTCATCTAATAAAGCCATGACGCTTTTCGTTTTTAGTAATGAATGAATAAAACAAAACATTTAAATCCACAAACATTAATTTTGTCTTCTTTTGTACATTAACTTCTTGGGTTCTTTTTAAGCACAGTTCTGAAGATGTCAACAAGGTAAATACATCTACTGTATCATAAAATAAAAAGCATATTTGACTCTATATTGAAACTATATCAATCCCAGCTTGGACCAGCGCATGCCGTTGTTGTGTTCTTGGGCAAGACACTTCACTCAACACTGCCTTGGGAGGTTGTGCAGTGTGAGTGAGTGACTGGGGCTGATAGGGCAGATTGGCAGTTTGCTTCCACCAGTCCACCCCAGGGTATCTGTTTAATCTATTCTATCACTCCGCAAAGAGAGGCATTTTAATAGGCTTCCCAAACTTATAAAGTGCAATTAAAATGAAAGGCAATATGACAATGACTGTAGAGTAGAGCAATTTATCAAATGTTAATAAAAAATGAGATTCAGTCATGTCTAATCTACAATATGGTTTGGGTTTTTAAATTGAGAGGTCCACAGCCAGAATGTGGTGCAGAGTTTGGACTTTGGAGGAATAAACTGGGCTAATTTTTTAGTTAAATGTTCATAATATCAATAGTGAAAATGTTGTTTTTGAAAATAAAAAATATGTAAAACATTTAACTGAAGTTGCTTTAGTAAGACTTTTTCTTCTTGACAATATAAAAAAAAATGTAACTTCGAGTGTGATTTTCTCTCAAGGACACGCATCAAATTAGGACAATTTTCTGGCAGTATCTCACCCACTAATGGGCTGCATGAAAAAATAATGCTGTAATCTCTTTAATCCGTGGTCCCACCTGTGGTTCTTGTCCTCCATCTGTAGCGTGTAGACGATGTCATCGGCGAGCAGGGCGCGAGTGTGTATGTTGCTGTTGTTTTCGCCCCATTTCAGTTTTAGGCTCTGGGGTCCCGCGGCGGCGCACTCCAGAGGGGGCGGGGCTGGAGGGAGGGGGCGTGTCCGGACCACGAGGGGGGCGCAACAGGGGCTGGAGCCAATGGCATTCACCGCCTGGATCAGCACACTGTTGGAGAGATGAAATGCAAATGAGTAAGTGCATAATTAGATCCTATTGTCTGTAGTAATTGATTTTTTAGCATTTGGCAGGTTTTCATCAGGGGTAACCAGAGTCCACAATGATTTTGAATTACTGGAACTGAAATGTGCAGTGTAAAAAATAATTTTATTTTTCCATTCATTTTTCTCAGTAATTTATTATACCTGGGAGTCAGTGCAACAGGCTAAGACACTTAAGCTCCTATAATAAATTACAGGAAAAATGCATGGACAAATATAATTATCTTTTACATTATTGGAAGATTTGATGAGACAGTGGCAAATTGAGACAAGAGCAGGCAAAATATTGCCTTAAATTTGCAGGTCTTGTGTTGTGGTTGAATAAAGTTATAATCAAGAATTTCACAGTGCAGTAATTACAATAATAGGAACCTAAATACCATGGGAATTAAAGGAGTAACAGCAGCTCTTATTCTATTATTACATGTTAAAATGATTCAGCTGAACCCAACCCTAACGAAACAGTAATTTCAATTTCAAAGACTGCATAACTTTTCTGGTGGAGGGTTTGCCACTTGCTTGTTTCCATGGAGATGTTATTGCTTGGGCTGGAATGTTCCACAGTAAAGGCCACTACACACTACAGGATTTTTCTGTCTTAAACGATTTTTAAACGTGCGACAAAAAGTGCACACCACAGACACGGCGAGGATCTTATGAGACTTAAAATCTCCGATCGCAAATACTACAGCAGGATATGGCTGCGGACCACAGGCTGTAAAGTTGTGAGCGCGATCACGTCTGCTGTTTCCTGTCTACAGTAAAACGACTCGCTTTGAGACTCTTTAAGTGTTCAAAAGATCACTGCACTTCTAGTTTTGATACAAGTCAAAACTGTGTGATTATTTGTGGAATGTGGTGCAAAACTTCAGATACATGATTTTTAAAGCATAAAAGATTAGCGATAAAATACACAGGAAGTAGAGTCAATATCACTAATCTGCAGCTTCATCTCAATCCGTGCGCTGGATGTGGATGTAAACAGACACACATGAGGAACTACTTGCCTTTTTACTTTCAAAGAACGCCTCAAACTGGATTAATAGTGCGGTTTTGCAGACTGGATGTCATTATTTGCAGAGGACAATTTCTATGGATAATGTGGATGAGATGCTGCACACCGCTTTAGGAGAGGTGAGTAATAAAGTCTTCTCGTTATTTTCGCTATATCCCGAGTTTGTAAGTTGCGCCTCTGTGTCCTATACCCCTCTGCCCCAGACACTCTGTTTTATTGGCTGTTATGGTAGCGTTGCTGATGTTTGGTGGTTACGATCTGACAGAGCAGCTCAGAGTCACACTGACACCACACACGAGGAGCGCAGCAGCTACAAAATGGCACACAAAGTCACAAAGTTGGGTCACGCCTCCCCAAACTCGGGGAGAAGCAAATCGCAGCCAAAACTGGGCAAATTCTCCTGTAGTGTGTGGCGGCCTTAAAGCATTCATTTTATGTCCAAGCAGGTGGCACCACAGGTCAGATGTGGGGAGAGGCGAGCCAACTCATAGCGAGATTGCATAAGAAATTGAATACATTTAAGCTGATAAGTTTAATGCCATGCTGTGGAACATCCCAGGCAAAGTAATAACACACAGGTAAGACAGACAGACAGACAGATATAATATTCTCATCTTCTATTTTGACACTATGAGATTTTGTAGAGACCCATTATACTGAATGGAACAGAATTCTCGATCCAGTTTTTCACACAAGTACAAGCACAACACCTTAAAGGGCCCATATTATAGTAGTAGTATAGTAGAATTATTTGCATGATTTCAGCCCTGGAATTGACAATCTCTACTAAACAAAAGGTAGCTGGTAAGATGAAAACTACCTCTTTATGATATCACAAGGTGGAACAGAACATTCTGAGCCTTGGAGGTATGGACAGACTAATAATAAAGGATTACTCAAACGTGTGAATGAAACAAAACACAACTCCAGGTATGTTTTGAGAAATTAACAGCATTATAACATGGTTAAAAACTAAAAAAAGAGTCAGTTTTGTGTAAAATAGGACTGTTAATGCTAGTAATTATATATTTGGCTCTTCCATCTCTGATTCTTAAATACATAAATACAATTTGTCCTGCATGTCCTTAATTTGAATTTTATTTTGCATTTAATGTTTATATATAATATATAAAATATATATAAAATAATATAATATAATATCTCTCTATATATATATTCCATTAGCTTGTGACCCTTTCTGGTTGGTGCTATTAGTAAACTAACAAAATCCTTTAGTATTTCTCCTGCTTCTATGTCTCCTATTACCTGCAGTTGTGTAGCCGTGAGGTCCTGACCGCATCATTAACATCCTCAGCACTGCCCTTCAGTCTCTCCTGACATTTGATTGTGTTACTGTAACCTTTTGTGTGAATGCATGGCTCTAGGTTGGAAAAGGCCAGTTCTCTTCTCCTCCTCTCTGTGTAATTAACAATATGAGTAACGCAACGCAACCAAAGAGGTGCAGAAGACAACTAAGAGAGGTTTAATTCTGACTCTACATCTCATAATTAACCCAAAAAAGATTTGCATATGAAAGAGAATGGCGTCAGAATTACAAGTTGTTGGTGAAATGTGCAAACTCCACATGTGAACAGCTGGTCTTGTGTGTGGGGAGTGTAAACATGTTTTGCTTTGGGCTCCTGACAGGTACGGGACACCGGTTAGGACAAAACATGTATTTATACGTGCTGTTTATCGATTGGGGAGTTCATCCTCATAAACATATTGTCCAGTGCAATTAAATTGTAAACACTTTTGGGAACACTGTGATTAAGTGAGTGTTTCTGTTACCACCATGGTAATGTTACAACAACAACTAGCATGCTAATACTAAAACAACCTTGCTTCCTGGTTCGTGGAGGATAAAAACATAGCACTTTCGTTTTGAAACTAAGAGCTCGATTTGCAATACATTTGTCCAGGAACAAGACAAAGCTGACTTAATTATATGAAGAAATTGGATACAGCCCCTTTAATATTAAAAATACTTTATTCATCTGTTGTCTGAAGTAACCACTTGTGCCAAACAGCATTTACTGAGTGTCCACTACCTGCTTGTCTCCATGGAAATATTATTGCTTTGTCTAGAATGTTCCACAGTATACATTAAACATATTTATCATGAGGGAGACAAGCAGGTTACAGCACTACGCTACATTACAACTCAGATCTGTGGAAAGTCGCCCATATTCACAGAACAATAGAAACACCCATAATGAATAAATGCTAGATGTACATGTTTAAAGTCATACCATAGAACATTCCAGGCCAAGCAATAACATCTCCTTGGTGACAAGTAGATAGCAGATCCTCCGCCAGAAAAATTGCACCTTTAAGTGTCGCTGGTGTAAATAACACACACACGCACGCGCACACACACACACACACACACCTGAGCAGCACATCCAGCTTAGTGCCAACCATTATGTCAGAGAGCACTGTGACATGAACAATAACAATGAAAACAACAGGACCTCTTCTCTGCCATTTCACAGAATCCTCTCAAGAACCACATGAGTGAGACTGTACACAGGCATACAACAGCTCAATATAGATAAGAGAACTTTTATTTGCCTCACAATATTATGGGCCAAAGACAGGAGCAACTGAGGATTTCTAATGGATGTCTAGAGTGGTGTTTTTATAAAGCAGAGGCCAGTTTGGGTTATCTATTGCAATGGTTTTCTGTTTATCTAAAAGAATGTAAATGCAAAAACAGGCTAGGTTGGGAAGACCTTTGTTGGCTGATGTGAGTCATTTCTGTTATTTCCGGAAATCAAGTTCATTATTAATTTATCAATTTTTTTTTGTTTGTTTGCAGATGCAGTGAGCCAGAGACTGCATATTTCTCAAGTGGGCAGTAGCTTTATACTGTGCTCTAGTATATTTTCTGAGTGAAATTTGCCATAATGTTTGATGTAAAATAATAAGGTATCTATAATTTATATCTATATGGTTTTATAGATTTGAAAAGCAAGTATAAAAAATATTATGTCTAAGATGTAAATACACCATAACTATTATTCTGAATTAAAGACATCTGAATTAACAAAAAAAATATATATATATATATACACACACACACACACACATACATATATATATATACACACACACACACACACACACACACACACACACATATATATGTATAAAATTGCACAACATGAAATATTTTGTTCGATTTGTATAACATAGCATTCAACGAGACCTAACATTTTTATTGTTGATTCTCAATACCTGTACTCTGTGTCCGGCTGCAGGCCTGTGACCATGTGACTCGTCCCCGACTCAACGGTGATGGTCTGGTCATCCACGGTTAGGATGTAGGAAGTGATTTCTGCCCCGTTGATGTTAGGCTCCTCCCATTTGAGGAAGAGGCAGGTGGAGGGGAAGTGCCCGGTCTCGGGGCAGGTGGGCAGGTCCAGGAGGGACAGTGTGGTCACAGGGTCCGGATGTGTGGCTGGGGTTCTGATACTGGCCTGGTCACTGTAAGGACCTGCTCCAGCCTGGTTCACCGCCTAAGGAAGAGAAATAAACAAATATAGTATTGTCTTTTTTCTTGTTTATTTATTATTTTAGTCTATTATCATAATTTCCCCGAAGATGCTAACTCGTTATCACTGTTTAGTTTGTTCACAATGTGCCAGTATTTAAGCATTTAAGTTACTATAGTATTCATAGTTTATCTACATTTTCGTTTCTTTTATTTCTATTGATTACATTGTACT
The DNA here is from genome assembly GCA_029959045.1 of Taenioides sp. WSHXM2023. Taxonomy (NCBI): domain Eukaryota; kingdom Metazoa; phylum Chordata; class Actinopteri; order Gobiiformes; family Gobiidae; genus Taenioides; species Taenioides sp. WSHXM2023. The sequence goes on from CM057102.1 coordinate 19,860,035, forward strand.
TTGCCATTAAATACCCAGAAGGTAAAATCATAAATCATTTCTATTAATGACCCTGGAACTCACAATATAGCAACAAAAATCTGCATTTTAACAATATGAATTTTAGCTACCCCCCAAATGTATAAAATATTATTGGTCTGTGGAACTTGATTATTACACTGTTCCTTTATTATTGTTTATCAAACTATCAAACGAAAATAAGAGAAAAACATCATTAGATAAAATGTCAGTAGCATTTGTTAAGCAGCAAAATGACTTGTCTTATCAATAAAACTACTGTTTTTTTTTTTTTGTCTGAAAATGTTGTCATTACAAAATAAAATTAAAAAAAATAGACTTGGCTTAATATCTTGACCAACTTTTTACAACTAAAAGAAGCAATCGAGTCGAGAAACTTTAAGACCTTTACTTAGCACCATCATTTAGAAAAAAAAAATGCAGTGCCTTGAATCCTGCACAGTTTATATTGTATTGTTCAGTTCCTGTTTTATTTCGTTTACACCTCTTTAGTTCATGGTACAGTTGCTGTAGTTACCTGTAGCCTGCAGCAGTACTCTGTGGCTGGGGTCAAGTCTGACAGCTCACACTGTGTGGCAGATCCACAGTAGATGAGCTCCATGGGCTCATCCTCTCGCGCCCACTCCAGACGATACTCCGAAATGTCACTGCCTGATCCCTCTGGACTCTGTACAACGCACAAAGAGTAAAACATAAAACAATAATCTAAATATGTTATAGTTTAAAGGTCCTGTATTACACAAAGTTGAGTTGTGTTTTGTTTCATTCACATATTTGATTAACCCTGCATTATTAGTCTGTCTACATCTCATGACATCCACCATGTCATAAAGTGGTTTCAGGTTAATGACTACCTTTTAGTTCATTCGAGATTGTCAATTCCAGGGCATCCAAATGATCCTAGTGAAGGTGTATGGAGTTTAAAAACACAGTGGAGCACTTCCTGTATTACAACATGACAATCACAATCACAAGGTGGAACAGAGTGTTTTCAGTTTAAGAGAAGAACTCTGCCTAAATCTGCAGGGTTTGTGTGTTAAACGTGTGTGAATGAAACAAAACACAACTCCAGGTGTGTCTGTGATGAGGAAACGACATTACAACATAGATCGATAGATAGAGATACAAAATAGCGTAATAAGGGCCCTTTAATACTAAATGCTGTCACGTTCATCCCAGAGAAGATTTACTCATAACCTTGTAGGAAGTTTAGAATGACATTAGAATAACCAAGTCCAGAAAGTCTTCCATTTCACTTTTTTAAAATATGCCAAATGAAGTGATAAAAAATGATTAAATATAATGTCTTATTCTCTTCACTACTTTTTACAAACTCTTAAGTGGTAACAAAGATCCCAAAATGAAAGGGTAGCATTGTCATTTCCGTTCCCAACTATTGTTCTTGACTTAAATTAGGCCGTCTGAATATTTGCCACCACAAGGAACTATTATTACTAGTACACTTCATTACCCACAGAAAATCTCTAAAAATGCCTTGTTTTTTTGTTCAGTATTAATGAAAATATTTTATAAAGCATAAAGCTCACCTCCCAGTTAAGCGTTACGCAGGTGTTACTGCTCAAAGTGATGACCGGCACCCCACACTGGCCTGGAGGACCCGCTGCAGTCGTCACCTCTGTTGGTTCTGAGTATGCTCCAAACTAGAAACAAAATAATAAGAGATTATATAACATAACATAATAAAATTCAAGTCTTAAAGTTGCACTGTGTAACTTTTCTGGGGGTGGTCCGTAACCTTTGTAATGTCTGTTTCCATGGAGATGTTAATGTTTTGGTTTAAATTGTCCAGACTATGGTATTAAACTAATCTGTCTTGTATTTATCCAACTACATTCTTACTGTGAATAGGGCCACCTCTCCACAAATCTAACCTGTAATTTGGCTTGCAAGTCACCATGGAGACATCATGGGGTTTATGGCTGTGCTGTGGAACATTCTCCATGGAGACAAGCAGGTGACGGACCCTCTACCAAAAAGTTACACAGTGCACCTTTAATGCATGCTTTTTTACTCGTCAGTGTGCTTGAAAGAGGCAAATTGTATACAAGACTGTATATCTTACTTCTGAAGATTTGTACATTTCTAATATCAGGTATATTGTTGTTGTACTGAGGGCGCTGACTGCCAGCTCAGTCCCTGTTATCTTAGCCTCAGTGATCAGAGGTATAATACTCCCTACAATGGAACTACAGCCTCATGTCTCTTCTCTTCAACTCTCGGGCGACTATCATTTATTTTATAACATATATAGTCAATATTAAAGGTGGCATTAAAACTTTCTATCATCATGGATACAACACCAGACCAAGTTACAGGTCAGATCAGTGGAGACGCAAACCCGCTCCCAGTCAGAATGCCTGTTTTTCTAGGTATTTTTGAGCTATAAAACCACCTACAATTGAATAAATTTAAGGTAGCAGTTTAATGTCATACTGTGGAACATTCCAGGTTGAGCAATTACATTGAATGACCACCAACCAACAAGTTGCATAGTGCATCATTTTCAAAGGTCAATGTCCGTCCATTTTCAATATGAAAGTACCGTTTGAGGAGCTAGAATTTATACTGCCCTAATGGGAGAGGAGCAAGGTTATTCCTGGCCTAAGGGACAAAAGAGGAGGGAGTACATTGACTAACAATAAGGAAATCTATGATGTATTTGATAAAAAAGAAGAAACCAAATCTCAGTGTTATATTCAGCACTTTTGCAGGCACATTTTTATGATCCCAAAGAGGACTGAGGTATTTTCTTAATATTGTCCGCCACTACTTGAGTGAAAAAGTACTTGTTTGTTCTGTTTAGATCGGTCGGAGGGGAGCGTGGCCCACCCTAATTGAGCTAATAATGAGAATCAAATGTTCACTTCAGACGAGGGACACTGTTCCAACTAATGCAGCCTCTTTAAACTGTCTGGGACACTCTGCCCCAGAAAATACAGCTGTGTGCATCTCTGCGTGTCTGCTCCGCTAGCTGCTTATAGTTACATTATATCAAATAGAAGCAAAATATACTTCAAGGTTATGAAAGCTGTCTGATTGGTGCTTTTTTTTTTTAAATGAAGCAATACGCCACTTGACCCCTTTTTGAAGCCTCTCAAAACAAAACACTGTAATTATTATTCATTCACTCTACACTCGGTGGTGTTAAGTGAATATTACAGTCACAGCTGCTCTGGGGTAGACTGACGAAAGCAAGGCTGCCAAACTACACCAGACGCACACAGGCACACAGACACCACATCCATACAAGTCAATGTAAGTGCAGGGTCTAGCCTAAGGACACAACAACAGCACTTGGTATTTTCTGTATTGTGAAAATGTAATTAATGGATTTCAGATTTCACATGGCATTGGGCTGTTGTGGACGCCATTTTGAGGATTACTGACCATTGAAAATACCGATAATTTTGTTTTTTTAAATAGTTAACTACTGTGGCAATGGTCCAATATTTTCATCACACTAAAATGAACAGTGCCCCTAATACTACTACTAATATAATTACTGTTACTTTCTAAAAGAATGACTAATATTATTTCTATTTGAGCCAGGGCTACTACTATAGTCTCTACTTTACTATATATGTTTACTATATATCTGAAGGATTATTTGCTCTCTGTGCATATGTGTGTGTTGAATGATTCTTACCCCAGCCTCGTTGGCAGCCCGCACCCGGAAGTTGTACGTCGCACCTGGTAGTAAACTACCCACAGTGCATTGCAGCTCGGTGCCATTGTACACTTCTGCTGGTTCACCTTCCCCTTCGCTCATCTCCAAACTGAAGACACACTGCTCACACACTCCCTCTGTTGTTGGAGAGTCTGAAAGGGCAAAAAATAAATTCAGTTAAAAATACACTATGTAACTTTTTTGGTGGAGGGTCTGCCACCTGCTTGTCTCCATGGAGATGTTAGAGCTTTAAAGAAGTATAGATATCAAATCAGACATAATTTGTCTGTGATTTCAGTTATAAAGTAAACATGTTCAAACTAAATACTAGGAATTTGTAAGCTGATTTATTCATACATCACATTTATTATTATTATTATTATTATTATTATTATTATTATTGTTCTTAAGTCAATGATCAAATCAAAAAGTAGAATGAGCTCCTCACTTTGGGTTGCCAGATCCTAAAGTGGAAAGGGAGGTTTATTTGTATAGCACAATTCGTACACAAAGTAATTCAAAGTCAGAAAACATTAAAATCACAATCCAAACAAATCAAAACATAAATCATCATCATAAAATTCACATTAAAACAGAAGAGTGCAGAATACAGAACAGACTGAGGTAAATCCAATAGGGCTGTCTATTATCTGATTTTTGCCTCAGTAGATTTACTGTATATGGCCTCACAGGTTGTCCCACTGTAATGTCACATTTATACCTCAGGCAACGCATATTACAGCCATTACCTTTAACAACACCTAATCAGCTGAATACATGTGGTTTTTCAAAGTTATTTTTTTCACCAGCTGCTGTGTTTTGTGGAAAATGACGTTGGGAAAACTTGCTGGAGTGGAAATGGCAGAAACCTGAATGAGAGTTGATTGGGTACATATTTATTAAAACCAATTAAAATAAGAACCTCCCCTGATTTTAGCCCGGTAGCCATAAGCCTGCCTCTAGACAGCAACACTAATGAAATATAATGGGTGGACATTAGCAAAGTTGACTCAGATGTGAGAGAAGGGAGGACTTTAATGGGGTAAATAAGAACACAATTAAGAGGAAAAAAGGTTGACCGAGTTTGCATTAGAGCTGCTACATAGACTGCAAGAAATGTTATGTAAAGAGCTAAATCAGGCTAAATACTGTGATGATTCTCTATGGCCTTACCCCATTCTAATTGCACTTCCTTGTGTTTGGCTTTTCCCACAATCCTCGGCGGCGCACAGGGCCCAGGCGGGACACATAACGTACGGACAGGTACACTCACAGCACACTGTAGAAAGAGGGACATTTACTTTAACATACAATTCATTGGTAATTCACAGGTTTTAATACATTGGGTTTCTTGTATTGTGTTTGGGGCTTAAAGCTGCATTGCACAACTTTTCTGATGGAGGGTTCGTCACCATAGAGATGTTATTGCTTCGTCTGGAATGTTCCATGGTATGACATTAAACACCTCTATCTAGAATTTATTCATTACGGGTGATTCTGTTGCTCAAAAATATAATAGTTCTCTCTGTAAATAGGGTTGCATCTCCACAGATCTGACCTGTAATGTAGCCTATAGTTGTCTGCCTTGAGATAGATGGGTTTAATCCATACTGTGGAACATTCTAGACAAAGCAATAGCATCTCCATGGTGAAAAGCATATGACGGATCCTCCACCAGAAAAGTTACACAATCACCTTTAAACTACATAAATTAATATTGTTCTATTTGCGATTAGATGGATATGTTAGTAACATCTTATAACATAGATCAACAAGTGTCCAATCATAGTTTCCCATACTAATAATCAAATAAATCTAAGTTATCATTACAAAGTATCTTGATGGTGAACAATAAAAAATTAAAGTACACTTTGAAGGTGCACTCTGAATCTTTTCTGGTAGAGAGTTTGCATGTTTTTATGGAGGTGTTATTGCTTTGCCTGCAATGTTCCAAAGGATGGCATTAAACTTATCAATCTCCATAGAGACTAATTTACAGGTGAGATCTGTGAAGAGGCGATCCCACTCACAGTCAGAATTAATGTTTTTAAAAGTATTTTTGAGCATAGAAAACAGCCATAATTTAATAAATCCTCTTCATCTTATATAAGTTTAATACCATATTACAGATAAAGCAATAGCATCTCCATGGCGGCAGACCCCCAGCCTGAAAAGTTATGAAGTGCACCTTTAAGTTGTAAAGAAGCTGACACAGTCTCTACATTTAAGATTAGGCTCAAAACGTTCCTCTTTGAATCAGCTTATGGTCAGGTCAGTTAGGAACAGAAACTAAACCCATAGGCCTAGTTAAGCTGCTCTAGGAGATATATTACTGGGGAAAGTATGGCAACTTGAGCACTGTCCTCTGGTTTCTCCTACTTTTTCTCCTCCTACTGTTAAGAATATTCAATTACTAGTTCATTCGTAGTCTGTTCTTTGCTATTCACATGTTGTCCCTGTCCCACTCCCCTTTTGGGGAGTGTAGCTGTTTCAGATGCTGCTGTTCCAGTTTGGACCGCTGCTGCCCCCTAGTGTCGAGGACCTGGACCCCTCCTCTCCTTCCCTGTCCTGGATTAACTGTCCTTGTCCTGCTAGATTAGTAGTTTCATCTGCCTGTCCGTCCATAAGAGTGGATCTCTCCTTCACTGTGGTCCTCCTCGAGGTTTCTACGTTTTCCCATTGGGCTTTTCTGAGTTTTTCCTTGCCGAGAAGGAGGGTCTAAGGACAGGAGATGCTGGGACAATCATCCATTTGCCTGCTTGTTGTTGGACATTCTGTATTTTTGATTTATGAATGTTTCTTATTCTGCTTTATTATCAACAATTTTGTGAAGTCCGCCGAGATAACTCTTGTTGTGATTTTGGTGTAAGCATTTTATATATTAACTTATAATTTTTCTGGGGCCTTACGGTTTTGAATCACTGAACTAAATAGACTAGCGGTGAATATCACTGATCTACATAGCTTCAAAAATGTCACCAAAATACATGATAATACACTGTAATTTTTGCCTTTCCATGTTTATACCATTGTCCCATTCGTACCTGACCTACTGTTCTATTTGTCAGACCATTTTTTAAACTAGTGAATATCATTGATTTGCACTGCTACAAATATTGCTCCAAAAAACATAAAATTATACTTTTTTTCATTGTTTACTCCATTGTCCCATTTACACCTGACCTACTGTTACCAAAAACACTGTTCACTATGGATATGTCACTGCTCTGCCTGGAATGTTCCACAGTATGATATTAAACAGCTCTACCTTACATTTATTCAATTATAGGTGGTTTTATAGCTCAAAATCTGACCTATAACGTGGTCTGATTTGATGCATGATGATAAAAAGGTTTAATGCCGTACTTTGAAACATTCCAGACAAAGCAATAACATCTCATGAAAAAAAAAGCATCTGGCAGACCCTCCACTAGAAAAGTTACACAATGCACCTTTAAACTTAGACAAACTTTATTGATCCACAGGGGAAATTATTTGGACACAGTAGCTCACACATCACAATATATTATAATAACAAAGAGAAAAAATATAAATGGTAATAATACATTCTAAATAAGTAGCAAAAATAACAACAGACTTATATCAAAAGTGAACCCATTTCCCTGCGTTACCTGACTGTGCCCTCCGGTGGTGATACTGCACACCCGGAGGCGGTACACTGTTCCGGGGGTTAGGCGCTTGCACACGCACTCCATAGCTGGTCCACTGTAGGCCACATCCCACGGGCTCGCTGCATAAAAACACATAAAGAAAAGTTTAAAAACACTTCCTGTGTTACCACATGACATCACAAGATGCAACAGAGTGAAGAACTCAGCCTAAATATGCAGGATTTATGTGTTAAGCATGTATAAATGAAACAAAACACAACTCAGGGTATGTTTGTGATGAGGAAAAAACAACATAGATCAGTAAACAGTGCAATAGGGGCCCTTTAAACGCCTGATTCCATTATTTTTCCCAGAACTGAGCTTTGACCTGTATTGTGTCAGTCTCTCAGTTCATTATGGCCTATATGTGTGTATTATGTTGTCGGTCTACACAAAAGAGGCATTGTTTTATGGTTATGCAATGTACTAAGTGTGTTTGAATTATTCATGTGCTATTAACAAGGTTGAAGTTAAGGTAATGCTACACAATACAATAATGGGAGTGTTTACGCAACCTTAACTAAAGATCTAGGTGAACGCTAAGTGCTTATATTTCTTGGTATTAATGTAGGAAATATTTTTTCTTCCATAGAGAGAACACATCTTAACCCTCAATAATGTCAGACTTAATTAACATTTTACTTAAGGACACATTAAATAATAGCTTTCTATCAATGTCAACAGCACACTTGCAGATATAGTATAAGTGGATGATTCGAGGAAATACAGAACAGTTATAGCCTATAAAGCTTGAATTCAATACATAGAGACACTCAGACCTTGAATTTTTCTATATAATTTATGTTGCATTGTATTTCATTGTCAAGGAGATGCATAAATTGTTATTTAATGCTAGCTGACCTTCGGAGCATCCTTCTGAAATCTCAAGCAGGTATGTGAGAGCTTCGGAGCCGCCATTGTCCTGCGGGGGATCTGGAAAAAACAGATTGTGCATTAAAATTATAATAATGTACATTAGCAAACCATTATATAGCAGGATACCAGGAAACAAAAATATAAGGCCATATGGAAATTACACAAACTTTACATCTATAACAACTAACCGTCTTGCAATGATGAATTTAGCATTGTTTTACGCAACTCTTGTGAGCTTTAAGCCATGTTATAATGTTGTTACCTCATCAAAAACATACCTGGAGTTGTATTTTGTTTCATTCACAGGTCAGTTTGAGTAACCTATTATTACTAGTCTGTTTACATCAAATATGCAGAGTTTTGTGTGTTGTGTGTGTTGTGTTAACATGAGTAAATGAAACAAAACTCCAGGTATGTTTGTGATGAGGAAACATTATAACATAGAGTAGATCAGAAAATAGTTTAATGTGGGCACTTTAAATGTAAGGATTTCAGCCATTTTAAGTACTTTTCAAAAGACGAAAGAGTTTTCAGTTGTTAATTGCTAAGGCAACTGTGTTTTTTTTTTTTTTATTACTTTGAAGTCACTGCATAGGCTTGAGGAATGGCAAAATGCATGTGACCGAATTGAAAGCCTTTCTTTTTGTCCAATTTCAAACCACAACTGATTTTTGGGTGGGAAAAAAAAATACAACACATGCTTTCAAAATCACTGCCAAACATCTCAAAATAAGCATGCTGATAGATTCTGAACAAATATTAAAATTATGCTTTGTGGTATCATTTTGTTTTTGTTTTATTCACAACAAAAACACTTATCTCGTACTATTATTCACACTTGTACACTGGGTTTTATTTTTATACATAACATACATCCCATTGCTGTCTGTAACATTTTGTGTGTTGTTCTCGTGTGTTTTTTTTTTACCCCATGTGACAGTGAATCCATAAGGCGTTGCCGTAGTGACGCACGGTGTAGAAGGAGGACCTGGTTTGTCTGGGTTTGTGGTGCACACCAGGACTTCACTGGGACTGCTCTTCCCCTCTGTATTTGACGCTATGAGCTGCAAAACAAAACAAAATTACATTACTTTACATATATTCACTATTTTATCTTTGTTTATTCAGCTACCTTTTCATGTGCCATTTTATATTATATATTTGTTTTATTGTTTACTATGTTTCTTGTTTTAAAGCACTTTGGTGTACCTTGTTATAAAGCGCAGTTTTAAATGTGCTATATAAATAAAATGACTTGATTTGATATATTTGCAAACAGGAACTGTGTTAATAATACTTCAAAAAATCACTCCATGAGGTAAACGCTTCAAATTAAATATAAAAATCATGCTGATGTTGTTACTCATATTTAAAAAGTTGCACTGTGTTACTTTTCTAGTCGAAGTGGAAGTGTGGAATGCCCAGAACATTCCACAGTATGGCATTAAACTTATCTAACTGGCATTTATTCAACTACAGTCTTTCTGATTACTCAATACTTTGAAACACATAAGCTGCATTCTTATTGTGAGCTCGTTCACCTCTCCACAGATCTGACACGTGCTCTGATCACCCCCTGGAAAAGTTACTTAGTGAACCTTTAAATGGCACATGGATACAATTTTTAACATCCTTTTTCACTTCCATCGAGCACTTGCTAAGCTCAAGCCAAAAAAAGAAAAAAAGGCATATTTTGAAATACTGAACCAACATATGATCAATCAATTTCAGATTTTTCTCTCTCAGTAGCTGGCTATTTGTGGATTTTTTGGTATTTAATTTCTATGGTGAAAGGAGAAATTCAATTTGTCAACTGGACAAAAGTTTATTTGGTCAAATACGTTTCGCAGCTCATCCAAGCTGCTTCTTCAGTTCTGGTCAGACGCTGGTGGATTTCTATCTTCTCAAAATGAATAAAAAAACGAATTTCAAATCAGCAGTCAAACCATAAGGATTAATATACTTTTTCTTTCAACAGGATAAAAGTTTTAGATTGAAGACATTTCTTTAGAGAACCAAATTTTATTTTTGCTATACACCTCACCTGCACGACTGAGGGATTACACAGACATACTTAATATACTGTTGTTTCCTTTAAAACTGGATAGGCATAATAAGAAAAGCTTCATCTTAAGTCTTTTCTTTGGAGTGAGACAATCTGTTTTAATTTTGTTTTACTGAAATAAGATAACTAGCGAACTAAAATGAATGACCTGTAATAATCAAGTATAAGTCAAAGTAGCAGTGAGGAGAGTCTATCGTCAGTGAGTGGAAGAATAAGATCATTAGTTTGCGCTGTTGAACCTGTAGAGCCCCTCAGACTTCCACTACAAAATAAATTAAGACCAGACTTTAGACATTTTGGACATTGGAATAACCGCTTGTTCTGAGGGAGACAATGAGCCAAATCAGCACAAAGAAAATGTTCTAGCTCAGAATCGACACAGAGAAGAAAAATGAAATTGTTACAGAAGTTAAATTCGAAAAAGTATAATTTTGTGATTTCAGTGATATTGTCTGAAGAACTGTGAGGACACTACTTGATAGTGGGCTATGAAAAATAAAATAAATTGAAATCTTTTATTACAAAGCATCTGCAGCAGTTTGGCTTAATATAATAACTAAATTTCACTAAAGCATAGATCCTAAATGTTTTAGATACTAAATGATTACTAAATGTTTTGCTGGTCTTTTGTAGTTTCCTAATTGTAGTGAAGTTTATAATTTTACTTCCTGGTTTGACAAGGGCAGCAGGGCCAAAACTTGCCTAAATACCCCAATACTTATGGCTTAACAAATTAAAAGTAAATGACGGCGTTGTTTTCTTGTTAAATTAATGTTTCAACTGTCAGAAAAATGTGTAAATTGTTGCTACATTTGGGACAAAATATATTTAAAAATTTTGTGTATTTTACAACTTTTTGTTTTCTACTTTTCTTCACAAACTGCCATTTGACTGATGTAAAATTATGAAATGTATTAAGCATAGGTACGATCTCACAAAAGTAAGTCATAATTAGAAAAAAACACAAAACATAATATGTGAAATGCACTATAATAACAGTTCTGCCCTCCATTTCTACAGGCTTTGGACTGGCACAATGAGTGTGTATATGGATTACATACACTACCAGTTAAAAGTTTGGATCCTCATTCAGTGTTTTTATTTTTATTTTTTTCTTCTTTTTCTTACCACTTTCTACATTTTAGATACACACAGAAGGTATCAAATATATGAAGCAAGATACATAGAATTATTTAGTAAAGAGGATTTAGTTATAAAATAAAAATAAAAAATAGTACAATTATTACACTTTTTTCCCTTCTTGTTGCATAATTCCATATATACTACTTCATATATTTGATGTCTTCTGTATGTATATAAAATCTCTGAAGTGGTAAACATAGAAAAAACACTGACTGGTACCTGAATACATACATACTTTTATATGAATCAGAAATTTGTGAAGTCCCTCCTTATAAATTATTTATACATATTTCCAGTCTGTACATACGTATTTTTACGGCTATAGCATCACATTGTTGATTTGTTGCCTGTATAACACTGAATATGTCTGGAGCTAAATTACAGCCAATTCACACTAGGTAATTCCCAACATTTCTTTCCCAGACGGATGCAGTTTTATTACCACAAAATGACAAGCCAAGTTTTGTTGCTATCCTCTGAAATGTTTATTTTGACACAAGAACATTACGAATAAAAAATATGTCTCCTTTCCTTCCGTTTTACAGTATTTTCACAGTGAATCATGTCTGTCTTTTTCTGTTCTCACACACAACCTAAACTAATTCAGCCTTCTAGTCGGCTTCATATTTGCTGAAAGCTCTAACCTAATCTTATTCACAACTAAAGAAAAGCTATTTTTCTGCTTGAGAGTTTGCCACTTGCTTGTCTCCATGGAGATGTTCTTGCTTTACCTGAAATGTTCTGCAGTCTGGAATTTTTTCATGTTATTGAGCAAAATTTGTCTTGCCCCAGTACAGATATATTATATAAGATCTATCGATATATCGATCTTTGGTTGGGGGTCTGTTACCTGCTTGTTTCTATGGATATGTAACTGCTCTGCCTGGAATGTTCCACAGTATGACATTAAACAGCTCTGCCTTACATTTATTCAATTGCAGGTGGTTTTAATGCTCAAAAATACCTAGAAAAACTGTGAGTGGGGTTGCCTCTCCACAGATCTGACCTGTAACTTGGTCTGGTTTGGTCTCCATGAAGATAGAAAGGTTTAATGCCATACTATGAAACATTCCAGACAATAACAATAAAATCTCCATGGAGAAAAGCATTTGATGGAGCCTCCACCTGAAAAGCTGCACAATGCACCTTTATGGTCAAAATATCTCAGCTACTGTCTGCATCTAATTATAAAGTGTTTTAATGTCCGCAAATCCGGAAGTGCGCATTAGCATTCTAGTTGTTGTTAGTGCACTGCAAACATGTTTTTTAAGACAGTAAAAACAAGTTACAGTGCCTTTAAACTTATTTATTTGCATTTATTTAATCACTAAACATACATTAGTGTAATACCATACTGTATATATGTTCATTTTGTGTGTTTGGATGTGAATATGGGGTGATTTATGTATCAAAAACAAAAAACTCACCCTGAATTTATACTGCGTACTTCTCTTCAGGCCTTGTACAGTACAGGTCAAGTTATCTCCAGTGTACTTTGGATGAAAATCTGTTCCCTGTAATAAAAATTAAAATATATGTCAGTTTTTTGGACTTTTATGCGTTCAAAGCATTTTTAAGAATGAAGCTTTTTATGCTATAGAAACATGCAAATATAAGAGAAACATCTGGAACTCGTATTTGGTTTAATATGGCTTGTTCTGATCACTGCAGACACATTTATGGTTTAAGATTTGCTGCTTTGGAGAATTTGCTGACTCCATCCCCCGTCATGACTAGGCAGTGTTTGTATTTTATTTGATTTATTTAGTCAAATGTTTTCTCAATAACAGTAAAAAATGGAAGACCAAAATTCCAGAGCAGAAATCTACAAAACTGAATGAGTTTGATTTTGAATGAACTGCTGGAAAATAAAAAATGTCCATTTGTAAAAAGCGCATGTACCAAATTTGATTTTCCATCTTTATTTTATTCTTTTAGATTTCTTATCCTTAGCAGAAAGTGTTAGTTTTTACTTTACTATTTGGAATCTTTCCTCATCAAAAACATACCTGGAGTTGTGCTTTGTTTCATTTACACAAACTCTGCATATTTCTTCTCTCAAACAGAAAACACTTTGTTCCACCTTGTGATGTCATGTGGTAATACAGGAAGTGTATTTTAGCATTTGTTCTGGTCTAAACTAAAATCGTGTGCCCTTACGCTGTTGTCCTCCTGGATCTCAAGTGTGTATTTGAGCTGTTCTTCGGTGGGACTGCCCTCCGGTTTACCCCACTCCAGAGTGACCCAGGACACCCCGGCCCGCACCAGCCTGGGAGCCAAGGGCAGAGCTGGCAACGTGCCCATCGTGTAGTACACCACCTCTGTGCTGAAGCCACTGTAACACACAAACAAACATCATCAGTATTATCATTATTATTATTACACTGCTATACATTTATATATATAATATCTGTGGGGGTTTGAATTACGTTGATAGAGGAGGAGGAGAGAGTGGGAGGCAGGTGCAAGAGGGAATACAAACTGAAATAAACACACTAGAGATGTTAAACTATCAAATTTTTGTGACAACTGCACCATTATACAATTATTTATCATTACTGACAAAGTGACCAAAACAACTGTGAATTACTATTATCTTATAGGTTTGATAAAATAAGAAACTCTCATTTATTTATTTACTTTTTGGAAAAAAAAGAACTGAAATTACTTATGTTTCAGTGTTATGATTATTATGATTATGTTATGATTATTAAAGATGCAGTGTGTAACTTAGTGTAGTGTAGAGGGTCTGTCGCTATAGAGATGTTGCCTGGAATGTTCCACACTATGGCATTACACTTATTTATCTCTACTGAGACAGTAGGTGACACCACAGGGCCAAGTTACAAGTCAGATCTATGGACAGGCGAGCCCACTCACAGTAAGAAAGTTTTTAAGTCAATAAAAACCCATGTTATGAAGTAAATGGAAGATGGATACATTTAATGCCATACCGAGACATTCCAGCAACAACATCTCCATGGAGACATGCAGATGGAAGACCCTCCAACAGAAAAGTTACACAGTACACCTTTAAGACCTTAATAATCCTGTATCATTATAATAGTATTAACTAAATAATCTTTACATCCCAAAAACACACAAATTGAAAAGCCTTTTATATGGATTTTCTGTTTTGAAAATTTGAATTTAGATGTTGTCGACCTGGTGTTTCCATTTCAAGGAAGAAAAACAACCACAAATACAGTTGTTGTGGTGCATGTGAGCTAGTTTGAGTTCAGCAAGTGTGTCTAAAACTGCATGTCCTCTTTCACCTACTCCTCTCTCCCCATCTCTCCCCCATTTCTGTGGCACTACATCGATGCTACATAATGACAAACAGGCCTGAGAGTGGAGATTGAAATGGAAGGAAAATGACAATAGAAGGAGAAAGGTGGCCTGGGAAAAAACATGTTGCAGTCCATTACTGTGGATCAGGTCTCATTAAATACTATACATTTTTATGGCTCATTCTACCATCTGGCAGAATGAGCCATGAAGCTACTATATGCTCTAAGAAGCAAATGTCTACCAACTATCTATACAAATATTAAACACACAATTATTACGTTTTTGTAGTTACAACAATATACTCAACCAACTGCAGAGATAGGTACAATACTTTAAAATAATACCAATTAGATGTAGAAAGAAATGGTCCAAATAGTTCCTGAGGTGAGAGTAATTGTAAGAATAAAAAAACAAAACCTCAAATTGTTAAAGTTATTGTAACAGATAAACAATCAAATAAAGCACAAAAGCACTTGGAGCTTTTTGCACGTTCTCGCAATGTGTTTTTAAACTACAAATGACAAATATACTAACAAAGCTAACTAACCTAAATCTATAGACACAAAAAACTATAAGAAACACAAACATTCAAATTTTGTCAACAGAAAGCTTTTGTACTTTTTTGTACTACTAGAATTGTAGTTAAATGTTATACTGTAAAATGTATTATTCAAGGAGGTAAAATTTGATCAAAGTTACTCAAGTAAATGTGTAAATGTGACTGAGGTCATGTCTCATTTCTCTTTCCACGTCTCCTTGATTCCTCTCCTCGATTGTGCAGGAAATGGATGAGGAAGTCCCACCCACATGAGGACACACAGGGAGGAGAGAGGATCTAAACTCCTCACTAGTCCAATAAAGCTTGATTATTTGATTTAATGTCCGCTCCTGAAGCCTCCCTCGTGTTTACTTCTTCCTGCCGTGGTTTTTCTTTGGGACACCACGTAATACGACACCATTTGACTGACAGCTGAAAAATCGGGGATCAAGGAGAGGAATGAAGGAGCAAGGAAAGAGAAATGAGACGCGGCCTGAGTACTACTCACCCAATAGATGTAATTCAACCTTGCTTCAAAGCCATAAACATTATAGACTCCAATGGACCCATAGTAAAGGCCACATGATGCATTTCTAACCCCATAAAGGACATAATGCTATATCTGATCAGTGTATTCCTGTTATATGCAACATTGGAGGATTTTTTTCCCATTCAAAAGACATAATATTTAGTTTTACATTGTTAATCTCTATGGTAACGGTTCTGCTTTATCATAATCATTCTGAAATCCAAAAATGAGAGTACCTTCGGCCCTTATCGTTGTGTGCGGCCACTCTGAAGGTGTAGCCACAGGCCGGCAAGAGCCGCGTCAGTTTACAGTGTCTCTGGCTTCCGAAGTAAAATTGTCTGAAAACACTGTTCTTCTTCCCCTGCAGGAGACAGAGAGTGTGGAAATTTATAATACAAGAATTAAAATGGCTGCACCCGAGGTTAAAATGAGATCATTACGTTAACATTAAGAATTTGTTGTCCAAGAATCATGAAGTGCGCTGTTACCATGATAGTTGTTGTTAGCACCACTGCAAACTGTTTCAAATGAACATGTTTGTATGAAAATCAGGTACCGTGCCTTTAATAATAGGTTGTTCACTTGGCGAATATGAAACTCTTAGATGGAGGTGAAATTATTATGCATTGTTATCATTTTGAAAAGAAATCCCCATGCAAAAAATCCAGAAATGATATTATAAAGAAAGTAACATGTTTTCTTACTGGGAATTTGGTTAAATTTGTTTTATTTATTTATTTTTTATTATTATTAATTTGGTACTTTGACTCTTGATCAGAAGATTCTACCAGCTTCAAAGTGCTTTTCTGGTGCAGGATCCATCAAATACTTTTCTCCATGGAAATGTTTGACAGTATGGCATTAAACCTTTCTATCGTCATGGCAACCAAACCAGACCAAGTTGCGGTTCAGATCTGTGAAGAGGCGACCCTGCTCACAGTCAGAGGTTTTTTAGAGCTATAAAACCACATGTAATTGAATAAATATAAGGTAGAGCTATTTAATGTCATACTGTGGAACATTCCAGGCAGAGCAATGGCATATCCATAGAAACAAGCAGGTGATCTTTAACATAACCAAGAGATGAGTTCCCAGTATCCGCTCATTACGTTTTTATGTGGTTCTTTCAAAATATAGAAGTAAGTTCAGTGACGTTTGAAGAGCTCACCTCATCCCACTCCAGAAGGTAGTTTGTGATTTTGGATCCGTTGTCGCCCGGGGCCTGGGGACACAGAAACGCATTAAATAAAGAGAAGGGGCATTCACAGTCAGACAAATACGTGTGGAGTTTTTATCATTTTGTCTGGAGAAGTTTTTATAAATAGTAAAATGATTTATGCAGGAACAGCCTTAGGGGATACAGAAGGCAGATTTTAGATAACGAAAATAAAAAGCACTTTATGTCTATTATGTTATGAATCAATGGAGTAAATAAATAGAGGTGAACATTATCTCAATTTAAACATCAGCTGGCATGTTAACAATCAATCTAGATAATAACAGATTTATAAAGAGCCCTCAAGCTTAAAAAGATGCATTATGCTGGAGGGTAAACCACCTGGAACGTTCCACAGTATGGCATTAAGCATATCTGTCTTCATAGAGACAGGTTATGCCATTAGGCCACGTTACAGGTCAGATCTGTGGAGACGCAACCCCACTCGCAGTAAAACACTTGTAGTGCAAGATAGATAAGTTAATGCCATAGAACATTCCAGACAAAGCAAGCAACATCTCCATGGAGACAAGCAAGTGGCACACCCTCCATCAGAAAAGGTACAAAATGCATCTTTAAGTATAACCCCCACAGACAAAAACATGACGCCAAAAGAAATATAGAAAAATCCTGTTAGTTGGAAAACATTTGTAGAAGCGAGCGGTACCTTCCACTGTAGGGTGAGTGTGCTCTTGGTTCGATTGGACAGTTTGGGGGGAAGAGGGACGTCTGGGGCACCGCAGTGTGTGGTGAAAGACGCTGCCTCCGAACATGAACCTCGGAAGGAGTTGTACATTGCAGAAACCCTAAAAACACAAGTCTCATTAGCATGTCCTCGTCATGCTGGTGATGGATCAGTGGTAATTAAGTTTATCCGGAAGACCTTACCGTACGTGGTAGTCCGTTGCTGGCCTTAGGTCTTTAAGGTGGTACTCCAACTCCTCCCCACTGAAAAATGTTTTAAATTTTGAATTAAAAAAAATTGTTTTAACTGTAATGTAGTAAGAATATAATGCTTTACTGTAGTCCTCATAGGAAATTCTCCAACTTTAGCTTAGCTTTTACAATAGATTCAACCTTTTCCATTTAACATATGCATACCTACATCAACATAGTCTCAAATACAGACAACAGGACATCACATTCAGAAAAGTTACGCAGTGCATCTTTAATCACTCACAACTACAATCTAAAGAACGCAGATATCGTACCTGTATATGAGTCTGTATTTTCCGTCTCGTCCTTTATCTGACAGAGAGACTTCGTAAGAGCAGGAAACAGGAGCTCCATTACTGAGCCTGTTCACCAGTCCTGCAGGGGGCGCCCAAGACAAGCGAGCTGTCCGCTCCTGGACATTTGACACCTGAAATATGCAGGAAAGCGGCAGTTTTATATTAAGTAATAGTACATGTATGGAACAATACTAGGATGCTATCACTTATTTCAATGCATGTCAGCATCATCATAAGTGTTTTTATTTGAGCACTTTTTCAAAACAATATATACAAAAGAAAACTGAGTACAAAAATGCCCCAAACTGCATAGTAAACTGTTTATTTAACCCAAAATGAGAAATGGTGTAGAGTAGAGTAGTAAGATTAGGCTTTTATGTTCACTTTTAAATAGCCTATAATTTGTCAGATTCTGAGGTACAATACTGCTACAAAAATCAATAAATACCCTATAATAATAATAATAATAATAATAATAATAATAATAATAATAATAATAATAATATTTGGCATCAGCTACTGTTTACAGCAATCTCCTTGTTGTGATACTAATAAAGGCTGTCATTGCAGTATTGGCAGCAGTAAAATTATAAGTAGTTGTTGTAATCACAGCTGAACAAGAGAAAATGGTTAAACTTACAATTACAAGCCAATTACAAAATGGTTAAACTTACAATTACAAGCCATATGTACTTATACACACTTAGAGACTTCAAGTGTGTATAAGTACATATTACTCATTATGCAACATTTTTCTCCATGGTAACTTTCTACGTCATTTATATGACCGACATCATCACACCCTTTTCACATAGTTACTCAGATGATGAACTGTTTCGGATCCACTCAAAAAGATAGGGGACAGACATGATGTGGCTGTGAATCTCAATACGTTTTCCCTTTGTGTTAGCGCGGTCGCCAGCTTGGGCATGTCTGTACAAATTTCAGCATTGGGCGCGTGGAGGGAGATACAATTTAGTGTAATTTCGCTCAGTCTGCTGCAGCCCTGGTCTCTGCATCCTTTGAATAGTCAATGTCCTGGAGGGGACCACAAACCACAAACACGCCCTGACTACTACTACTACGACTACTGCTACTGCTACTGCTACTGCTGCTACTACTACTACTACTACTACGTTAGACATTGATATTGATACATGGATTTTAAGCATCTGTACTCAATACCAATGTTGTTGAGACTTTTCTTTAAATAAAAAAAAAATACATGAACTGATTCAAATATATCAAGAATATTATTTTTAGGTCAAAAAGCTTATAAAAAAAAGGCTTATATAAAACAGTTGACTATCCTAGCCTGAATAATGTTATGAACCAGTATTTTTCAAGGTCAGATCATACTTGATACCAGGCCGTTGTAAATTCCTGTTTTTTACTTTTTTATTTTTAGATTACTTTAAGATTGTCATGGAATCGAGCACTAGTTTGATTTTCGTTCTAATATACCCTTTATGTTTATGTGCTCTAAAAGATATGTGGAGGTGAAAATTACAGGTTAAAGGTTCAGTTGTCTGTTAAATCCGGTTGATCCCAGGCAGGTTTAGGGCTAACCAAGTCTTAATGGAGTGGTCTGTTTTGGTCAGTGCTTGTGGCTGTGGTTTGAAGGTTGCTATGGTGATCCCTC
The DNA here is from genome assembly GCA_029959045.1 of Taenioides sp. WSHXM2023. Taxonomy (NCBI): domain Eukaryota; kingdom Metazoa; phylum Chordata; class Actinopteri; order Gobiiformes; family Gobiidae; genus Taenioides; species Taenioides sp. WSHXM2023. The sequence continues at coordinate 19,879,944 of CM057102.1, forward strand.
TGGTTTAATTCTGGTGAAAATGGCTTTTATCTGGTCAAAAGTGAGTCTTAAAAAGGAAAGCATTATGGAGTTTTAATATAATAACAAATGAACAACAACAAATAACACTTGGGTGCATTAAAAAGTTTGAGTGTCTAAAAATGCTCGCCATAGATATAACTTTTATTATATAGCAGTGGACTGAATGTGTTTATTGTAAATTCTGTAAATGGTTTGAAAATCAGGTCCCCCATCTTAAAGGGCTCATGTTACGCTCTTTACTGATCTATGTTATGTTTTTTCCTCATCAAAAACAGACCTAAAAGCTCACAAGAGTCAATTTTGCGTAATATAGCACCTTTAATAATTCAAATAATATCAACCAATACTGGAAAAAAGAATGTATGTATGTTGCACCATAAGTATATTGCCTTGTCTGTTCCCTAAACAGACAACAAAAGAAATGAAATCCTCTTGTTGCCTCTCAGATTTTATTTCAATCATTGTAACTTTACCCAATCGCCGTAAAGGTAAACAGAATGGCCGAAAGCAGCTAATACTGTGAAGATTTTGATTAAATATTTTCTCATATGAGTTTTCCCCACTGCGACACCTGCTTCTGCTGCAGTGAGGAGTGCACTGAGATAGATCCATCTAAACCCAATAGAGCTCAGAGCACGCAAGCTGTTGGCTTCAATCAATAACATGAGATATATCTAATCCATTATTCTCTGTACCCTCGTGACATTACAGCAGCCATCACCTGAGGCTGTGCTCAAACCGTGTGCAATTTTCTAATGTAGTTTCAATTATAAAGCTTCTCAAAATGCGGTGCTGTTACTAGTGTTTGTTGATGTGTGTGTTTTTTCTAGTGGTGTTTGTGTCTCAGTTTAGGTTCATATAGAAGCAGAATCAGAAACAGGTTAAAATCAGTGATGTGTCCAATATTAGTCCTGTTTTAGATCTGGCATAGTCTTGGTTTGGTCCTGGTTTGATCCTGGTTTGGTCCTGGTTTGGTCCTGGCTTGGTCTTGTTTTAGTGCTGGTTTAGTCCTGGTTTAGACTTGGCTTAGTCTTAGCCAAGTCCTGGTTTAGTCTTGCATTAGTCTTGGGGTAGTCTTGTTTTAGTCCTAGTTTAGCCCTGGCTTAGTCCTGGTGTAATCCTGGTGTAGTCTTGGCTTAGTCCTGGTTTAGTTTATTCTTGGTTTATTGGTTTATTCTCCCCTTTAGTTAATTAATATTCCTTGTTCAGATCAATTGTGTAATTTACATGCATTGTTGTTTACAAGTGACAAACTAAACTAGTCCCTTCTGTGTAAATAATTTCACATAGTTTAGACTAGATGGAGGTACCAGATCACAAAATAAGCAGGTACTGCCCCCATGTGGCCACCAAGCAAAGCTTCAAGTACACTGTGACAATATAGAAGTAAAGGCACCATTTATCAGTGTGGTACAGTATTTTAAAATTATGCCTTTATCGTTTTTTCCGACAGTAAACCAGTTTTGTTTCATTCACTTAGACTTTAAAGGTGCACCTGCTTCTCTCCGTGGATATGTTACTGCTTGACCTGGAATGTTCCATGGTATGTCATTGAACATATCCATCTAGCATTTATTTATTACGAGTGTTTCTATTGCTCATAAATACAATAATTCCTTCTATGACTTGGGGCGACTCTCCACAGATCTGAGTTGTAATGTAGCGTAGTGCTGTAATCTGCTTGTCTACCTTGTGATAAGTAGGTTTAATCTATACTGTGGGACATTCGAGACAAGCAGGCAAGCACCCTCCACTAGAAATGTTGCACAGTGTACCTTTAAATATTACACATGAAATTGAAGTATGGACTTTTATCCAACTTGACAAACGTTCCCACATGTTTAACTGATTAAAATAATTTGTGTGGACAGTTACTCGCCTGTGGTTTATCGATTGCAGACAGCATGTCTTGAACTCGTTTCCCGTCCAGGTCATTATCTGAAAAAAATAAAAAAACAAAAAAAAATTGTTATTCAAATGTTTAAAACTGAGTTTATATGAGAGACTTAAACTTTCAGGTTTAAAGTAGATTATAATTTGCTTACAGGTGCCCGTTAAAATCCTACAGCAATTTTGCCATAGTATTGAAACTAGGCCCAGTCTTAAAGGTCCTATATTACACAAAATTGACTCTTTTGAGCTTTAAGCCATGTTATAATGTGGTTACCTCATCAAAAACATAACTGGAGTTGTGTTTTGTTTCATTCAGCCTAAAGATTTGTGTGTTAAACATGAAACAAAACACAACTCCAGGTATACAACAGATCAGAAAATAGTGTCATATGAGCTCTTTAAAAGGTGCGCAATGTAATTTTATACCCAGCTTGTCTTCATGGATGAATCTGTTATAGCTTTTCTTGGAATGTTCCACAGTCTAACATTAACATTCTTGCTATAACATCTCCAGGGAGATAAGCAAATGGCAGACCCTCCACCAGAAAAGCTACACAGTGGACCTTTAAATAGAACATCCGTCTGAACATGGAGTTTTTTTGTAAGGGAAAAACATTGCTTTTTTTTCTATTTTGTCAAGCACAGGAGAACATGTCCAAAAAACATTTACAACTTCTCAGTAGTGGAACAACACATGGTTACTTCATCTAATCAAGAAAGAGGGGATGAACAATTGGAAAAAGAAATACAACAATTTACCAAAAAACATTAGTCATGAAATCCAGTCTTAAAGCTAACAGAACATACAAACATGTCTCTTTTTTGACAATAGCAGTTCAGTTCTGTTACAAAGGAGCCTGTTGATAACTGCTCTCATTAGCAGATACAAATCACTCCAGTAATCATGACTACATTTTATTTTCAATCAGGCGTGTGGATAATTGCTGGCAGGGCAATTTGACGTCATCTTTACTGACATCATGTAAAAAGTACAATGCCAAATGGATAAGGTTTCCTCACAACTCGCAGCGTCAACAAAACAAGGAAAGGCTTGTGTGAATAATGTACAGTATGGCCTGTTCCAGTGAAAAAACAACTGGAGATTTCTGGTCAGATGTAGGAAATTATAGTGAAACAGGAAGTGCAAAATTCTACAGAAGTGAACTCATAACACTGACCTACGTTTAAATTCTTGTTCATTACACAATTGCACAATTGATACTTTGCAGAGACATCATGTTGGAGGTGATCTACATGCATTTCTATGGTGGAATGTTCAGCAGTTACCACAGTGAAGCAACGCCTGCATTAGCAAACACTCACAAAATGTTTTAAGATAACATAAAAATGCAAAAATGCAACACATTTTCAGGAGCCTGTGACCAATGCGTCATGGTCCTGTTTTGGTGTTTGATTTTCAACAAAAAGATGAGAGAGACTGAAAAACTTGCATATGTGGGAGACTTGTTTAACAGCACAAATCAAGTCACCTGTTGTAGCTTCAACTAAAACAGCTCTTTCTGGTCTGATTGTGTTAAAATAAAACTCAGATCTAACAAACCTCAGATAGAGCAGTGCTTACAGTTAGTATCACACCCCTAGGTGTAGTAGGTGTAGCAAAGTATCAATACCACATTTTCTTTTTCATATTTGAACATAGAAATGGGCTATATATCTGTACCAATATCAGTATCAGTGATATTGAAAATATGGCCGATATTTGGAACATATATTTCTTCTATGCTCTTGTATCATTCCCAGTTTGTGATATCCCAAATAAATACATTATGTTATTATTTTTTACAAAAGTGAAAATTTGATTTGTAACCCTAACATCTTAATCAGTATCTGAAAATATTAATTATGGGCCACAGCAGCAAAACAAATATCGAATATCGGAATTGGATCCATATTGAATCATCCCTATTTGAAACCTTATATTGTACCTTATAATCATCTGCCCTTCATCGTGCAGTGGGTATTTGACTGACATAAGTTTTACATCAGATGCCCTTCCAGAAAAAAAACCCCTCACTATTACACATACGCTGATTCACAACTTTATCTTGGGTCACTTAATTCTGACCAATTTGACTTTATTTGAGTTCTTTGTTTAATTTTGATGATGACAACAGAACACAAACAAAAGCTATACAGACATGGGCTCAGACATGAAAACCACCATAACGTCATATACCACTAATAAAAACACTTCTTTAAAAGGTAATGGGCCACTTTCAAGGCTTTAGGAAAATCACTAGTAAGTATGCATTGTAATTTTAGCACGTTGTTATTTTTTCTCTTGGAGTGTTTCGGTTTTTGACAACTACTTTAAGCCACTTGTTGAAATACGCGCATACACACACACAAGCACTGAATACTTCTATGCAAATCTAAGCTAGAAAAACACATGCGCTGGTCTGTTTTGACATGTTCACAGGTAATTTAAGGGGCACCAGGGTAGAGAGCAGTGGGTAATGGAAGGCTGTCCCCCAGGTTTGGTGCTCGGGCCTGGAGTTTTTCCATCAGAGGAGGCCTGCTTTTCTCATCTGAGCTGTAGCACTGTAAATCACACTGAGCACATGTGGCTGGAGAGGTGAGGGAGCAGAGACACAGAGGAGAGACAGGAGGATAAAGAGAGGATAATGATTTTAAAGGGCCCATATTACACTATTCTTGGGTCTTTCGTATTATAATGTTGTTTCCTCATCACAAACAAATGCAAATATCTACTAAACAAAAGGTTAACGGTAGGTGTTAAGTTGAAAACTACCACTTCATGACATCACACGGTGGAACAGAGCATTTTGAGCTTTGGAGATTAATAATAAAGGATCACTCAAACATGTGTGAATGAAACAAAACACAACAATGTTTTTAAGGAGGTAATGACATTATAATAACTTGGCTTAAAGCTCACAAGAGTCAATTTTGCGAAAGAGATTTTATATAATAAAAATTATATGTACATATTTTTTTGAACTTTGTGCAGACAATAACAGTGCACTAACTTTACTTGCTCCTTGCTTCTTACTTCCAACACTACACACATTAAAACACAATTGTTCCTTGTTCGCATGTGCTATCAGTAGATCTGTGTTGGTGTTGTATGCAGCCCCTTAACACGGCAATGAACGATGCCAGTGTATGTATATGGAGGAGCGTGCACGTGAGAAGATGTGTGCCTGTGTGTGTGTACGTGCGTGTGCGTGTGTGCGTGTGTGTAGAGCCTGGGGGTGCTCATATGACTCATGGCAACAATGATGTCATGGAAGCACGACCTCAGATTGACCCCTACGGCGAATGTGTGTGAGGCGCGTGCGTGTTGAAATAATAAAGAAAGAGCAATAGAGAGGCTGATCGGGTTACCGTGGTGAGAGTCAGGCTACCGTGGGTTCAACAGGTGGAAAATACACAAATGCACTGGTACTACAAAGTGTACTGCATTGTACAAAAGCTTTACCAGGATGAAGTAATCTGTACGCAGGTGAAAGTATTATGAACTTTCACCTGAAGAGCCAAACAAATCCAACTATAACAAATATATAAAAGTAAGGAGGGCATCCACACCAGAAAAGCAGAAGTAGTAGTTGTAGTAGTAGCAGACATACATAGTAGTAATAATCATAGTAGTAGTGGTATTAGCTATAAACAAGAAAAGTAGAAGTACAAAAAAATTCACTTAAAGATACACAGTGTAACTTTTCCGATGGAGAGGGTCTGTCACAGAGATGCTTTTGCTTTTGCTTATTCCACTGTATTTTACTATTAAACAAACATTTAATTCAGCTCTCCACAGATCTGACCCGTAACTTGACCTGGTGGTGTCAGCTGCTTGTCTTTAATGCCATACTGTGGAACATGCAGACAAAGCAATACAGTTTATATGGAGACGATGTATCAGAAAAGTTTCATAGTTCATCAGGAAAATACTGTACAAAATCTTAGCATTAATTTGACTAAAAACTACTAAAACTTCTAGCACCGTCTTTGCAAGGATCAGCAGTCCACTTGGAGACTGTAAAGACGACCAAACTAAACTAGAAAACGCTTGACTTTGCTTTTAAATCTTGGCTGTTCTAAAAATGACCTCATGAAGTAATTTCCACAATAGACCCAAACTAACTTTCCAGCTCTTAACGGGTTCATAGACAGACATCATCTTCCTGTGAAAATGAGGAACACAAGCTTTTCAGGCTAAAAAAAGTGTTCTTTCTTGTTAGCACTCGTCCAAAGCAGCTTCAAACTGCACAGAGGAGACCTGGAATTCCATGACGTGATGGCTCAGCTGTCAGGGTCACTGGGAGCAGATGTTAAGAAGCACTAAAGCTGTCTGACTTAAAGGTGCACTGTCTAACTTGTCTGCTAGAGGGACCGGCACCTGCTGGTCTCCATGGAGATGTGCCTAGAATGTTCCACAGTCTGGCCATAAACATATGAATCTCTATGGAGACTTGCAAGCCAAATTACAGGTTAGATTTGTGGAGCGGCGTTCCCACTCACAGTAATAATGGCTGTTTTTTGAGATATTTTTGAGCATTTTAAATCAAAGCATTAACATTTCCATGGAGACAAACAGGTTGCAGAACGCACTCCAGAAAGGTTACACGGTGCACCTTTAAAGATACTCTGTGTAACTTTTCTGGTGGAGATCAGTTACCTTGTTGTCTCCATGGAGATGTTATTGCTTTGCCTTGATTGTTTCAAATTATGGGACTATATTTATCCATCTCTGTGGGGGCAACCAGGTGACGCCATGAGACAAAATTACAAGTCACATCTGTGAAGTGTTTACTGTTTTGTTTTTTTTTTAAGAAATAAAACTCTGTAATAGAATAAATGCAACACAGATACAGATAAGGTCAATGCCATACTGTGGAACATTCCAAGCAAAGCCATAACATCCCTAGGAGACAAGTAGTTGGAAGAGCTCTCAAAAAATAACTAACTATTAGAAATGACTAAATCTTGGTCCCAATTAAAATTCGATCAAACGCACAGCCCTTTGTTACAATTCAACAGAAATACAGAGACACCCATACTTGGACATGTATATGAGGAGTAATGCTATTATTTAATACTGAACAAACCCATATAAAACACTACACAAACCACAAAGTACGGCCATACAGAAGCAAAAGACTGATTCAATAAATGTCGATGCCTGTAATAAAGAGGCTGCTGTAGCTCATATCTGACTGTAACTATGGGCTGTGGTCTCCCAGAGCGGCCGCCCAAGTGTTTAATATAAAACACCACCGCAAAGGACCTGAATCGTGTCCCCAAGTAACACCAGAAAATCTGCTCCGAGAATGTCCCTGTCCCCCTTTGCCCTCCTCTATGCTCCTCTGTGCTCCTCTGTGCTCCTCTGTGCTCCTCTGTACTCCTCTGTTCTCCTCTATACTCCTCCCTCTCCCTTCCTCTGTACTCCTTTGTTCTCCTCAGTCCTCCCCTCTCCTCCGTACTCCTCTTTCTTCCTCTGTGCTCCTCTCTCTTCCTCTGTGCTCCTCTCTCCTCCTCTGTACCCCTTTCTCCTCCTCAGTACTCTTCTCTCCCCTCCTCTGTACTCCTTTGTTCTCCTCAGTCATCCCCTCTCTTCCTCTGTACCCCTCTCTCCTCCTCTGTACCCATTTCTCCTCCTCTGTACCCCTCTCCCCTCCTCTGTACACCTTTGTTCTCCTCCATCCTCCTCTCTCCGCCTCTGTGCTCCTCTCTCTTCCTCTGTACCCCTCTCTCCTCCTCAGTACTCCTCTCTCCCCTCCTCTGTACACCTTTGTTCTCCTCCATCCTCTCTCTCCTCCTCTGTACTCCTCTGTTCCCCTCAGTCCTCCTTTCTCCTTCTCTGTCCTTATCCATCACCCCCTGTCCTCTTCTGTCCCTGCTCATCAGACTCCTGTCAACACTCCCTCACTTCCTGTCCTTGCCTGACCTCACATCCTGTTAGATGGACAACTGGATTTCATTATGACAGAGAGAAGGGTGGGAAGAGAGAGAGGGAGAGACAGAGAGAAAGAGAGAGTGACACAGGAAAGGGAGAGAGCTGATAAGTGAGGAGTAATTTCATATGTGTAATTTTAAATAAAGTGTACGTATATGTTCTTATTGTACATGAATGGTGACAGGTATAAGTAATTGTAGCGGAGGTTAACTTATAGTAGTGGTGGCAATTTTGGAAGTACTTTGGAAGTACCACATTCATACTAGTCAATGTGGGTGAAGTGTCTTGCCTAAAGACACAAGTTTTAGTCACTGGACCCCCACTGTGGCACGTGGTATTCCCAGCAGTCTCCCATCCAAGTATTGATCAGGCCAACAATTGATAGTAGTAGTAGTAGTAGTAGTAGTAGCAGTAGTAGTATCAGTAGTGCAAGTTATCAGAGTAGTTAAATAGTAGCAACCAAAGCAGTGGTAGGAGCTTTAGCAGCAGTACATTTCAGTATAGTTGCAGTAATGTGTGTAGACATAGTGGTAACACTGCAAAGAAAATACATTATTTGTGTTTTTCTTCATTGCTGAAAAAGTACTTTAGACTGGAGTATGTCACTGACTTCCTCCTGTGCAGCTGGGGCTCTGAAAAAGAAACCATTTGAGGAAGACGGATCGTGGCTGGAGGGACAGACAGTAAACCAAAGGAGACAAACTGTGAAGTGTCTGCTGCAGAGATTAAGTGGAAAAACACAGGGAAATTGAAAGACTGGGAGTGAGCCGTAGATCAGAAGAGAGGAGAAGAGAGAGAGTGGAGGAGAAAGGGAAATAAAACAGGATGAAAGGAGTGGAGGGAGGAGAGGAGCTTAGGAAGATGTGAGCTAGGATTATTTCAAGTCTGTGCAGCATCTGAGCAGTCAAATCCAGTAGAGTCATTCAAGACAACTATAGACTGGAAGTGGGAGGGGCGCAGTATTTTAGCCCCTCTGTGTCCAAAATAGAAACAGGAAGTGATGACGTAATGGCATTATCGAGGAAGTAAAGTACTTTTATTCGTGCATCCTAAATTGTACTGTAAACATAGTCACGAACTACACAATGTTGTTTCATTTCCTGCTAGTTGCAAAGAAGGAATATTCATGAAGTTATAGTTATATTTACATTATAGTACTAGTTTTTGTATAGTATTAATAGCATTGTTAAGTGGAAGTACATTCATTTTAACTTGATTCCTTAATATGACTTCATACATGGCATACATATATATATAAAGCTTCGTATACATTTACAAAGGAGTATAATATAGACAAAATATGTTATAGTACGAGTATTTGTAGTACCAATTAATATCCTTGTAAAGCGAAAGGAATCTAGAAACTTAACTTTATACAATATCACTACTTCATTTTATCGTATCACAAGGAACTTATAAAGTTCAGCCTTGTAGTAACTTTATACTGAAGTACTAGTATTTGTATTAACAGTATTTTAAGTAGTACCATACTAGTAGAAGTTATAGTACAAGTAAAGTTTCTTGCCAAACTATAAAATAAAACTATTAAGGGATTCAATACACAACTTTAGTTACAAGTTTAAGAAGATTTTCATGGTCCTGTGAAATTAGCTTGAAGCTGTTTACACTTTACACTAATAGATTTTCTGCATTTTCTGGGTATAGTGACGAGATTAGTCCTGCATTTTAAAAAGGTGTTGAATGTTGCTTTAGGGCCCCTTTCTGGTTCTCCACTGTAGCAACAGCATAAAGAAGATAATTATTGTTATCTGAATTTGCAATTTTTATCTTGAATATGTAAATAGCCCTTAGCAAAAAGTTCTAATAGTGATAATAGAACAACAACTTACACCCAACTTGATCCTTTCGTTTTATACAGTCTTGCCATTAAAGGTCCTATATTACGCAAAATTGACCCATGTGAGCTTTTAGTCATGTTATAATCTTCTCAGAAACATACCTGGAGTTGTGTTTTGTTTCATTCACACATGTTTGAGTAACCCAGCTACCTTTTACCTTTTGTTCCGTAGAGAATGGCAATTCCAGAGCTGAAATCATCCAAACGTTTCTAGAGAAGGTGTATGAACTTTTAAAAACACAGCACTTTCTGTATTATCACATGACATCACAAGGTTGAACAGGCCGTTTACCGTTTCAGAGAAGAACCTTAATATGCAGGGTGTGTGTGTGTGTGTGTGTGTGTGTGAATGAAACAAAACACAGGTATGATGAGGAAACAACATTATAACAAAGATCAGGGCCTTTTAATGTGCAATACCTAAAATTAGCTATCTGCTTTTGTGTTTTCCTTTTTACAGGCAGTCTTTGAACACATTAAGTAAGTCTTCCATTTAAAACTACTTTGCACCACACTAGTTGTAGTACTTTGTTTTTCCACTCATTTTACCCCAACTTCTAACAGTCCCTCACCGCAGAGTCTGTTCTTATTAAGCCTGACCAGACCTAATACTGACGCATGCTTGGATGTTTGTAAAATGAATGCCATCTTTGCCGTTTAAATCTGGATCCTTTGACAGTGGAGGGTGAATTCTTGGCTCATGACGCTGTGTGGTGGGGAGACGCAGTGAGTCTGCTCTGGGACTGAAAAAAGAGCTTTAAGGCCAGGAGCAAAAATGTGAAAAATGTGGCAACGGCCGCTTTGCACACAAATGCTCCACACACACACACACACACACACAAACAGACAAACACACAAACACACAGACACACATACACACTCGGACAGGAAGTAAGCAAGTATGCAAGAAAAAGTACAGGTGCCTAAACTGCTACTACTTTTACTGCTACAGTTCACAGACAGATTGTACTGTACTGGTGTACTGTACTAATCTTACTACTAATAAAACAATAATATAATGATAACAGTTTTCTAAGTGCCTTACATAACAACTATAAAACTACTACTAATTACTACTACAAACCTACTACTAACTACAACTACAATTACTATTTACTTTAGTTATTACTACTACTATAACAAATGCTTTTTTTCTGTTGTCTTTACTACAACCCCATCAAATGTAGCCAACTATGTATACAGTGAACTACTATTACTACTGTTATAACTAAAGTATAACTAGTACTATGGCTACTAGCACTACTGCAACTACAACTAGTGACATTACAATAGCCAGTACTGCAACTACTATTCATGAGTTTCATCTTCCTGTTAAATGCAACATTTTGAGGACTTTTTTCAAAAGATATATGTATTTTTTTCAAATTGTTAATTGCTTTGACAACGGTCCAAATTTTTAATACTACTGAAACCATGGATAATACAAGAAAATGTATTACCATTACTGCTTTTTAGTTTGTCGTAAAAAGTTACTGCATGTGCGCAAGCAAATTCTCAAAGTTCTAGTCCAATATTGTACAGTTTTGCTTGTTTAAGTAAAAGTACCTAATTTTCCCTTTTCTACAAACCACTTCAGCATGCGTCTGCTGCATTCAAAGAACATGCCCTGTTCAGATAGCCATCTTTAGCAGACCTCTAATCAGTAAGAACAAAGAGGAGAGAGGGCCAGATCCTTTGGAAGTTAAGGATTTGAGATTTCCACAAATGGGACAGGAGGAGCGGAGGGGCCAATGGAGGAGCGGAGAAAACCAGGCTGTAAAAAGAGGACCTCAAATTCCACAGTATTATCATCCTTTGCATAGTGATCATTCCATCTGCTCAACAGCTGGCTACACACTCACACACATGCACACACACACACACACACACATACAGACACACACAGACACACACAGACACACACACACACACACACACACACTCCTAGGCCTTTGCAGACAGAAGCAGAAGTGATTGGGACATGCCCGAAACGCTGGTTGCCGTGGTGAAGGTTTGGTTCTCATGGTCAGGAGGGCGATGGTTTATAAAAGGGGATTAGAGAGGCATGGGGCGGACGGAGAGACTGGAGCAGAGAGAGAGAGAGAGAAGAAGAAGAGGAAGAAGAAGGGAAATAAGGCCAAAACTACTCCAAAGTCAAAACAAGGGGCCTGCCCAGTAAATACATGGATAAATTGTCTTTTTAGTATAGTAGTGTGTGGGAATTGGGAACCCAAATTATTTCTGTCAAAGTACAAAAGTACAATACGTTGGACTTGTCAATGAAGGTTGATGTCAAAAAATTTTAAACCAATTGAAATGATCGTTTCTATTCAATATTTAATTTTGGGGTCCATCACTTGCTTGCTATGGTATAAACATGTTTATGTTTCATTTATTCCATTATCGCCATTATATTTGGTTTGTTGGCGTCCTCAGCTGTCTGCATGGAAACTGCCAAGTTTTATGTAATTTTCGTAGAACATTTCAGGCAAAACAACATCTCCATAGAGAAAATAAGGTTTTGGATCCTCCTCCAAAAACTGTATATAGTGACCCTTTAATTTGTTTAATCCAGTAAAAAATGGTGCTGTTTAAAGGTCCTTTACGCAAAACTGACTTGTCAGCGTTAAGCCATGTTATAATGTTACCTCCTCAAAACATACCTGGAGTTGTGTTTTGTTTCATTCACACATGTTTGAGTAAACCTTTATTATTAGTCTGTCTACAAAAAAGAGACTGGCAATTTCAGGATTGAAATGATCCAACTGATTCTAGTGAAGGTGTATGGAGTTTAAAAACACAGTGGAGCACTTCCTGTATTGGTAATATTGACAATAGTAATAATAGTAGTAGTATAAGTATAGTATAATGCCAACTACAACAATGTTTAACTTGACAAAACCATTAAGTTGCTAAATTTGCATCATGCAGCTTTTTCCCATGTTGCAGTAGAAAACAGATGTACATTGTATGTGTATGGAACAGCCCAGTAAACAAGGTCCGTATAGAGGTGAACTGAGGATAGAGCAACAGAGGTGATCCAAACCAACTCCTTCACCTCAAATAAACTGCAAATAAACAGCCCAATAATGTATGCGAGTGAGTTAATCTGTGTATGTGCGTGCGCAGTTTGGAGCTGTGACCCAGGAAAAGCACTGAGGGATTATGGGAGATGAGATTTGCAGAACCCTGACCCCATCCAACCCCGCTCAGCCCAAAAAGTCTCCGGCGTGTAACTGTAGACTGGCAGACAGGAGGGGAGGCTGGTTCACACGGGACAGGCAGATGTGCAGAGGAGCCAACACTGAACAACAGGAAATATGGAGAAAATAACATTAGGGTGAATTTTACTACTACTACAACTATTACTACAGCCTACCTACTTCTATTACTATAAGAACTACTACTGCTGAAGGGGAAGTACTCTACATTATATTTTAGACATTTAGGAAATATGGACAAAATAAATATAGGATGATTTTACTACTACGACTACTACTACTACTGCAGCCTACCTACTGCATACTCTTACTGTTGCTAGCCTACTTATTACTAGTGCTACTACTAGTACTACTACTGCTACTACCAAACTTAATACTATTATTGCAACCACCCTTCCTAAATCCTACTACTAGTACAACCATTTCCTACTAATACTAACCCCAATTTTAGTTTTACAAATACTACTTACTGCTACGACTACTACTACTAAGACTACAACAACTACTACTACTGCTGCTACTACTGCTACTACTACTGCTACTACTACAGTAAAGTTAGGTTCTAGCTCTTCACCCCTCATGTCCACTCATGACAGCTATACAGAACAAAAACCTTAGCATAGTTCAAGTTTAAAATAGCAGGATCAAGTCTAACAAGTCTAAAAATACTGCCTGAGCTCTCCGCCCTGTGAGCCATGCAGAGATGAGAAGGAAATGACATGAGCGGTCACATGTCTCCAGTTGTAATTATTTCATTCATTTAGCGCTAACTCGATTTAGAGCTGATGGAGAGTGACTGAGTGAAATTACATAACCAGCAGTAGTGTGGTCAACAGTACTGCGGTCTGGAGAGGTTTTATTTGGGTCTATATAAGTATAAGTATTATGTAGCTTTGTTCACGTATTTAATTTTGTTACACTTTTTAGGTGTTTCTGTGAGTAAATTTTAAGTGAAAATATGCACTTTATCAACAGTAAACTATAACTATTACTTCTGCTGCTCCCACCAATACTAAAAGTACAGCTACAACCACAGCTACTACAACTACTACAACTACTTTTCCCAGCTCTCTCTCCACTTCTCACTCTCATCGCCTCATCTAACTTGTCCCTTCCGCTACGTTGCACTACTCCATCTTCCCCCATAAAAACATGACCCTATTTGGGATTGTGGGAAGGTGGCTGCAGTCTGCGGGGTGGCTCAGATTATCGCCATGGCAACCCACGTCCAAACAGAGCAATGGGACGAGGACATGAGGACCAAGTGAGTTCACACATTTCTGGTCCATTACTGAACTACAGTAATAGATTATGGAGTTTGTGCTAAGTCATGATATAGTGAATGAAAGAATGACATCGCCAAAGTAAAATATGATACGCTTAATTTTTTTTAAAGGTCCTATTTTACGCAAAATTGACTCTTGTGAGCTTTAAGCCATGGTATAATGTTGTTACCTCATCAAAAATATATCTCGAGTTGTGTTTTGCTTCATTCACACATGTTTCAGTAACTCTTTATTATTAGTCTGTTACATCTCCAAAGCTCAAAATGCTCTGTTCCACCTTGTGATGTCATGAAGCTTTCACGTTAACAGCTACATTTTACCTTTAGTTCAGTGGAGATTGGCAATTCCAAGGCTGAAATTATCCAAATGATTCAAGTGAAGGTGTCTGGAGTGGAGTAAACACAGTGGTACCTACTGTATTACAAAATGACATCACAAGGAGGAACAAAGTGTTTTCCATTTGAGAGAAGAACTCAGCCTAAATATGCAAGATTGTATGTTAAACATGTGTGAATGAAACGAAACAAAACAGTAAATGGGCAAATATGGGCCCTTTTCCATTGGCTACATTTACACTAAACTACTGTAAAATAATACACACAAGAAATCAGACTATCAAAAACAACCAATGGCATATATATATATCAGTTGGATTTTTTAGTACAAGATAAACTAATATTACAATTTTATCATATCTTGTTATTGTGTTTTATGCATATTCTCTTTATCTAGAACGTTATGTACTTTGGGCCAGTACTGGCTGTTTTTAAATGTGCTCTATAAACAAACCTTGACCTGTTCTGCTACTGTATACAGTTACTTGGCCAATTTTTGAATTAAAATACTCCAACGCTAAGTGGTATTTTTTTACGACCAAACGTTACTGTAATTATTCTTAAGGACACTATTTTATTGACTTGCTCAATTTTCACAGCTAATACGCTAAAAAGAGTTAAAGGTTGAGTTAATCTTTAAACTAGACATATGAAATCCAAAATGATGTATGACCAAAAAGCCAGGAACAGACAGGACTGAGACATACAAAACTTTTCTATGGATGGATTTGCCAATAAAGCATCACTGCATATGAACTCTGCCGTGACGAACATTGTGCTAAAACTGGAGATCAAATTCCCAAATAGTTTTCTGTATATAAAATCACTTCAGTATTGAACTTGGCGCATATGAACTGCACAGCTTTCTTTGCTTTGGAATGACTGGGCCAAGACTTAAAATATCTGACACGTGTTCACTTGTTTTAGCTGCCTTTTCACCGAGGCAGGAGCTTAAAGGAATCCCTCCCTGGCTCCAGGAATAATAAATCATATTATGTGTATTTTCCTTTATTTAATACTTAATCTAATACAATTACAAATGCCTGAATAAGCGCATTGTGCTAAGACCTCTTGAACATTTGACACAGAAGATACTGCAGTCATCACCTGCGTTTGGTTTCACAACATAGGCAAAAGATAAAAACTAAAAGAGAAGTTAGCAAAGTACCACCTTAAAAAGTATTAAAGTATTAAAAATGATTAAACTAGTAGGCTACATATCGCACACTTTATAATAACTATACCTTAATGCCAGGTATAGAACACAGAACTAGCCCATATATAGGACACTTCACAGTATATAACTTCAAACTTGAACTAGACTAGACTTTGACCAAATCAGAACTACAACAGGATCAAACCAGGTCCCAAACAGGTCCAAACCAAGTCTACACCAGGATTAAACCAGGACCAAGCCAGGACTAAACCAGGACCAAGCTAGGACTAAACCATGACCAAACCCGTACAAAGCCTGAGTAGCTTTTTTGGACCATCAGCTGTTCCCCTCCCATATTTTGAGCTCCCCATCTGCTAATGCTAAAATCTTGCTATTTTGTTTGAATGACTGGCTCTGCAGTGGTCATGGTCCAGAGCCAGGACAAGGGTGGAAGCCAAGGGGACAGCCCAGAAGTGGAGCACATCTGGGGGATAGAGTCTTGAAGAGCTGGCCACCGAGTCGCCAGTGGAATCTGTATTTGCCAAGTCAGCCTGTTTACTTATTTAAACTTGCTGCAAAATGCAAACAAACCACGAAAGTGTTTACCAATGGAACCTAAAATACGTAATTGATTTGAGTATCTTTGACTGGGTGTTCTTAAATTGTCAAACCTTATTTCTGAATACATTCGTGACATTGCATATTTACATTTAAAGCTACGTTAACTGCCAGTTCCATATTGATTTTTCTTATTTCTTGCAGCCAACATCTTGCCTGACAAAAAAAATTATCTTGAAAAAAGTACAGAAACCTGATAAGAAATCTCAACACACTATATCACATTATTGTAAGTTAAAACCAAAACAACTGGACTTACTGTGCTAAAAGTCCAGTTGTTTTCATTTAACTTACCTATATCATTCCTGGATGTCTCAAAATTTGCATCAGCCAAAATATAATACAATACAGAATATGCAGTTAATCAATATTTTATTAAGATATCCTGATCATTTCCAAGTGTCAGTGATCAGCTTGGGTTTATTTTTTAATTGAGAAGTCTACAGCCAATCCTCTGTCAGTAAAATCATCCAGTTTGGGGCAGAGTTCAGACTTTGGATAAGGACATCTGTCTGCTTTTTATGTAAAACTGCAGTTATTAAAAGGCTGTATTGTTTATGTTCAGGAAATATATATTTAAAAGTCCCATATCTACTGTGTTTTTAAACTCCATACACCTTTATTAGAATTATTTGCATAATTTTTTCCCTGGAATTGCCCTTCTCTGCTGAACAAAAGGTAAAATATAGCTGCCTCATGACATCACAAGGTGGAACAGAGCATTTTGAGCTTTGGAGATGTAGACAGACTAATAATAAAGGGTGATTCAAACATATGTGAATGAAACAAAACACAACTCCAGGTATATTTTTGATGACGTAACACTGTAACAGCTTAAAGCTCACGAGAGTAAATTTTGCATAATACAGGACCTTTAAAATCATTGTATTTGTTAATAAGATGTATAAAATAAAAATTAAAGCTCGATCAATTCCATAAATAAAAAGTGATACATTTTTTGGGGTTCATATCTCTTATCCCTAGATTTTATTTTACTTATTCTTTGTAATGTAATCCTTGTATGGGGGCACACACACACATTAGCAAAGAGGGCAACAAGGGCATAGCGTAGGCGGTTGTGAGGTATGCTAGCTTGGATCATATTCAGATGCACAGGGCCAAGTAGCGACGCTAGTATGTTTGCTCTCAGCTCTCACTCTGCTTCTCCATCTTTTCCATCTCCCCTCCTCCTGACGCTGGACGCAGACTTTCAACTATTTTTCTCCCCAAAACAAACCATCTGTCTACCTCTCTCCTCTCATCTGTCCACCAAATTTTGACATTCTTACGCCCCGCGACTCCTGCCAATTCCAAAGAAAGTTTCCCCCAGTTTCACAGGAAGCCGAAAGTTCAGTTTTTTTGAGGGCAGGTTTTGTCTGGAGTGGTCCCATTGTGCTGACTTGGCCCGATCTCCAGCCCAGTACTGAGACCCTAACAGACCACTGAAGATCTGTGCCTGTCTGTCAAACTCAATGTAGAGATCTTAATAGAACAAAGTCTCCATTGAAAACTCACCCTTATGTAATAGATAATAATAATGTTAATCATTATTTCATCTTTGTACTATTTTTCTTTACAACCTCTTGTGTATAGCTGAGATGTATTTATACTACTATATTCTATTTTATTTTTACTTGTACATATACATTTATATAATTATGCCTCTTTCTATTTTTGCCATTTATTTTTTTGTGTATTATTACCATTTATATGTTTTGCTCTTTGTTATTATAATATATTGTGATGTGTGAGATACTGTGTCCAAATAATTTCCCTTGTGGATCAACAAAGTTTGTCTAAACCTTATTTGCAACATGCATTTTTAATGTGTGAAGGATCGCCTTTCCAGAGATCTGAACTGTAACATGTCATTGTGGTCACCCGCTTCTTTCAAAGTACACATGTTTGATGTTTTACTGTGGAACATTCAAGGCAAAACAATAACACCTCCACTGAGACAGATAACTGGCTAAGTCCCAAGCATAGCTCTATTGAAAGTGTTAGGTTTGGAAGGGCATCTGGGTTAAAATGCTATTCTAAATACATTTATGAAAGCCTATCAATTTTATCCTTTGACTTCTCCTTAATCTTCAACATTTATTCATACTTGAAATCAGCATAATGAGTAAAAAAATGTGTTTAATCTACTTGTATTTGATAATATGAGCACCCTATAATAAAATGGCCAATATCTACAGGAACTACATACATGTAAAACAAAAATTCTAAATAGCCATGATTCTGAGGCATGATTTCACTGTGTAAACTGCTGATGTCCTGTTCTGAGAATTCTAGTAACTTGGCCATTGACTTGAACAATATTTGCAGAATTATGTATCTAGTGATAGAGATAGTCTGGGGTTTGATAACAGTTTAAGTACATATTGATATAAAGCTCTACCTGCTGTGTCTGAGTACAGGAGGTATTTGAACAGCTTTGTATGATTTATGATAGAGTTTTGTAATAGCATAACAGGGCTGGTAACTGTTAGACAAATCATCCACGTACAGTTACATCTATTTCTATATATCTGCTCTAAAATGCTGTACTAAACAAATATGGGAATAGTACAAAATAAACTAATAAACTATGGGTACCAGAAAACCGAAAAACTGCTTTTTATATACTGTATATTATAAAAAGATAAAAAAAAAAAAGTTGAAAAAGGTATACTCCCAGTCAAAAGTTTAGAAACACCCTGTCATGTGTTTATTTTTAATACATTTCATATACACATAGAAGACATCAATATATGATGTAAGATTATGGAATTATGTGTGCAAAAATGTTAAATGTGCACTGAGCAACTTTTCTGCTGGACAGTCAGCTAACTGGAGATGTTATTGCTTTGCGTGGAATGTTCCATGGTATGACTTTAAACATCTCCATCTAGCATTTATTCATTAAGGGTGTTTCTAGTGCTCAAAAATACAAAATGCAATTCCTTGTGTGAATAGGGCGACTCACAGATCTGAATTGTAATGTAACGTGGTGCTGAAACCTGCTTGCCTCTCTTGAGATAGACAGGTTTAATCTATACTGTGGAACATTCTTCATCTCCATAGAGACAGACCCTCCTCTAGAAATGTCCTGCAGTGCACCTTTAAGTAAACCAGACGGTGCTTTCAGCCATTAGATTAGCCCATTCCCCTGCATGCTTGCCTTTGTTTGCCTATGTGTCTTAGATAAAACCATGGAGAGTGTCTGAAAGGCTCCCTTCAGCTACAGCAGGACTCTACAGGTATGCAAGACCCCCACCCCTTCCCCACCTCCCTCCTAGACCCCCACACCACCCACTCCCCCCTACACCCATCCTCCCCCATCCCACCACAGCGTAGCCTTCACCAACAAGGCCTTTATTGTAAACCGCCGTAAGACGATAGCGTTCGGGGACGGCTTCAGCTATGTGGTTACCCGGACAACCCGTGCACCTTCCCACCTCGGACCCCCATCTCCACCCCCTCCCTTCCCCTACCCCTTTTACCTCAGAGAAGCTCCATTCATCCATTCATTTTTGGGCAGGACTGACTTTCTTTGACGGAGGGAGGGGCAGAGAAAGGTGTGCTTTATACGCCTCGCTCCAATGCAAAAGGCCATTGAGTTTATACGAGACAATGACACTCACAGGCAGCCAGCCAGGTCCAAATTTGGATAAGAGACAAGAAATGCAAGAAATAAAAATGATATGCTCTATCTATGGTATGGGGAGAAGTATAATACTGATCATAGTTCATAAATGTAAAAAAGTATATATAAATGTTGATTCCAGAAAGTGTTTACAAGAGGATATATTATGGATATATAAGGAAAGGTATTTGACATACACATATTATAAACTCTCTCTCTCTATATATATATATATATATACGCTATACTCTATATAAACATAATGTACATTGTTACAAACCGGGGGAGGGGCAATTATTTCGATGATCAGAGCTGAAAAGTTAAGAGGAAAGAAAAGATTTGAGGTTTTCAGATCTGATTCTTAAGTTCAGTATCTGTTTCTTAAGTACTTCAGTATCTGGAAACCACTTTTTGGATCTAATTCACATTTTGGAGATTAGCAGTGTATAAGTTTCAATAAAAATTGTCAAATTAGGAAAATGTTATATAATATTATTTAACCCTATCTTTTCAACTCTTATTCTTTGATCAACAAAGGGTTTTGGTTAGTGCATGACCAGCCAGCTTGAGATCATTTCAAGTCCATGAGCTTCAGAATGATGAAAAATTAGGAGCATTGAATTTAATTCAATGTTTATTGTCACAGCAATTAACAATTAAAAAATATGATTAAAAATATGATATATTTCGAATGGCGAAAAGTTCTAAAACCCAGTCCATGTGACATTATAGGCTCATACAGGCTGGTGACGGTCCTACCTGTTGTGTGCGTCTCTGGTTCACTGTTTCGGGGGCTGCTCCGGAGTCGCCGCTCTGGCTTCTTCCCTCCAGGACTGACTCCGCCCCCTGACCCCACCGACCCCAGCGACGGAGCGTGGGACTTGCTGCTGCATCAAAAACGAAAATAGGGTTAGAGAACGTTTAAAATAAGATCTCAAAGTGATATTTTATGTGGAAAGCTTAGCAGATTGTACAGGTTGTAAATAGATACAATAAAGATGTCACAACAGAAACACGAATCACTATCACAAGAGCTTCTGAATGCTACAATAAAAATGTCTAACATACTGGCTAACAAAAAACACATGGTTGGTGGTATGGTGATAAAAATATGATAAAAATATGATAAAAATGAACAGCTATAATAGTTTTTTTTGTGTCTTTTTCACATTGCATAATAAGAGGGAAAGCACAACATAAAGCTTGTGTCTGTCAATTGAACTACATTATAACAATTATTTAACACAAAGCGATTACTACTACAATGTAATCCTCATATTTCAAGGTGCACTGTGTAACTTGGTAGTGGTGGTAGAGGGTCCACCACCTGCTTGACTCCACGTTGATGTTGTTTTTTTCTTGATTGTTCTACAGTATGGCATTTCATTTAACTATCGCCATTGAGACAAGCAGGCCAAGTTACAGGTCAGATCACGGTAATGATGTATGTTTTTGAGGTAGCTTTGAGTAATAATAACATAGTAAAAACACCCGTGATTGAATAAATACAAGATATATTTGTTAAGTGCCATACTGTGCAACAATCCCACTCATTAACATCACCATGGAGACAAGCAGATGTCAGAAAAGGTACACAGTGCACCTTTACCACAAGCTTTTCACCTGTATCCATTGGGTTGTGGGCCCAGGCTGTTCTTGTAGTGAGTGGAGGGAGGAGAGTTGAGTCGGTTTTGTCTCTTTTCATTGATCTTTTTGGGCTGTGGCTTCGTGTACGTCTCCTCTCTGCTGCTGATGTAGTTGGACATGCCATAAACAGGGATGATTTCTAAAGGAGACATAAAAAAAAAATATGTCAGGAAAGACTTTGTAATACGGACGACAAAAAACTGCTTTCTGCATCTTAATAGGCTCTGTGGACAATAGCGCCCGGAAACCTCACTGTTAGTGTTACTACTTCCTGTATAATTGAAACTATGGATTTTTTGCTGAGTCGTGCTAAAATGAATAAATATTTAAAGATAAAGCACTGGACAGGGCGCTGCGGGTGGATGTGACTGACAACATGTACACAAAAAGTATAAATGAATACAACATTTAAAAAAAACATGGGTAGTCTTTACTTAATTTACTTAATTAGAATTTTAATTGGATGCTTATTTTAGATTTTACAATTTTAATAATAGTGACTTAGCTTTGAGACACTACCTAGCATGCTCAGAGCCAATCTGAAATATGGATGACAACAAAACTGCTTGCTGCATCTTAATTAGCGTGTATACTTTGTACCAAGGATATTATTATTACAATATTGCTTCAACTTTATGTATTGCGTTTGTAAATAAGAGGACACTTTAATTTTACAGAAAGCCAAAAATGTATTTATATACATCATCTATGCATTAGCCTCCTGTCACTTCTGACAGTGCTGCTCATTTGTTATTTCAACATGTTGCACTCCCCTCTGTTGCCAAAAGAGGGCGATAATATATCAAATAAATCAAATAATTGTGATACATAATGAAGGTCGTATATTACACAAAATGAACTCTTGTGAGCTTTAAGACCTCCCCAAAAACATACCTGGAGCTGTGTTTTGTTTCATTCACATATGTTTGAGTAAACCTTTATTATTACTCTGTCTACATATCCAAAGCTCAAAATGCTCTGTTCCACCTTGCAAAGTGGTAGTTTTCAAGTTAACAGCTACCTTTTACCTTTTGTTTAGTACAGTTTGGTAATTACAAGGCTGAAATTCACCACATAATTCTTTTGTATGAAGCATAAAAACAAAGTGGAGCACTTCCTGTATCACCACATGACATCATGAGGTGGAACGGAGTGTTTTCAGTTTGAGACAAGAAAAGAGAAAAAGAACACAACTCTGAGTATGTTTTTGATCAGAAAACATTATAACACAGATCAGAAAACAGCGTAATATAGACGGTTTAAAAACATCCTGATGTGTGGTTGTGTTTACCTTGGTCGGTGTACATGGGGGGCAGGTGGTGCTGGTAGTACTGTGGGGGTATGTCTCCGGGGCTCACTGGGGGGTAGAAGGAGTGGGAGTTGGGGATGAAGTGCGGGTGGGTCAGGTAGGGGGGCAGGTGATGTGTGGGGGACAGGGCTGGAGAGTAGGAGGGGGGGTAGCACTCTGGAGACTGAGGGGTCACCACCACCCGCCGGACCCCCGTGGTGTCCTCCAAAACCTGAGGAGAGAAGCAGACGGCACCATGGTGAGTGGAGAGGATGAGCGATCATGAGGATGTAGGATTTCACTCAGACAGGTTTTCAGATTGTTGGTTTTAAAGGTTCACTGTGTAACTTTGCTAGTAGAGGGCCTGACACTTGCTTGCCTCCATGGAATGTTATTATTTACCTGGAATATTCCACAGTATTGCATTAAGTTTATCTATCTCCATAGAGAAAAGCATGCGATACCAGCAAGCCAAGTTACAGGTCAAATCTGAGGAGGTTTTTCAAGGTTTTCAATGTATTTTGGAGAAATAAAATCACCTGTAATTGAATAAATGTAAGATGGATTTTTAATGCCATACTGTGGAACGTTCCAAAGCAAAACTATTTTTATGAAGGCAAGCAGGTAGCGGACCCTCCACCTAGTAGCACAGTGCATCTTTAAAACTGATCAGTAGAAGAATGGACAGATTTGTAAACCGTTTTTCTAACAGATTTGAGCATTCAAGGCACTTTACAACAAGGAACTATTAACCCCTTTTACAATCATACACAAATGTACACAGATAATTAAAGGTGCTGATTTTTACATTTTTACTTATTTTTACTTAAAAACAAAAAAACAACAACATCTAGTTAATTTTAAACAGTTTGCAGTGATTCAAACTTAGTCCTTCACTTTTCTAATGCATGAGGTTTTAAGTACTTTTCACAACATTCAGAGGCCAGAGTGGAGTTTGGCTCTTAAAACACTGTTAAACAACATATAATATGCTAACAGTGCACTAACATTATTTCTTGGCTTATGATAAAAATGCTTCATAATTGGACGCAGAGAGCACACAGCAGTCATATATTTTAATCCCAAGAGCTGCTTTTAATATAGAAAACAAATGTTCCTTTATTACATGAAAAAATCAGGCACAACCCACTTAATAAACGTAGAGAACCGTCTTTGTATGTATGAAGAATGAAGAAAAATAAGGCTGATGAATTAGATTTGAGATTTATGTTGAAAAATCTTGAATATGAAAATAAAGATGCACTGTGTAACTTTTCTGGTGTAGGGTCCGCCATCTGCTTGTCTCCACGGAGATGCTGATGCTTTGCCTGGAATGTCCCGGGATGGCATTAAACGTATCCATCTTGCATTTACTCAATAACATGGGTTTTTATTGACTTAAAAACTTCCATTCTTACTGTGAGCGGGCTTGCCTCTTCACAGATCTGACATGTCTCCGTAGAAATAGATATGCGTAATACCATACTGTGGAAGGTAATTTCTCCATGGAACCTCTATCAGAAAAGTAATTGATTTAATGGTATAATATATATGTAATTTATGCTGCCTGTTGTGAAGCTCTAACATGTCAAATTACCCTCAAATCTGACGCTGTACCACCCCCTATAACACAACACATCTTCTCCCCTTTTTGAAGTTGTTTTGATGAGAAATTTCTTGACAATGCTTCCACGCTTCAAAAACAATGTTCAAAGCCCTGCCTCACATTACCATATGTCCATAGGTTTAGCTCTGCTGCAGTGAGGAGCACCCAGACACAGACACAGACACACACATTCCTCCTATTCACTCACTTTCACAGAGCCACATACCAGGCCCAGGCCAAACAGACTCCCCGCGGAGAGGGGAAGTCACCCGCCTGTCCCACCAACAACAAGGGCCACCAACACACAACACCATAACAGCACCATACAACACCACATGAGGCCAAATAACTGAGGCTGGAGTCGACGAAAGAAATTCTTCATCAAATAAAGAAATGTATTTCCTATCAAGTACTCGACTAAAAGGGGTTTGTGGCAAAGGCTCTCAAAACTATTATGTATCTCTATGTATCTGACTCAAACTGTACTCACAAGACTACACCTGCTCAGGAGTTCATGCAAAAACGGCTATTTATGCAGAAAAAAAGCACTAGCAAACAATGTATTTATATAAAGACAGATCCAAGGTGAATCTGAGTTTCTTTTTACACATAAATACAAAAAACCCAGATCTTTAACTAACTCAGTCACTCACTAACTTCTCCTTTCTGCTGTTGTCCCATGTAAGTCCTTATCATCTAAATAAAATGACACTGGATAATGCAAATAATACCAAACAACATCTGAATAAAACCAAATAATACCGATAAAAGAGGTAGGAGGTAAGTAACATGGCTTAAAGGTGCACTATGTAACAGCTCTACCTAACGCTTATTCAATTACAGGTGGTTTTATGGCTCAAAAATACCTAGAAAAACAGGCATTCTGACTGAGCGGGATCGCCTCTCCACAGATCTGACTTGTAACTTGGTCTGGTTTGGTCTAAATGAAGATAGAAAGGTTTAATACCATTCTTTGAAACATTCCAGACAAAGGAATAAACATTTGACGTACCCTCCAGCAGAAAAGTTAACAATGCACATTTAAAGCTCAGTCAATTTAGATAAATATAGGACCTTTAAATTAGAATTTGCTGCTTATAAAATGTATATCATGACTGAATTGTGATATTATTCAAGAAAAAAGTGGGACATTTCCTGTACAATACTAAAAAAGTCCCTCCTACAACAAATACTCTCACTGTAACCACAACTTTTCCAGCAAAGGTCACTCTTATTAGTATTACTTCCCTGCTCATTTTTCAGCTGTTGAGGAAACATTATCTTTAGAGATTCTGTAATTGTATACGTAAAACAAGTTTTTCTAGACCTGTTACACACCACTACCCAAAATGCAATTCACAAAAACACGTCATTCTTCAAAATAATTTCAAAACATTGTCCTCAAATGTGAGAAGAAATCAGCCACACTGAAACCCACTGTGTCTGTGTGTGTACTGACAATAGTAGTATATAGGTCAAATGTACACCATAGCAGGACTTTGATCTTGTTTTCTTCTAGTGACATTGTTTTGCTGCAGAAATGTAGAATGGAGGGCAGACTAGGGCCTCTTTCCTCACAAACTTCCCTTTAGTACACTTGGATCAGCTCTCTCTCTATCCCTCCCTCCCCTCTCTCCCTCTCTTCCTCCTCTCATTCCCCGTCTCCTCCCTCTCTCTTTTGTAGAACTTTATCTGCTTGTTGTGTTTTGGTTGTTGATCCACATGTCATCCCCGACTGTGATGGTCTGCGTGTGTGGCCTATTTTTTACGTAGCAGTGTCATGAGTTATTTTTACTAAAGTAAATTTAATTAAACATACTTTTTATTTTATTATTTTGTACCACTTAACAATTTTATCATTTTTAACATATCTGTTCCCTTATAGGCCTAGAAATATTTCTTTCAAAAGAAATTGTTGAAAAAAAATGAGAAGAAAATGAAAATCACCTTCAGATTTAAGCTTATTACGAGGTATTATTTGTGCCACAAGATAAAAATACTATAGCTGATGTCTATGTGGCAATATCCATAATGTATTTGCATTTAAAGTAGTTGGGATTTAGAGAGTATACAATACTTATTTGACTAGCTTTGAGAACCTTTCTTATCTTATTTTTACCCCCCAAATAACAGCTTTAGCACTACCAGCGAGCATTTCCTATATAATTTTCAATATGCGTCTCTGGCAGGCGATTCAAGGCCATGGACCACCTCTTTATAAAGCAGTTGCTGACACACACAATAGCCCTACAAACACATGCATAATCCATCTCTAACTGCTGCAGATTTGGCCCCTCTCTCTCACCGTAGAGCATCCAAAACACCCCCCCACACCTCCACTCTCCTGTCTCCCCCATTGGCCTGGTTTACATAAGAGTTACAGCGATTCCCGTTCACAGTTGGCCTGCTCCCTCCTCACACACACACACACACACACACACACACACACACACGCACACACACACACACACACACACACACACAAACACACAAACACCCACACACAAAGACAACACAAACACACAACCCACTGTGAGGCAATGACCGCCTGTCCCCTGGCACCGGACTTAAGATTATTACTGTGTAAACATGTAACATGTAATACAATTAAAGTGGATTTGTATATTTAGAAGACAGTGTTACTTAATTAATATGATAAAAACTATTAGGGTAATACTATTTTTAGCTTTTTTGTAAATAAGGATGGGGACTAGAAAAGGGGTAGTAATGGCAATGTAGTAGAAATAGTAGTAGTAATAGTAATAGAAATAGTAATAATAGTACTTGTAGGTAGTAGCTGTAGTAGGTGGTAGTAGGTGGTAATAGGTAGTAGATCGTAGGTAGTAGTAGTTGATAGTAGTAGTAGCAGTAGAAGTAGCAGTAGTAGTAAAAGTATCAGTAGTATTAGTAGCAGTAGTAGCAGCTGTAGTAGTATTAGTAGTAGTTGTAGTGTCAAACCCAGGAAACTAAACTGGGACTAAACCTGTAACTAAACAAGGACTAAACCTGGGCTAAACCAAGATTAGAAGAGGACCAAACCAAGTCTACATCAGGACTAAACTGGACTCAAAACTGGGCTAAATTACGACCTTTTGAGGCTGTAGCAATCTCAATAATAAAACCAGTATGGGAAGAACTGAGTAACGGTTGTAGCAATAGTCATTAAAATACAGGAATTTATAGTATTACAGTGAAACCACAAAATAACAGAAGAAAATGAATTGGTTTTGTTAAAATCATCCTTACATACAAATGCAGAAAACCCAAACCACACCGTTAAACTGAAAAGTGCGCCTGTTCTCTTTAGGGGGCCATTTATGTCTCATAGATGTTCATTTAATTGGGTGCATGAGGGAGAGGAGAAGGGAGGGCATCTGTGCATGTATTACTCAACTGTCATTGTAACAGGGGTTTATTGTGGGAGATATTTTACTCCTCATAACTCAATTACCCCGAGTGCCAAAACAAACAAACACAGTCACTGGCACTAACTGGATTGAGGGGATGAATGGGGCTGAAAAACATTGTTCTATTGTTCTATGTGTAAACGTCAGTGATTTAACACCAGAGGGGCCAAGAAAACAAATACTTTTACACAATTAATTTAAACACATTTAAAAATATGTTTTGATAGATACAGATAGATACAGATTCCGATACTATAGCTTTAAAGGTGTATTGTGTCATTTTTCTAGTGGAGAGTCCGTCAAATGCTTTTCTCCATGGAGATGTTATTTCTTTGTCTGGAATGTTTCACAGTATGGCATTAAACCTTTCTATCTTCATGTAGACCAAACTAGGCCAAGTTACAGGTCAGATCTGTGGAGAGGCGACCCCGCTCACAGTCAGAATGCCTGTTTTGTAGGTAGTTTTGAGCTATAAAAACATCTGTAATTGAATAAATGTAAGGTAGAGCTGTTTAATGCCATACTGTGGAACATTCCAGGCAAAGCAATGACATATCCATAGAAAATATCCTAGTATTTTGGTTTGTAGTACTTTTATTCAAGTACTTAATTTAACACTGCCCAAAACTTTAAAAAACTGATAAATTATACCAGCCAGTGAGATGCATTGTAATGATAAGTGATTAATCAAATCTTAATCTTTACATCCCTACATTTACAAAAACATCACTTTATTTTTACTCATAGTAAGTCAACTTTCCAAAACTTTTAAAAACCTCCAAAATGAACTGACCTGTGAGATGTATCTTATCACATTGCAGTATTTTTACTCAAGTACTAGTAGTTTAACACTGCTCAAAACATTTAAAAACTCCAATATTATACAGACCTGTGAGATGTATCCTGGGGGTACGTGGATGGGGGGAATGGAGCCATTGGGAGACATCATGGGAACCTCTGCAGGACCTATAGGGCGCAAGAGACACTTCATTTAAGTGGACGGCTTTGGGACAAGTCAAGTCTCATTCACACACATCAATCACCAGGGTGCATGCTGGGAAAACCGCCAGACACTTGTTTAAAAGAGAGGCCATTGACTGTGACCCTGGTGTGGACCACTGGCTCAGAATCACCACAGTATTACGATGTATTAATAACACAAATACATACGTTATTTTCTGTGACTTTAAAGCTGTACTATGTAACTTTTCTACTGGAGGTTCCATTACCTGCTTGTTTCTATGGAGATTTTAATGCATTGCCTGGAACTTAACATTGCATTTTTATTGCTAGAAAAATGCCTTGATAAACATGTATTATTATGGGTTCACCTCTACACAGATCTGACCTGTAACTTGGCCTGGTTATGTCTCCATAGAGTAGATAGAAGTTTAACATTCCAGGCAAAGCAATGGAGGTAAACAGGTGGTGGACCTTCAAAAAAGTTACGTAGTGTAGCTTTAAGGAATAAATGGCGTTGCTTAAAAATACAGGTATCCCCTATTTGTGCAAGTCAAACAGACATTTTCAAACCATATAGTAGGTTTTGCAGCCGATGTCATCAACGTTCACTGGGGGAGTGATGATAACTGTAGGCACTGCTCTGTCTGAAGCTCTGTTAGACTTCATCTGAGCTTTATTTTAACATGATCTGACCAGAAAGAATTGTCTTAACTGGAACAAAACAGGTAAGCTGATTTGTGCCTTTAAACAAGTCTCTCTCATATAACATTACAGTTACAAACTAGCTAGCATTAGCCAACACTTTTTTAGTTACAGGACCATGAACGCTCGTATTGGTCACAGGCTCCTGAAAGTGTGCGGTATTTTTTCTGGAGTTTTCAGACAATCTTAAAACTTATTTGACAGCATTTGCTAATGTCCGCATTGTATCTCCATGGTAACTGATGAACATTTCGCAAATACACAGTAGAACACCCCCAGCGTGAAGTATCACACCATGAAAGGAATGGAAAGGGAAACCAAAAGATAAGATGATTTACAGCAACATATAAGGAACCACTATAAAATAGATACCGAAAATATCAGTGTGACATTAAAGCTTCCTCTAGTAAAACTGAATGACTCAAACTGAGGTTTTGAAACTTGTATTGTAATTATGAGTGCTGTCAGTCGAAACCACTCAAATTGCTTTTTCGATTTGACTGCTATAATTCTTGCAGACCTAATCTTGCATGTTCCGATCCATGGGTTTCAGTATGATGACAAAATGTGACTGTTGGCATAGCGATTAACAATTTTAAACTAAATATTGAGTCTTTTTAACAGTAAAAAGTTCTGGGAATGTAACAGGGAGATGATAGCCATGAATAGCTGTGTAACTATGGATCTTGTTTGGTGGCCACATAGACTCATATCTGACTCATACATTACACAGAAAAACCCCTTCACTTACAAATTAAATCGAGCACAAATTAAATGACTGAATTCATGTCCTTTAAAGGGCCTATACTGCGCTATTTTCTGATGTATGTTATAATGTTTCCTTATCACAAACATACTTGGGATTGGGTTTTGTTTCATTCACACATGCTTCATGACATCACAAGGTGGAACAGAGCATGTATGAATGAAACAAAACACAACTCCAGGTATGTTTATGAGGAGGAAACAAGATTATAACATGGCTTAAAGCTCAGAAGAGTCAGTTTTGCGTAATATAAGACCTTTAAATTATAAAACGTCACGGCTTAAAAATAAAAAATTCTCAAATCAAGCCAGAAATCTTGTTAAACTACCAGTCAAATTCATTTATTATATGAGATTCAAAGTTAAACGCATGGGCCATATGTTAAGTACATGGCAGAGCGGTCTATACGGGCTGTGCAAAAGCATCTGGCAGTAACAATGCGCTCATTTAGCTCCAACATGATGATGGATTTCTGTAGTTTCTCAGGAAAATATGGCTCTGAATATATAGAATGTATAATAGAATTAGCAGATTGAAATGGTATTGACTTTTCCAGTGCGCATATCTCCTGAAGTGCCTCTTTTCTTCCTGCATTAGTCAGTGATGGAGGTCCGCTGCTGGTAAAGTCATTGGGACCCCATCGGACCCCAGGACACACACACACACACACACATACACACACTCATACAAATATTTTCTAACCGATTACACACCACGTCACAAGCCTCCATTTTACAGTCTGCTCCAAAGTCAGCAAGTCGTATATGAATCACAAAAAGTGGAAATTTCTCTACAGATTTATTACTGTACTTCAGAAATCTTACACATTTCTTACAAAGGTATTTTAAGTGGTAGCAGTAGCTCAGTGTTTAAAGCGTTCGTGCCCCAATTACTAGAAAGTGAATGTGTTGTGTGTGAGTGATTGGTGGTGGTTGAAAGGGGAAATGGGGCAGATTGGCAGCCTAGCCTCTGTCAGTCTACCCCAAGGCAGCTGTGGCAACTACATACACAACGAATGACTTATTAAAGAGCCCATGTTACACTATTTTCTGACTGTTATAATGTTGTTTACCCATCAAAAACAAACCTGGAGTTGTGTTTTGTTTCATTCACACAAGTTTAATATAAAAACCCTGCATATTTTGGCTGTGTTCTTTTCCCAAACAGAAAACACACTGTTCCAGCTTGTGATGTCAGGTGATCCACTGTGTTTTTAAACTCCATACACCTTCACTGGAATCATTTGGATTATTTCAGCCTTGGAACTGCCAGTCTACTGAACTAAAGGTGAAAACTACCACTTCACGTCATCACAAGGTGGAACAAAGCATTTTGAGATTTGGAGATGTAGACAGACTAATAATACAGTGTTACTCAAACATGTGTGAATCAAACGAAACTCCAAATATGGTTTTGATGAGGCAACAACATTATAACATGACTAAAATCTCACAAGAGTCAAATTTGCGTAATACATGACCTTTAACCTTATTATCATCACTGTTTGTTCTGTCTTACTAATAACTGTATCCTTTATATTTCGAGGGAGTTACATTATGGAGGGCATCTGACTTAAAACTTCCACATCCATATACAAATGAGTACACACTTGGATACCAGTTACTTGCTATTTCGACCCAGAAAAATAGTTGTAACCTTGAACCTAGATTTCTTTGCCAGTGTTCATGACCATTGACGCTGTAGTTGATTACTCACTTCATTCATCATATCCTGTGTCCTTTT
This sequence comes from Taenioides sp. WSHXM2023, assembly GCA_029959045.1. Taxonomy (NCBI): domain Eukaryota; kingdom Metazoa; phylum Chordata; class Actinopteri; order Gobiiformes; family Gobiidae; genus Taenioides; species Taenioides sp. WSHXM2023. The sequence continues at coordinate 19,912,020 of CM057102.1, forward strand.
ACCTGAACTTACTCACTCCATCCTTCCTTCCATCTCTCCATCCTCTCTCTCTCTCTCTGCTTTCCTCTCCTACATTGCATCTTTTCTTCTTAATGTCCCAAAAACAAACCGGTACAGTCAACAGACTCCTACATTAGCGGGGCCAAAGTCTGTATTTAGAAATTCTGAGTAATCCTGGATCACATAGAGCAGCTTCAGTCCTGTGCCGCCATCACAGAGAAGGGGGATACAGGCAGGTCTTTGAGAGCGGGGCAACGGCCATGGGGCAAATGTAGAGCTCCTCCAAAACCTCTTTCCATCTGCCCCTCACTGTGCGTCACATACACAGAAAACTAGTGTATCCTCATCATATATAGTACTGTATAATACATGCTCAGAGATACTGTATTTCTATATTTTTTATTTTTACTTGTACATATACATTTATATAATAATGTCTTATTTGACACCAGTCTCATTATTTTTGCTGCTAATTTTGAATTTATTATTACCATTTATATTTTTGCTCTTTGTTATTATAATATATTGTGATGTGATCCAAATAAAGCCAAGGTAACAGAAAACCAGTGTATCCTCATCATATATAGTACTATATAATACAAGCTCAGTACTGAAATATATAGTACTATATAATACAAGATAAGAACACAAAAAGAAAACCATTTGTCACAGTTACCATAAAGTTTTAAGTATTAAGAACTATGGTCCATTGTTTAGTTGTGGTTCAGTTCTACTTGGAACTTGTTTGTAATCAGTAGTCCTAATATGTACCCTATTGTATCTTTGCTAATGCGCTAATTCAACTCTATTTATCAACTCTATTTATTCTCTAATTCAACTCTATTTATCAACTCTAAAACACTTAATAGTCTATTTAATTATATACATTTAGTAAAATAATGTAACTTATTTTGGTAAATTAACTTTAGCATTCATCACAGGTTAGAAATAAAACACATTCTATAAAAGAATATTTTCAGGAGCCAAATTAAATTAAATGTATTAAATAGTAAACATGATATTTGCAAAAAAAAAAAAAAATAATAATAATAATAATAATAGTAATAATAACTGAATGATTAAACTGTGCTTTTAAATGTACATAAAACTTAAAGACTTAGTAAATGCACCTTATTTCATCTGCATTTAGTTTCTCTCAAATCTCAAATCTTTTCAACACATCTAATCTTTTCTGGCTATTTTCTACCCTTGCTTGGAGTAAGTTTTGCATGCAAAGTCGTGACTGACGCACACTTTAAAACACTGCATTCCTGCACTGAATTATGGGAGATTTAATGAGTCATTAGTTGTCCACATTGTTTGTTGTTTATGGTCTTTTTAAACCTCCATCTGACTCTCACAGAGATGCCACAGAGAGATCCGTACACAGGCCTGTGTTTGGACAGTCTGCCCTCCTCACTCAGCAAACAGAAGCATTCCTCCCATCGTACATTGCACACAGGAACATTCCCATCCACGGGACCGAGGACTGGACCCAGCAGTCCGCCCCTATACCCCCTCATACCCCCCTCTAAGACCCCAAACACACATCCCTCTCCCCCTCTCCACTCTCTCCTAAAATACAAGACGCTTTTGTCCTGCTACTCCACCATAAGTCATGCAGTATTGTGCCAGTGTGCCAAATGGGAAAGTTAAAGACAATGAAGAAGTTGCCCACTGTATTAACCCTTCAGTGAGAGATGGATTCAGATAAATTACTCCGTTTCACCTTGTGATGTCATGTGGTAATACAGGAAGTGCTGCACTGTGTTTATAAACTCCAGACACCTTCACTAGAATCATTTGAATAATTTCAGCCCTGGAATTGCTAATGTCTACTGAACAAAATGTAAATGGTAGCTTTTAACTTGAAAACTACCGCATCATGACATCACAAGATGAAACAGACCATTTTGAGCTTTAGAGATGTAAACTAATAATAAATGATAACTCCAACATGTGTGAATGAAACAAAACACAACTCCAGGTATGTTTGTGAGGAGGTAACAAGATTATAACAAAGCTCACAAGTCCATTCTGCATAATATAGGAGCATTTATAAAGGAACTTTAAAACTGTCAAAAATATTATCACAATTATAAGCTGTTCTTGATAAATAACACTGACACACACATTGCTGCGTTTCTAAAAACCACTTGGTCGTGACAAAAAAATCACCTTATCTTATGTTTTTATCTTAACATTATAATTTATGAGCTTCATGAAAAGCTAAAATTAAGTCCAGTTGTTTTTTACGCTTTAATATGCAGTAACCCACAAAAAATGCATACTCATTTTTGTAATTAATGACAAATTAGCATTGAAAATATACTGTAGTTCTCTCTGCAATGCAACTATGCAAATATATACATAGTACATATATTACAGTAGTGAGGTTGAGTACACAGATGTTGTAAAAACAATTTTGGTTTATGATTTATACTGGAGCTCCTTCATTCTCTGACCCTGTCTCATGCATTGGCCTTTAAACTGCAAAACACAGTCAGAACTTCCTCTGCCTAATCCTATAAGAATCCCAGAGACTGCCTCCCACTCGGCTTCAACCTCCTCTTTTTCTCTCTCTCTTTCTCTATCTCCCTTGCTTCTTTCTCTCTTTTTCCTCCTTCCTCCCCATCACACTCATCTTGTAGCTTCTTCCTAGTTCACTCTACCCTTCTCTCTATCCTACCTCTCTTTCTCTACTCTCTCTCCCTCCATCTCTGTTATCCTACCAGTCTTTATTCACTCAGTCCTCCCTCTCGCCTCATCTTCCACCTGTCTTTCTATCTATCTTTCCCCTTTCTCTACCTCCTTTCCCTCTGTTCTCTCCCTCTCCACTCTATTGCTCTCACACTGTCTCCCTCTTCTCATCTTCCTTCTTACTCCCTCCTCTTTTGTGTTACTTGTTCTCCACCTGTTCCTTCTTTCTCTTCATCCTTGTCTCCTTTCTCCTCTCTCTCTCTCTCTCCCTCTTTTTTTGTCTTCCATCTGTTGCTCCTTCCGTTTCCGACTGGTGCAGAGGTCAGGTCAAAGGTCATGCGTGGGGTCATCCTTTGCTTATGCTAAGACATCACAGCTCTCCATGAACCATTACACTGTATGTTAACCGGCTCCCCGAGGACTCCACAGCCAAGACACTTCACCAATTATGATAAATGTGTTTAGTTTCAAGCCAAAAATGGTCAAGGTCTAATGACGACGCTACAGGAAAGAAATTATGAACACGTGGAAAAAACAAGATCAAAAACACTGAGGTAATGTCTAGTAATTATACTAGTATTTATTAATGCTCCTTTAATGCTTAATGCTTTTTTAAATAAAGCAAATTACTAGCAGGCCTGATGACAGAAATTTGGGGTCTGGAGCAAGAAACCCAACTTGGGCCCCCTCTAATAAATTAATAGAAAGAAGGTCCAGTTCTGGGCCCCCCTGGGACAACAGACCCCTTTGTTCAACCCTGGTGACTCCCTTGATCACTAGTACGAGTAGTCGTAGTACTAAAAAGCATTTGTCAGTGGCTAATCATTATTCAATCAATACTGCCAATCAATAATTCAAGTAGCAGTCTGGTGCACTGTGTAACTTTTCAGGAGGGTACGCAACCTCCATGGAGATGTTAATGCTATGCCTGGAATGTTCCACAGTATGGCATTAAACATTCAGGCGTTTTTAATATTGTTCAAAAATACCTTTAAAAATACAAATTCATACTTTCAGCAATGTCTCTTCTCCACAGATCTGACCTGTAACTTGGCTCTGCTTGTATTCATGGAAATAGATAAGTTTAATGCCATACTGTGGAACATTCATTTGTCAGGTCCTCCATCAGAAATGATTATTATTTTGAATGAACTTTTAGTACAAATACTGAATAGTTTGTCATCAAATCAACAATGTGTGTTGAATCAATACATGTGAGCAAAGTCTAAGAACATGACAGAAAATATGTAACATTATAGTTGCACTATGTCATTTCTAATGTGGAGGGTCCACTACTTGCTTCTCTCCATGGAGATGTTATCTCTTTGACTGGAATGTTCCACAGTAGGATATTAAACATATCTCTCTTGCATTCAATTACAGGTGTTTAATAGCTCAAAAAACCTTAAAAACAAACTCTTAGCATGTGCGGGCTTGCTTCTCCATAGATCTGACCATTAACCTGTCCCCATTGTGATTAGCAAGTTTATTTCAACACTGTGGAATAATCAGGGCAAAACAGTGATATCTCCACCAGGAAAGTTACACAGAGCACCTTTATCACTTCAGTGAATGTACATGAAGAAGTCTCCTCTTGTAATCTGTACTTCTTTATGCGTGTATTTGTAAAGCGTGTACCTTTGGCGGCACAGACAGAGGAGATGATGCAACCCTCGCTCAGATGTTTCCCATGATGCAGCTGTCACAAGCAGCTGCACTCGGGCCCCAGAATCACAACACACACTTCTAAACACAGAGACCTCACACTGGCAAACATTCAACACTATGGACTCACACTGGGGTGACTGGGGATGTCCTGGTGAAGTCCCTGGTTTAGTCCTGGTTTAGTTCAGGTGTAGTTCTGGTTAAGTCCTGGTTTAGTTCTGGTTTAGTTCTTATTTAGTATTGGTTTAATGCTGCTGTAGTACAGGCATAGTCCAGGAAATAACACAGTTTAGGTCTGGCTATCCTACTATATCTTATCTGGTTAAGTACTTGGTGTAGTCCATGTCCTGCCTTAGTTCTGATTCATTTCTGCTTAGTCCTGGTAGGTTTTTCATGGGATTTATCGATTACTGTTAAAAACAAAAATATACTTTGATATTTGATCATTTTCAGAAACGCTGGAACATCACACACTTAAACACACTAGCCTAAGCATTAGCCCTGAGCACTGAGGCACCATTGAGCCTCACAGAACAGCCTCTCTCTATCCTCACTCTCTCGTTCTCTCTCACCCACCCACCCAGCCACCCACCCTCTCTCTTCCCTGCTCTATCCTTCTCCCTCTCCCCATCTCTCTCCCTCTTTCTCCCCCCTTTCTCTCCTTTTCCCCTCTCCCTCCCTGCTTCTCTCTCCTCCCCCTCTCTCTCTCCGCTGAATCGCCCAGGCCCTGCACATGTGGTGGCCATATTGAGAGGAAGTGTGTGTGTGCTGGAGCAGACCAAAGGAGTCTGTTTGTGAGCTGACCTACTTAGACAACAACCCCGCTGCAGTGGATTTCCCAAATACTCCCAGATCTATCCACAATATCTGGATTTAAAGATACTCAAAGTTTAATCCAGACAAAATAAAAAAATGCCATCCGTGGTGAATAGTACTACACAAATAAAGGGATGATTTTGTATTCTTGGACAGTGGTCCCCAAACTTTTTTTTCTTGTAAAGTAATAAACTTTTTTTTTTTTTTTAATTGAAGGACCAGTGGAGGGGACGGAGCAAATTATAAAAGCACAAAATGCATACAACTCTTAAAGGTGCACCATGTAACTTTTGATTGGGGGTCTGTCACCTGCTTGTTTCTATGGAGATGTCATTGCTCTGCCTGGAATGTTCCAGAGTATGACAGTAAACAGCTCTACTTTACATTTATTCAGTTACAGGTGGTTTTATAGCTCAAAAATACCTATAAAAACAGGCATTCTGACTGTGAGCGGGGTTGCCTCTCCACAGATCTGACCTGTAACTTGGTCTGGTTTGGTCTCCATGAGGATAGAAAGGTTTAATGCCATACTATGAAATATTCCAGACAAAGCACTAAAATCTCTGCGGAGAAAAGTATTTAACAGACCCTCCACCAGAAAAGTTACAAAATGCACCTTTAACTATAGTTTGATAAAAAAAGGTCTGAATACTGTTAACCAGGTTAAGTATTGCAGTATATTTTCAAAGTAAAACTCATATATGGTGACAGACTAGAAGTCAAACACCTTTTAAAGATATACATTATTTTCCTACCAGATAGCCTGTGGCCTGGTTAGGGTTAGCCCGGACCAGTGGTTGGGGACCCCTGTTCTCATCTAGAAGACTGGCACAGGTGGTTGAGCTGCGTGCCCAGAAACCAGCGAGTTGGATTCCTGCTCTAGCCCAGTGTAAATTGACTTTGAGCAAAACAACATTGCTAAAATTAGTAGTCACAAGACATGGTTGGTTATGAGAGGTAGGGAATTTGAATTAAAATGTTGTGAAATCTAAAAACTGACCAGATCATCATGAAGTTAACTTTTTTTTTTGCCATGCATGTTTTTTTATAGATCTGTCCATATGTTTTACTCCAGGCACCATTTCTGTCACAATCCACAATCCAGTCTAATCTAATCACTGTTTTGTAATCTTTGTAATAAATTTAAAGCCTTGGCTTCTTCTGAAGGTCCCTATGCGTAGCTGTTTGGACTCCTTGTACATTTGTATTGATTTATAAACCTGGCTGTGTGTGTCTGGGTCAGCTGTGACGTGGCACTGCCTGGAAGTTATGTAAGAGCAGCACAGGGGTAATGTTATCTGTCCTCAGAGCTCCTCCACCAGAGCACTCCCACTGCGGCTTACGGCTTCCTCTCCTATCAGGCCAACACACGCACAGTCTCTATGGAACCAGACTGGGGCTAACCAGCTACTAAACAAGGATTATATAGGATTTATGGCTGTCAAAAATTGACTGATACAAAAACTATAATTGTGAATTACTAATACTGACTATATATATATTTCAAATTTCTTTAAAACTCATGTACAAGACCATGGCATTCTATTGATATGAAGCAATTTATTTATTTTCAAAATAGAGTTAAAATGTTTAGTACTGAACAAATCTGCTGCTAAATCAGTTTTGTTTTCATCTTGTGGTAAAAACACATTGGTTAACCACGTAAACTAGGTCAAAACGTGGCATCAAAAATAAGCTAAAAGTAGAACTACATCAGGCTGTTCTCATGCAAAGTCAATATATTTAGCATCAAGGCAGGATCTTAAGACTAACCAAGAACTAAACCAGGTCTGAACCATGGACTAAACTAAAATAAAGCCCAAGACTAGCTGGAACTAGCAGAACTATACCCAATAACTATAATGAAATATTATTAGCTTTAAATTGTACTAGGATCAATAACTAAAACTGTACAAACATGCATGGAAATCAGGGAAAGAGTCGGCTTATTTAGACAAAACACAGAATATCATTGAATGATCAAGGAATGGCCATTCTAACATGGCCAAAAGCTCACAAGAGTCACTTTTGTGTAAAATAGCACCTCAACAGAAACACTGCTAAACCAATTTCCTCTTCTGTCCAGCCATACACTGAGCCTCATATACAGAGGAGAACACAGTTTACAGTTATATCATATCTTAATGTACATACAAGATACTTGTAATCCCTGATGACACTGCTAACATCCTGCACTGATAGTAGCCACAAGAACAAGAAGAGGCTGTCCTGTCCGCCAGGAAGTGGACTAAAATAAAAACCTGATAACAAAGGAAACATGGGAGCCAGCCTTAAAATAGCTTATATTATATTGTCAGAGCTGGTGTGAAACATATGATGCTAAGTAAACAGAAGCCCCAGTCTATCTCCGGTGACTCAGGTCCGGCAAACATCTTGGTATGGCCAGAATGAGGTTGTGATGGAGGAGGAAGTCGAGGCTTCCTGCATTACCTCGCCCTTAGCAACAACACAGTGAGAAAAGAGCACAGGGGCAACTATTAACATGTCTGGGCAGTTAAGTGGGACAATCGGAGGTGGAGAATAGTTAAAGGGAATGGCTTTAATCTAGGGTGGTGCCATTAAGCAAATTGAATCATGATTGAGATTGAATTATTTGCAATTGTTAATGATCAGCTTGGGTCTTTTTAATCCAGAAGTCTACAGCCAGTGCTTCTGTCTGTAAAAGCAGCTGTGTGGTTTAGAGCAGAGTTCAGATTTTGGGGGAAGAAATTAGCAGCAGTAATAAAATTTGGCTTGAAACTTGAAGAACGAAAATTTAAATAATTTTATATTATCAAGCGGCAACTAATTATGAACATTTACAGAACAAAAATACTCAAGTGCAGTGGTAAAATTGGACCAAATTAATTTGCTCCGGGTCAGTCAGTAAACCTATTCATTATATGGATCGTTGGTAGTTATGTAGGAGTTTCAGGCAAACAATTCCCTCCTGATGTAAGAGTTTATATAATATATAAAGAGTTTAAAATGCCTGAATTGCTATAGCGATGAAGGAGTATTACCAGAGCCTGAAACTATAGCAGTAGAAAGACTAATAGAGAGAGCCTTCAGTTATCAGAGGAGCACAGAATGACAGTCACTTTTCAGCTAGACCAAGAAATAAATTAATAATGTATTTGAGAAGCTACATAAAGATTAGAGATGCACCATTCCAGCCTTTTCTATTCTGATACTGATGTCGATACTATTAGGGAGGCTGGAAATATTATTTATTTATCATTAAAGTAACAAATACAAGGTCAATAATATGATGTGTTTTGGGACAACATTGTCTTATTACACTAATTTATGGACCGAAATGAGATATCAACTGAATCAATATCTGTGAACCAATACCCAGTCCATCAAAATGTTCAATATCAGTGCTGATATCCAATACCAATATCCTATTGGTGTATCCCTAACAAATATCAAGAATGGAGCGATGTAGATTTTTACTTTAGATACTTTAGATTTCTCCCCCTCTGCTTATAACAGGCTCTCCTCCTCTCCTCTCTATCCTCTCTATCCTCTCTATCCCTCCCCTCTCTCCTCTGTACTGTGCAGTGAGTGACAGTGTGTAATCTGAGCGGCTGCTGATTTGCTGTGGAATGTAAATCATAAAGCTGAGGCCCTGTTTGAAGGCTTCATAGAGCAGTGTTCAGGTATGTGCTTAGATTCCTCCACAACACCGCCGCCATATTTAAGACTTTACAGTGCCTTGCATAACATAACACTGTCACCAAGAAAATGCAAGGAGAGTAAGAGCTAATGAAATATATGCATACCTGAGTGAAGTTTCATAGAACAAGGTGGAAAGGTAAATGCTTTTAGTCAAATGTGTGTTCTAAAAATATGGTTGCAGTAGTTGCAGTAGTGGCAGTAGTAGCAGAAGCAGTAGTAGTAGTAGTAGTAGTAGTAGTAGTAGTAGTAGTAGTAGTAGTAGTAGTAGTAGTAGCAGCAGCATAAAGATTTACTGTATATTTGGAAAGAAAAGTAGTGGTAGTAACTATATTAGCACCAGTATAGTTCTATCCATTTCAGCAAGAGCAACGGCAGGAGCAGCAGTAGTATTTGAATGTTATGTTTCTACTCTAATAACCATAAAATGCAAAGCCCTCCTCCTTTGTTTGTAAGTACAAAGTGAAAGTGAAACTACAACAAAGACAGAAACAGAAAAATGTCAACATACAGTACTGGTTGAGGACTGGCTGAATAGACATTATACATTAAGCACATGTGTGTCATTAAAGGTGAAAGATAATAGCATTGTGTGTGTCTTTAAAGGCTAAAAATAACAGATGGACATATATTTGAATTTGTTATGAAAACACCGAATGTAGTGGAAATTCCCTTCTCACAGGTTTGGACAGGTGCTAAAGGTGCATTGTGCTTGCCAGTTACTTGTCTCCATAGAGATGTTATCACTTTACCTCCAATATTCCAAAGTATTAAGCATTAAACTTTTTAATCTCCATAGAAAAAAGCAGGAGACACCACCAGGCCAATTTACAGGTGAGATCTGTGAAGAGGTGACCCCACTCACAGTAAGAATGCATGTGTTAAAAGGTGTTTTTGACCAATAAAAACACTCATAATTGAATAAATGTATTTTATACAAGTTTAATATCATTAAAGGCATATCATTACAGGCAAAGCAATAGCATCTCCATGGTAGCGGACCCCCACCCTTAAAAGTTACACAGTGTACCTTTAAGTTACATTTGATCTAGGAAAATTACAATGCGGTACACCAAATCTCCAGTAAAACCAAAGTGCAAATATTGGATTTATAGTTGTAATGTTACACAAGAATCATTTTGAAATGTAGATTTGATTGCAAACAGATAGAAGAATCCATTATTTAACCAAAAACACTCCATAAATTTCAAGGCGTTCCCACTGAGATAGCGTCCCTACACTTTTGCCTTCAGAGATTAAAAAAAAAAAAAAAAAAACAGTTGTTAATCTCCAATTATCAGAGTTCAGCTTTGTGTATATCTAATGGAGGCTACAGGGCAGGCCAGTAGCACCTCTTAAAGAGCCTATATTGTGCAATTTTCTGATGTTATAATGTTGTTTCCTCATTAAAAACATACCTGGAGTTTTGTTTTGTTTCATTCATACATGTTTAACCACAAACTGTGTTTTTAAACTCCACACATCTTCACTAGAATCATTTGGATCATTTCTGCTCTGGAATTGCTGATCTCAACTCAACTAAAAAGCAGCTGTTAACTTGAAAACTACCACTACATTACATCACAAGGTGGAACAGAGCATTTTGAGCTTTGCAGATGTAAACAGACTAATAAAAGATTACTCAAACACACGTGAACGAAACAAAACACAACTCTTGGTATGTTTTTGATGAGGTAACACCTTTCTAACATGGCTAAAAGCTCATGAGAAACTGTTACACAGTTAATAGGTAATTAACTTAGTTGAGTTGGAAAGTCTCTAGTTTTTAAAAGGTAGTGTATGTAACGTATTTGACTGAAAACATCTGATAATTGCTAAAACACTTTAAATGATGTTAAAGTGGTCTATGTTTGTTTACATTTAGTGTTTTGGTTTTCATTTTCCAATCAGAAAGCAGAATGAGCTCTTTACTTTGGATTGCCAGAGGTTGTTGTATAACCCCTTTTTAACACAAATAAGAGTGACTGTAGCAGGAATTATATTTAAAAGGTATCCTGGTTTATTAGTCTGTCTACATCTCTAAAGCTTACAATGCTCTGTTCCACCTTGTGACCTTTAGTTCAGGAGATTGGCAATTCCAGGGCTGAAATCATCCAAATGATTCTAGTGAAGGTGCATTGAATATTAAAACAGTGGAACACTTGCTGTATCACCACATGACATCACAAGGTGGAATGGAGTGTCCATTTGAGAGAACTCAGACTAAATATGCAGGGCTTGTGTGTTAAACATGTGAATGAAACAAAACACAACTCCAGGTATGTTTGTGATGAGAAACAACATTATAACATAAATCAGAAAATAGTGTAATATGGCCCCTTTAAATATGAAAATTGGCTCTATTCTTAAAAAAAAATAAGCTTTAGGTCCAATATTTCTCATAATTAAATCATATGTTATTTTGCCGCAAACGCCCTTCTAAACTTTGATATCAAGTTGTGTCCAAACTTCTTTCCCAGGGGTGGCGTTTCTTCCCCGTTGTATCTGCATCTTATCACGTGGTGATCATTGTGTAAACTGTCTCCAGGCGTACAGGCTCAGATCTGTTCAGTGTTTGGCGTTTGAGCGTGGGTGCCAGTCCAAGCCTCCACCCAGAGCACCCAAAGGAGGGGCACCCACCCAAAGGAGGGGCACACGACCTACTTCTGCCTGCAGCCTGTGGGCCCAGTCCAGCAGAGAACAGCGTCATGTCTGGAGGGACGGAGCTGAGCGAGATTTGTTCTACCTCATACTCTTTTTAAAACAGTTCACACCGGGCGATGTCATGTCCATATAATGTGACTGAGAGACTTGTGCCAAAACTGTAATAGCAAAAGATCATGATTTAGGTTCAAGAATTGTGTTTACATTTTGTTTTAAAGCAATAAAAATGTCCAACTGTAAAATATGTTTGATAAATGTTCACTTTTTACGGTTTATTTTAGTCTGTTTTTGTTCACAGTTTATTTTAGTCCTTACAATTACATTAGCATGCCTTGAATTGTTATTTGATACATGTGTGAGTAGTAGTAGTAGTAGTAGTAGTAGTAGTAGTAGTAGTAGTAGTAGTAGTAGTAGTAGTAGTCTAGTAATAGTTGTAGTTGTTGTAGTAACAGTAGTAGTAGCGGTAATAGTAGCTTTAAGAGTAGTAGTAGTCTAGTAGTACATGGTTGCACAATAAACAATGGAAATGTCCAACCAAACCATAAGTCTTTGTAGTAGTTGTAGCAGCAACAGTAGTAGTAACAGTAGTAGCAGTCCTAGTAGGAGCTGTAATGGTATTGGACGTGTTAGTGGTGGTAGCAGTAGTAGTAGTTGTAGTAGAAGTAGTTGTAGTAGGCTAATACATGGTAAAATTAACTGTGGAAATGTCCCACCCGTACTGTACGTCTATGTAGTTGTAGCAGCAACAGTAGTAGTTGTAGTAGTCATTAATACTGACATTACCCATAAGTAAAAGATAAAAAACAGTTAAGCTTGTGTATAAGTAGTAATAAATGCAGTAGTAGCTGAGCTCAATACATGATATGGACTAGCAGCAGCAGTATTTGTAGTTGCTCTAGTGTATGTAATCTTAACAACAGACATTTCAAAGCAGCACCTGTGCGAGTAGCAATAAAAGTAGAAGTAGTTAAGCCCAATAAATACATGATGAACACAAAATGAAAAACATGAAGCCATCATCTAGTTGCAGTAGTTTATGTAATCTTAACAACAGACATTTCAAAGCAGCACCTGCACTAGTAGTAATAAAAGTAGTAGTTGAGCTCAATAAATACATGATCCACAAAATTCAAAACATATAACCAAGGTCTGTCAGTATAGCGTTAGTAGCAGGTATAGTATATGTAACGTTAACAACCGACATTTCAAAGCAGCACCTGCACCAGACTGAAGCGTGAAGTGACAGACTTTGGGAACACGTTGACATTTTCGGGGCGACCAAAATCACGGTCACCTCGGTAAAGAAAACAAAACGGGTCAGACACATCCCAAAAGTCTATTCCTGCTCTTATCACAAGGCTATTCCCAGCCCAGACACAGATAGGGACCTGTGGGCTTTAGCTCACACTGTGCACATGCATGTAGTCACACACTAAACACGCAACATAGGCTACTTACACTATCCAGACATTACATTACGATGGTAGTATTTATGACCTCAGCTGCTAGTAGAAGCAGTAGATATTTAGTAGTTAATATTGTAGGAGGAGTAGTAATAGTAATAGTAATAGTAGAAGAAGTAATATTGCAGTAGTAATAGTAATAGCAGTAGTATTACTATGGTATATTGTAGTCATAATAGTAGTAGTAGTAGTAATAGTATTAGTAGTAGTTGTAGTACTTGTTGTTTTAGTAGTAGTTGTTGTTCTAGTTATATAAAGTAGTAAAATAGAAGTATTAATATTAAGGTACACTATGACTATATAATACGTTACTGTAACTTTTTCGGTAGCTTTGTCTGGAATGTTTCACACTATGGCATTAAAATAATCTATCTTTCTTTTTTTTTTGTTTACAATGAAACACATCCTTGCGAGCACCTTGCCGCTCCACAGACCTGTAACTTGGCCTTGGCTTGATAAGTATAATGCCATACTGTGGAACATTCTAAACAATCTCCATGGAGACAAGTATGTGACGGGTCTCCACCTGAAAAAATACATAGTGCACCTTTAGTAGTAGTGGTAGCGGTTGGCAGTATCATGGTAGTAAGTGTAACATAATAAAATATGACTTAATAATCCATTGGTGGCTACAAATTTCCCCAAATATTCCCAGGCATTTTTGTACTTTTTATTTTTAGTCACGAATGCAAAGACACCCACACAAAACCTTGTAATACCCATGCATGAACACACACATGCAAAATTAAATCCACAAACCCAGAGCCTGATGACTCACTGTATCCATTCTCTAATCAAGTCGACATGTCTGAGGCACATGGGGCTAAGCAGAGCACAGCTGTTAGCGTGTAAACATACCCAAGACTTATGACCATTTCCTATTCACCTCCTTCTTCTCTCCTCTTTAGTTCGAGACTCAACAAACCCTGACAAACTGTTTCGATTGGCTTTATTTTTCTCAACTTTTTTTTTTATTTTTTTTTTGACAAGAAACCTGTTCCGTTAAAAAAAAATTCCCAATCGCCCCCTCCTTTTTTCCTGCGTCTATCTCCGTGCATGTTAATGTGGGGCATTCCTCGGCTATGACTCACAGTCTGAACAGCGCTCAGCCTGTGTCCTCCACAAAAGAGCAGGAGAAAGTAGAAGGCAACGAGGCTAGGAAACGAGAAGAGGAGACGAGGACGCAAGGAAACAAGGAAACAAATGGAAGAGGAGCTGTGCGAATGTCATTGGAAATAGAGTGGGCAAAATCTAAGCAGGGACTTTCCCCTAAATACACAGTGCTGCATGTGTGAGCCAAGGCTAATAGTGCACAGCAGCAAAGTTCAGTTATCTACTATGGGAAAGGAGAAGACATATTAAATTGATAAGGAAGGTCAGGCTATGCTACCAGCGCCTCCAATCACTCCACCGTCTCCAGCTCGAAGCCACGCAGAAATGTACATGACCAGTGGACCAATCAGGCTGAAGCAAAGTAGGAAAAAATGATCGACTTCCCAGGGTAATGTAAACAATTATATGTAAACAATCACATGTGGCTAAAAATGGGGAGAAGTGGGTCAACTTGGAAAACTAACTGTTGAAAACTATTTTATTATAACAAATAAGGGATGCAATGATACGGCTTTTTCAGTTTCCATACCAATTCCAATACTATGGTTTGAAGTATCTGCCTGTACCCAATATAAACCGATATCAGTGCAGGGACTAAAAACAGACTTTATTTTCCTAAGAACAAAAACTATACTATAAAAGAAAAGTGTGATGTAGCTGTTTTTTTATCTCTCAAGTAACTACAGAGCAACTTTCTATTAAAAGCTCAAACATTATAAGACTTTCTGGACCAGCTATGACCAGTAAATAGTCTTATTACATCAATTTATAGGCCCAACCAGAATCGATATTTTTGAACCGTTATCTGATCCAGCAAATTTTCAAGAAACAGTGCTGATATTCGATACCAGTATCTGCATCAGTGCATCTCTATAAACAACTTTTAATTGTTTTCTGACTGATGAAAAAGTGAATATGGATTTGGCATTTGCGTGTTGGTAGATAAACATTGCGTATCCACATAAAATCAAATCAAGTTTTATTACAGCACTGAACCAAGGTTCCAAACTGCTATTCATTAATATTGGCCTGAAAATGTCATCTACCAATTCATAAATTCACAACAGATTTTAGCACTTTTATATTAATATTTAACTTATGTGTGCACAGATCATACATGAAAAGGAAATACTCATTTACATTAAGAGTTATAGGAGAGACAGGGAAGCTGAGGAGGAAGTGAGAGATCCAACAGACGGGCAAAGGAAGAGGAGAGAGGGAAAGAAAGAGTAGGAGGGGAAGAGGAAGAGGCAACAGCAGTAAAAGAAGAAGAAGAAGAAGAAATGCTCCAGCTGTACCCTGAGCTTCGACGGAGCCAAGAATGTCATTCTTGGAAAAGCTCTCTGTCTTTCCCCCTCTCCTCCTCCTCCTCCTCCCTCTTTCCTCTCTCTCTCTCTCTCTCTCTTTTTCTCGCTTCTTCTTCTCTCTGGAAACTTCTAGTCTCTACAGCTGCTCATTTGAAGACAGACAATTCTCTTGAGTTTGGGACATTTCTTTGCTATAGCTCCTTTTTGTTGGGCTCAAAGTCAAGATGATCATCCCAGCAGAAAATGCAAAGAACAGCTTGTAGACATTGGCCCTATCTCGCAATCCTAAAGATATACAGTACCACCTGGTAAATCTTAGTTCAATAGTACAGGCTCAGTACGTAAGAATAAAACAGAACATCTCAAATGAGACAGTGACAAAGTATTTAGTCTGTAACGATGCAAAAACCCCAACTGTCATTCTTTTCAGTATCGATACTTGTTAGGAAATGGGTATAATGTTTTTTGACAGACCAATACACAAGAATGGTAGCTTTAGTTTAAAGATCCTATTTTATGCTAAATTGACTCTTGTGAGCTTTTAGCCATGTTATACTGCTGTTACATCATCATAAACATATCATTTTCTGTTTGAGAGATGAACTCAGACTAAACATGCAGGATTTGTGTGATGAACATGTGAATGAAACAAAACAACTCCAGGTATGTTTTTGACGAGGAAACATTATAACATCGATCAAAAAGCTGAAGCAGTTTACCCAGTTTAACCCACTTTTCCCTATGTCCTCTGTATGGGTCTAAGCCAGGACGGTCCCACTGGAGGGAGGGGGCAGGGGTCAGGGCTCAGAGGAAGTGCCCGTCTATAACACGTTACAGCAGACAGGATCAGACACGTGGGCCTCCCTTTATGACTTCTTTCTTTCTCTCTCTCCCTCTGTGTTGACATTTCCTCATTTTTTTTTTTTTTTAATATTTCCAGGCCTGCCCTCCCTTCCGACTGCTCCTGCTTTATTCTGAGGGCATTGGGTTTAAATGGCAGGCGCTGGGTAGGGCACGCAACAACAATCAGCACAGTCAGTTTTACGGTGCATGTTTTTACAAAGGCCAGTTTGCTGCAATTTCTGCAATCCAAGTATGTTTTAAAGATGCACTATGTAACATTTCTAGTGGAGATTTGGAAACCTGCTAGTCTCAATGAAAATGTTGCTTTGCCTGGAATGTTTCACAGTGAGGCATTAAACTTCTATCTGTCGCTATGGAGATAAGCAGGAGACAGCACCAGGCCACAGGTTAGATCTGTGGAGAAGTGAGCTCACACAAATGCATGTTTTTTTTTTTGTTTTTTTTCTCAATAATAACTTCTGAAAATTAATATTAGGCAAAGCAGATAAGTTTAATGCCAGACTGTGGAACATTACAGGGAGACATACAGATAGCTGACCCCTCACCAGTAAGGTTACATAGTCCACCTACCCAGGTCTACATGAGCCTTATCTAATATATATAACATTTTGTGATTTAAGAATGTGACAGAATTTGTTTATGTAATCTTTGTAATATTTGTCTACAGTTTTTATTACTGTTAGACTAGTGAGTTGCTACTAGTAAGCGTTGCCAGTGTTTTTATCTGACAATGACATTAAAGAGCCCATATTACGCTATTTTCTTATCTATGTTATAATGTTTCCTCAAATGAAACAGCAAACGCACACCAAAGGTTCTTGTGGAGGTGCAAATGCAAGGAACAGCACTATAAAAGTGAAAAAACGCATAGCACACACATAATGTTATTTCCTCCTCATGACATCACAAGGTGGAAGAGCGCATGGCTCAAAGCTCACAAGAGTCAGTTTTACGTAATATAGGACTTCTTAATATCTACTCTTTTGCTTTCTTATACAGATGTGTGCAGCAGGTTTGTTCATTGAAAGAGTCAGACAGGTAAGGTCATAGCGCAAGAATCCACAGTGCCTCAGGGGGCCACATTCCAGCCCACACCACCTGGAGAGAGAGTGTACTTCCAAACTTATTCCAAAATGACGAGACAGAATGCAAATTAACCAAGCAGTCCCTAAATGCATCTCCAGAAGCAGCTTTATGGATGGCCCAAGGCAAAACATCAGGTAAGTAGTTTCCAGAAAGACCACGTCACTAAGAGAAAGTAGTCAAGCACAAGAGTGGATGTATTTCTGCAAAGGGGTTGACCCTATCTCGCAATGATAATGATGGCATGCTCAGACCGGGAATCAAACCAGGGATCTTGTCACAAAGGGGTAAATACTCATATTGAACTATACAGAGTCTCTGTATTTCACAATGACAAAACATATGGATTTTTTTTTTTTAATCAAGTTAGCTTTAAATCAACACAGCAAAAGACTATGAATCCTAATCTTTGTAAACAATAACTTTCGGTACAAAATCAATACTTCCTACTACTATCCAGTCTTACACTTAATATTACAGCATCTATATATCTGTATAATTAAATGAAATAAAAATACTGCTTACTTCAAGGTCTTATATTATGCTAAATTGACTCTTGTGAGCTTTAAGCCATGTTATAATTTTGTTGCTTCCTCAAAAACATACCTGCATTTGTATTTTGTTTCCTTCACACATGTTTGAGTGTTCCACCTTGTGATGTCATGAAGTGGTAGTTTTCAAGTTAACAGCTACCTTTATCTTTAGTTTATTAGAGATTGGAAATTCCAGGGCTGAAACGATCCAAATGATTCTGGTGATGGTCTATGAAGTTTGAAAACACAATGGAGCACTTCCTGTATTACCACATGACATCACAAGAGTGTTTTCTGTCTGAGAGAAGAACTCTAAACGATTGCAGGGTTTGTCTGTTAAACATGTGTCAGTGAAACAAAACACAACTCCAGGTATGTTTGTGATGAAGAAACGAAGCATTATAACATAGATCAGAAAATGGTGTAATATAGGACCTTTAAAACTTACATTTGAAACTGTTTTTTCATTCAGTCTTAAAAATCCTTTATATTGCACATGCTTATGTTTAAAATACAATAATAGGCTTCACTGTTACCACACCATTCATTTGCAGTCAGTTGTTTAGCCTGCATATTGTCAATGGGAAACATGGTCCATAAAGACTTCCACCTGGGACCTCTCTTGTCTCCACTTGTCCCAGTCAAATTGAGTTAACTGCAATGATTACAGACCTCATCATATTTCAGCCATAACAAATAATGCAACAATACAAAGATGCAACCAGGAAGACAGCCACAGATGAGATGAGAGGGGAGAGAGGAGAAACCGGAGCGTTCACATCTGCAGAAAGTGAAAAACAAACCTGGAGGTGATTAACAAAAAGCAGTGCACAGATGAAACAGTAAAGAAGAAGGGCAACAGCTGGTGCAGAGGGGACAAGTCTGCGGTCACTGACGCAACTTTTTCACAGAGTTAAAGGTGCACTGTGGAACTTTTCTAGTGGAGCGTTTGTCACCTGCTTGTCTCCATGGATATATTACCGTTTTGCTTTCATTATTCCACAGTATAGAAATAAACTGGGTAATCACAATGGAGACTGGTTAATGGTCAGATCTATGGAGAAGCGTGTTTTTAAAGGTATTTTTGAGCTATAAAACACCTGTAATTGAACAAATGCAAAGGAGATATGTTTAATGCTCTAGTGTGGAACATTTCAGGCAAACTATAAATCACCCTAATGTGATTTATGTTGTCTATTTACATAAAAAGGTACTATGGGGTATGGCATCTTATTTGTTGCTGCTGAACCCAATTTTATTACCAAGGAAACAAACAAATGGAATATCAATTTCAAAGTATCATTTTCACCACAAAGTAGTACTGTCTTTACCATACAGTTCTGATATAGTTGCCATTCTAGTTTTGATATCAAGCCAGACCATTCTAAAACTCTTCAGGAGAGGTGTTTTGTTTTTATTTCTTTCTTTCTTTATTTTTAGTATCAATACCGATTTGAAATGAGTATCTAACTTTTATACTTTAATACCAGTTATTATCTGTGAATTGGTTTTGTTTGGACAACCTTATTTTGAAATCTTGAATGCCAACGTCCTTTGGCAAAATTCCACTACAATTACATTCCGCGCGGCATCTTTACGGTTTGTACTGTGCCTTGTCTAAACCACCCACAGGTGAGTCACAGCCGGAGTTACCCAGGACCTGTGATGTCATATCCTGTCCTCACATCCTGCCCCCCCACCACAACCACTTCACCAGCCTCATCCCCCCACCCCGAGTCTCATCATCCCTCATAAAAGTCCAACAAAAGGAGCAAACAACACAGTAAACCAACACGGCCTTGTAAAGCACACATAGAGCCATATTAACACATTGGCATTCCAGAGCGGGGAGCTTGGACACGCCCCTCTCTCCGCAGTCTTGTCCCTTTGAAGTGAGTGTGGGAAAGCTCAGGGGAGGAACGGTCTTGGTGGGACGGGGGGGCGGGGGAGGGGAACTGGAGGTGATGGGGGGGGTTTAGGTGAGTTAAGAGAGCAGGGAGGGGGAGTTAATGCGTGGAGGTTGTTGGCGTGCTTTGGTGCAACAAGTAATTTTTATAGTTCTGCCCTAAAATTGTTTGTTTGCCTTAAAAGGTACACTGCGCAACTTTTCTGGTAGAGGGTCCGCTACCTGCTTGTCTCCATGGAGATGCTATTGGATCATTACTGGTGTTTCTATTGCTTAAAAATACAATTAAACCTTCTGTGAATAGAGCCGACTCTCCACAGATATAACCTGCTTGTCTCTCTCGTGATAGGTTTAATCTATATTGTGGAACATTCTAGACAAAGCCATGGAGACAAGTAATTGGCGGACCCTCCACTAGAAATGTTACGCAGTTCACCTTTAAGTTTGAACTAGTGGTAGTTGGGTCAAGATTTGTTCATTTGCAGATTTCCTTCGTGGTTTATTTCCTATATGTCTATGTGTTTCTATTTTCTTGTACATATACAATAATTATGCCTTATTTGACGCCAGTCTCTTGCCATTTTTGTTACTTATTTTGAATTAACTATTACCATTTATATGTTTGCTCTTTGTTATTATAATATGTTGGACACAGTAGCTCACACATCACAAGTAATTTCCTTTGTGTATCAATCAAGTTTGTCTGAGTCTAAGCTTGTTAGTCAGAATTTGTTCAAAACAGGATTTTGCTTATTTTTTGGTGGCGAGGATCATTTAGTATTAGTAAAAAATTTTTAATCAATTATTATGTAGCCACAATCGTCTCCATATTTTGATTAGCATGCTAAACGAGCCTTGACATGCCATCAGTGCATTTGTCCATTGTAGGCGGTGCACCACAGTGGGTTTACCAACATGAGATGAGAGCAGCATGAAGAGAAGGGGCGGGAGGGGTGAAAGGTCAAAGGGCAGGCTGACCCGGAGCACGGAGGGGTCAGGCTGTTTCAACAGGGGGATGGAGACATGTTGAAACACACACAGCGGAGAGCAGGCTGACAGGAGCGCAAGCAAAATCACATGTACAGTACCTCTATTACTCTCTCTGACAGAAAACTATTTCATCTGAGGCTTCAAAGATGGCCTCAAACTGGTCAGGGTGCCCCAATGGTCACTTGAGTGAAAACATACCACAAAGAGAACCCTATCTTCACAAGAAGTAAGGAGTAACTGTACATTTGTGTTCTATTACCTTTAGTATAAGGTAATATAGTAATGCAATTGTATTTTTTGTTTGTTTGTTTTAAAATACTGTGTCGAACATGCTACTAATAAAAAGATTGTTTACAAAAGACCCAATTTCATATCTGTTAAGTTTTGGTAAATGGTCACATTTTTATACAGCGCTTTTCCACCTTTAAAGCTTTACATCAAGGAACCACTCACACATTCACACACACATTCACATACCAGTGTACACAGACACTAGGGGTGAGGTGGGTTAAGTGCCTTGCCCAAGGACACAATGACAGCATTCATCTACGGGAGTTGATGAACCTGTGGGTCAGTGAATATGACTGCCTTACCAATGATGTTTTTGTTCTCAATTTATATCTATATACGATCTAGTCAATGAATTTACTAACATTACTTTGTAAAGAAACACCCAAATAATATCCATATATAAGCAAGCATATAAGCAATATAACTCACAAATTATAGGTATATTTATGTTATTAAGTACAGTCATTAAAAGGTGAATATACTGATACTTTGGAGCTGATGGCAGCAACATTCCCTGGGGGTGTGATGCTAACTAGAGGCACTGCTCTGTTTGACTTTAATCTGATCTTTACATTAACGCAATCTCACCAGAAAGAGCTGATTTAGTTGGAACTACAGCAGGTGTGCATTGTGTTTCCATGGTAACTGCTGAACATTCCTCCAAAGATACACATGTACACACCCCCAGCATGACGTCACTGCATAGTATCAATTGGAGAGAAATATAACTAGGGCAGACAATATAATATTAGTAATAGAAAACTACTTGAACAATTATGTATTTAAACATTTGGTAACAAAGTAAGTCATAATAAATCTGTCAAGCAAATAAACCAGATTTTGGAGTTTTAAAATACTAAAAATAACAGTGGAAAAAGCTGAAAAAGATGCTTGATTGGATAAAAAGACAGATTTGCTCTCCAATGAAAGCATCTCTATTGGCTGTAGTGTGTATGTGAGCCCAGGCACGCAGCTCACACCACAGAGCACCAGCTAAACACAGGTTACTTTATATAAAACCTGCTCCCTGCTTGAGCCCGGAGGTCTCTAATCTCCCCCACAGCCACACACACACACACACATAGCACAAGTACGCACAAAAATACACGCCAAAGTACACACTCACACGTACACAAGCAAACAAGCCCAGTAATCACACTGCAAGTCTGTCTATAAGAAGTTCAAGGAAAAACTGTGTACTCCGCCTCTAATTAAACCCAATGACCTCCTCCAGTGAAAGATGGACAGCAAGAAGCCAGAAGTCAGCGTGTGTGGGGCCCGGGCGTTAATAATAAAAGCATTCAAACATGACCTGGCCAAAGACTACTGCGTAACCCACTACGTACCTGCACTGCCCAATGAACTGTCATCGACTACTGAGTGGGAAAGTGGAGTCAGCCAACGCAACCAGGCATTAGACAAGACATAACTTTGATATTTGTGTTAAAGGTGCAATGTGGAACTTTTATGGTGCTGTCCCTATGGAGATGTAAGTGCTTTGCTGGGAATGTTCCGAAGTATGGTATTAAACTTCACCACTAGGCCAAGATAAAGGTCACAATAAGAATGCATGTTTTTGAAGATTTTAAATGTAATGATTGTGAAACAGGTTTAATGCCCCATGGTGTAACATTCCAGGAAACCATATCTCCACAGAGACAGATGGTGGACTAAAATACAATTATGCAAAACTGATCATTCAAATATGTGTATGATCGTGATGAGGTATAGCAATAAAGAAAAATAATAAACTGTAATTAACAAATGCATACCATGACATCCGTTAAAGGTGTACTGTGTAGCTTTTCTGATAAAGGATCTGCCAACTGCTCGTTTCTAGGGGATGTCTTTGCTTTGCCTGGAATGTTCTACAGCACGGGATTAAATGTATCAATTTCCAAAGAAACAAGCAAGTGACACCACAAGGCCAAGTTACAGGTCAGATCTGTGGTAAGGCGACTATCCTGACAATGAGAATGGATGCTTTTTAAAAGTATTTTGGAACAATAAAAATACCTGTAATTTACTTTACGTAAGATAGATACATATTATGGCATATTGTGGAACATTCTAGGCAAAGCAGTAAGATCTCCATGACAATTAGGTGGTGGACCCTTCAACAGAAAAGTTGCATAGTGCACCTTTAAACTGATTTTGCATCTTGCCTCTTTACTGTCATTTTAAAAGTATAATGCTGTTCTATTTTGCCATTAAACTTGTGCAGTTAACTTTCATATCAGCTCACTCAAGCCCTGTGCACGGCTGTCAGGAGCTATGTCAAATATTAGTATAATTTAACGTCAAATTTGTACCAGTCCATCATCTTAATGCACCAGCCTAGGATTGAATTACATTACAATATGAAGATTGAGAGAAAGAAAACGTCAGACCGAAAGAGAATGTGAAAGAGAGCAGAGGGACAATTAGTTACAATGAAGGTTGTACATTAATAGATAACAGCCCAGATGTAATTACAGTGTTGTCTATAATAGTTGTTTATATATTGGACCATTGCCAATAGACATAGCTGTTCTGTAATATTATTCAACTGACCTTTTAACTTTTACATAGAGGATACTAACATTACTGAAATAAGTTTAGCTCCCCAGGCCAGAAAACAGAAATTGCATTTGCCCCCATCTTGGCAGATTATGATGTATTATACAGCCCTGCTTAGACTTAAAAGTTAAAGATGCACTATGTAACTTTTCAGGTGGAGGGTCTGCTTTCCGCTTGTCTCCATGAAGATGTCATTGCTTTGCCTGGAATGTTCCACTTTATGGCATCAAACCTATCTACCTCCATGAAGACAAGCCAGATCCATGGAGAGACAGCCGCACTGCATATTTTTGAGCAATAAAAATACCTGTAATAATAATAATAATAATAATAATAATAATAATAATAATAATGATGATGAATAAGTGGCATATGGATTTGTTTTATGCCATATTGTGGAACATTCTAGGCAAATCAAAAACATCAAAGTTAGTGGACCATTCATCAGAAAAGTTAAATAATGCATTGTGTAACTTTTCTGGTAGAAAAGGGCCAACAAACCTGCTTGATTCCATGTAGATGTTAATGTTTTTCCCCAGAATGTTCTACAGAATGGTATTTAATTTAACATTTATCTCAATGGAGACAACCAGGCCACATCACAAGGCCAAGTTACAGGTCAGATCTATGGAGAAGTGAGCCCATACACAGTATACTAATGCATGTTTTTAACTGTTGTTTTGAGAAATAAGAACACCTGTAATTGAATAAATACAAGATATTTGTTTAATGCAAAACTGTGGAACATCTCAAGTAATATAATAATAACATCTCCATGGAGACAAGAAGTGGGCAGAAAAGCTACATAGTGCAGCTTTAAAATGAGCGAGTCTGGGAGGAGTCTTGACACCAAAAACCTTATTATGATAGAAAGAGCAGCTTGGGACAGGGAAAAGGAGGTTATAGAAGAAAAACAAAGGAGCTCTTTCACAGTTACTGACTTGCAGCTTTGACTCCGCTGACATCATCAAAGTGGGACGCACACAGGGTCTGGGGGAATTCCCGAGCCTGTGCTACTTCTTCTACTGCTGCTGCTTCTGCCACCTCCTTTCTTCTTTAAGTGGCTAGCATTTCCAGTCTTTTCAAGTTTGCTCCTATCAGATCCAACCACATAGACCCATAGAACCAGGATACCAACTATATAGCAATTTATTACCCAGGAGCCCACGCTTTCAAACCCCTTTCTTTATTTTAGAGATAACACGCCTAGATGCCAGTGTTTCCGCTCCACTTCCCCTTCCTCGTCCAGATGGAATTATTGACTGGCTCTCTTCAAAACAATAAACCAATATGGAGTCACTTATTCACAAAGTTTCCCAAGGGTTTCTTTGTTCATGCCATGACTTTAAAACTGCACAATGTAAATTTTCTGGTGGAGGGGCTGTTTTGCTTGGCCTGGAATGTTCCAAAGTATGACATTATTTATGTATTTTATATTCCATTACAGATTATTTATTATTAAATGTGTGTTATAAATGTGTGTTAGATTAGTTGCATATGTAGCTGTTTAAAATAAAGAACAAAATATTACTTGTACTATATCTTTTCCTAGCAAGGGTCACCACCACTGTCTCAGTATGGCATTGGCTTTAGATCAGATGCCCTTCCTAATGCAACTTTTTATCTCAGCTTGGAGACACATAGATAACAGTATTGACTGAACTCCACACACACGTACAATAGCATTGTGAAAGGAAATGTTTTGCAAATGATCTGTTATGGCAGCAACTCAATTATAGAGACATTGTCATTTCTAACTATAAAACATAGACTGACAAATGGACATAGCTAACGCGCTAGCCACTGCATTCCAAATAGGAAGTCTTCACGGAGGAGCTTCCAGTTCCATCGATTATCTTTCAAATTGACTTTACATTGAGAAATTGTCGCCCCTGTCTGTAACGGCTGCAGAGAGGCTCGTCATTTTGGTCTTAAAACCCACTCTGCATGATCCTTGTGTTTTTATTTCACCAATTTGTCCATTATTAAATTCCTATGCCCAATATGGAGCTTGGCTCCAAATTTTCCTCTATAACTGCTAGCATCGTAAGCGTAATTAGACTGGAGCCGAATGCTATGGATGAAGTCCACTTCTTTATACAGTCTGTGCTATAAAGCCAAGATATTAGTATATACATAGTGATTAGACCTACCTTGGATGCATTGTAGCGAGCCATCTTCTGCCCGGATGGTGAACGTCTCCCCAGGGTTCACTTGCACCAAAATCACCTATAAAACAAAGTATCAAACATCAAAATTAATATTCAAAAACATTTTACATTTTAAGAAGAAAATGAGGGACGCAGTTGAGACCCAAAAAGTTGGAGAAAATCTTTGTAGTAATCTCCCCCAAATAGTAAACTCACCACTCCTGTCCAATAGCAACACAGTGTAGGTGACATAACACATCCTAACCATTGGCTTCGAGTGCAGGGGTGGTTACACACACAAATGGACTTGGCACGCTAAATGATTAGGTAAGCTCATGTGACACTGTTGCACTTCTTGACAAAAACAGGTAGAAATATATGGAAAACACAATAGCAACTCGCGTTATATTATACACAGGTACTCATTGCATTCAAGTACGTAATTTCCCAATCTTACCGTGAGATTGTCCGCATACAAATTGTTGAGGGAATACACGTGGCTGTATATATGAAATAGCCCCTCCATGGTACGAATGCATGTATCTATGTCTGAGCTCTACAGGTGTTGCCATGTAAAAATCCTGTTTCCTCTCCCGCTGGTCTCCGCTTGCTCGCCCATCTCAGCGCTAACCTGCTGCCTCTCCTTCCTCACTCACACACACACACATACACACATAAACTCTAAACGCACACACACTTCCTGCTTCGTCGGCTGCTGCTGCGGCGACTGCTGCTGTTGCTATGGGAACGGCGGCGTAGTAGAGGGCGACCCGCGTTATGGGAAAGAGACCCCACCACCCCCTATCCCCCCATGTAAAAGGGCAAAGGGGTGATAAGTGCATGCAAGGTCTCTATATAGTCTGTCATTATTAGTGCATTACAATGAACAGGGAATCCAATGCATCATTAATGAATTAATTGCATGTAATTATAATGAATTGGATGCTTGGAAGTAGATTGGAATATTTAATACTGTCAGTGGAGAATATTATGTAATAGGGACTACTAAACAGGAACAAACACATGGGTGAAAAGGCAGAAGTAGACAATTGCTATGTTTACATACAAACCAAAATCTGATTATTATCTGATTTCCAGACCAATAAGATGATGTGCAAACCACAAATTCTGATGAGTTATCTGAGAAAGGATGATCGGATCAGATTACAGATTTTTAACTTTAGTCATTTTATTAGTCTTTTAAGCCCGAAACTCTGATAATAATCTGATTTTGACTGTGCATGTAACTGTAGCTGGTGTATATAGGCACTGGTATAGTACAGTATTGATACTTTGAAGCGGATGTCATCAACATTCCCTGGGGTGTGATGCTAACTGTAAGCTCTGCTCTGTCTGAAGATAAAAGTTAGATTTTAATCTGTGCTTTTTATTTTAACACAATCTGACAAGAAAGAGCTGACTTGGTTGGAACTACAACATGTGATGATTTGTGCTGTTAAACAAGTCCCTCACACATAAAATTACAGTCACAAGCTAGCTAGCATTAGCCAACAGTTTGTCAGTTAGGCACGCTCACGTTTTTGTTGGGAATCAAACACCTGAACTCCTGAAAATGTGCTGTTTAACTCCATTTTATATTCTTGCATGAGTTTGGAGACTAAATCGAAAAATGTTTTTTAAGTTAATGCTAATGTGTGTATTGTGTCACCATGGCAACTGCTGAACATTTCACCAATAGAAATACATAGAAATACACTCCCAGCGAGTTAACACTGCAAAGTATTTTTCAATAATAGAGGCTTTCTTAACACATAGCACTCTAGTACACCTACTATTCTGCACTGTCTGTGGCGTATATAAACACTGTAATATCGTGCACGTCTGGCCCAGTCCTGAGTAGGTCTGGTATGGTCTGGCCTGGTAGACTATGGGGCAGACAGGCAGCAGACTACACAAAACACAAGTATGTGCTTTTAGACTCAACATACTTCTGTGCTCCCACTCGTGCACTAAAACAGCAAATACAATCTCACTGTACGGGTACCAACAAGAACACAAAGCGACACAAGAAGGCAAAATCTGTGTAATCATAAGTCTAGATCCTGGGTGGACTACGGACTACAAGGCGGGACTATAAAAAGGGGTGCAAGATTCGTCCAAACCCTGAGTCTAACTGTTATGTGTAGTGGCCAAAACAAACCTCAGAGCAAACTTCATCTGGACCGGGACAGTACCAAGATGAGACAAAAAGTAGGCCTGGAAATTACAAATGGAACAATGCATTTTGGGTCCGCCAACTGCTTGTCTCCATGGAAATATCTATGCTTTGCCTGGAATTTTCCAATTTTCCAAAGAAACAAGCAAGTGACACCGCAAGGCCAAGTCACAGATCAGATCTGTGGAGAGCTGACAACGCTGACAATGAGAATGCATGTTTTTGAGGTAATTTTGAACAATAAAAATACCTGTAATTTACTTAATGTAGGATAGATATGTTTTCTGGCATACTGTTGAACATTCCAGGCAAAGCATTAACATCTCCATGGAGACAATTAGGTGTAGGATGCTCTATCTTAAAGTTGCACAGTGCACCTTTAATATTTATTGTGCATAACTTTTCTTTGAATTAGTGGAGAATTGTTTTATTTTTGTTATTCCTATAACTTCACTCTATTATTTCTTTTTTGCAGCTCATTTTATAACAATATTGAGTATTCTCTCTCTATTATCTATTATCTGCAAAGCAATGTAGAAAAAATCCATCTATTTTTCTTTATCCTTTACATAACAAAATCACAGTCTAATAAAAGCAGTTATTTTGGAGAATGCAGGGTATTTCCAAAGTGCACAGATCAGCAGTCACAGAGAGGTGTGCAGCTATGTGGCCTAGCTCACAGCTCCAGTTCCTGTTAAAGACAGAGTTTACTGGCAGCAGCTCCTTACCTGGGAAAAACAAGCTGTATTTTTCAGAACTGGATTCTTAGTGATAACCTAAAATGTAAACCAACCAGGTGCACTACTTTTGCAAGTTCATTATTTTCACTTGATAGTTAAAAGTATGTGCAAAGTCATGAGGCTGTTTATATAACTTAATTTTATGAACCATTTGCAGTCTGGCAATATGAACCTGATTTAAAGGTGCACTTAGTAACTTTTCTCTTGGAGAGTCTGCTACCTGCTTGTCTCCATGAAGATGTTATTGCTTTGCCAAGAATGTTCCCCAGTATGGCATTAAAATGTATTCATATTCAAGTTATAGGTCAGATCTGTGACTAAGATCTAATACTGAAGAAGCAACCCTGTCACAATAAGAATGCACGTTTTTCGAGTATTCTGAGTGATACAAAAATAAATTGCAAAAAGATAAGTTTAATGCCATACTGTGGGACATTCCAGGTAAAGCAATAAAATCCCCATGTAGACAAGCAGATGAGAGACCTACCAGAAAAGCTACATAGTGCATCTTTAACTTTCTGTCCTTTTTTAAAACGTTCAAACATGGGTCTGTTTCTAGTCTGGCATCTCTTAACTACAGACTCACCCTCTAAATTTGTTTCCAAAACATCTATGGGTTTTAAAATGATGAGGAATTAGAACCGTTACCATAGCGATTACCTATTTAAAACTAAATATACCTTTTGAATGGGAAACAGACCTCAAAATGTTGCATGAAGCTGAAACCTATGGATAAAGAGTGGTTTCTCTGCTGTTCAATTAAAAGTCATACAAAATAGTGTAAATATTTTTAAGTATTACACATTGTAGTTATCCTCTTGGTTGTTTTTCAGACTGTAAAACTGTTTTTTGTAGGTGTTTTTTACCTGCTGTGCTGCGTCTCCGTTAACCATGTGAGGAATCAGTGGGACCTCCGGGTTCAGGAGAGGGGGCGGAGCCAAGTCCAGCGGAATCTGGTCTGTCATCATCATTGTGACGTACATTCATGGAGAAATTCACTGAACTGCCCTACCTGCAACACAACAAACAGGTTTACATTAGAGACAAAGAAAGATGGATTTGTACATATTACATTTACAATAGCGTTTGAACATTTTTTGTCAGCTCTTCATAAAGGTGCACTCTGTAACTTTTCTGGGTCCGTCATCAGCTTCTGTCCATGCAGATATTGCCTGGAATGTTCTACAGTGTGGCATTAGACTTACTTATCTCTACGGAGACACCACAGTAAACCACAATTTACATGTCAGACCTATGGAGAGGTGAGCCCACTCATAGTACAAGTGCATGTTTTAGGTCAATTACAACACATGTAAATGCAAGATGGAAATGTTTGATGCCATACTGGGACATTCCAGACAAAACAATAACATCTCCATGGAGACAAGCAGGTGGCGAACCCTCCACCAGAAAAGTTACACAATACATCGGTTAACGGTTTGCCACATCTTTTAAAAATTTTTCATGAGATTTGCAAATTACATTTTAGCTCAAATTCTGCTCTATTTACCTGGGCATGGAACTAGCACAAATGCTTTTTTTTTTTTTTTTTTCCCCAGACTCAAAACTGTTCTGTTTAGCTGTGCATATGACTGAATGAATGGTTTTGTTTTTTTTTTAATTCCACACTCTTTTCTCTTCTCTTTTGATGTTAATTTAATGATGAATATTATGATTATGTTTTAATTTCTTTGTATTGTGATTCTAATGTCTTTTTTATTCTGTAAAGCACACAATTACATTGTGTACAAATTGCGCTATACAAATAAACTTGCCTTGCCTTCCTCTAATTCTGATTATTGTCCATAAACATAGCAATGAAACATCTGTTTACATGCAAAACAATTCAATTCAGAAAATAGTTTAATGAAATGCAATTTCTTTGAACTATAGCTTCAAAATAATGTGGATGTAGTCTAATCTCTTTATCCACTGAGTAGGAAAGGGATAACATCAATGTACTGCCTATAACAAATATTTATTTAGTTTGATAATAAAATGAATCCAGGGACAACTGTACCTGCTGGCTTAGCAAACATTAGGAGTGCATGTAAATAGGTTTGTGGGTCAGTCAGCCATGTTGCCTATTTTGGAAGCTACAGTTGGCTTCTCTGCATGGATAATTATAGCACTAAGCATGTAATAATAACACTGCTAATTATTTTGAGTGAAAAATAACTGGGATTTGTCCAAGTGGTTGATCTGGAAGAGCGAAATCCCAAAAGCAACGGGTGTCCTGCTTCCAACATGTGGTTATTGTCAATGTCTTAGCCAAACTAGCGTGACCTTTAGCGGCTCCATTGTATATGCTAACAGCTCCAGCCACATGGATAAACATTTGTGGCGACCCGTATAGTGAACATGGTCCCTGAGGGCAAAATGGGATCCCAACAACATAAAGCAGGAAGTGTGCCAAAAACTTAAGGGTGACGTCTTTAAGTACTACACCTCCATGGGCTGAGTGCACGCTGGTTTATGGCCAGAGGTGGATGAGTGAATGATGTATTGAGTTTCATTTTTTGCATCGCTGAGTGAAATCACGCCTAAAGAGGGGCTGATTAGAGGTTGTTAACTGTTATTAGCACAAATGGAGCTAAACTAGGTATGAGATGGGGAAAATATGCATCCAGATATAGACTAATCATATTATTTCAAAGTGATTTTACTTGAACTAAATGGAAGCTGAAACATGACTGTATTAAGAAGTGGACTAAGGGAGTGTGAAGTCCCCCATAGTGTTTGGCTCCAGTCAAAGGACGGTTACTGGGGAGAATTTGGAGCCAGGTCCATATTAAGAATAGGAATTTATTTACGTACAAAATAGTGAAATAAAAACACCAGGATTTAAGACAAAATGACAAGGCTCACTGCAGCAGTTACAGAAAGAGGGGTGACAGTTTCTCAATGTAAAGTCAACTGGAGTTGATGGAGCCAGTAGCGCCCCCATGAACACTTCCTATTTGGAACGCGCTGACTAGTTGGTTTGCTATGTCCATTTATATATACAGTCTATGGTATGAACACATTTTCATCCTGCTATCCTTTTTTGGACTAACAATACTTACTTACAAATACTTTAGTAACTTCTACTACTTCTTCTAATTTCTTGTTTATTTGCAACACAAAATACCAACTCTACGACCTTAAGAACAAACTATATTACTTCTATACGCCCTCCAATAAAACCAGTCTTTATTAAACATACCATATGTAATACTAAGTGTAATACTACAGTAAAGTTCTGCAGTCACTTCGCACACAGGCACAGCTCCATATTAGCACTGAGCATTCCAGTGAGCAGCTGTGTGCCATAGTGCGAGGCCTGTCAGCCCCTCGTCCCATAACACGACTCAGGGGTCTTTGAGGGTCACTCCAACGCACAGCTGGCCTCATACTGTCCCCAAAAAACATCAGCGTCCACCCCCCCTCCCTCACCTTGTTTGTCCAAGTAACTAATGACCATATGCTGTACATCCAGCTGTCCCCTCTGGTCCAACTCCTCCATCTCTGCCTGGACATCCTACACTCAATTCAATCATTGTTAACAGGGAATAATGAGCGAAATTGGCTCCTTCTAAAAAAAAAATAATCTTGCTGAAATGTCATGTCCTCTTTCCATCT
The DNA here is from genome assembly GCA_029959045.1 of Taenioides sp. WSHXM2023. NCBI lineage: Eukaryota > Metazoa > Chordata > Actinopteri > Gobiiformes > Gobiidae > Taenioides > Taenioides sp. WSHXM2023. The sequence goes on from CM057102.1 coordinate 19,944,342, forward strand.
CTCTACTTTACAGCCGCTTTCACACTTGCACACAAACTAGGGATGCAAGATTTTTCAATTCTGATAGCAATATCAATACTATGTCTTTAAGTATCTGTTTGTAACCAATATGAACTAATAACAATGTGGGGTTTAAAAATGACATTTATTTTTCTAAAAATACAGTTAACCTATTACAAAACTGATCTGACTGTGTTATGTAACTTATGTATCCTGCAAGTAACTATTAAACAGCTATATATAAATTAAAGTTCAAACATCATGATATGTTCTGGGCCTACATCAATCCAACCAGGATATCGACAACCAATATCATAGAACCGATACCTGATACTGCAAATTTCCCTGGATCGGCACCAATATTCAATACCAGTATCGGTATCGGTGCATCACTAACACAAACCACATAAAAATTGCGAGTAAACGCAGAACTACACTAGGACTAGACTAATCCATGAAGATCCTGCGTGTTTTTAAAGTCCATACATCTTTAAACTTGCGCTGATCATTCGCCACCCAAGTTGCCTCCATTGAGCAAGTGTGGGCAGAAATAGTTTTTAGCTTGTGAAATCTTTCTTGCCAACTCCATCTAGGTATTTTTTATTAAATAAAAATAATCCAAAATTATACCATTTTCCTATATTTATGTGTAAACATAGACACACTGAAAAGACATCAGTGCAGATAGACAGTAATGCTACAATGCTCCTGCTCTGCCAGGAAAAAAAAAATCTACGACTAGTTAAGTAAAGGTTTGGTCTAGAATGACAAATGAGGAGGCACATTTTAGATGAGCAGGCGACCGCTGTATCTTGTCCAGTCTCTCAAAATAAACCTCAATTTGAAGAGGAATTCAGTACATTTGGAGAAGAGAGACACTGCCAATTACAGACTAGCAAACTATTACTTTAGTGCAACTTCGTTATTCATTTCAAAGCAATAAAGGACTTATATAATAAACAGTTCAAGACTCCTACCAAGCCATCAGACCCTATCTTGCAATGGTCTGGATTCAAAACAGGAGCCTTCACTTTCATGGATAATTGTTATAGAAGACCACAGTCCAACCAAAGCAAGTTTTTCTTTTAAATTTAATCTAAACTTATGAGAACATTTTACTTAACTTGGTTATATCACAATGTCATGTTACGTCACACTCCCTTAGTCCACTTTATTTACAGTTTCTTATTAATTAATATTATTATTATTTACATTTATTTACTCTCTGTGCTATCAGCTCTCATGGTATTAAGATTTGCACAACGATTTTGGGGGCATTTTTTGTAAGCCACAGTATAAATGGGTCAACTTTAAAAACGATTACACCAAATGAGCTCACCATTTGTCTGACGTATCACCTTTTCCAGAGAGAAATAACACAAAGCTCGTTTCCAAAAACTATTAAAATGAATAGACTTGTCATAGTACCTCCAAAACTAATGTCCCAAATATGTGGAGGAAACCAACTCTTCCCCCTAAGCCCATCCTGATAGATAGATAAACCGCAATGTGTTAAATAAAGCTCGGCAATGTCCTGTTATATAATTACTTGGCAGAAGTTAGTCTCTAAATTTAAATGCTTAACCTTTCACTGCAATTTGGGCGAAGTGATGTATGAAATTGCAGAGTGCGGAGGCGAGCTTTAAAAAGATTGGAGATGTCAAGGGGCGCTGGGGTTTGGACTGATGTTACCTGGTTAAATGAAGGGGAGACGACGAGTGGGAGAAAGTAAATAATTCAATATATAAATGCAAGTGAAAGTACTGTAAAAAAAAAATAATAATAATAAAATAAAAGAATAATAGTAATAAAATAAGAAACTATGTCACTACAGCTATTGCTCCTATTCAAATACTACCACTAACCAAAACATGTACATTTTACTCAACTCTTTACTCTTAACACTTTAAAAAGGTACTCAATTAAGCAATTACTAGGGGTGCAATTAAGACTACTACTACTACTACTACTACTACTACTACTACTACTACTACTACTACTACTACTACTACTACTACTACTACTACTACTACTACTACTACTACTACTACTACTACATTTTACTCAACTCTTTATGTAATTTTTAAAGTTTTTAGAGGGGTACAAATAAGGCTACTGCTACTCCTACTATAACTAGTACTGCTTAAGACTAAATCAAAGGACTAACTCAGGTCTAATTCCAGGTCTAGGCAACAACAATCCTACATTCAGACAGTAAAAGACTCTAGAGTACCCCTAAGCACCCACACCACATGTTGAGAATCTCTCCATGCATCTCTTATGTGCATTAGCTCTCACACAGGGACTTTCTGTTTTCAACATAGACTCTTCACAGACTCCCCATACGCTCACCCGCTCTACGGCACAAGTGAGGGATTGTCCTCTGTATCCAACGTGGAATTTTTCATTTCACATTTTATCCGAGCCGGGAATCGACACCTATTCCTCCCGCATTCCTGGGGGACGGAGAGCCACACTGCGGGCCTGTGTAGAGGATGTGTGGAGCTGTCAGCGCCACTGTCCATCTGGTCATGATTTCAGACACAAACAACGCTCATTGTTCATTCATATATTATACACTTATAGGCTTTAGGTCCCAGCGCAGGGAGGGAGAGGTGATAAGGAGAATGAACGCACTTTACTGAGAGCTGGAAGGTAGTAGTCGTGATAGAAGTAGTGGGAATTGTGGGAGTAGAAGTAGTTTAAGTCCCAATCTAGTCCAGGTTCAGTCCAGGTTTAGTCCAGGTCTAGACCAAGTATAGACCAGGTATAGCCCAGGTTTAGTCACACTTGCACACGGACCACATCAGAATTTGGATAAAACTGGAACAATATTCAAAACTAATCCTGGACCATACTACCCAGGGCTATACCAGGACTATAATAGGACTGAACAAGATCTACATCGGGGTTCAAACCAGGACCCAACAGAGACAAGTGAGAGCACCCTTGGGCATGGTTTAAACCGGTTTTAGTCCAGGTTTTACACTCCTCGCTCACAGCTTGATTTTCTATTTCTGCATTAGACAAAATAGACTCATTTTATAATCAATAACGCTACTTTGAAATTCTAATATTTTCTAAAGTGGTCCTTGTGAACAGTTGTAGAATCAATAGTCTAGTGTTTAGCAGACACAAAACACTATCAGAGCCACAGTAATAGTAGCAGTAGTAGTAGTAGCAGTAGCAGTAGTAGTAGTAGTAGCAGTAGTAGCAGTAGTAGTAGTAATGGTAGCAGTAGTAGTATGATGCAAGTTTGTTTGGGTTAGATCTGGATTAAATATTAGTCTAGTCCAGGTTTGGTCCAGGTTTGGTCCAGGTTTGGTCCAGGTTTAGCCCAAGTTTAGCCCAGGGTTAGTCCAGTTTCATTTTCCAGTTTTGCTTTAGCCAAAATACACTCATTTTATATCAATAAAACTTCTCTGAAATCCTAACATTTTCTAAAGTGGTCCTCGTGAACAGTTGTAGCATCAATAGCCCAGTGTGTAGCAGAAACCAAACACTAACAAGGCCACACAGAGCCCAGCCCATAGCTCCACATGGTCCATTACTCACAGTCTGTCCTGATGGAGACTATAATGGACATTCACATTCACATCAGACTAGCAGACAGGCTGACACACTTCCACCGGACACTTCACACCTCGAAAATACAGACACCACTGCTCCAGCTCAGCAACAAGCAGCCAGGCTAGACAGGCTTTCTATGGCAATATACAAGTGTTACAATGACTCTTACTGATACTTCACGCATCACGCCGGGGTGTTCTACATGTGTCTTTATGGCGGAATGCTCATCAGTTACCATGGTGACACAATGCACACATTAGCAAACACAACCAAAAAAGTTAAGTAAACTCAAGATGAAATACAAAATGGATTTTAACAGCACATTTTCAGGAGTCTGTGATCAATACGAGGTCCTATTTAGGTGATTTTTAACTAAAAGGTGAGAGTAACTAACTGAAAAACTGTTGGCTAATGCTGGATGGCTGTAATTTTATGAGTTTTTTATGACTTTTTTAACAACGCAAATTATATCACTTGTTATAGTTCCAGCTATGTCAGATCTTTATGGTCAGATTGTGTTGAAATAAAGCTCAGATTAAAGTGTAACTTAAGTAACAGCCTCAGACAGAGCAGTGCCTACAGTTAGCATCATTACAATACAGCGAAATGCTCATGTGAGTCATATCAATGAAAACCAAGTGATAACAAGACTGTTTAGCATACAGTTAGCATGTTTAGCATATAGAAATATGGCAAGGAAGTTGTGGGTTAGATTCCTGCCTGGGTGAGTTTTCTCCAAGTTTTCCCTTAGCAACATAACAAATCAAACTTTTTGCAATGTTACATGCTTTGCTAGGAAAAAATATATAGAGAATTTCTTTTTTTTTAATAAAGGTGGTCATATAATCTTTATCATTGCTACTCGCTAAGCAATTCAGTATAAATATAAAGAGTTTTTGTACCATTAGTGAGATGATGAGTTAGTACGAGGTTGCACGATACAATAGATTAAAACAAGCAACTAAGCAATGCTACATGTTTATCCTATGAGCTGTTCACAGAGAGATAGAGAGAGATTATTTGGAAGTAGAAATAACTGAAGCACATGACAACATTCACATGCATTCACACAGTCAAACAGACTCCCATGTCTATATATGGGCTTATAAGTCCAACTTTTTTATTTAAAACTAAAAACTATTCTTTGCTAGGTTAAGCAAAATATGATTTCCACACAAGTATGTCATATGATAAGGCAATTTATCATCCAAAATGGTTACGATTACACTGTGTTAGCTGTAAAATAGATCAATCATGTGAAAACTGTACTAAAATATATAAATTCAACGTTAATTGCATAACCATAACATTATTGCATCACGTCTCAACAGCACCACTAATAACTGCCAACTGTTGGGCACTGGTCATGTAATGTACAGCTGACTCGAGGGCCACTCCACAGTAAATGCTTTTGAGAATCGCCCGGTGGTCATTTATTCTGAAGAGGAGGAGAGGAGGAGAGGAGGAGATGTGCTATACAGGCCCACATGTACCAAGCCTACCACATTCTTCCCAGAAGTGATTGTGTCGCTACAACAAGATAAGCATTGATTTCAGATGTAATCCCTCAGTCCGGTCGAGCGACATTATCAACGCACAGAGAAGAGAGAGAGAGAGGAAGGGAGAGAGACAGAGAGAGAGGGGGGAGAGAAAGTGAGAGACAGAAAGAGAGAGCAAGATGGAGATAGAGACAGAGAGAGAGAGAGGGGAGAGAGAAAGTGAGAGAAAGAAGGAAAGAGAGAAAGAAAGAGAGACACAGAGAGAGGGGGGAGAGAAACTGAGAGACAGAAAGAGAGAGCAAGATAGAGAGAGACAGAGAGAAAGAGAGGGGAGAGAAAGTGAGAGAAAGAAGGAAAGAGAGAAAGAAAGAGACACAGAGAGAGGGGGGAGAGAAACTGAGAGACAGAAAGAGAGAGCAAGATGGAGATAGAGACAGAGAGAAAGAGAGGGGAGAGAAAGTGAGAGAAAGAAGGAAAGAGAGAAAGAAAGAGACACAGAGAGAGGGGGGAGAGAAACTGAGAGACAGAAAGAGAGAGCAAGACAGAGATAGAGACAGAGAGAGAGGGGAGAGAGAAAGAAAGAGAGACACAGAGAGATGGGGAAGAGAAACTGAGAGACAGAAAGAGAGAGCAAGATGGAGATAGAGACAGAGAGAGAGAGGGGAGAGAGAAAGAAAGAGAGACAGAGAGAGTGAAAGTCAGAGACAGAGAGAGAGACAAAGAGATTTAAGTGCACATTTTCAATACGCTTTCCACCAGTGTATACTTCTACATTAAATTGTATGTTAAGTATACTTATTACATAACATTTATAACCCCCACTGAGTAGTTTCAGTGCTTTCAGACTTTTAAATACATTAAGAATTACAACAAACAGAAACATAGCGCACAATTTACACACAAACTTTTGGTATTCATGATCTATATAGACTAGAGCATACAATAAAAATCATTGTATCATTGTGAAATCTAGATATTTGCAAACTTCAAATCCAACACATCACCACACCTGTCTGAACTACTGAACCTTTTCACGTTTCCAAAAATACCCAGACATGTGATTTAAAAAACAGAACAGCAAACAGGTTTGTTGGTATTTACTTGTATTGTATTTTTATCCAGGTTTAGCATCATTAAAATAACTTAGTCTAGTTTAGAATACAGTTGACTACAATGTATTACTACTTATATACTACTACATAGCCTACTTGCTGGATATTGATACTTAAAGGTCTCACGTTAGCCTGGTTTATTAGTCTGTCTACATCTTCAAAGCTCAAAATGCTCTGTTCCACCTTGTGATGTCATGAAGTGGTAGTTTTCATGACTGGCAATTCCAGGGCTGAAATTATCCAAATGATTCCAGTGAAGAGGAAACAACATTATAACATAGATCAGAAAATAGTCCAATATGGGCCCTAAAACATCTGGATATGTTAAAATGTAAAACCAAACAAATATTACCAATGACATAAGGAAGTGTGTTTGTAGGGCAGTTCATCAGAAGGAAAATGGAAACCGAAACCAAACTTTCCCCTGCCCATTCTTTGTAAATTTCTGGTTTCAAAACAGAAGTGAACTCACTCACTGGATCTTGTGACGAACAGGGAACTTTCTAGCAACAAAGTAATTCCCCAGTTGGTCATTGACGCTATAAACTCTATAAACACAATGCAATAACAATAACTATAATGGTTTGAAGGAAGGAATGATTTGCTCAATTACGCAACAAAGACAACAAAGTGTGCCTTAACTTTAAAGGTCCACTATGTGACTTTTCTGAGGAGGTCTGTCATCTGCTGGTTTCCGTGGTGATGTTATTGCTTTGCCTGGAATGCTCCGCAGTATGGCATTAAACTTGTTTGTCTTGTATGAATCAAATACTGAAAGAGCACCTTTAAAGGCCCCATATTACACTATTTTCTGATCCATGTTTTAATATAGTTCCCTCATCAAAAACATACCTGGAGTTTTGTTTCATTCACACGTTTAACACACAAACTTAAAAAGTACCACTTCATGACATCACAAATTGGAACAGAGCATTTTGAGCTTTGTAGATGTAGACAGACTAATAATAAACGGTTACTCAAGCATGTGTGAATAAAACAAAACGCAACTCTGGGTATTTTGCATAATATAGCACCTAATATAGCACCTTTAACTACAACCTAGCCTATTCGATAACACATAACACTTTTTACAATGCATTTTCCACTTATAATATTACAAGCTCCCATCCATCTCAATGTACAAAACACCAGGAACATTTTGACCTATTTAAACATGACTCCTCGCACTGATTTTCACAGACTTCTCAAGATGTCCTGCTTGATCCACTATTGAGACGCTATGACACAGCGTATGACCAAATGAGCGTTGTGCATGTACATGTGTCGACATAAGAGGTACCAAATAGCACAGGGAGAACCAGGCCCGGACGCAGCATAGGTGTCTTCTTCCCTGTGGTGGTGCGCTAAGCAGTGAGGAATGCTCTCAGGTGTCAGGGCTTACAGAGGGACCTACTGTATTCATCCATTGGAATACACTGGAAAACATGGACTTACATTAGCTTCTGTGGGCTATAGAATTATGGATAGGGTTGGACAATATTGGATCTTGTGACAAGTGAGGATACTTTTTAGCAACACAAAAAATAAACAATATGCAATAACAGTAACTATAATGGCTTGAAGGAAGAATATTGACAAAAATACTTAAAGGGCCCATACAGGAAGTGCTCCACTGTGTTTTTAAACTCCAATACACCTTCACTATGTACTCATCCTTAGGGTAATTTCAGCCCTGGAATTGCAATCACTACTGAACTACAGGTAAAAACGTAGCTGTTGGATCAGATCATTTTGAGCTTTGGAGATGTAGACAGACTAATAATAAATGGTCAGTCAAACGTGTGAAACAAAACTCAACTCCAGGTATGTTTTTGATGAGGTAACAACATTATAACATGGCTAAAAGCACACAGGAATCAATTATGGTAATATAGGGTATTTAAATACAATCCTTACACTCTAGGATAAATCAGATAATAAAAATAATCAAATGATATTTTGGTAGTCCATCAGAAATCTGCTAAAATTTACCTGTAACTAAGGCTGCATTTTGTTCCGGTTTAAGCCCAGTTTAGTCGTGATGTAGGTTGGTTGGTTTGGCCCTGTTGTAGTTCAGGTTTAGTCCCAATTTGAGGTTGTGGGCAGGTATTTAGCACTACAATCTGTACACACACTCAATTCATGAGTATCTGTCTCCTTTATGGGAACAAAAGTCAGGTCCCATGACATAAATGCTCTATTATTAATTCAACAACATGGTTCAAAGTTACAATATTGGTTAAAATAGGTAGGTAAAGTTAGGGTTTAAGTCAAAGTCAGGCAAGTAGTATGATTAAGGCTCTGTCTCCAGGAAATGTAAGTCAATGTACTGTCCCCAAGAAGCATGAAACCAAAATGTGACAACACCATAAATGCCTTGGCCGAGGTTCAAGTATCACACAAATGTCAATGAAGTGTAAAACTAACCACAGTAGAACAGAAATATCACATGTCTCTTTTTATCAGACCTTTTGTGCAGTTTTAAATTAGATGCTATACTAAAAATTAAATTAAAATGTTTATTCTAAATTATCTAATTGACAGTGGAATATATTTAAATGTGCACTGTGTAACTTTTTTGTTAATATGGCATTAAACTTATGTATCTTTATAAATACAAGTACAGGTCACCATCAGGCCAAGTTATAGAGCAGATCTGTGGAAAGGCAAATCCACTCAAATTTCAAATGATGCTTTTCAAGGGTTTTTTTGAGCAATAAAACACTGATAAAGTCATCTACCTGGCATTGATTTAATTAATGCCATACAGTGGAACATTCTGGGTAAAGCACCAGAAAAGTTACACAGTGCACCTTTAATGCTGACTGGTCAATATAATGACTTAATAGTTTTGTACAGTGTCAGAAAACATTTGAATGAACACCAAGTTTAGTATGTAGCATCTTAAAATCCTCCTTAGTTGACATTAAGCTCATTGAAAATTCTATGAGGTGTAATTTATACAAAAATAAATGCAATTCAAGTGTTCTGGCATTTCTGCAGTTATGAAATAAATATTAATATGGTTTGCGCTGATGTATTTGAATACGACCTGCTCCATGACACTTGTGTACTGAAGAGGTCTTGAGTTTAAAAAAAGGGGGTTGGTGCTTCTAAATATTGTGGGAAAGTGCCACCAATACCACTCCCATTGAAGTCCAGCTCTTCTTACAAAAGGTATTCAGTGTATGGGAGACCTGCCTCCCTCTCTCCCCCGATCGAGGAGGGGAAGAGAGGGAGAGAGGGGCAGAGGAGGAGAGTGGTGGAGTGGTGGAGGGGGTAGGGAGAGAGGAGGAGAGGAGGAGAGAGAGAGAGGAGGGTGGAGGAGAGGAATGTGTATGTTGAAAAGCACACACACGTACACACAGGCACAAAGACACTGATTGAGAAAAGATGGACCAGACTCCAGTTCCCACGTTGCACTTCAGCACTTACATCCCTATAATGTTTGAATTTGGAGTTGTCAATTTCATTTTAAAGCCTAAAACTTTGATCCGATTTCACAAAACTAGAACACAACTTGTAATGTGTCTATAGTTTTTAAAAGTTTGTTGTAAAACTTGTATTTCTTTTCTACTTAGTTGAAATACGTAACTTTTCTGGTGAAGAGCTTGTCTCCTGGTGATGTTACTGTTTTATCTGAAATGTTCCACAGTATGACATTAACCTCCCTAATCTCAAATGGAGACAAGGAAATGAAAACATCAAGCCAAGTTACAGGTCAGATCTGTGCAGAGGTGACTCCGCTTACAGCAGGAATGCATGTTGTTCATGTATGTTTTTCATGCATGTATTATTTTTCATTAAAACATTATTGCATAAAGGCAAGTTTAATGCCATACTGTGGAACATTTCTGACAAAATAATGGATACAAGCAGATGTTGGATCCCAACCAGAAAAGTTAACTACACTAGTGTGCCTGATTTCTTCATTTTCATTTTTCTTTTCAATTTCAACAATTATTTCTCTAATTTAATTACAAAAAATGTGTAATAAGGCAACTAGAAATTATTACATTAAATCTTAAGAGCATTTAATGGGCTAGTATGTTTCTGTGAGATTCAACTCCTCCATTCATTTCCTCCGTTCATTCTCTTCTTTTTAGGCGCACTGACGCCTCACCTTCTTTCTGAGCAAATAATTGTTAGAATAATCACGATTTCGACTGTGATTCATTCAAATAATCATTAATACTGTTTCTTCCATTAACGAGCAGTCCCACCTAAAACCAAACAGGAGATCATTTCCTGCAAGAAAAATGTACCACAAGATGTCAACCCCAGCTTCTCCTCAGACAACTTCAACTTCTGAAAAATCCATTAGCTGCAAATCTTTTTTCACTCTGCTAATCTTTGGAATCAAACTTAAAGGTCCCATACTGCGCAAACTTGACTCTTGTGAGCTTCAAGCCATGTTATAATGTTGTTACCTCCTCAAAAACATATCTGGAGTTGTGTTTTGGTTCACTGACATGTCTGAGTAACCCTCCATTATTAGTCTATATATTCAAAGCTCAAAATGTCATGTGATGTGATGTCATGTATTCAAGTTAACAGTTATACTTTACCTTTAGTTCAGTAGAGATTGGATATTCCAGGGCTGAAAACATCAGAGTGATTCAAATGAAGGTGTATGGACTTTAAAAACACAGTGGAGCACTTCCTGTATTACCACATGACATCACACAATGGAACAAAGTGTTTTCCGTTTGAGAGAAAAACTCAGCCAAAATATGCAGGGTTTGTGTGTTAAACATGTGTGAACGAGAAAAAAAAAAAAAAAAAGAAGAAAAACACAGAGTCTGTTTTTGATGAGGAAACAAGATTAACAACATAAATCAGAAAATAGCGTAATACGAGCGCTTTAAAATGAGACGCACATTTGAAAACGACCAAAACCTCTCCTCCTCCTTTTCATCCTCACTTCTTCTTCTCTTTTTGCCTGCTCCGTTTGCCAGTGAGTCTCTGGAGTGCGTCCTGTGGGCCTGTAATTGCAGTAATGACATGTCATCCACAGACACAGAGCAGCGGGTGGAGAGAGGAATGCAGCGGACCAGCCGTGTACCAACAAGCTCAGAGACAGACTTTAAACCTGCAGGGCACCTTTTATTTAACACTGAAATGTCTCCTGTCTGGCTATTTATACCCATCAAACGCCATCAAACGCTATCAAACTGGATCATGTCACGAACAATGATGCGAAATCCTCAGCTGACTTTTCATTCATATTTTCAACTAGATCACCTGTTTTTTTTATTAAGTGGGTAGCTGTATGAAATCAAACTTTCTGAATGATGAAGTGAAGCTAAAGGGCCCATATTACGCTATTCTCTAATCTATGTTATAATGTTGTTTCCTCATCGAAAAAATACCTGGAGTTGTGTTTCGTTTCATTTACACATGTTTAACACACACAAATTCTGCATATTTAGGCTCTTTTCTCAAACAGAAAACACACCATTACCTTCTTGTTTCTATGGATACATTGTGTCATTGCTCTGCTTCGAATGTTCCACAATATGACATTAAACAGCTCTACCTTCAATTCTGGTGGTTTTAAAGCTCAATATTTTATATATTTGAATAGCTCAATATCTAGAAAAACAGGCAGTCTGACTGTGAGCGAGGTGGCCTCTCCACAGATCTGACCTGTAACTTGATGATAGAAGGTTTTAATGCCATACTGTGAAACATTTCAGCCAAAGCAATAACATCTACATGGAGAAAAGCTTATGCCAAACCCTTCACCACAAACGTTACACAATGTACCTTTAAAGTTACTTTTAGGTCATTATTATTATTATTATTATTATTATTATTATTATTATTATTATTATTATTATTGTAATATAACATAAATGGATTGAATAATCTACAATGAATCACTATTTGAAGTGTTTGAAAATGATGCAATGCAATGTCCAACAATGTATTCTGTCTTTATAGGATAATCATGTGTTTTAGATCACTGCAAAATTGTACTGAAATAAACTGTACAAGTTTAGTTTAGTCCATATTTCAGTCTTCTCTCAAACAGAAACATCACTACAAGATGCACATTGCAATTCTGTCATCGCAATAACATTTTTTCCCAAAGGTCTGCAGCCATATTCCCAAACCAAGTCTTCATGGGGGATCTTGTGCTTGTCTTTCCACAGGGAGAAGACATTTAGTTGTTGACAGCGTTCATAAATCAGAGGCTAAATAGAGACACATGAATCTTACTCTATATATTCTGCGCTATCCCGACCAAGCAACGCCACTGTCCCCATTTCAACCATTCACTCTGTACAAAATTTACAAGATCTCCTTTTCACCATTGCTTCACTACTCCCCTCACTGTCTCCAAGGTTAGACTGTGGTGGGTTTCTATAGTGCGTACATGACTCCAGGCAGATGCTATTAGCAAACGGCAGCAACACCCCAAAACCGTCCCATGATGCAATGTGAAATATTGGCTGCGCGATATGAGAAAATATGCAACATCCGGTAACTCTGTCAAAAATTGGTAAATAAATCTGAATATTTCAGCTATGTGTTATGTCTGGTTAAAGGCTTGTGTTGAGTTATTTCTTTCTAAGATGGATGAAAAAATTTAAACGAAAACAAGGCTAAATCAGTATTATGAGTTGAATAGCACTGGAAAGAAGAACTGATTCGAAACTACACTATTTCTGGAGCTCCTAGCCACACTTCACAAGTATTCTCTTGCGTCAGATGCCCTCCCATAGACAGATGTTAACATTGTAGGAGTGGGAGTTGACGCATGTACCATCTTTGATCTCATAAGAAATATTATGAGTTTCATTAAGTCCAGTAATGAACCGTAGCATTGCATTGAGTTAATTTGTTTACTGATTATTGCCTGATGTTATCTCATTTCCCATACAGTGAGCAGTTACATTTTTCCTTTGTATGATCCTCCAAAATTCAAATTAGTTTGCGCAATTATGACAAAAAATATAGATATGATTAATAGTCTCATAATTGAAATCACAATAATTTCTAAAAAAATTTTCTATAATGTAAAGATTTACTTGTACAGAAAGTATAGACCCACTTTAGTTTATTAGTATTTTTTTAACAATAAGATTAGAAAAATGGCTTTGCTTTTGAGTGGCACAAAGGGTGCACATATTCTGTAAGTGGTAACTTTATTTTTTTAACAGCGTTTTTGCTAACAACATTTTTGTAATTGAATAGAATAATTGAAATCAATATTTTAAACTCAATACATCCTTAAAGGTGCACTATGTAACTTTTCTGGTAAGAGTCCATGACCTGGTTGTGTCCATGACAATATGCTAGAGAGATTGCGTTCCCTGGAAAGTACCACAGTGATGGCAATGAACTTGCTTATTATGTAATTATTGATTTTTTATTTTTTTATTTTTTTTAACAAACAATACTTTGAAAAATATGCATTCTACTGAAAGTGGGACCACCTCTCCACAAATTGGACCTTTAATTAGTAACTGTAAATAAGTTTAACAACGTACTGTGAAAAATTACAGATAAAGCAACAACATCTCCATGGTAACGGACCCTCCACCCGGAAAGTTCCACATTGCGCCTTTAAATCATCTCCTGGTCACTGTCCGCTCCGTGTTCCTCGATGACTTCACTGAAATAGAGGCCCTGACTGTTCTTTCATGTGGCCCCTTTGCCCCCTCTCAGTCTGTTTCCTGTTTCCTTTAAATACCAGGCATTCTGCAGAGCGCCATGAGCAGCCGCCAAGTCGACAAGTCAAGACACAGCCCGCTCAGCTCCACAAATCTGCATTATCTCCCATTTGCACCTCTGCTAATACTGTTAACTCATGCTATCAGAAAATGTCAATACAAAGATGCTGATCAGTACTTAAAGGTCCCATATTAGGCTATTTTCTGATCTATGTTATAACAAAACACGACACCAGGTATGTTTTTGAGGAGGTAACAACATTTTCACAAGAGTCAATTTATACCATATTATACAGGACCTTTAAACTTTTAAAGCTGGATACTTATTGAAGCAGGTATAAATACTGGAAAAAACTGCACAAGATGATCCACTGACCATAGCTAAACCTCTCCACAGCTCTCTCTTTACGTCCTTCCCAAAGCGGAGACAAGAAAGCTGCTCAGTGGACACCGTTTATTTTTAAAGGCTGAATACAATTGTAAACAAACTTCACCTTTTGACCTTGTCTGGGTCAATGTGCGTATTGTTAAAGGTGCACTGTGTAATTTTTCTGGTGGAGGGTTTCTCTCCATGGAGATGTTGACTAGAATGTTGACAGTATGGCATTACTTATTTACCTCTACAGAGACAGCAGGTGATGCCATAGGGCCAAGTTACATGTCAGAACTGTGGAGAGGCGAACCTACTCACAGTAAGAATGGAAGATTTTAAGTCAGCAAAAACACTTGTAATAGGCAAGATTTATATCAAGTTTAATGCCATACCGGGACATTCCAGACAAAGCAACAGCATCTCCACGGGGACAAGCAGATGGCGGACACTCCACCAGAAAAGTTACACAGAAAAGTTGATGTTGAACTTTTAAATCTTTTACATTTTTTGGGGATTATAACAGAACCAAAGCAACATCAAGGCATTTTAAAAAGGAAAAAGTAGCACAATTTTGATCGCTTTCACTCACTATTGTAAGAAATTTCATACCGTGAGAAGCATATCAGGAAAATATCGAACCCAGAAATTTGGATATCGTTACATCCCTAACTTTTTTCCTATACCAATTATTGCCAATACTGTGATCGATACTTTTGCTAAAATATTGTGCATCCCTAGTATAAAGATTTCTTGTCCTATATCAACAAAATGGGTCACTTGGAGGTTACGAGAGGTAAAGTCTTGCAACTGGCAATGACATATTTGCACAGTACATAAAAAATGTTCCATATATTTTGAAATGCCCAAGGCTGTAGTTACTTAAAACTTCAAAAAGTCTTTTCTGACTAAATATGAGACCGCTTCCAACCCACCCAAAGTAATTCTAATCCGGAGTGCCAGAAAAGTAGCTCAGCCAAAAAGGTCCGGGTTTTGACTGTGAACTGCTGTGCACTTCCTGGAACAACTCCGCCTCCTTTGACATTCCAGAACCCCGCTGCTCCCTCCAATTGGCCGCTTGTGGAACATCTGACGCCTGATTGGCCGAAGACGAGGCCAGGGGGCGGGACTAATGAGGGCTCAAAGAAAGTGCGGCTCATTCCCAGGGAGCGTTATAGTTACATAACATGCGTATATGCAGGATCGAGGCTACACCCTGCATACAAAAGGTAGGTTTGGGAGAATGGGAGATATGGGTGAGAGGAGGGTGAGAATGGGGGAGGGAGGGGTCGGGGTGGTATCGGTTTTCCATGTGAATAAAAAAACAAGAGGAAGCAGCAGCTATTTTATACCCAGGTCAGGAGCTGTGGGAGAGCTTTCCGCTGTAGGGAAAGAGGTTAATTGGAGAAAGATCACCTGCGCAGGGCCGTTAGCGGAAGAGCAGTGGACCAAACAGTGGGAACGGTGCCAGGAAAGAGAAGGGAGGGAGGAAGAAGAGAGAGGGACAGATGAGGGGAGAGGGAGATAGAGGGAGGAAGGAGGAGAGAGAGAGATGCAGGGTGAATGAGGGAGGAGAGAGAGAGGAGGAGGGAGGGAGAAAGACAGAGGAAAAGTGGAAGGAGAGAGGAGAGTGAGATGGGAAGAAAGGCAGAGAGGGGGAAAGAGAGATGTGGAAAGACAGAGGAGGAGCGAGGGAGAAGAAGGAAAGAGAAGAGAGACCCATATTCACTGAAACATGACTGGAGAATAGTGGAAAATACAGTAATTTGGTGCGATTAAATCAATATTATCTGACGTCTGTCCCCCTTAGGCATAAAAAGTATACAAAATAAAAGGACTGAAAGATGGATTACAGTAACAGTAGTTTCAATGGCTCCAATTAGCAAAGGACAACCTCTGCAATTATTATACTTAACTTATTAACTTAACTATTGTGCAGCAGAAGACCGCTCATCTAAACCTTGCAAATCCAGTTTAGATTTCCACAAATGTTCTAATATGTAATGTGAATCTTGTATTAGTTTAGAAATTCATATTTTAGACTTAAATTTAAATCATTGCCATTGTAACTCGGTCTGGTTTGGTCTCCATAAAGACAGAAAGGTGAAACTGTGAAACATTCTAGACAAAACAATAACGTCTCCACAGAGAAAAGCATTTGACATACCCTGCACCACACAAAAGTTACACAATGCACCTTTAAAAGTGAAATGTTGTGTAGTGTTGTCCAGCTGTAACAGAGAGGACAGGAGGTAAAAGGTGGAGAGGTGGAGGGAGAGAGAGGAGGATGAGGGGGGTGCAGTGTCCGGAGGTAGAGTGCGGAGAGATATGCGTGGAATCCTAATTGTGTTATTGCTCCAGAACAAACATTAGTCCTGCCTGTCATACCACAGACAGCGGGCAATGGGCCAGTGAGAAAGCAACACACACACAGATATGCACATATACACACGTACACACACGACAAATAGGAAATTAAATGAAGCAGCCGTATACTCTCCTCTTTGGCCTGTTTCTGAAGACTTGACAATAAGCCCTATGTGTGTAGCCTGGAGTGTTAGTTTAGCCGCCGTTAGCTCTGAGTTTAGCCGGGCTCAAACAGATGTGCTCCCGTCCACTCCCTCTCATCCCTCTCTATTTCTCTCTAGCTCATATCTCATTTTCCTCTTCCCTCTTCTAGCCATCGCTATCACTCTACTTTGCTCTCATTTTCTTCCTACCACTTTCAATTCTTTCTGTAGCCTCTCCTCTCTCCCTCGGCCCCATCTCTCTCCCCTCTCATCTCCCCCTGCTTCATCTCTTTTTCCAATCCTTTTTCTTGCCCCTCTTTCCTCTTTCTTCCTCTACACTCACCCCTCTTCCCATCCCCTTCTTTCTCTCCTTCACCCTCACCTTCTCACCATTCTTTCTCCCTTCTCTCCTCTCTCTCCCTCACTCTCTCCCTCTCTCTCTCCTCCCCCTCTCTTTCCTCTCTCTCTGCAGCTGTGTGCGGTGTGGCAGAGGCCCAGGAGGCAGTAAACCCACAGTCCAGCGCTGCCACGTAGCCACGCAGCAACAACGTCAAGAAACACAAGAACGCAAAAAAGAGAGAAGACAAGAACTCTGCTATATTCCTCTATCTATCTATCCATCTATCCATCTGTTCCGCTGTGTAAAGGAAGAGAAGCTTTTAAATAAGGGGTCATTGTGTCAAAGAGGGGGAGATTTCAGCCAGTTACATCAGCCTGTATATCTGTATATTGGAATGCTTTGTAGGTCCTAAAAAAAGCAAATTGGCTTCTTACAAAAATGAACAAAAATACGATGTTTCATCTTATTCTATTCAAGTTTTCACTGTAAATGATCTGCTTACTCAAAATGGCATGACTTGCATATAGTTTTGTAAGAGTTTTTACACCAAAAGTCCTTCATCAACATACTGTATATGCATTGGTTTCAGCTTCCTATTATAGGGTGCCATTTTAAGGACAGCTGACCAAAGTGCGACTAACAGGGAAATTCAGAGGAAGTGCCTTGCCCGATGATATAAAAACAGTATGGGCTAATACAAGATTTGAACGAACGACCTTCTCTTTTGTGGGTGACTGTATCTATGTTGACATTTTCTATGAATGTACATTAAAACAAATATATATAATTTCAATAAGAAGTTTTAGGCTGTTATATGGTGCCATTTTAAGGACAGTTGACCAATTGTCCCACCTTTTTATCATTTTTAAACCCATGGATATTTTTAATGTTTATCATTTATATCCATTGTTGATTTGAGGTATTTTTGTCCGTCTATACAAACTACAACTAACTCGGAAATGCAGAGGAAGTGCCTTGCTCAATGATACAAAAATGGTATGCGCTAATACAAGATCTGAACCAATGATCTTCTAGATTATGGGTGAACTCTTAACCAACTGTACCACTATCTATATTGACTTTTACATGCCTGTAAATTAAACCAGGTATACAGAACTTTCATTAGGAGTAGCAGATCTTTTTGATTAACTGTTGGCAGTAGCTTTAAGCACTGAAATGTAATGTTTTGAATGTAACGTTTCTAAATGTACAATATTGTAAAAAACCTAGTGTGTTTTTTTGTGTAGTTTTGTGTGTATGTGTTTAGTGTGGAGAGAGAGGTGGGATGTGGGAGGGTTTTTGTTTTTTTTGTCCATTTTTGTTTTGATTTCCTCAAAATTGAAAAAAAAAAAAAAGTAATAATAATTAAAAAAAAAAACATGAGGTGCAAAAGTATAGCAGAATAACACTTTAGTATTAGTTTGTATCTGTAATGAGTCAAAGAAGTTATATATTCAAAACCCTACAGGTCAAATCTTTATCTTGCAGAAAAAAATCATAAAATACACAAAAAAAAAGACATTGTACACTCAAAAAACATTGTTCCAGTCGATATAGTAATTATCATAACAGGCCTGTAATAGAGACCATTTATGCATTATTTATTATTTTTTTGTATTACAAAATATACAGTAAAATATTAAGCATAATTTAGCAAATACATGTAAATGGGACACCCCTGAAGCCGTTCTTGGCTTACAAAAGGGGCCCATAGCATGAGAGTCTTAACAGCTTTGGTCCAATCTGTTCAGTTCTGGTTGGTGTGGTTTTTCCTACAACGCAACCGGAAATGCTAATGCAAATAGCGGAATGCTCCTCCATGTGTGCAGGCTTTGCTAACCAGATGTTCAATGCCTAAACACAACGTAACAAAACAGTTTACAGACACCCATCCTTATTAGTATTAGCACTGGCCTTGATGTCACTCTTTCCATCTCAATAAACCCAATTTGTCCTATCGCAGTATCTCAGGCTGTAGTTGTGTACTTCACATGAGTTTGTTTGTAAGTAATATAGAGGAAGTGTCTATGTTCCCACAAGCACATGAGTATGAGTCACTCTTAGACAAAGTAGGGCTTCCAGATTTTCTTCTCTTTCTGTCCCTCTCTCCCAAAGCATTGCCGAGCCGAGTTCATTGAGTCTGAATGTCTGAGTATGTTGGCCTTGGGAGAGCTCAAAGCCAACCCCTCCCTAAAACCAAGGATCTCCTCATCAGCAGCGCCTGGCCACACACACACGAGATAGGAGGACTACTTTATAATACATAAAGGTGCATTGTGTAACTTTTCTAGTGGAGGACCTGCCACCTGCTTGACGCCATGTACATGTTATTGTTTTTTCCGGAAATGTTCTACAGTATGTCATTTCATTTACCTATGCTTTGAATCATGAAATTACGCCAAATAAATACAAACAATTTACTTTCTCTTGTACATTGACTTTGAGTGCCCAGAATAAATAAAATACTATTATAAAAATTATGGAAATACAAAAACATATATTGATTTAAAGTGACAGTATGTGATTTTCAGGTGGTGGAAAATCAACTGCATGTTTCAATGGAAAGACAAAGTACTTTTTGGCAAAAAAGTGACATACTATGGCTTTAAATAGTAGTCTTAAAAATAAAGATTTATTTATAGCAAAGCACTATTGTCCAATTTACAGCGTCATGAATTCTAAAACATTAATAACAATGAGTAGGAATGTCTATTCTTTCTCAACTCCACAACAGTGTTAAATTACTTAAATGGTCATATTTTTATATAGTGTTTTTCCATCTTCATGGCACTCAACGCATTATGATCTCTGCAACCTTGACTGTGTACCATTCTGTCACTACAATGCAAACAGCTTGAACGCCATGTGAACAACATAATGCCTTACAGTGGAGCTCGAGAATTACTTTTTCATTAGCTCCCATTAAAAATAATTACAGAAAATATGACTGAATTGCTATATGCGTTATTGGTCAACTACAAATTCAGGTTGACCGGCTATAGGCTATAACTTTTGTAGAGACTGAACAATATGGGTTTTTTCACGGCTGATGCCAATACCCGTTGTTCCGAAACCAGAGCAACCGATGGCCGATAAGCTCTGCTGATATTTCTAGGCCGATTTTGATTATTTTCCCTAAAATTTTAATTTAAAATAAACTCACCCAGAGCCCACCAAATCCCCACATAAGAGAGCAAAGTAGCCACATTTTGTGCCGTTATCTCTTCATATTAAAGGTGCAATGTGTAACTTGTCCAGTGGAGGGTCTGTCACCTGCTTGTCTCCATGGAGATGTGCCTAAAATGTTCCACAGTATGGCCATAAACTTAAGAATCTCCATGGAGACTTGCAAGCCAAATTACAGGTTAGATTTGTGGAGAGGCTACCACACTCACAGTAAGAATGGATGTTTTTTAAGACATTTTTTGAGCAATAAACAACACCTGGAGTTGAATAAATGCAAGACAGATTAGTGTGGACAAAACCAAAGCATTATCATCTCAGACAAAGCAGGTCTCATTGCGAACCCTCTCCAGAAAAGTTACATAGTGCACCTTTAAAGTGTTAATATAGGTTTGTGTGTATTTTTTAAGCAGCAGATTGACTGGAACAAAATATCGGCAAATGCTGACGATTTAAGGCCGATAAAAAGTCCAACGGGCCAGATATCAGTATATCTCTAAATCTTTGTTTTGGCCCAAAGCAACACAGTATTTCAACACATACAATGATGAAAGAACTGTACTGTAATTTTACATGACTAATCTGATCTCCAAACTGCCTTCTGACAACAACAAAATAAGAGATTCTGATTGGCTGTGAGGATCCATTGGCACAATATAGAGCTGTTCTTTGGAAAGACGAGAATCTGTGAACGTGTTTGGGAATTCCCTACAGAGTCATCTTTCTATCACACAGGTTGGGCAATGTTACTTTAATTTTGTAATTCATTTGACATCTGACATTTGTGGCTTTTGGATTTAATATAACAGTATTTTCTGGGTCAACTTTAATGGAGGAAAAACTACTTTAAAATACTTTAAAAGATGCACCGTATAACTTTTCTGGTGGAGGGTCCGTCAAATACTTTTCTCCATGTGGATGTTATTGCGGTGCCTGGAATGTTCCACAGTATGACATTAAACATATACATCTCCATGGAAACAAGCAGGTGACACCACTAGGCCACGTTACAGGTCAGATCTGTGAAGTGGCGACCCACTGACAATAAGAACGCACATGTTTCAAGGCATCTTTATCAGCAAAAAAAAACTGTAATTGATTAAATGCAAGATGGTTACAATTAATGCCATAGTGAGGAACATTTCAGGCAAAGCAAAAACATCCCATGGTAGCGGACCCTCACTAGAAAGTTACATAGTGCACCTTTAATATATTGCTCTTTAAACTTAAATCAAAATTAAATTGTGCATAAATAGAAAATAGACTTTAGATCCATACTAAAGCGTATTGTCGTAAGTTTTCTCACTGTTGCCGGTTTAGATATTTCTGACATATAAATTTATGCTTTCAGTAGGAAAAATACTGATTCCTAGTCCATTTTCTTGTCTCCATGGAGATAAGCGCACACAAAGAACTCAACAAAGGGTCCTGCAGTCTCATAAGTCCCTCCTATGAAAACTCAGACGAAGAAAGAAGCACATCACATGGTATTTTACACTCAAAAGACGTGGTAATATTCAACAAGTGTGACGCTACGTTTCACAAGCCCTGCGTACGGTCCCCATCATGGCTCCTCTATACAGTAATCTATCACACTGCATGCCTTTATAACTGTGAAATGCAGCGCTTCTGTGGAAAATTAGCCTGTTAGCATCAATATGACAATCTGTCTGCAAAACTCGATCCTTCTTCCAGTGATAAGTCTGATAGAGCAGCGTATACAGGTATGTGTGTTGTGGTCGTGGCTGCACGCTTTTCACTCCAATGCGGTACTGGCCAATCAGAATTAGTCACACTTTGTTGTACTCCCTTCTCTGTTTCATCTCTGCCCTTTATCCAGCTTCAAAAACACTCCAAAAAATGTCTACAGTTTTAATTTGGACTCTTAATCTTGTTTTGTTTTTCTAACCTGAAACTCTAACTTGTAAATAACTTGATTATTTTGAGTAAGTCTGAGTAACTTAAGGTGCACTATGTAACATTTCTGAGGGTCTTCCACCTGCTTGCCTCCACGGAGATACTAATGATTTGTCTGGAATGTTTCACTGTATTAGCACTTACCCATCACCATGGAGACCAGCAGGTGATGCAGCCAGGCCAAGGTCTGTGGCTGTCACAGTAAATAAGGAATGTTTTTCAAGATATGTTTAACAAATGCAAGACGAGTTTAATGCCATGCAGTGAAAAGTTCCAGGCAAATAAATAGCATCTCCATGGTGATGGACCGCTTACCAGGAAAGTAACCTAATGCACCTTTAAGTTTAAGTCACTTGTTTATCTACGTGTATATCTAACCGTTGAGTAATCAAGCTTTATTCACATCATCAATGAAGTTTCCAACAAATTCTTACATTTTAGTAAATTTTTCAAAGTAAATAAAAAACTTTAAAACCATTCAAAAGACTCTAGACCTACTTGAGTAAATAAACCAGTGTACCCAGCTCTACATACCCCTCCCCTGCCCCCTCACCATTGGCCCTACTTCCCAAACAACCCCTTCAAAAGACAGCCGCCCATTCAGAACAGCTCAGGGTAGTGGAGGAAGTGGGGGAGCCCATGAGCAAGAGATTTTTGTGAGTGGGGGTCCCATTCCCGCTAAATTGTCCCACATGGCTGAGCGTGCTTAGCTTAAACAAACACCCCCACTTCCTCCTCGCCAAGCGCAAGGGGCACCGAGCGCGCCCCGCCACACACAAAAACATAACAACACAAATATGCCACGAATTCCAGCGCACACAGCCAGCATGCGCGCTGCTAGTTTGGATACACATTCACAAGATTCATTGTATACACTGGAGGCTGGAGGGCGATATTTCAGACAGTAAACATGGCACTGAGCAATAAGGCAACAATGAAGGAGTTTACGGAATTTACCGTTTACAGGAGACAAAGTTTAAGTTGATTTTTGTTATGGATGCACTGATACAGCTTTTTCTGTTCTGATACCGATGTCGATAATTTGGTTTGTAACTTTTTGGTTGGTCATTGCTCTAACTGGGATGTTCCACAGTTTGGTTTGGGTTCCATGAAGATAGAAAGGTTTAATGCCATACCGTGAAACATTCCAGACAAAACAATAACATCTCCATGGAGAAAAGTTACACAATGCACCTTTATGTATCTGCCGTTACCCGATATCAGTCGATGCTAGACTGAGAATATGATTTATTTTAATAAGATAGATATAATACATTTCCGTACAACTCTACTTACCTGTAATGTATTTCTTCATATTTAGGTCATACTAAATATAGAACATATCAAGTTGAATCAAATATTTTGTGAAAATGAGGCATCACTTTGTTGCTCCCTGTATTGTCATTCATACAAAAAGTAACTACACTGTTGAAAAAGTCTGCTTAAATAAGAAATACAGGCTGATACTCAACTCCACACATTGTATAATGTCAGAAAATCAATCTCAAAATGGTACAAAACTAGCATCTAAACTGTGACCTGTTTCCAAACCAAATTATTAACATAATCCTGAACAATGGAACATCCCTTACACAGCCTCACAGTGAATGAATTGACAATGTTTGCCCAACACAAAGTCAGCAGTGCAGAAGTCAGTGATCACCTCTTTCACTGCTCTGACCTCGTATCAGACACAATCAGCTCCACATTACAGACTCCACACATAGACAGAGCAGAGACAGAGGAGAGACAGAAAGAGAAAAGAGCAGAGACAGAGCAGAGACAGAAAGAGAAAAGAGGAGAGACGGAGAGGAGAGACAGAAAGAGAAAAGAGGAGAGACAGAGAGGAGAGGAGAGAGAGACAGGCTCCACACAGAAAGGAGAAAGATGAGAGAGAGAGAGGAGAGACAAAGGGGAGAGAGAGAGAGGAGAGAGACAAGAGGAGACAGACAGAGGAGAGAGAGAGGCTCCACACGGAGGAGAAAAAAGAGAGAGAGGAGAGAGACAAGAGGAGACAGACAGAGGATGACTTTAATGCCATACAGTGGAACATTCTGGGTAAAGCAAAAACATCTCCATGTGACAAGCAGGTGACGGATCCTCCACCAGAAAAGTTAGAAAAGTTGGACCTTTAATAATGAACAAATAGTTTATTAATATTTTATTAAGAATGATATCCTAACCTAAACTCCTAACCTTTAACCACATAGTTACAAAGCCTGAATCATACTTAATAAATTAAATGAAATCTCTGCTCATGGTTTATTAAGGCTAATTAAGGAGTAGTTACCATTATATTTAAGATTTAGTTTGACCACTTTGATGAAGTTTAAAATTTCCTGGTTGGACATGGGCAGCATATGTGACATATGGATTACCTTTATGTAGCCTAACAGTTACCTAAACTTTTTTGGTTCACTTGTTTCCCACAAACTGACACTTGAATGATATAAAACTACAATATAAAATTGCCACACAGTTACCATCCTCCTAAATCAAGAAATCATTATGAAAAACCTGAAAACCTGTCATATCCACTTTAATTAAGTCAGTTATGCCAAAGTCAAGCTTAAGTGAACCCAACTCCCCCTCCATTCTCACAGACACACATGGGCGCACACCCGGGCACATTCTGGGACTCGGAGGGAGACACAGCAGTGAGACGTGTTCTGATCATGGAGTTTATGGGCCATGAAAAAGCTTGTTCTGTGGGTGGTATGTGTGTGTAGGTGCTGAGAGAGAAAGGGCTATTTAGTCACACCTACTCGAGAAAGCTGTATCCTCACACAGACAGTCGGAGAATTTCACCACAGACGACTCAATATAGTCTGCGTGGAGAGTCATTTGTTTAAATCTTTGTGCTATTGTCTTTGCAAAGTATGGTGCAATCAGTTTGAGCTGGAGTTTCAGGGCACAACAGAAGCAGGATGAATTAAAGTATACTTTAACTCTACTAGAGGGATGCACTGCCAGCATGCAAAGATCCAATTTGAAAGAAATCAACAGAGTGATAAAAGCATATAGACATTTTGTTTGTTTTTTGATGATTTCCACATCCAGGTATCCATTTATCTATCTTCTATAAGCGTTAAACTTGCATTGTGTAACTTTTCTAGCGGAGGGTCCGCCATCTGCTTGTCTACATCAAAACCAAGTCAGATTTGTGGAGAGGTGAGCCCACTCACAGTACAAATACATGCTTTTCATGGTATTTCTGAAGGTATAAAAACACCTGTAACTGAATCAATGCAAGAGATGAATTACTTTAATGACATACTGTGGAACATTCTGGGCAAAGCTATAACATCTCCATGAGACAAATAAATGCCGGACCCTGCACCATAAAAGTTACACATTGCACCTTAAGTTGGTAAGTTAGCATCCAGGAGTCATTGGTTGAGACATTAAATGCATGTTCAGTCTACCAAGCAATATGTGTCCTCCATTACAATGAATTACACAGGTAGGGCACTTTTTAACCAATGGAAAGTGGGTACGTTCACTGGGCCCTGTTTTAACACCCCCTCCTCACCCCTCCCGTCTCCTCCTCACCCCTCCCCTCTCCCCTCCTGCCCCTCGGCCCGGGGTCATGGGGTCACATTCCTCCTCCTCAATCAGCCTGAGGATTTCACACAGGGGCTCAGGGATACATGTGTGCGTTTGAAATCTTTTAGTGATTTGTGGGGGGTCCCTGTGCATAGCCCCGGGACAGGGAGGGGAGAGGTGAGGGGAGAAGAAGAGAGGGATGGAGGAGCGGAGGAAGCCCTGTCCGAAATGAAATAACTGTGTTTATATGCCAAAGGTACAGTAGTGTTTGCCCCCATGATAAAATGTGCTTTGACATGGGATAATGTAGCGTGACTGTGACGTTAATGGAGGGGAACTTTTTGACATTTTAAATCCAGGGCTCATTTCTTCCGATTACAAAATGCAGGTCAATGACATTAACCTGAATTAACATTTGAATATGTGATTTGAATAGAGTGTAGGAGTTAGCTAGCCTTTATTTAAAGCACCAAGTAGCTTGATCCATATGGCACCAATGACATTTTAAAGTTCATTTCAAATGTAAATGTAACTTTTTTGAGCCCCATAGAAATTTGTGTTACTTTATTACAGTATGTCTTGCTGTTGAAATGTGTACACTTATTTGCAAGCAGCTGATGCCACCAAGCCAAGTTACAGGTCTGATCTGTGGAGAGGCAAGTCTGGTCACAGTAAAAATGCATGTCTCTCAAGGTATTTTTGGCAATAACTCATCTATAATTGAATTTAAGCAACATAGATACTGTGGAACAGTCCAGGTAATGCAATAAAGGAGGTAACCAACTCCCCAACAGAAAAGTTACATAGTGCATCTTTAAAAGGGCCCACATTATGCAATTTTCTGAGTACCTGGAATTTTGTTTTGTTTAATTCACACATGTCTAACACACAAAACCTGCAAATTGGGGAGTTAATCTCTCAAACAGAAAACACTCTGTTCCACCTTGTGATGTCATGTGGTAATACAGGAAATGCTTTATTGTGTTTTTAAACTCCATACACCTTCACTAGAAACATAATTTTAGCCCTTTACTGAAGTAAAGGTAAAAGGTAGCTGTTAACTTGAAATCTACCACTACATGACATCACAAAGGGGAACAGAGAATTTTGAGCTTTGGAGATGCAGACAGACTAATAATAAAAGATTACTCAAACAGTGAAACAAAACACAACTTTTGTATGTTTTTGATAGGGTAACAGTATTATAACATGCCTTAAACCTCACAAGAGTCAGTTTGATGTAATACAGGGCATTTAGTAAACAGATCTGGGTTAAAATTAGACACAGCGATAGTGCTAATGGAGTACAGCTCATTATCCATTGTTAAAGCATTGGAGTGTGAAGCTGGCAGAAGCGGGAAGGATAGGTGGGAAGGTTAGGTATGCAGTCGGGGGTGAGGGGGGTGGAGAGGGGCAGTTAGGAGTGTGTCTGCAGAGCCTGGAGGGGGCAGAGAGGAGGGTGTGTGTGTGTGTGTGTGTGTGTGTGTAGGGGGGGGCTTAACAAGGGAAGCCAATAAAACATGTGGGTTTGCATAAAAAACACATCTACTTCCTTCCCTAAGCAGCAAGCCCCAGGTCTGACAAGGCCTCCACACATGGCAAACTAAGAAGACACCAGCACTATGGACACAAGACTCAGACTGACAGAGTTATTATGATGCAACAAGACCATGTTATGGGTCAGGTCTGTGGCGAGGCGACCCCGCACGCAGTAAGAATGCATGTTTTTCAAGGTATTTTGAGCACTAAAAATCTGTAATTGAGAACTTTATTGAGCCACAAGGGAAATTATTTGGACACAGTACAGACACATAGACACATAGTTATATTTATCACAATAAATATAAGAACAAAGCGCAAAAATATAAATGGTAGTAATGAATTTTAAAAAACGCATAACAGATAACTTTAAAGCCATACTATGCAACATTCCAGGCAAAGCAAAGGACATCTCCAAAGACACCAAAAAGTTAGTTATAGCTCAACTTGAAATAAACAAAACATAAAATATAACTCATAGACATAATATTAGCAGAGGGTACTCCGTAGCAGACAGCAGGGATTCACAGACTCTTAAACAAGGCATAAAAACAGCCATTAATGAGGGGTAGAACTTTCCATGGAGCTGCCGACTAGAAACACCAACCTGCCCGGCATGCTAATGTGGGCACGTAAAGTTAGCCTCGTATGTATCCTGCATGTGTACTCAGTGTGAGACCCAGCTGAGCGCATATGCACACACTGTGGGCACAGCTATTTCTGTGATCTGCCCCAAGGAGCTGTGAGGGGGCATTAGCTCTAGTGATGCACCGATCCAGCTATTTCTGTTCCAATAACGATGTCGATACTTTGGCTTTAAGTATCTACATCCCGAGATTACTGGAGATCATTTGTGTTATGCAGCTGTTATTTATCCTGTTTATAACTTATTTATCCTGTTATGTATCCTTACTTTATCCTTATTACATCCAATTAAAGGCCCAACCGGGATATCGACTTAACTGATATTATGGAACCAATACCCGATCCAGCAAAATGTTCAGTATCGGTATCAAAAAATTAACACTAAGGATGCTCCAATCCAGTAATTTCTGTTCTGATACAGATGTTGATACTTTTCCTATAATTAGCACCCCAGTAGACCTGTCACGATAACAAATTCTGAAGCACAATATACTGTGGAAGTGAATATAGACGATAAACTATAATACTGAAACTCATTTATGCCACCGATACATCAACCAAAGAGCAGATTTAAACCACAAAAACTATTCTAAATCTACAATATTGTTAAAAAACATGAGCTACAATAAATAAGCAGCAGAAAGAAAGACTTTAGTACTTAGTTTGTATCTGTAATGAGTCATAGAAGTGATTAATTCAACCTTTAACGGCTCGTATCTTATCGTATAACCAAAAAATAACCAAAGAATTCCCAGCAGTGCAATGAAAAAGTACACACAATAAATACTGACCGCCAAAAAATATTATCCAGCTTTCATATATTGAACGGTAAATTGATATAGTAATTATCTTGACAGGCCTACACTCCAGGCTAACAACTGGCACAGCTAACACACGCGTCTATGGGAGAACTACACTGTCAATGCTGAGTCTAACCATCCTGTCCACAAAGTCATAAACAGTGAATGAAGAAGTGAAATGACTGCTCACTGAAGTCATGTGTTGCATCACATACCCACAATGTAATTCTAGTTCATGTTCTTTGTAATTAAATAATCTTAAATGTCAAGCATCTATAATATACATTTGACTCCATTTAACACGTCTCCTTTGATAAAATTCTTGACTGAAAGCAGAAACCTGGCCTTGGGACTGCACTATTGTTGTGAAAAAGTAGGATGAGTGAGTTTCGCTGACAGTCCTTGGGGATCTTTAGTTGAAATACCGATAATCGCACACAGCCCAAATGTCAGACGCCTTATCTGGGACAGAAACTGACTAGAAGTGACACAAAAGTGGTGTTATGAAACATTATGCTGAAGCCATCCTTGAACACAGGAGCCTGGAGAATGGGAGAGGGGGAAAAGTTGAAAGGCTTCTTTTATCTTTCTCTAAATCAACTGTCAACAATGCCGGAAATTATCAAGGGAGACAAAAAAAGAGAGACGGAGCTACGGAGAATGAGAGGGGCGAGGGACGGGGGGAGGAGAGGGGGATGAGGAGGGCGGGTAAACATTACAGCTCCGCGCCAAGCAAACACGAGATGCTGGGATACTTCAACACAGGGCCATGGGCTGAGAAAGAGGGCAGAGACTCAGCCTGAGGAGCTAAGTACATAGAAAAATAATGAAAATAGCTCCTCACGTTGTTGAATGTTAATGATGCAGTCAATCATGTTTGAATTAAGGGCCATGGACGATTGGAGACTGGAGTCTGTCCCAGCAAGGAAGCAGCTACTATGGGTCTTAAGTGGGGTGACAATTTAGTTGATGCACTTGGACAAATGTTAAAGCAAAAGCTAAGTCTAATGAAAGTTCAGAGACAATAGCAAGTTTTAATGTCTGGTAATTGAGATTTCAGCCTCATATTTTTTCATGGGTTTCCATCACATTTCTTTTTCTAGTTATGGCACCACTTTTGAGCAATCAGCAGACAAGAATATTTTGTTTTGTACTATATGGCAATTTGAGGGCAGAGTTCAGATTTTTGAGGTAAAATTGGGACTAGTTCTGTGTTAAATGGCAGTGATTTAATTAAGATTATGTATAGGAAATCAATATTACAGGCCATTTTGTTCTTATAAACACATTTTTCTTGTTTCCTTATTGTTTGTAAAGTGTCTCAAAAAAGTGCTATGTAAGTCTGATGTTTGTTTGTTTTTTAATCAAATAAAAAAAATCGAGACCAAGAAAAATATTCCGAGACATATTTTGCCCTATACCGTGTTGAAATTTTTGCCTGTGAGTCTAATACACCAGCACTTGGCAATGCTTTGGGGTTTTGAAGCTACATTAGAAAGACATTTAGTTCCACCAAACCCACTCCACCTTCTCCTGCACTACATCAAGTGTCAGAGGGGCCAGGTCTGAGCAGCTTTTCAAGGCAAAAGGATGTGTCTGCCTTCACCCATTGGGACAACACATGTGCTTTTTACTGCCAGTGGTTATTAAGGAGCCTCGCGCTGAAAACCATACGGAGGAGGAGACACAGCAGAGACAGTTCTCCAGTTCTCCAGGTGTCAGTGCCTTGACCTTCAAAGAACAGAGCCTCCTCTCATCACATCTGCAGCTCCACGAAGCCATCCCCTCACAACGGGCTGCTTCTTCTTCTTCAAAATGTCACCACGGCTAGAAGAACAGACAGAGCCCACCTGGTGCATGCAGAGGAGAGGGAGGGAGAGATGCAAGGGGGCTTTCAACAAGGGCGTCTAGTGTAGTGCCCAAGTGCTGCTCTAAGGTACATTTACAGTAGGGCTGAAGGATTTGAGGGAAAATATCTCATTGCAGTTTTTCTGAAGTACTGTGATTAGACTTGCAGTTTGATTTAAAAGTGCATTGTGTAACTTTTCTGGTGGAGGGTCCGCCATCTGCTATTCTCAACCACACTCAGTCGTTTTTCTAGGTATTTTTGAGCATTAAAACCACCTGTAATGGAATAAACGTAAGATAGAGCTGTTTAATGTCATTGTGGAACATTCCAAGCAGAGCAATGACATATCTCAACCAAAAAGTTACACAGTGTACCTTTAATAATTACATTTTTAAACACTGCTGAAGAATGGACAAAAAGACTGAAATAGGCCTATGAACTGACAAACTAATACAAGAATGGAAAGAATGGCCTGAAACATTTTGTTAGTTAGCCTGGTTTTCCTTTTTGTACATAAGAACTTTAATTCATTCCATTAAGCTATATGTTGTTTATTTTCTATTGAACTTTATATTTATATAAGGTGCTCTTTACCTGACACAAGAATCAGATTTCAGAACATGTTTGTACAGAGCTAAACTACAAGGTTAGCTGTTTTTATGCAGAATAAGATTTTTTTCTTTGTTGAGGAAATTATGGTATTTCAAAAATTGCAGTCTTTGCAATTTGCTACTCGAGTCCATTCAAACTGCCATTTCAATTTGACTGCGATTCATTCTGCAGTCCGGACCACTATATAATAACTATACCTTAATTAGTCTTAATAAAGCATAAACAAAGGCGTAACTCAAAATGAACAAATAGTTTTTTAACAATAATTCAGCCTTAAGTAACCAACCATTTACAACTGAACTACAACCACTACTACTTTGGGGAGTACAAAAAAATGATCAATCAATCATTTATCAAATTTTGTAGATAGTGGGCTCAAACTATTTGTGTATCTTTCTATCTATGAGACAGAATCAACACTAAGGGGTAAAAATGTTATTTGCCAACACAAAAAGTATTACAAAATCTGTTGACGAAACTGAATTCCACTGCACGCAATCTTTTGTGTCCCCAGTCTATTGTAACCAAAAGTTATTTTCAACTCCTCAATGCGACCGAATGACTGTCAGGTTTTTCCCTGACAATACCACACACAGGTATCACTATATTCACATCTGATCTAACCAATGTACCAGGAAGTGCGGCGCTGAGAAGCCAAACTAGAGCTGTCCTCCTCTTCTTGTCTCGATCTTGTCTTTCCCAGTCTCACACACTCTTTCCAGGCTACATATTGTATTGTCACGGTAACCCTATAGGCTCTGGAGCTTCTGTTGCTGTCACACAAGCGCCCTTAAGTAACACAAGCCGTTGGATAACATGTTCTAGGTTAGCGCTTGGGTAGCACACAAGCAAATACCGAGTACAATACAAGACTGGAGCATCCTGGCCTTGCTCTGACCCCATTTACCTGAAGCCTGAAGAGAATGGGGCTCGTGTCTGTACAAGTACAAAGTTGACATGCAAGAATGAATTCAGGCAGATGTTTTGAGATTTAGGATGCAGGCAAACACGCGACCACCTTTAAGGATGAGATATTGCGTCCATAAATTCATTCGAGCGGATCATTTTTACCGTATGCTACACAAATGCAATAAAACTAATGTGGGAAAGTGTCACAAAGAACTGGCAAAAATAAACAATCAACAATCTGCAGTCGTGGTAGTAGTAGTGGTATTTAGTAGTAGGTAATAAGCAGTATTAGTATAAAGTAGTAGTAGTAGTAGAAGTAGAAGAAGCAGTAGTAGTAGTTGTAGCAGTAGTTGTAGCAGTAGTAGTAGTAGTATAAAGTAGTAGTGGTAGTGGTAGTAGTAGTGACAAGAGCAGTAGCAGTTGTATTCAGCAGTAGAGTAACAGTAGTATTTAGTAGTAGTATAAAGTAGTAGTAGTAGTGTTTAGTAGTTGTATTCAGTAGTAGCAGTAATAGCAGTAGTAGTAGTAGTAGTAGTAGCAGTAGTAAGGGTAGTAGTAGTACAAAAGAAGCAATAAGATGATTAAAACAACACTGAACAGCATGAACTACATGACAGTGACATACATACCATGGCCTCCCTGTGCTCCAGTGTTATGGGAAAGCAGGCCAGTCGCATGTACACACTGTTACTTAACCTGGCTGCTATTGATGTAAGGAGCTTAGAATGGCCAAAAGTAACAAAGGCTAGCCTCCTTTGGGGTACTTGAAAAAAATCACAGGACAGGACCAGGAAACAAAGCTTAAACCAGTTGCTTGCAAATGACTTTGAGTGTATCTGCTTACCTGGCTGTCAGTCACAATAATGAGAAACGAAAGCGTATTTAAAGCAGTAGATACAGTTAAGTTTTGTTTTCCTAAAATAGATCCATCATTTCTTTTGCAATATTGAAAATGACAGTCTGTGAGTTTGTTTACATACTTGGCATGTTCGAGTTAGGTCAAAGCAGCTTAGTACGCGGTGTACAGTGATACAGACCTAATCCCTTTAAGTTAACCAGGACACGTACTTATATTAACACACTTTATAGTCTACAATAACTACAGGCTATTCCAATTACTCCATAACATGCAGATTCACAAACTTTTCTTAAAAAGCAACAAAACTTTGCCTTTGAAACCAACAGACCTCATTCCCATTAGGTTAACCAGGACACCTAGCTTGCTTACATTAAAAGGTACATTGTGTAACTTTTCTGGTGGAGGGTCCGTCACCTGCTTGTTTCTATGGACATTGCTCTGTTTGGAATGTTCCACAGTATGACATGAAATAGCTCTACCTATATTTATCCAATTCAAAATCAAATCCATAGATCTGACCTGTAACTTGGTCTGGTTTGGTCTCCATGAAGATAGAAAAGTTTAGCATTTTACGGACCCTCCACCAGAAAAGTTACACAATGCACCTTTAACACGCTGTATATAGACTATCATTATAACTACAGGCTATTCTTACAACTCCCTAACATGCAAATTCACACGCTTTTCTTAAAAATCAACAAAACCTTGCCTTTAAAACCAAAATAAGCGTCCTGCAGGCTAAGTATTCTTCCCAAAAGTGACACCCAATCCTGTTTGGCAACTATTTAAGTACAAGTTAAGACTAGATTTAAGTAGAATTTATGAGATTGCTACTGTAACTAAAAAGCATAGATTTGGGCTATAATGCTTAAAATATCTTCGCTACAATACAACCTGAATTTTGTTATGCATGCATCGCTAGCGTCCTACTTTGCACACCTTTTCTGCTTTCTATCTCCTCCCTCCTCTCTTAACACTCTTTCCCTTTGGATATCAACTTTTCTTCAAGGGGAAAAAAAAAAAAAAACACACAGCCACATCAGCCTTTTTTTACCAAAGGAATGTCATCTGACGTCATGTATTTAGGATCAGATTTCGCCTGCTTCTTTCTACTTCTCCTTAAAAAATATGCATGTAGCCCATGTGTGCAAGTGTGTGTGTAAATGTGTGTGTAAGTGTGTGTATGTGTGTGTTATTTTTCCCCTATAGCCTACATTCCCGAGCATGTAAAGGACCATAAATCGAAACTCTCCAGCATTACAACCACTTAAGATATATTAATAAGAACATGAAAGCATATTCTTATGAGCATAATACAGCTTTTGTTTGTTGTTGTCATAGAGATTAAAGTCACTGTAAGTGCAATTAGCTGGACAGCATTGCCAAGCCTCCATTCAAACCATTATCCCTTTTGTTAATTGTATTTTTAGTGTAAGCCTGAACACTTAATTAAAACGCTGCAGATGTTTGTGATAATCTTAATAACGTGTAATTATACGAATTGGGATAGGAGTAGCTCATTAGTCCCCCTGCTGGTGCGTATAGTTAAAACAGCTATAATGAAACTTAGTAAATATGTAATAGTTTGTATGGCATTGAAGCATAGTCGCTGTTGTTATTAAAAGTCAATGAATAGGTTAGTTATGAAGGTTTGAATTTGTATTTTAAACTTAAATCAGGTATAAATAGATGACATTGACTTTGTAGCTCCAACCACGAGCCCCAATGTTTGATTTCCACGTCTGCATCAGAGGGAGATGTGTCTTCGATGCACAAACAGACACGTAGACAGAGACAGAGAGAGAGAGAGAGAGGGGGAAGAGAGAAAGAGGGAGAGAGAGAGAGGCAGACAGGCTGGCTGGAAGGAATGCTAGGTTATGCTGGAGTTAGAACAGTTTTTCCTTCTTCACCAAAGCCTTACTTTCTTCTGCTTTCTGCAAAACCGCACAGTGGAAAAGCAGCGCCTCAAAAAGCAATGCATTTGTCCAAAGACGTGCTCACATAACTCCTGCCCTGTATGAAGGAACACTAGATGATTTCGCAACCACCACTGTCAAATCTGACTGCATCAGCATCTTCAGATCCCAAGTTATTATTGCCGTGTATTAAGCTACCCGTTTCCTGATTTTACGCGCAAGACAATCACAAAGTTGTGACAAACAGATTATATAAGCGGTCAGATGCGTAATGGGATGAAAATATTGAGTTTTTGAAGTGTTGCGCACTCACGTCTGAAGTTGGCTGCCGAGACAAAAACGCATTCTTCGGGAAAGCGGTGAAATCGGGAATCACAAAGAGCAGCTCAAAGCAACACAGTCGAAACTACCGAAGAGCGAAAAACAGCGATATGGACTTTGGTTGTGTCGATTTTCGGGAAATCAATGCTTAAAATGCCTTTCAGAGTTTGGTTTCTGCGCCCCTCTGTCCGCTGCAGTTTTCCTTTTTCCTCTGCGCGAGCCAAGTGCCCCAGACTGCCGGCGTCAGCGCTCCAAACTATCCACGCACTTCGAAAAACTTTTTGCTTTTCCCTGATCACATGCTCGTCTTCAACAATAACGAGGCGGTTCGCGCAGTTCAGATACGTGTAAAACCACTCACCTCGCTGTAATAAAAGAATCTTGAAAAACAGACGTAGCTGCGTCTTTTTTATTCCCAGGCTCGGATCCTTTGCCTGTCTGCTGGCGCGGCGCGACTCGGACTGGGAGACTCCGCCATGTCAATCAAAACGCGACGCACATGGAGGATAAAGCCCGCCCAGTTTACCGTAAAACCCCATGCGCAACAGGAAAAGCTGAGATTACAATAGCTTTCTTGTGTTTTTGTAACGTTATCAGCCTGGAAGAATATTTGAAATGAAAATAAAGAGGAAGCAATTTAAAGCTTAAAGGTGCACTATGTAACTTTTTTGGTGGAGGGTCTCCTACCTGCTCGTCTCCATGAAAATCTCTTGGCTTTGCTGGAAATTTTCCACAGGATGGTATTAAACCAACCATTCTCCATGGAGACAAGCTGATGATGTCACCAGGCCAAATTACAAGACAGATCCGTGGAGAGGGGACCCTGCTCATAGTATATTTTCTGCTCAAAACACCCCTGTAATTGTCAGAATGCAAGACAGATAAGTTTAATGCTATAGTGCGGAACATTCCAGGCAAAGCAGTAACATCATTGCACAAATAGGTGGCATACTCACCACCAGAAAAGCTGCATAGTGCACCATTAATTGTAGGTATCTAGAATTTTGAAGGGACACTATGTAACTTTTCTGGTTGCTGGTCTGGTACCATGTTATTGCTTTGCTGGAAATGTCTCACAGTATGGCATTAAACCTCTACTAAAAACCTTAAAAACAACAATTCTTACAGTAAGCAGGGCCACCTCTTCACAGATCCAACCTGTAGCTTGGTCTGGTGGCAATAGATACACTTAATGCCATACGCTGGAACATTCTAAGCAAAACAATGCCAGCTCCAGATAGTCAAGCAGATGGCGAAGGTTCAATTAGAAAAGTGACTAGTGCACCTTTAATTCAGCAAACTTCAAAAAACCCAAATTACACAACAGTTTGTTTGTTCTTGACTCATTAAAGATTCCCGCTCAGCATGCCTGGATATTACGTAAAACAAAGGCAAAAAAATAAACCTTGACCTGAACTAAACTGGGTGTAATAACATTTGAATGCATTTAAATCCCTTAAAGAAGCCACTTCCTCTGATTTTAATCTAATCAGGCGTGTTTGGGCATCTTATCTGTCTACCACCTCCTCTGGCTTCACTGTGGGAGATGAGATCCTGAATTATTTAAATGAAGAGTCTTTCAAAATGTAGGAGGTTACTAACTACACCACATATTTATTGATCAATTTTTGACTGTAGATGTGAATTTTAAGATTTTTTTTTTTTTTTTGAACATTTTTAAATCAAAATAGCAAATTTCTGATTGAGATGTGCTTCAAAATAGCCTAAATAAAGCAATGTAGATCCCATATTAGTAGTAATTATATGAAATCTTACATCTCCGTTTTGAAGAAGTCATAATACAATCTACAACCAATTTAATGTCTGTATATACTTTACTTAAAGAATCATTGTGTAACTTTTCTAGTGGAGGGTCTGTCAAATGCTTTTCTCCAAGACAATGTTATTGATTTGTCTGGAATGTTTCACAGTATGGTATTAAACCTTTCTGTCTTCATGGAAACCTCTTTTTCTAAGTATTTTCTGAGCTATAAAACCACCTGTAATTTAATAAATGTAAGACAGAGCTGTTTAATGTCATACTGTGGGACATTCCTGGCAGAGTAGTGGCATATCCATAGAAACACGCAGGTTACACAAAAAAGTGACACAGTGCACTGTTAAGCATATACGCTGTTTGTGCTACTATAGGTCATAGGGAGGACTGGGGACGGTATTATCTTGGTCCCCCTAGTGGCTGAAGTGGATCCTGGCACATCTCCAACACCTTGTCCAAGGGTCACAGCAGCAATAACCAATCAATGAGCTCTATAGGACATTTAGTACAGTTTGAAAAGGAACAACAAGGCCTCAATAAAGCACCATTACGTAACACTCAGGGTCACGCTAATGGATTAAAAGTATGGGTTGTGGAACAGGTTTTTTCAGTCTGAGAGAAGAACTCAGACTATGCAGTGTTTGTGTGTTAAACGTGTAAATGAATAAAAACACAACTTCAGGTATGTTTTGGATTAGGAAACGGCATTATAATATATATCAGAAAATGGAGTAATATAGACCCTTTAAAGGTGCACTATGTAACTATAGGGTCCGCTACTTGCTTGTCTCCATGGAGATGTTATTTCTTTGACTGGAATGTTCCACAGTAGGGCATTAAACATATCTCTATCACATTTATTCAATTCCAGATGTAGTATAGCTCAATTACAGATGTTGTATAGCTCAAAAATACCTTACCTAGCATAAAAACATGAATTGCTACCATGTGCAGGCTTGTTTCTCCATAGAAGTTTATTTCAACACTATGGAATAATAAAGGTAAAACAGTAATATCTCCATGAAGACAAGGTGGCGGACCCTCCATTAGAAAAGTTGCACAGTGCACCTTTAAATGCAAAAAAGTGTATCAAAATGACCCAAAAATCCACGTAGTAAAGATATAACTGCTGAGTAACATTTCAATGGTAAAAATGTTATAAGAATCTAATAAAAGTAACTCAGTTATGTATAACTTTATTATTCAAAGGGAAATTGTCATGCCAGCGAAACAAAGAATTGGATAATTCAATAGACATCAGTTCCCAATTTTTTTTAATATCAAGAGTGATGTTAGGAAGAGCAAGAGCAGCACATGTTATAATGCTGTTACTTCCTCAAAAACATAGAGTTGTTTCATTCACACATGTTTGAGTAATCCTTTATTAGTCTGTTTGTATCTTCAAAGCTCAAAATGCTCTGTTCCACCTTGTGATGTCATGAAGCGGTAGTTTTCAAGTTAACAGCTCCTTTTACTTTTAATTCAGGTATGTTTGTGACGCGGAAACATTAGATCAGAAAATAGTGCAACATGAGCTCTTTAATGTGATATTGCGGAACATGTCAACCCATAGACAAAAGCAGGTGATGGACCTTAAACAAAAAGGTGATGGACCTTAAACAAAAAGGTGATGGACCTTAAACAAAAAGGTGATGGACCTTAAACAAAAAGGTGATGGACCTTAAACAAAAAGGTGATGGACCTTAAACAAAAAGGTACAAGTTGCACATTTAATTGCATGTTGTACTTTATTTGCACTGTACAATTGAACTTAACGATGCACTGTGCAACTTCTCAGCAGGGCCCACCAACTGCTTGTTTTCATGGAGATTGCCTAGAATGTCCCACAGTAGGGCTTTAATCTCCCTTGAGAAAGCAGGTAGAGACACTAGGCTCTACTCACACTAAGAATGCAGGTTTTTCAAGGTATTTTGGAGTAATAAAAACATACCTAAAGAAAAAAAAAAAACAAGACGGATACATTTAATGCCATACTGTGGAGCATTCCAGGCAAAGCGATAACATCTCCATGGAAGCAAGCATGTGGCGTAACCCCCTCCAGAAAAGTTACATGATGCACATTTTCTGTTAAAAATACACCCAGTGAACATTACAGAAATCATACACAACGTTGTTCCTCTAATCTCCAAATGTTTCCTACCTCTGTACAGGTTGAATGAGGAAACAACATTATAATATAGATCAGAAAATACTGTAATAATAGCCCTTAATATCATTGCTGAACATGTCAGGCACCAGAAAAGTTACTCAATGGACCTTTAAAGCTTTTCAGTGAAGAATAAACCTGGTGAACATTACAAAGAGACCATAGACAAAGTAGTAGCCCTTGCTCCTTTAATCTCTCTCCAAATGTAACCTACCTCTGGACAGGTTGTATTTGAAGGAGCAGAAACTGGATGCAGCCAAATAGACTCATTGCCCTCGAGTTCTAGATTTCTCTGCGCTGGCACCGCCACCCACAAACATTCCACCGACAGCACTAAGAAAACTGCTACTGTAATCCTAGGCCTGTAAAACACACGCCCTGCACCAGGACATGGGGCTGTCAGGAATGAAATATAAGTCAACAAATACTTGTCCTCCTCAAATGGCCCCAACAGGTGTGCGGAAAACCTATGGGACTGTTGTACATGAAGAAGACACGCATTTTTATTTATTTATTTTTATTTTATGCAGATAAGATGGCTGTCTGATATAGTGAAGAATAATTGTTTACAGGGTCACCATAGCAACCCATCTGTCCCCATCTGTTGATTCTTTGCAGTGACGTGGCGCTGGGGGTGGTCTGCATGTACCTCTATGGCGTAATGTTCACATGGTGACACAATGCACACATTAGCAAGCACTGTCAAAAACAGTTTTAAAAAATGCTAAATTGATTTAAACAACACATTTTCAGGAGCCTGTGGTAAACACGAGCGTTCATGGTCCTGTTTAGGAGTTTGATTTTCAACAAAAAGGTGACTAACTGAAAAACTGACTGTAATTGTATGTGTGGGAGAGAGAGTTCCTTGAGAATAAATAGAAAATAAAGCTCAGATTAAAGCCTAATAGAACTTCTAACAGAGCAGTGCCTTCAGTTAGCATCACACATGTTGACATCAGCTGCAAAATATTGATATTCTCACTCTCGCCTTTCTAAACAGGACCATGACCGCTCATATTGATTACCGGCTCCTGAAAATGTTTTGTATTTTTTCTTGACTTTTCAGACAATCTTAAAACTTTTTTTGACAGTGTTTGACAGTGTCTCCATGGTAACTGCTGAACATTCCACCAGGTAGAACACCCCCAGTGTAAAATTCAAGACAAGAAGAGAAAAACTATGTGTATATTTTGGTCTGGGCGGGCCAATAAGTGTCAGAAATTGGTCCCTGGTGAAAGATTGTGAGATGCTTATTGTCATATAGTACACGCAGTAAAGTTGAAGTATATTTAGTGGTTTTGGCGTACACATTTGAACATTATCGTCATAATATAAACAGATCTATTACGGCAGTTGCTGTAGCCGGGCCCATAAGCAGTGACTGATGCAACTGCTGCTATCTGCCGTCCATGTTGGTTCCGCGTGTGGGATGGGATGCGCATAAAGAGAAGCAGATGATTCGGGGAAGGGCTTTTTAGGGAGAACTCTTAAAACATTGTGTAACTCTTAGGCAGTTGCATGTGCAATCCAACACCAGCCAGACCCACACACTTCGACTGTGGAAACATTTAGCAACAAATGAATACACATATTTTTATTCATTTACAATTTTGCTTTTTTGTACAAACTCAAATGGCTTGTATGAAATGTAAGCTGTATTCACATTTGCACACGTTTCATCATAACTGGTACTAAACTGGGACTAAACCAGGACTAGAACAAAACTCAACTAATTTTATACATTAAGTATATCTCTTTCCACGGTAACAGGTATGCAACGCCACCAGGCCAAGTTACAGGTCAGATCTGTGGAGATATTACCCTGCTAACAGTATGAAAGCACGTTTTTCATTTAACTTGTGAGCAATAAAAACACCTGTGATTGTATTAAATGTAAGATTTAAGTTTAATGTCATACTATAGCACATTTAAGGCAAAGTAATAACATCTCCATGGAGACAAACCCTCCACCACAAAGTTACACAGTGCACCTTTAAAGTTACACCACTGATTTTCCTTGTACCACCAGAACTAGACCGAGACTAAATCCGGACTGAACCAAGACTAAATCCAAACTAAAATAGATTTAAACACACACTGAATCATGACTAAACTGAGTGTAAACCTAAAATGGGCACAAACCAGGGCTTAACCAGGACATGCCCTAAGTTTAAGAACTGAACACAACTGATACAACAAAATAAAAAAAAATACATTTGCA
Organism: Taenioides sp. WSHXM2023; assembly: GCA_029959045.1. Taxonomy (NCBI): domain Eukaryota; kingdom Metazoa; phylum Chordata; class Actinopteri; order Gobiiformes; family Gobiidae; genus Taenioides; species Taenioides sp. WSHXM2023. The sequence goes on from CM057102.1 coordinate 19,985,686, forward strand.
ATTTGATCCCAGAAAGCGTCCACGCACCACAGTTTGAGAACCAGTGAGTTATACTGCACGAAGATATAAACTTGGACTATGTCAGGACTAGGCCTCCAAACCACCAGATGTTTACCACCATCCCAGCTGCTCCCTCTCTCTCTCCCGCTCTCCTCTGTCTGGCCTATGCTCGCTCGCCCGCTCCCCTCCCTGAGTCTTTAAAGCGGGCCCTCTCTGTAATCTTGCAGTTCCCCGGCCTTTGAAGTACGTGGAATGCGTACTGCCATATGATCGCGGGAGAGTATCAGAGGGGGAGGAAAGAGAGCACTTAAGTAAAAGTGAATGTACCTGTGATTACATGTGTTATAATCATTTGCAAGTAAAAGTGCTTATGAAGACAATGTGATCCAGCATAAAGAGTAAAGTTGTTTAAAGTTGAAAGTACTACTACAAATACTACTGATCCTATACTGACACTAGCATATGTTTTAAAAGGATCCATATTACACTATTTTCTGATCTGTTATAATGTTGTTTCCTCATTAAAAACAGACCTGGGGTTGTGTTTTGTTTCATTCACACATGTTTAACACACAGACCCTGCATATTTAGCTGAGCTCTTCTCTCGAACAGAAAACATTCTGTTCCACCTTGTGATGTCATGTGGTAATACAGGAAGTGCTCCACTGTGTTTCTGAACTGCATACGCCTTCTCTAGACTCATTTGGATAATTTTAGCTCTGGAATTGCCAATCTCTACTGAACTAAAGGTAAAAGGTAGCTGTTATAACAAGTTAACAAGAAAACTACTACTACATGACATCACAAGGTGGAAAGGAGAATTTTGAAGTTGCAGGTGTAGACAGATAAAGAAGGATTACTCAAACATGTGTGAATGAAACAAAACACAACTCCAGGTATGTTTCTGATGAGGTACCAGCATTCTAACACGACTAAAAGTTTGCGTGATATAGGACATTTCACGTTTTGAATGGAAGTGCATTGGACTACCAGATATCTCTTGTGTGATTTCTGCTCCAGTTTGCAGTCTTGTCAGTATGTTGTGTCTATAGGGAAAGGTCCTGTGTTGTGGAGAACAAACCATCAGGTGGAGTCTGATAACAGCGTCTGGCTCTGAGCAAAGGGCCCTATGAAGTTCTTCTGTGGTCTACTTCCTCCCTCATACGTGAGCGAGCTGGAATTTGTCCCATTTCAAAGCCGTCAACCCCAAATCTTTTCTGCTACAAGATCGGACACGTCTCCTCCACCTCTTCTTCTTCGTTTTTCCCTTTGTGGAGCAGCTGGGGTGTCCATCAAAGGCGTCAGTTTTTCCTAAAGGGCTGGTATATTTATACAGGGGATATTCAACATGACTTGTTATGACAGCTGATCAAAGAGAGGCGTGGTTTATTCACAGGATGAGACGAGGTCAGCGGGGTTTGTGTGAATGGTGCGACATCCACGCTTAGCTAACCAAATAACCATGGGAGCGAGTATTTTCATAACACCTAGAGGCAACAGTGGCACGCCAGGTGAAAAGAGCTCTATACATTTGAATGGTTTTGACTATTGACGTGTTCATTTTTTACCAACCTGGATTTCTTATATTACACAAAACTGACTCTTTTGAGCTTTAAGCCATGTTCGAATGTTGTTATGTCCTTAGAAACATACCTGGATTGTGTTTTGTTTCATTCACCCATTGGTTGAGTAACCCTGTCAGTCTGTCTACATCTCCAAAGCTCAAAATGCTCTGTTCCACCTTGTGATGTCATGTAGTGGTAGTTTTCAAGTTAACAGCTATATTTTACCTTTAGTTCAGAAGAGATGAGAAATTCCAGGGGTGAAATCATCTGAATGATTCTAGTGAAGGTGTATGGAGTTTAAAAACACAGTGGAGCACTTCCTGTATTACCACATGACATCACAAGGTGCCATGGTATGTGATGAGGAAACTACATTATAACAGATCAGAAAATATGGGCCCTTTAATAATGCATTTTATAAGATTTGCAGATAAAAATGTTATTATGGCTTAAAATGAGTGGGTGATGCCATTTTGCCAGGTTCTGTGTAGAGGCTACCCCACTCGCAGTAGGAATGCATGCGATTTTCATTGTATTTTTCAACCAAAAAACATTTAATGCCATATTGTGGAACATTCCAAGAAAAGCAACAACATATGCATGAAAAGCCCATGGAGACTCCGGACCAAGTTACCCAAGTTACAACTTTCAGCTTCATGTTTTCCAAACTACATTGCATGGAAAAAGAAAATTCTGGTGGCTGTAATAATAAAATGTGTTAGAATAAAAAATAAATTTAAAAAAATCTGAATCACAGTTTGGTCTTGTTTAACTTCAAAACAACATTTGTTACAGTTTATTTTTGTTCTAAGTCATTTGATTAATAGCAATGCTAGTTCGGCTCTAACAGATAACAGAAACAAAATATGCGAACTATGGTAAATAAACTGTTCTGTGGAAATAAGTGCAGATGTTTCATGCTACAACAGGGGTGACACAAACCAAAGGCCTGTATGACTAAAATACAGCTGAACTTTTATTTTTAGACAATGAACTTTAATTGACATAAAAAAAATAAAAATAAATAAATAATATGGTTAAGATTATGATACACTTCGTTGTACCCATATGGAAATTTGCCCTCTGCATTTGACCCATCCTTCAGTGGCACTGGCAAACGGTCAGGAGCAGTGGACGCCACAGTCTGTCGCCCGGGGAACCACCTCCATGATCTTGTTGCTAAACTTGGTCAGGACTACCCCAGGATTTTTCAGGATTTGAGCAATTTGTAACATCATGAATCAGATGTCACACCCAAACAGTTACTCATTTTTTTTTAGTAATGCAAACCCACTGCTTTTTAAAAAATACTTTTACTTTAGTAGTTATTAAAGGTCCTATATTACTCTGTTTTCTGATCTATGTTATATTGTTATTTCCTCATCAAAAACACACAAACTTAGGCTGAGTTCTTCTCTCAAAAGGAAAACACACTGGTCCACCTTGTGATGTCATGTGGTACAGGAAGTGCTCCAGAATCATTTGGATCATTTCAGCCCTGGAACTGCCAATCTCTACTGAACTAAAGGGTAAAGATAGCTTGAAAACTACCACTGTGTGACATCACAAGGTGAAACAGAGCATTTTGAGCTTTGGAGATGTACAGACTAATACAGGATTAGTCAAACATGTGTGAATGAAACAAAACACAACTCCAAGCATGTTTTTGAGGAGGTAAGAGCATTCTAACATGGCTTCGAGCTCACAAGAGTCCATTTTGTGTAATATAGGACCTTAAAGGTGAGTCACTACTTACAGTACTCTGTTTGGCTACTCCATCTTTGTCTTTGGCGTTCCAGTGATTAATCCTTACAATCTTTACTCACACTTTCTATGAGGTCCTATGACTGACCACTTTATTTTCCTTTATTTTTCTCAAAGGCCATTTCATTCGTCATAAGCTCTCCACTCATTGCTTCATTGTGTCAAGGTTAAGCGTAAAAAACGTGCAAACACTGCGAGAGGAAAATGTGGCCAAATGGAGCCAGTGCGTTCAGTTACACAAACACACACTAAGGTTTCCGTGCTTTGTGGGGACATTACATTGATTTGCATTCATTTACTGGAGAACCTTAAAGGAGCGCTGTGTAGCTTTTCTGGTGGAGCGTCAGTCAACAGCTTCACTCCATGGAGATGTTGCCTGGAATGTTCCACAGTATGGCATTATTTATTTATCTCTACAGAGACAGGAGGTGATGCCATAGTGTTAAATTACATGTCAGATGTGTGGAGAGGCGAGCCCACTCACAGTAAGAAGTTTGAAGTCAATAAAAACCCATACTGAGTAAATGTAAGATGGATATGTTTAATGCCACACCGGGACATTCCAGACAAGGCAAAAACATCTCCACAGAGACAAGTGGATGGCAGAATATTCCACACTGTGGTATTAAACCAGGAGTATTCAATATAAACTGGTGGAGAATACAATTACATTTTATTGCTAGAAAAAAACAACAACAACAACAACAAAAAAAACTTGCATACCAAACAAAACCAGTTAGTCCATTACATAGCCCTAAGCCAACATGTAAAATGACAAAGTTTTAAAATACTTATTAATTAATCGATTAAAGTTTTACAGTTAAAGTTACCTGTAACAGAAATAAAATAAGTACAAGTGTATTTTCCAGTTGACTGTAATTGAATTGTTTGAAATTTACACTTACCCATTTTTGTTGTCTGCCATCTTAGGTGTTCCAGCCAAACGAGTCCTAGGGGAACCAGTTCCGGGACAGACCACTGTGTGTTATGGGAGGAGGGGTCTTTAAATATTTTTAGCTTCTGAATCTAGTCCATTTAATATTATTAACACTGCTAAATTAAGAAAGAGACCTCTATTTTTGTATTGGATTTAGTTGAATAAATGAAATCAAATTGTTTTTGCTAACTAACTAACTTACTAACGTTTAAAATATTATTAAACTCACCTGTACTTACCTGCACTGGAGAATGGGAGTGCCCAATTAAGGGAGGTGCTATAAAAGGAGCTAACCTCAGTTTATCCAGGTTGAGGTGCTGTGCTGTTTTTTTCTTTCTTTCTTTTTTCTTTCTTTCTTTTTCTTTCTTTTTTGTGTTGGTGAATAAATGCACTTGGGTCTGCGCTGGATAAATTGACTCAGCTCTGCTCTGTTCCTCTTCAAACCCACTAAAATTGCTATCCGGGCTATTACAAAAACAAAAAAAAAGCTTTCATTGTGGGTCACCTCTCCACAGATCTGCCCCGTTCCATGGCCGGTGGTGTCCATACAGACAAAGCAGCACAAGAGTAAAGGCGCCTCCCCGCTCTCACCTTGTACCTCATATATGATGTCATGACAACAGCAGTGAAATCATTGGGTGGTGGGTAGACAGAGGAATGCGAGTGACTCTAATCTGCAGATAATTGTTTGTTCCTGACATTTGTGGAGCACACACAGAGTTGCCATTTGAAACAATGAGCAGAGCTGACCTTTGATTGGGAGGCTAGGCTCGTGCCAACCATTACACCACAGGGCCTGGACAATAGTCGCTTTGAGGACAAAAACAAAAAAACTGAAACAATATAGGCAGACTCGGTTTATAAAGCGGCCAGAAAGAGAATGGTATTTATGGTCTTTAATTTAATTAAAGGTGTGTGCTGGAATTCTAACAAACCATATATAGGAAAAGGTACATTCAATTCAGTATTGGTGGTTTACAGATTCTACCATGTGATGATGTCCTACTCCCAGATGGGGGCAAGAGATACATTTTCTGTCTAATAACATTGTACTTTGCCATGAAATATCCAAAATGTTTATTCACATTACAACAAAAAGCTGCATTTTAAATAATATTGGCCTTAAGAATGGTGTGATGTCATCTGAAACCCAGCATATGTGTTGTTTATTAGGATCCCTATTGGCAATTGCCTTGACTATTCTTTCTTGAGTTCACATATTAAAAAAACACAGTGGGAAAATCATGGGTTGCAGATATATTGTAGGATATATTGTAGTTGACGTGCCTGGGTATTGAACCAAGTACCTCACCCTTAGTAAGTTTAACTATCATCCAACCTTACACTTACGCACATATCTGAATTATGTTAAAAATAGATGGTATTACATGACGCAAACACATAATTGATATGTTTATTCCGTTTACAGTTACTTTTAAGTGGACGTGACTGACTATGTGCCTTGGCTGCTATAATTGGCTGGTGTAGCGTGGAATTACTTTCCATTGTTCACTGGAATCCAATGAATGAGACAATTAACACCACGCTCGCCAAGCACTTCCTGTTTTGGTGTGGCCTGGCCATGGCAACTATGACGCCAGAGCCTCCTGCTTATGTCATCAAACCAGGATGTAGGCATGTGTAACTGAGGGCTTTCAGACAATGATACTTGAAACGCAACTTACACAATAAATAATTTAGAGAAAATACACACAAATCAGAACATCTCGAATCTTTATTTAAACTTAATCTTTAGATGGCAGCAACAGGTATAAGAACAAACTGAAAACAAAGAAAACCATGCCGTATTAGTATCCATTGAAGCCTAGACTTAGATAAGCTCCTCTGCACAGAGGAAGTACACCAGTAAAAGTCTGCCTCTCTCACAGTAGAGACGTACATGGCTTCACTCCTGCCTGATGCTGGGCACCAGGGCTTTGCATAGAGCTGTTTGAGCAGCGGACTCTCTGCTGCCACAGTGTGGACACTGTGAGCAATGCTGGTCTCATGAATGATTGTCAGTGGAGATCAGTCCTCCAGAGGATTCAGGAGTGTGCTGGGGCCATTTCCTGTGCACACAAATATTCACACATGATATAATTTACCCCCTCCCTCCCCAGTCTACAGCCACACAGTGGCACAACAATACAGATCACATACATAAAAAGATCACAGCCATCATATTTATAAAGGCTTCATAATATAATGTAACATTATTTAGCTATAATACAGTCAGGCACATGTACAGAGGGCAGAGGAGCTGTCTACAGTAACCAACATACAGGAGGTATATGGCAGGAGCTTTGGAGCCACTGGACAAGCGCTGTCCTATCCCTAATTAAAACTTCTACAAACAAACCCGGGATGGGGACAGTGTTACCGTGGTGACGACAGGGGTGTATAAACAGAGTCTCAGAGAAACACTTGAAAAGCACCTCCTCCATCTTTATGAACAAACACAGCGGCGCTCTGAACAGGAGTGCACATGGGAGAGCCCTGTGCACACATCTGTCCAAACGCACCAGCAGGGAGCTACAATGCTAATGCTAACGCTACACATAACTTAGAAGAGAGCAATGCCAGATACTTAAAACCCCTCAAGCAACATTTACTTCACTCTGTTGCATTCAAGTTTCTAAACAAAACTGGGTAAAAACAAAATTTCCAAAATAATTTTACATCCTGTGAGTTGTGAGCATGAATTATAAAAACACTGTTGAGAACAAAATATTTAGATTAATGTAATTTAGCATCGGCATAACCTGAAAAACAGACTTCTATTTCTATTAAACTGGATTTACAGTAGTCTTGATCCTAACAAGCAAACATTAAGATTTCACACTTCCAATCAATGAATTAACAAAATGAAAATGTTTTTGCAACTCTACCAGAGAGTGTGATATTTTTTTACTTGAATACTTTTTTTATACAGCGTTTCATAGGCAGATCCTTGGTTGAAAATTGAAAGTGATGAGAGTTAGTGCTGATAATACCAGACTAAGAATAGAGTAGCAGTTTGGCCGGCAACTTCTTCAAACAAAAATGCCATGCAGTTACTAAGATTAGCCACAAGAGGGTGCTGTATCGACCAGTAGTCTTTTCCCTTCTATTGCTTCACAGACTTGCACAATCTCTAATAACAGTTCTTAAGGGCAGTGTCCAACATTTGTTTACAAAATACAGTTTTTGTACTTGATAGTTCTTTGGCGAGATTGTCAGCTGTACAAGGCAGTTAAATATCTTCTTTTACTCCAAAAATAAATAATAATTTTGTGGTATCTGTTATTAATTTGAATTATTTGATGCTGGGAAGATACCAGTCTCAAAAAGTCCAGGATACTTTATTTTCCTTTGCACTAAAAAGTCTATTTCTTTTTTCTTTTATAAGTGATGCATTGGACACCAGTTCTGTAGACCTCATCCCAGAAAGGCATGCCAGTTCCAAGGAAATGTTTTTAAGCAGTGAGATCAGAAATAACAAGTTTCTCCATTTTGTTTCCAATGTCCCCCGGGACGTGCAGTTCTTCTGAATCATAGTCATCATCAAACGACCTGCCAAGACACACAGACAGACATAAGATGACAGCAATACAATTACTTCTGCCTGTAAATGAGTGTGTTTTAGGTTCACATGTGAAACGCATGTAGGGTTGTGCAATAAATGAATGACGGTTTAGGCTGTGTTTGCAAAAGACTAAACTCAACTTGGAAACTAAATCTGGACTAAACCGGGACTAAATCGAGATTTGAACAGAACCAAAACCAGAATTCCACAAATGACAATGTAATCTAGGGTTGCGCAAAATATCGTAAAAAGATTGATAACCAATACGAAAAAATTGATATCACAAAAAACTAAATATATCACAATAACAGAAATTCAGATCTAAAAAGGCAAATTTTTGTTATGATTTGACCAGTGTAGCCTTGTTTTAGTTTTGGTTTAGTCACTGTTTGATTTTGTTAAAATAAAATCATTATCATAATACTAAAAATGTTTTCAATTTTTTTTCTTACATTGTGCAGCCCTAATGCAGTCATAGTTATGCCATATATGTTGTACTATGAATGAAATGAAGTAACTTATTGGAGAATGGAGTACGATCAAATCAAAACTTTTTCCTTATCCAGAAATGTTCATTTTGTCTTTTTATGTACATTAACTTCTTAAAAATAACCCAAGAAATTAAAACTTTTTTCTACTCCCTTTTTATGTATTATATTTGTATGACTAGTTCTGTGTCAATGGCCAAAATTAAGAATCAGTCAGTAATTATGAACCAAATACTGTCTTGTAATTCATCTCTAATCATTACACATTACACTTACACAATGCAACGAAATGCAGTTCAGCATCTAACCAGAAGTGCAGTGAATCAAGTACTACATTTTCTACATATAACATGGATATATTATATTTTGTTGTTATTGTGCAGCCCTATATTCACGTATGATTGAGTGAGTGCTTGTACCCATCATGCAGCTGTTCGTTTGCCGTCTCCTCGGCGACCAGAATCTCATATTCCTCTGAGGCATATTTGTCCCAGTCTGACGGCTCCGGACCCTCGCTATCGATGTCCTGCAACAGCCACAAATACATGAGGAGGAGGAGATGCTCAGATAGACTTACAAGTATGTGTGCAGTGTACAGAACTGCTTTACACGGACAGAGACAGTGAAGCAAGAACTACAGTTTAAAGGCAGCCAGTTTTCAAGATACAGTAGCCCTAGGATTGTCATGTGATATGGAACAATATTTTTGGGGGTCAATATTTATCGTGGTACTTTTTCTTTGAGCTGTAAAATCAAACAAATGACTTAAGTGCATCATTCTGCTATTTATTTATTGCAGCTCAACAATATTGTACACTTTTTTGTGAATAATTCTGCTTTACGGTTTGGTTACAATATTATCGTGACTTCAGTAATATAACGCACTTCAGACCTTGTTATGGTGACAGGCCAAAGCAGGTCTAAATGATCTGATAATATTTTTTATAATAGCAATGAATAAATGAAGGGATTTTGTGAATGAGAAGGAATGTAAGGTCAGCTAAACAATCTTATAAACATATCTTTTTGTTACTGAAAAATGATTTCATGGTGACTTATAAACTTAAAGTTACATGGAGGTGCTTTAATATAAATAGTTTAAATTACTATAACATATTTTAATGGAAAAAAAAGATTACAAGTCAACATCTGCCTTTGCATGTCATTATGATATCGGACAAGGGAAATAAAAATTGAAACTTGACAGACGAGTACATTAAATTTCTCATTCAAAAATACTACCAAATACATTAAATCCATAAAATTGTGAACTTTTTTCCTTTTTCTTTTTTTTTTTCCCAGTTGTGGTTGATGCATTTTACCTTTTGAACGGCGAATGGGTCCCTCTGCTCGTGGTCCAGATATTTCTCCAGGTTAAAGAAGGTATCGAAGAATATATGGGCCATTCTGCACCTCTTCAGATCACTCAGTGTAATCCTCCCTACAGAGACAGTGACACATATAGGACACCACAGGCCAGCTTTAAGTCATTTTAATGAGGCCGCGATCATTACATAGTGAAGATATGGCACTTAATAAAGACATTCCAACTGTAATTCAAAGATCCCTGATTCTATTTTTACTACAGCTGTTGTGTCCTTTAGCAAGACACTTCAAACACCTCGTGGGCAGATGTCAGATTGTGGTGACTGAAATATGTGTACACATAATTCATGGGGACCCGCCTCCCTTATTATTAGATCAACAACATGATTTTAAAGATTTGGGTTAAGATAGGTTAGGGTCAAAGGTCATATGTTACACTTTGTGAGCCTTAAGCTATGATATAATGCTGTTACCTTATCAAAAACATACCTGGAGCTGTGTTTAGTTTCATTCACATATGTTTGAGTAAGCCTTTATTATTAGTCTGTCTACACCTCCAAAGCTCAAAATGCTCTGTTCCACCTTGTGATGTCATGAAGTGGTAGTTTTCAAGTTAACAGCTACTTTTTGGCTTTTGTTCGGTAGAGATGGGCAAGTCCTGGGCTGAAATTATTCAAATGATTCCAGTCAAAGTGTATGGCGTTTAAAAACACAGTGGAGCACTTCCTGTATTACCACATGACATCACAAGGTGGAAAAGAGTGTTTTCTGTTTGAGAGAAGAACCTAAATATGCAGGATTTGCGCGTTAAACATGTGAATGAAACAAAACACAACTCCAGATGTGTTTTTGACGAGGAAACCAGAAAATGAATGCAAGTCAATGTAATGTAATACATATACAATTTCTTACACTATGGAGACCGGGAGGGAAAAGTGTCTTGCACAAGGACACAATGTTAAAGAGTTGAAATTGTCCCAGATAATATCAAGGTAAAGCCAATGACACCCAAAGGCCCACAGCAGCACCCACCTAGATTCTCTGGTTTGACAAGATCCAACATTTGACACAGCAGATCCTGGAAAGGCAGAGGTTCTATTCCCATTCGCTCCATTCGCTCACACTGCTCCTCATAGAAATACTCCAGCTCAAACATGGACAAGACTCCATCTCCATCCACGTCCATGCATCGGAACCAGTACTCAATACTAAAAAACACAAGCAAAATACTGGGTTAAAGCAAGATAGCAATTATAAAAATGTGATCACAATGAAATGTAACTTTAAAGGACAGACAAAAAGAATAGAGCACTGCTTTTTTCTATATTTTATTTTTACATTCTATACACATTTTTACATTCTATACCATCCATCAGAAAAGTTACACAGTGCACCTTTAACCCAAAAATCGTACTGATCATAACCATAGTTACCTGGTGGGGTTTTTCTTGTCCTCTTCAGAAATGAGGAACCAAACGAATTCGGCGTAGCTCATGCGCCCCTCTCTCTGCACGGCGTTACCCCTGGCAACCACACAGACAATTACTGCGAATGCGTCCACAGGGGTAAATAATCACTCTGTTTAGCTTTTGTACTGGAGATTTTTACTCACCGAGTCACAGCTCCAGAGAACAGCCTCTCTATGATTCTGTTGGAAGAAGCTGAGGATTGAAAAGGCACAGTGGATACAGCGGTGAGTGATTGTGTATTCAAGTAGACAATATTTATAAACACATCATGGTCTAAAACATGGAAAAATATAAGATTTGAAGTGAGTGAAAAAATATTAAAAACAGGCAATGACTAAGTGTATCCAACTACCATTGTTTAGAAAGAAAAGAGAAATTCTGATGGGCTTGGTTTAGGGGAAATTGGATTAAATATAAATAGTTATTATTCTGAGACCCTGTGTGACCCTGCCCTGCCATATATTCACACACTCAAGTGGTTTTCTTTAGCTATAAAAGCTTATATTTGAATTGCAACAAAATTGAACAAATGCAAGACGATAACACGGCAATTAACAAATACAAACTAAATATGACATCTTTTGAATGGAACTCAGAATCTCAAAAGTGCCAATATGAACTGGACGCTGGAACCAAAGATGTTCATCCTAGGATTAACGTCAAAGTAATAACATCTTTATGACGACAAGCAGAAAAGTTGCATAGTTGCACCTTTACCTGCACTACTGATACTTTGCAGTGACGTCATGCGGGGGCTGTTCTACATGCATGTGTATTGGAGGAATATTCACCGAGACACAATGTACACATTAGCAAACACAGACAAAAAAAGGTTTAAGATGAACTGAAAACTCTAAAGAAAATACACAGTGGATTTAAACAAGACATTTCCAGGAGCCTGAGATCAATACGAGCGCTCATAGTCCTGTTTAGATGTTTGATTTTCAACAAAAAGGTGAGAGCGATTAACTGAAAAACTGCTGCCTAATGCTGGCTAGTTTGTGACTGTAATGTTATTTGAGACGACTTGTTTAACAGCACAAATCATCTCACCTGTTGTAGTTCCAACTAAGTCAGCTCTTTCTGGTCAGATTGTGTTAAAATAAAACTCAGACTCAGACAGAGCATGCCTACAGTTAGCATAACGCACACACAAAATAATAACCGAATGACATCTGACCATGATCGTTGTATCTGGAGAGGTCCTTGAGGTCTATGTAGAGGTCATGGTCTGTGTCCAGCTCCCAGAACTTGCAGTAGATGACGTAGAAGTGTTCGTAGGAAAAGTAGTCTGTGATCTGGTTTATGTCGTCCTCTTCCTCCAGAAGAGCCAGAGTCTGAAGGAAGTTACTCCTCCGCAGCTCCGTCGTGGTGATGCGCCCGGACCAGGAACGGTTCACAATGTAGTATATCCTCTGAATCACCTGAGAGGAGGAGGGGGAAGTTTTATAATTAAAGGGCCCATATTACGGTATTTAAGCTCACAAGTGACAATTTTGTGTAATATAGGATATACCTTAAATAAATATATTAGTCACAGAAAATAATTTGTTTCCTGCGTGAGGGTATTTCAGTGTTCAAGTTAAGAAAATATAATGACACCGTGTATATTATTATTACTAAAATTATATAAATGTAGGACAACATTTCATTCACCAACTCAAACACACAATTGTCATAGAATTTGTATAATACATTCAAATAGAGACCGCTTTATATATTTGCATGAATGAACAGTACACAATAGTCACAATAAGTTAGAACATATCTATCTATCTATCTATCTATCTATCCAATACACAGGATTTAATATCTGTGCATTTTTCTTCCCTCACTCACAAAAGGGACCACCTGCTTTATCTCGGTCTTGTTAGAAGCAGATACCACAGGGCACTGGGGGTACATAGTTCCACTGGCCTCCTGTTACTGATCAGTGCGTCTAAACTGAATGACCTGTCTTAATATGGGCATGTGGGGGTGCGGGCCTCTACAGCAGCGGTCACTTCCGGTCAGCAGGGGGCAGCGTGTTTCCGTGATGTCACAACAGTGTGACGCACAGACAGAGGCTTCTACTGCATCACTGACGAAGCAGCACAAGCTCTGACCAAACTCACGCCATCTTCATTTGACATTATTGTGTTTTGTGACAATTACAGCCTACTGACTCCAATATTTTAGTAAATAATAACTGTGCTAACGATTAAAGGGCCCATATTGTGCTATTTTTTGTTCTGTGTTATAATATTGTTTCCTCATCACAAACAGACCTGGAGTTGTGTTTTGTTTCATTCACACATGTTTAACACGCAAACCCTGCATATTTGGGCTGAGTTCTTTCTTCTCTCAGTCTGAAAACACACTGCTCCACCTTGTGATGTGATGTGGTAATACAGGAAGTGATTGATTGTGTTGTTGAACTCCATACATCTTCACAAGAATTATTTGGATGATTTCAATCATTTGGAATTGCCCATCTCTACAGAACTAAAGGTAAAATGTAGCTGTTAACAAGGTAGAAGCTTTGGAAATGTAGACAAACTAATAATAATAAAAACGTGTGAACGAAACCAAACACAACTCCAGGTATGTTTTGAATGTGCAAACAACATTCAAACATGGCTTAAAGCTCACAAGAGTCAATTTAGTTAAGTTTTGTCTACTGCTGCAAAAATTCTAAATGTAAACTGGAATACCTGGTTAATACTACAACGCTTGAAACTAACACAAGAAAAATGACCAATAGTTATATTTATTGTATTGCCTATTATGAAAAATGTAAATGCATTTTATTTTATTTAAAGGAGTATTAAAACAAATATATTTTTACCGTTGTGATGTAGCGGGAATGGAACTCAGGTGCATCCTTCAGAAACGTCAGTCCTGGATGTGTGTCCACGATGTCCTAAAAGTCAAAACAAGAAACAATATATTTAAAGATGCACTGTGTAACTTTTGTCAAGGAGAGTCAGTCATCTGCTTGTCTCTGTGGAGAAGTTATTAGGTGGCAATGTTCCACACGATGGCATTGAATGTAACTAGCAGCTGACACCACCAGGCAAAGAAACAAGTCAGATCTGAGGAGAGGCAAGTCCGCACACAGGAAGAATTCATGTTTTAAAAGTATTTTTTTGTGTATAAACTAGATACTTTTAATGCCATACAGTGGAATAATAACATCTCCATGGGAAGAAGCAGGTAGCAGACCCTCCTCCAGAGAAACCACAAGGTGCACATTTAAGAAAAAATAAAAATGGTAATAGTAGATTCAGTAGAGTAAAAAATACATTGTCATCATTTGGGTATTTTCCCAACAATGACAAGGTATGTCAGTGGTAAAATAAGCTCTATATTTCTTTCACAAATACCGAATGAAACATGACCCAAAGCCAGACAAAGAGGCTGTGATTTGATCTGTCCTTTGTACCTGAAGCAGAGGGATGAAGTCCTCTTGCTCCAGGAAGTTACACCCGGGTTTAGCCAGCAGATAAATGAATCTGGACGCATCGTCATGGCAACTGTGCAGCAACCTGGAATCAAAGAAAGGAAGAGAGAATAGAGAGAATATATAGGGTGTAACTTTTTTTTTATACAAACAATTTATACATGCATACACTGTAAAAAGGAAAAATGAATAGTTGAATTCAGAGAATATGCCATGTTTTCACAGGCCTAGGTTTGAGTAGACTTTTTTTTTTTGGTCTAGCAGTATCCTGCCTTGTTTCACAGGGACATTATACATTTTTTGGTCAAATGGCAATAAATCTTACTCAATCCACACATAAACTTGTTGGTTGAAAATAGAAAAACAAATATTGAAACCAGTTGGACACACGTTAACAGATATTTCATTTTGTTTTTTCATGCTTTTCAGTTATTGACAAAAAAAAAAAAATCATATACTACAGTTCTGTATTTGTAATTTTCAGTAGATATTTGACTTTGTGGGACTTGTGTTCTTACTTTCTCCATGTTGCGATGAAAGAGTGAACCGAGACAAAGCCGGTCCTCTCTCCTCCTGCTGCGTAGAACATGGGGGCCTTCCAGTAAAGTGGACAGCCGCATGCCTGAACAAAAACACACCATATACAACCATTATTATGACAATGCAAAATACTATATGATACTGTCTGAAATTACAATAAAGACCACAAACCAAAATTATGAGAATCCACAATAGTTTACATAACTTTTATACATCAGCCTATCACTTACTAAGAGAGCAACTGCCATATTTCGGATCTATATATCTTTTATATGCAACATTTTGAGGACTTTTTGCTCATTGTCGAATATCTTGTTTTAAATTGGTAATCACTATGGCAACAATCCTAATAATAACATAATATCAAATGAAGGAGAGAGGCAAATGGCTACTATGCAGGTCTTTGCTGTAACAGTAGCATCAAGGGCCTCGTCACTATAGCTGATCTGATGTGATCGGAAAGTTAGCTACTGTACTGTACTGTTTATGTACATTTTTTGTCATTGTAAGATGGGGTTTGGTGAAGCATTTACCCCAGAAGTACATGATGTTTATTGTTTTTATAATATTAACACATCTCATTATTTTTATCTGTGTATTTTTGTATATTAACTCTCTCTTTCTCATCCGTTGCCTTAGAAATCTGTCTAGTTTCCAGGAATTAGACCGGACTGTCCCTTGTAGGTTTTATGCTTTATCGCATCTGCTTTCTAAGAACTACCGGACATCACATGCTGCTGCTACTGTCCTCACACCTCTCTACCACAGTTGCTACACAGCTGACCTTGGCTATCTTCCCCATCTCATAAATGTCTGCCTTCTCGTCCTCGAACTCGGTGAAGGCGGTTTCTATGGTAGCGATGGTGGCGTCATGGTTGGGGGAGGAGCCTATCACAGGAAGCCCGCGGGGGAAGTAGAATCTGGGAATAGGAACATGGCAAAGTCAAATAATGGAGTTATTATTAAGAGGAAAGGAAAATATGCATTGGAGTTTTTAAAATACAGTTTAAAGCTTTTACTTAGCTTTTACTTGCATTCTTACTGTGAGCAATGTTTGCTTCTCCAGTGATCTGACCTGTAACTTGGCTGCTTGTATTTATTGAGTTTAATGCCATACTGTGAAACATTCTAGGCATAGCAACTACATCTCCATGCAGACAACCAGATGGCGGACCCATACTGCTCATTTAAAAGTGATTTACTAACATTTCTAATAATAATATCATCCTATACTATAACATTGATTGAAATGAACTTGTACTCCATTCTTCATTTTGACAGCCCTACCTGGGAATGTTGATGGCGGGAGGGGGTGGGGTGACGATGACCGGCGCAGGGGGCGGGCTGGGGGTGCGTGTTGCCGGGACAACAGTGAGCTCCGCTGGGGCAGGTGCGGCAGGAGGGGTGATTGGTCTCTTCTCTGGTTTGGACTGAACCTGGAGATACACAAAAGAGAAGAGGAAGTCAGCGAAAAAAATGCAACTTGAAATTCAGCATTACGTGTATTCTGTAAGTATTCAAAAGTGTTATTTGCAAACTTAGGTACTATAACTAAATATAGAGTAATATACATTGGATCTCATAAAGTTTACTATGAAAAACTCCTTTAAAGCATCGCAAACATGAATATTCACCTGCATGTAGCACAGTGGTGTATAGAATTGGACAGTCTATTTGAGTGGGTCCCATTGTCATTCAGAGCAATGGGGCGACAGTATTAAAATAAGCAGTCACGTAAGTTTTATACAGCCAAAACTGTTATAACAACAAAGCAATGCAAAAATGGGAGGAGTTGTAGCTGAAACAAATCACCGTGGAGATAATACTTTAATTATGACCGTGTCTATGTTTAATTCTGCGTTTAGTTCCAGTTTAATCTCAGTTTTAATATGGTGTTTTTGGAAGTGTGAATGCCAATGAAAATGCTATTAAGTTGAGTTGAAATCTGAAATCCCTTACTCTTTACAAATGTCAGTCAGTATGGCATAATATAATGATAGCACTCTAGAAGGGTTGTTAAAAGTATCATATACTAATCAATACTAACACAAGTATTGATAACTAGAGCAGGTATCAATACGCCCATGGACCACTATGGAACCTACCTGGATGACTGAGGAATTACACAGATATAAGGCCACGTGGAATATAAAAGAAAGTACTATGATTTAATGTTGAAAATCACATGCAATGGTATTGGTATGGTATTGGAATCAGTAATGAATATCGAGTCTGTTCCTTAGTATCGAAATCAAGTTTGAAATTTTAGGATCGCAACAACAGTGCATTTTGCAAAATTGCATAAGTATATCAGTGTACAAATAATTCGCCATTAAGTTACCATTTCTGACAATATCTGTTTACAATATAACTTTTTTTTGTGGTGGAAAAATGGGATAAAAAAAACCCAACATAAATAAAACATAAATATTGTGTCCACTGTTAACCAAGAATATTTTTTCATGAAACTTTGACACAATATATGTATCAAAAAAAACAAAAAAACAACTTGAATCCAAATGTACACTTTACAAAGAAGACAGCCTTTAGAACCAGCGTGAATGAAACTGAATTATCCAGTGTCTCTTCCTGGTACACGGCCTGTGTCCCTGTGGTGTGTATTGAGAAGGACAGCTGGAGCCCTCCCTCTCTCCTTCAGCGTTCATTCTATCACTCTATTCCTACACCTCCTCACTATAAATACCCCTGTGGTATCTGCCTGGGAATAGTTGTCCCTGGCATGTCGGCGCGGCAACAAAATGTAACCGCTGTTTTGATTGGACAATATTCATGCCAAAATGTGTGAATATGGGGCATGTTTTACATATATTTTAGTCCCACTTAATAATAATAATACATTCTATTTATACAGTAATTGAAAATCTCAAAGTGTGTTTGGATTCAGCAATTGGTGGGTAAAGGATATGCTACAAAATTATATTAAATTGTTGTTTATGAGATCTGAAAATGTATAATATCAACTACGCTATATCTCCTATACTTATATAGAGTATCAAAAAGGTTAAGTTATGATGAGTTGATTAAAAAAAATAAAAATCGGGTATAGGGTATAACGTGACATTTCCGCACTATTTAACTAGACTTGTTCTAGACTGTTCTAGTACTTAAAGGCGCACAATGTAACTGTTCTGGTAGAAGATGCGCATTTCCGTGGAGATGTTATTGCTTTGCATGTAATATTCCGTTGTATGGCATTATCTCATCTCCATGGAGACAAGCAGGTGATGCCACCAGGCCAAGTTACAGGTCAGATCTGTGAATACGTGACTCCACTCATAGCAGCAATGCATGTTTGTTCAAGGTATTTTTGAGCAATAAAACTTCTGTAATAAACATACGATAGAGAAGTTTAATGCCATACTGTGGAACATTCAAAAGCAAAGCAATATGTTCATGAGACAAGCTTTTGGCAGATCCCCTAAAAAAGTTAGATAGTGTTTTAACTTTAAAATTAATTCACTTCTTTTTTTTCCAATATATATTAGTTCATATCTACTGTATATGGTAAACATCAAATTTTTTCTCCAAATCGTCATGATAAATTGACTTTGAAACTGTACTAGCTCTTAATATTGATTTTTAGATTTTCCATCCACTCACAAACCTGCTGCTGCTGCTGATAGGACTTGAGTCTTTTCTTGAAACGGGATGGGAGCACAAAGTCACAGCCTCGGGCCAGAAAGGCTAGCTCCCCCCTGAGGTCGGGGTCCCTACGAAGAGACGTCTCCTGGATCTTCATGGTGGGGGACGAGACTATAACCCCCCCACCTGTGTTAGCCACTAGTAAGGCTACTGTCCCAAGATTGGACACTGGAACAACTCTATGCTAAGCTAACAATATCACTATATGTCCACTTGATGAGTTAGAAAGAGTTCAAGAAAAAAAAAATCCAATATTTCAGACAGAATTCCAAGTCCAAAACCAATTTTCAAATCCAAGGATATCCGAAAAACACTGCAGCAACCACCAATGATTACAATATTATAATGTGAAATAACAGCGGTCCAGTTTTTCAAACAAGTCCAGGAATATATGACAAAATCCTATACGTCTTCCCAAATCCAAGCACATCCAAAGCTAATCCATAAATTTCAGATAGACATCCCAGAAGACTAGTCCAAAATCAAAGCAGTCCCATCTCGAACTGCTTCTCTCCTCGGACCTCCAGTTGTGGCCCAGTCCTATGCTTCTCTGCTGTAGCCTCCCTGGTGCCTGCTTACAGCGCCCTGTCAAACTGGGCACGGAAATCTGAGCCGAGTGGGTGACAACACACACGGACAGTCCCCAGCACTTGCTCGAAACTGCCCCTGGGGGAGGCAGAGCAGGGGTGAGAGAGAGGTGCAGATAGAGAGGGGCTGAAGGGGGGCGTGCTTGGGCCATGTTGCACATTAGGGTGTACGTGTTTTGCAGGCTTTTGTTTGGCTAAAGTTAGAGGCTAATCAGCTAGTGCGGTTGGCGAGTGGAAAGTTTTTGGCATACAGGAAGAGCGGGTCAGCGGTTTACTGTAAATTGATTGGACGAAGTGTTCTTAAATGTGTTTCCGTGGAGATAAATTGAGCGTGTGTTGATTCAGCAGGCAGCACACCTGTTGTTAGATCTGTTGACATACAGTAATGCCATATGACTAGTGCGTATTTCAGTGCATTCCTCTGACTGGAACACCGGCATTGATAATACACAGTCAGTCCTGAAGTATTGCAAAGTGATTTCTCTTATGTGTTCACACTCATTGGTTTAGCTCTGGTTTAAGCCCAGGATACTGCCGGTGTTGTCACCATACTAAAATTTCTATTTCAATACTAAGGAATAGAGAAAAAAAAAAAAAAACATACTAATTTTTTTCTAGACACTCCATGGGTTTCAGAGTGATGAAAAATTAGGACAGTTGCATTTTATATTATATCCCTCGAATGGGAAAAAGTCCTCAAAATTTGGCATGTACAAAGATGCTGAAATCCATAAAGAGACACTTTCAACACAAAATACTACTACACTTTCTTTATGTTACCATGTAGTCTTATAGTAGTTCTGATGAAGCTCATGTCAAGTTTTTTTCCAGGTTATGTACTTTTACATTAGTATTGATATTTGTTTGTCGGTTTGTTTGTCTGCTTTTTTTTTTTTTTGATACTTTTGACAATCCTATTTGCTGAGTTTGTCTTAATTGTCAATAATCATAACATTTAAACTTGTAGTCATGCTCTTTGAATAGTGAAAATTTGATATGATGCACAAATAACATACAAATATAGAAGTCTCACATTTCTCAAACCTGAAGGATCATGATATATTGATATAGCAGCTCATGATAACGATACTGTATGACCAAATTTAAAATCGTGATACATCGATATTCGATATTTTTGCACACCCCTACTCAAAACTTATTTTATATTTGATTATCTCTATGTATCTGACCAAAACTTCACTCACAAGACTACACCTGCAAGGGAGTTCATGAAAAATCAACTATTTATGCAGAAAACAAACATAATTTTAAGCTAAATCAGCCACTCACGAACTTTCTGCTGTTGTCCCATATAAATCCTTATAATCTAAATAAAATAAGACACCATCGGCCAATTAATCGACTAAACAACTAAGGCCAACAGTCCTAGAAGCTATACTTGGTTAATATCTCAAATATCAACTAAACCTTTTCATAGTCCTGCATGTCTTTTTAGAAGTCTCATTAGTCACTTTTATTTTAAGGAATATTAAATATGGCAATGCTACATTTGAACATCTTACTATAAATGACTCTACAGCTCGTACATATGCTGCCTACTGTAGAATGACTTATTCTGAGCAGCCGTTTACAGAAATAGCTTGTTAGCCTTGTTATCTCACTGCACATACATTGAATTAGCACAGATGCCCTGCCTGCCAGAGCCATATGAGGCCATAGCACCCTGCTCTGAACAGTACTGGGTGCATACTGGAGCATAAGGGGAGAATTCAGGAAATAACAACTAGACTTCTCACACTGTATTTAATGCTCTGTAAATATCAAAGGTTACAAGGACTTTCGAAGAACGGTTATAACTAGAATCATTAAGTGGACTATATGTGACAGTCTCCAGTGGCCTCTCACCATACCAAGTGTGAAACCAGATCGAACAGCATCCAGAAGTAGTCCCATTCTCTACCAGCCATTAAATAGTATTATTAAAGCAGAAGTAAAAGTACATGGGTAAAAGTATTAAGTGAAATTAATGTAAAATGTATAATCTATTTTAGCTTAATGAATAAATTCCACTAATATATTTGAGGACATTGACCCTTACCTGCTGTTTTCTGAGGATTAGCAGTTCATCCCCACTATCTACTACATACTGCCCTTGTGTCCTTGGGCAAGATACATTCAGCTCCAGGGAATCTGTGGCTACCATTGAGTGAATGATCTGTAGGTCTTTGTCAAACCTGTAAAGGCATTATTGCTACTTTTTCTTTAAAGGTGCATTGTGCAACAGGTCTAGTGGAGGGTCTGCCACCGGCTTGTCTCCATGGAAATGTTAATTGCTTTGTCTAGAATGTTCCACAGTATAGATTAAACCTATCTATCACGAGGGAAGCATATATAGAAACACCTGTATGAATAAATGCTAGATGGAAATGTTTAAAGTCATACCATGGAGCATTCCAGGGAAAGCAACAACAAAGTTGCGCAGTGCACCTTTAACATTGTGTCCAAAAATACTCTTCTTCAGGGAATGAATCATGTTGTATCAGTGCTAATTGTTGTTTACTCTCTCCATAATCAAAGTCATGTTTGGTTGGGTGACCTTGCTTCCGGCTCCTCACTGTGTGAACTGCTAATGTCTCTTTTCCACTGCCGAATGGTGCGTGTCTGGCCAATGAATAAGTGACTCATCTCTCCCATGGTACAAAGCAAAATAAAATAAATTCAAATAAAAAGTCTTGTATGGAAAGCTGTATGTGTGTGTGTTTTGGGTTAACTCTCTACCCACTGCTCCTTTGGATTCTTTCTGACAACTGCGTACCCCAGCCAAGGTCACATACCAACCACCCCCACCACACGCCGCACTTCTCACCTCCAAACAGCAGGGGGAAACATTATACAATCACTATCTGTGCTCCATCAACAAATGAGCACGATCCTCAAAGTGCTTTCCAAATCCCTCTGTATCCAAGATCATTGCCTTCGCTTCCTCTGTTCGACCTCATTCACTTCTCCGTGCCCTGGCGCTATCATAAATCTCAATATAAGGAGTCGTGCATGTGAGGGTGCACGTGACGTTGTGTGTTTTGTGTGTGTATTTTGTGTGTGTGAAACAGATGCCAGCGCACAGTTGCTTGCTCTTTTCCCATCCGACTGACAGTGGCTGTAACTCAGTCTCCTCAACGTGTCTCAACCTCATCCCCAGAGCTAAAGTTTCTTCCAAGCTTTCAAAAACTCAGGTTAAGAATATTTGTACATAACATGACGCTAATTTGAAAGAAAACTAGCAATGTGTTAAGGGTTGAACTTTAAATTAATTGGGATGGTTTTGAAATTTAAGTGGAGATATTCAATACTGCGTTCTGTTCCCAGTGGGACGAGTACACAGGGTCACATTTGAAAGTAACAAGAGGTCACGAAGTTATGCACAAGATATAAATCAAATATGAATTTACAGAGGTGTTTATGTACTTAAACCAGATAGATATGCTTACTCAAATATTGTTAACACCCCCCATACTTCTACTACTATTACCTTATATAATGTTATTACAAATTACAAAAAAATGTGCAGTGATAACACAAAACGAAACACTGCTAATTTGCTAATAGTTAAATCATAACTGTGTAAGATATTTATTATGCCAATTATTCACTGTCCCCATGGCGATTTGTTGTTGTTGGCTAGTCTCTGTTTTGGTCACATGATCTCGAGAATGTGGGTAATTTTAGCAGCAGTGAAAAGTAAGAAGTACTGAAAAAGTAAACAGGTTAAAGTATACAGTATGTTTATGGAAATAATATTACTTGAATATAAGTTTTAGTGTTACAACTTCATTTACTACTTCTAATACAATTGCAGATGGTACAATTTGGCACGCATTGACTTGCACTATGTAACTTTTTGACTGAAGGTCCGTCACCTGCTTGTTTCTATGGATATGTCACTACTCTGCCTGGAATGTTCCACAGTATGACATTAAATAGCTCTACCTTATATTTACTCAGTTACAGGTGGTTTTACAGCTCAAAAATACCCAGAAAAACAGGCATTCTGACTGTGAGCGAGGTTGCCTCTCCACAGATCTGACCTGTATCTTGGCCTGCTTTGGTCTCCATGCAGAGCAAAAGGTTTAATATCATACTGTGAAACATTCCAGACAAAGCAATAACATCTCCACGGAGAAAAGCATCTGATAAGTTACACAATGTACCTTTAAGTGAGCCTTTACCTATTGCAGGGAAACTTACCATGCTGATACTCAGAGGTAGATAACATTTCAAATTAATTGCTTTTATTAATGAATCTGCCTGTAATATTTACTTTGAGATGACAGCTAGCAAATGTTTCAGCAAGGTTTACATACTTCTTAAGTACACCAAGAAACTTTTCTGGTGGAGGCTGTCCCACTTTCTTGTCTTCACAGAGATAGTACCACATTGCTTGGACTAATCCAAATTAAACTGTGTCTATCTCACTAACAGGCCAAGTTACAGGTCAAGAACCCGATGACAGAAGGAATTAAAAAAAACATATAATTCATGAAAGAAAGATGCCAGAATGCCTGTTTTTATAGGTATTTTTGAGCTATAAAACTACCTGTAATTTAATAAATGTAAGGCAGAGCTGTTTAATGTCATACTGTGGAACATTCCAGGCAGAGCAGTGGCATGTCTATAGAAACAAACAGGTGACGGACCCCCAACCAAAAAGTTACACAGTGCACCTTTAAACTCCATATTTGCCTTGATTGGCTTCAGTGGAGAGGAACCTTGCCTTCCAGTGGTTCACAGAGTTTGAATAGTGAGAACATAACAACTTCCTCCCAGAGCGCAGAGACACACCTGCTCTGAAAGGAGGGAGAGAGGGAGCGAGGGAGCGAGGGAGTGAGGGAGTGAGGGGAGGGAGAGAGGGAGAGAGAGAGGCCTGTCTGCTGCTGTAAAATTATCAGAGTAAATATAGAGTACACTTTTTTATGTTTATTTCGGCTGCAGGCGCTGGGCAGACTCCACACAGTTAAAACACAGAGACACGTGGCTCACATGAGGGGCAGAGGCAGAGAATGGGGAAGGGCATTGACTGAAGACTGCACAAAGAATAGAGTTTATTATCGTGGACATATTGACTCAACACTCAAGCTTTTGAAAACATAAAATTACAATATTGGGTTTTTGAGAAATAGAAAATCTGAACTCCTTTTCAGACTTATTTATTCCATTGTGTATTTTCTGTACAGTTTTTAAGAAAGACTTAGGGGAAATATTACCTCTAGATTATCAAGTATTTTTGGTCCAAAGGAAATCATTATTAAGAGTGAAAAAAGAAATAGGGTATAGCCTGCCTTAAAATGATACTTGTAATATAAGTAACTAGTACTAGTACTGGTTGCAGCAAGTACTTCAGTCTAATTTACATGCAATATTTGTTTACTGAAGTACTAATCTTTATTTTCTTGAGCAGGTGACTCATAGCAGGAGTCCCAACCATAAAGTTACATAGTGCACCTTTAAGCACTCTGTAACTTTATGGTTGGTGCTCTGTCACATGCTTGTTTCTATAGATATGTTATTGCTTCGCCTGGAATGTTCCACAGTATGACATTAAACAGCTCTACCTTACATTTATTCAATTGCAGGTGTTTTTACTGCTCCAAAATATCTAGGAAAACAGGCATTCTGACTGTGAGCGGGGTTGCCACTCGACAGATCTGACCTGTAACCTTGTACTGCCATACTGTGAAACATTCCAAACAAAGCAATAACATCTCCATGGAAAAACGTATATGACAGACCCTCCATCTGAAAAGTTGCACAATGCTTTAAGTAACTTTTTTACTGGACCAAATATTACTTTCCCAACCTCTGCCTAAACGCCCCTCTCTCTCCGCCTGTAGTTGTTCGTCCCAAGTCTAAATCAGTCTCCATGGAGACGCCCTTTGACCTGGAATGCTAAGAGAGGAAACGCAGTTCTCACCACGTCTCGATTCTTTTATATCCTGTCTCACTTCCTCTCAAGAGCAGCCCCTCCCCCAAACCACAGTCGCCAAGGGGACCCATCCAAGTCCTGCTCCACAGCACGGACTGACGGACTGACCCCTGAGTGGAACAGGAGAGGGGCAGTTCTCTCCAGACAGTCAAAATACTAGACAGGGAGATACAGCCTACATCTGCTTGGGAAAGAAAACAAAAAAAAAAAAAAAAAAAAAAAAAAAAAAAAATATATATATATATATATATATATATATATATATATATATATATATATATATATATATATATATATAAAGACAGGAATTCATGTATTATTATTATTTTTTTTTTTTTTACAAGAAATCAGTGTATTTGTGTCACGTCATGCTAGAATAAAACTACAGAGTTTGTCATTTATTTGATTTAGTAGGTTATGCCATTGTAAAATCGGTCCTGGTACCGTCTTTGTTAGATATTGTCCATGCTTTTGTATGCATGTGAAAAATATGCTCTCTAGCACAAAACTGAAATGCCGTTGCTATGGACAACCAGTTCTAACACAGAATCCTTGACACATGATCACATTAGAGTGGTTTATTTAAAGCAGTTTTCTCAGAAATATAGAAAACCAAGATTAACTTTTTCCTATTCTACACGAAGCATTACTGTTGTAGTATTTGACCAAGTGAAAATCTATTATTTAAAGACTGCAGTATATCAGTAAAGGCCTGTCACAATAACAAATATTGACACATGATATACTGCTCCAAAGAAATATTGCAATAAATGATAATATTGAAACTACTTCATGCCACTGACACAAAGGAGGATATTCCCAGTAAAACACTTTTTAAATGTACTAAATTTTAAGCAATAGGTTACAGCATATAAAGAGCAGAATGAAACAATAATTTGCCTAAGAAGTTATTTATTCTCCCCTCGACAGCTCGAATCTTACATTATTACATAAAAATCTCCCCACTTTTGCAAAGAGCACATGATAAATATTGACCCCCAAAAATGGCTGTTCTATTTATCCATACACTGATATAAATGGACATACCTAATGCGCTAGCTGCCGTTCCAAATAAGAGGTTCACATGCGGGCTCTCTATTCCACTGACTTACACTGGAATATTGTTGCACCTCTCTGTGTAACTGCTGCTTTGAGCCTCGTCATTTTGGTCTTAAAATGTTTATATTAACCTCCTCTACATGACCCTGGTGTTTTCTTCCACTCTTTTGTCAGTCCTATTCATAATATAGAGTCTGGCTCCAAATTCGCCCGTGTAACTGCTTCATTTGAGTGGAGCTGGACGCTATGGGTGACGTCACACTTGCTTAGTCCACTTCTTTATACAGTCTATGTATTTATCATACATTGAATAATACACTGATATAGAATTTACCGTGACAGGCCTAAGACTGCAGTACACCATAATACCATAACTATTTTAACTTCAACTCTAACATTTATTTTAAAATCTTTTCCATCAGACAAACCCATTAACACTTGTTGCTTAATTGCGTGTTGGTGGGACGGCTGCCCCTTGAAAGCTCACACTGACCCAAAGGAAATACCCTCCTGTCAACAAACAGTGTTCAATAACAACAATGTCCACATAATATCCTTTAATTTTATTTTTACACTCCTGGCTGGTTTTGCGTTACCCCGGCCGAGTCTATCTTAGGGCCCAGAGTAAGTGAGAAACTGTGGACTCAAGGAAGGGCCCCAATGTGCTGAAGTCTGGAGCTACAGCAGCCATTTTAGGAATGCATCGAATGAATAAACAAGATTTGAAATGACAAAATACTGACAGGAAATTATGAAATCTTTAATAGGTCTGAATTGTGTACAAATTATTTAATTATTTTGCATGATACAGCCTGTTTTCATAAGGAAGAGGTAGATAAGTACACAAGATAAGTACTTCATATAAAACTAATAAACAATGTTTGCATATTAGATATTAATTGTGTAGTATTGTTTAATACCATTACTATTATTTGAACTACTCACAGCTTCTACTACTAGGGATTTACTACTACTGCTGCGACTGCTACTACTACTATTACTATTGCAACTACTCCTGCTACCACTACTAATACTGCTACGTAAAGAGAAACAAAAACATCCATGGGTTTTAGAGTGATGGAAATTACTACAGTTCAACTACAATTCAAAATGAAATACTATAACTTTTGAATGGGCAAAGGTCGTCAAGATGGCGCCTGTAGACAAAATACAGAAACCTAGTATATAGTATATTGTACGCATTTGATTTGAAAATATTTTTAGGCAGTAGTAATAATAACTATATTTCACCACTGCATACTGCATCCACTGATATTGTACCTCGTGTGAATGTGAATTGCAATAGGATGTCCTCAAGTACTCCTGTCAGTGCAAGGCGCCTCCTGTAGATGGCGCTATTGTTCCTTTTTGATTTACTTGACTCCAAAGCGGTAATAGTTCAATGAGGTTACAGGATCACTAGAGGGCAGCACCTCCCAGTCTCAGTCTATGTACACGAGCCTCATAAAACTGACAGAGGAGAATTAGAGGCAAAAGCGCTGATCTGGTTTGCATAAATCAAACAGTTTTTCTCATAGCAGCTTTCAATTCATTAAAAGTGACTGAAAAACTGTAGCAAAAGTATAAAATAATAAAGTCAAGCATGTCCATAGAGCCAATATTAGCTACACAAACAATGTTAAAAGAGTTAAAAAGTAGACAGACTGTAGAAGCAATGGAAATGAAAACAGATGGGAAGAATAAATGATGTTACCAATGTTTCAAACAGTTTTTCTCATACCAGCTTCCAATTCATCAAGCTTGACTGAAAAGTGTAGAAAAGTAGAAAATAATAAAGGCAAGCATGTCCATAGAGTCAATATTCGCTACACAAACAATGTTAAAAGAGTTAAAAAGTAGACAGACTGTAGAAGCAATAGAAATGAAAACAGATGGAGAGAATA
The DNA here is from genome assembly GCA_029959045.1 of Taenioides sp. WSHXM2023. Classification (NCBI taxonomy): domain Eukaryota; kingdom Metazoa; phylum Chordata; class Actinopteri; order Gobiiformes; family Gobiidae; genus Taenioides; species Taenioides sp. WSHXM2023. Next base: position 20,013,936 of record CM057102.1, read on the forward strand.
AATTATGTTACAAGTGTTGACTCAGAGCTGCAGTTTTTCTTTCAGACAAAAATACATGTAAATGTGACCCTTTGACTGTGAGAATCTGCATTTTCACAACTTTGTGGAGTCATTTTGAGCATAAATCTGCATTTTTGTCTTTGTACGTTTTCAGTGTTGTCTCTTCTCTGACCATTTGAAAACTAGACAAAAGAAAAACAAAAAATAAATTAATGTCTGTATATATTCTGTAACTCTTATATACTGCTTCTATAACAATACTAATAACTACTACTTCTGCTGCTACTACTACTACTAGCCTATACTACTAAAATAAGGACTTAAGATATTTATTTCCACAAAGGGATCACTACTCCACTACTACTACTACTACTACTACTACTACTACTGCTACTACTAGTACTTTTAAAATAAGTACTTAAGCTACAAATTATTTATTTGTAAAAAATATTATGGAATAACGTTTAATTTATTAAAATATGTTCAGGAATGCAGCAAAGAAAATAAACAGAAAAAGGCCCAAGTCTGTGTCTGTGTGGGTAGTCTTGTTTATCTAAAAAAAACAAACCTTTTATGTGCAAAAAATGTGATCTTTTTAGTATAATAACAAAAATACTTTCATCATTTACTTAACTTGATATAGTCCTAATATAATTCACCTTGAACAATTCCCCAAGAGCTGCGGTTAAGAAATGGGCAGTGATGGACCATAACAAAGTAAAAGTAGTAAAGTACTGTACTTAAAGGTGCATTGTGTAACTTTTCTGGTGGAGGGTCCATCAAATGCTTTTCTCCGTGGAGATGTTATTGTTTCGTCTGGAATGTTTCATAGTATGGCATTAAACCTTTCTATCTTCATGGAGACCAAGCCAGGTCAAGTTACAGGTCAGATCTATGGAAATGCAACCCCCCAAGCAGGTGACAGACCTCCAACCAAAAAGTTACATATTGCACCTTTAAGTAAAAAATGTTGGTATCAGTACTTTACTTAAGTACAGTTTAAAGTGTATACTTTTTTTTACTTCACTACATTTGAGAGCAGGTATCTGTATCACTCCACTACACTTTTGAACTGGACTGAAAAGTAAAACTACTTTTTATTATTGTGTGAGACCTGCTGAAAAGGCTGAGGTCTTTATCTTTAATATGTTTGTAGTTTGAGCAAACAAAAACATACAAATAAAAACAATTCAGTTGTTTATATTGAACAAAATTCAGCATTTATTAAAATCACTACATTTGACACTTTATTTTAAGACCTCAAAATCTACGCAAAATACTTTTACTTTTTACTCTTGAAGTACATTTTTAAACGGGCACTTAAATACTTTTACTTAAGCAGGTTTTTTCATGTGATTTTATTTTTACTTGAGTATTTCTTTGCTCTGGCATCTGTACTTTTACTTAAATAACAAAACCAAGTACTTCTTCCACCACTGGAAATGGGTGGGTCTTAACAGTATCCTAACTCATTGCCAATTTGTTCCTATAATAAACAACTATTGTCTAGACACATTCAAAGACCGACACACCCAAAAATCAGCTCAAACTGCTATATTTCTGTTTCCATAAGCCCACGATAATTCACCCTACACGAACCAATCAGATCGCAGCATTCATGTTATGGAGCAGGGGAATACCAACACTTACAGGACTGCCTATAAACAAGTTTTGGAGGTTTCCATGGTAACCAGAAGGGAGGGTCTGCGAAGTTACGCAATGAATCCTCCCACGATAAGGCTTAAACTACAAAAGTGACTTGCAGCATTTTTAAAAGGGGAACTTAGTCTCGGATTTGTACGCAACGGAGAAATGTGTTGGAGAGTTGCCTGGTTTGGGAGTGGTGAGTTGTGATGTCTAGCAATGTAAGAGGCTATAAATAAGTGGGATAAATGTGGGAAAACAAGCCAAATGTGAATGAATGCTTGTACAGTTTATAGGCAACAAGATTTGGGGATGTCACAGTAGTAAAAAATGGTCCTATGGGGTAGGCACTGAACCCACTGAGCAATAAATAACTATATTATGGTAAAGAATGGTTATAAATGCATTTGTTTCTGTCCTGACCCCCTTGTAGCCCCCACCACCACCACCAAAAAAGTTACACAATGCATCTTTAACACATTTTCTATTATAAACTGAGATGACAGGGCACAAACAAAAGCTGATTTAAAGATGAAAATGAGCCTGCATGGATAACTCTGTCACATTTTCCCAATGTGATCTATTCTATTGCAAGCCCCTGTATTGTCCACACACCTGAACCTTGCATGCTAGTACTTCATTATATTGGAAATGTCCTTTTATCATAGCAACCAAGGCCTCTTCTTACATTGTGTGTGGACCGGTATAAATAAACCTATTCACTTGTGCTTTTTTTTCTGCGCTTGGCCAAGGTTCTCCCTGTGACCTTATTTCCTGTCGGAGCAGCCGTGGAGCGATGATGTCACCCCGTTCGCCGCTCCCCCTTAAAACCCCTCCCTCCTC